>JAPQWV010000002.1:4252500-5452500 GCA_027422505.1 Craterostigma plantagineum
TCCTGTCTTGCGATTTTTAACGATACCCATTTGCTTTGTTTTGTTTCGTTTCTATCGAATGATCAAATCTAAAAGAATGTTGCTTTTGTTTTACAATGAGATGAGAGGGTATTTATAGTGCTATTTTTGTTGCTGCAATATTTTAGGTAACTTTCCTTAATTATGGGTAGAATTGTCGAATGGGTTTTGTTAGGGCAATATTTGGCGGGATTCCTTAAATATATGATTCTTTCCTTTTTTAAACGTATTTCGGTTCAAACGAAATAATAGAGAAGTTAAAAACAGAAGTAACATGATTACTTATACGTTGTAAAATAAATTAGTTGATAAATAAATTAACAACACTTCTTACTTGAGCAAATCCATATAATTTGCGTCAATTCATCATTTGAGCTAATTATTAGATATCTGGTCTAAGCCCATTGAATCATTGTTAGCCTATTAAACTTAGTAGACCCACAAACTTTTCAAAAGTTTGTTTATACGCACCTCTTGTAAGGAGGACGCTCAAGCGGGAAGTGTAAAGAAAAATAGTAATTTGGCACCTTCATTGTATGTGCCATTCTTTGAAAAAAAAAAATGTATGTGCCATTGGAATTATACTATTCAAAAATTTTATATTAAGCTTAGTGAGTGGGTGGTTTCGTTTGAAATAATAGTTGGTGAATGGTTTTTGTTGAAGTTTACTGTTTGTAGATTATGTTAAATAAAACAAATTGACCAGTTTTTAGAGAGGTTTGGGCGTTAGTATAAATGTATATATACTATATCATAAGGGTTCGTCCATATGGATTCACATCGGAATTCGGATTTTGAGTTTCAACATCCATTATGCACCAAACTCCGCATATTGATTTCCGGATTTCGCCCAAATCTTCCTTTTGGCAATCACATCGATTTGAATATCGTTTTCGTCCAAATCCGAGAATGAGTTTCAATTATTAAAATACCCATATAAAAATATATAAAAGGACTCGTGTTTTCTATAAATATTTTTTTATGTTTTTTATATGAATATTGAGTGACCTATTAATTTTATGAAATTATTATTTTTAATCGAAGTTAAATCATAGTGCGGTCTAATTTGTAAAGTTGTAAATTTTATGGGTAATATTATAAAAATTCGGTAGAAGAGTATATTGGAATAATGGCCTTTTGATTTTGGGAATTGGTTTACGGTTGGAGAAAAATTACTTAATTTTGAGTCTGCGAATGTTTTTGAGTTTGAGAATGAGTTTTTCTGTTAACGATGGTCTAACGGTCACGACATCCCGGTTTGATTTGCGCCGTATCTCTCCTTCTTCCCCACTTCTTTTCTTTCATCTCTTCCTCTTACCGTGATCACTTTCCGCCACCTTGCTCCGCTGCCGACTCTGCCGCGATAGACCAGCACTGTGGCCCTCCAACATCACTCACACCCCTGGATCACCCCATTGCTACCCGATTTCGCCGTTCGTGGTCTAATTTCGTTGCTCGAGCTCTGCCACAGTTACTTCCCCAGCCGACTACTGGATCATACCGAAGCCCCTCGAGGATGAGTGCGACTTTAACATAATGATCTAACGCTAGTGTTGATGTCGGGTAATATGAACCCGACATCGCCTCGATGGCGTCGTGAAATACTTAAAGTATCTCACGTAAGCTGTTGCACGGGTCCCACATCTGTGGAAGTAACCGGATCGATAACTCTCTGTTTTCGGCAAAGAAGTCGAATAGATGCTGTCGATATTCCATCGAGCCACACAACAACTTGTATGTGGAATTCCACATGGTGGGTACGTCTAAACTAAACTTCTTAGTCGAAACATTCTCTCTAGTGCAGAAACGCTTCCACTTCTTCCATAAAGAAGGGTGCCGCATCAGGTAACTGATTGCGTAGCGTATAGGCTGCACTTGTTCCTTTAAACTAACTATCGCGTCTTGCACACAAAGGTTAAGTATGTGACAAAAACAATGCACGTGGAAAAGCCGTCCTCCGAATGACGGTTGACAATACACCTTCAACGTTCTATACTCGCGTTGTTTGCGCTCGCATTGTCGAACAATACTGAAAATACTTTATTGAGTATCCTATACTTCGATAAGATACCCGTAAGCTTGATTGCAATGTTTTGCGCCGTGTGCGTTTCATCGAACTCATGTGATCAAGCAATTTTGTATTGTCCACGAATCATCGATCCAGTGGCATGTCACGCCCATATACGATGAACGTTGCCAATGATCGCTCCATATATCGGAGCAAATCGACATGTTAGTTCCTAAATTACCTAATACACCTACTAAGTCGCGCTTAAGCGCGAGTACGGTCTTCCTAGTGTCCCGCTTAAGTGTACTCCGCGAAACTTTCTTCGCATGTGGGTTATATGCCGTTTTGATGTTTTGATCCAATGTTCGTAGATCGGACCATCGGCAAACCGAAAGGGAAGATGCTTCACGACTACGAACTTCGCAAGCTCGCGGTGCGCAACGTCTTCGTTGTAATGAAACAAAGTCATTGCATTTCCGCTTCCGCCGGCGAGGCCCGAAGCGGACGAGTCCGTTCCGCTGAACATTGAGTTTGGTTTTGTCATATTCCTAATTTAATCGGGTGTTTCGAACGGAGATGGAAATTCATTGACCAATACTCCGCCCCCTTTCTAAAAGGATATTCATTACAACATTAGTTACAAATAGCTCTAAATTGGTTAGCTATACTAGTAGGTACCTTCTTGAAGTGTACCGCGAATATGTCCGACTGTAGCCGCCGGCCGGTGCCGGTTTGCGTAGGCGCTTCCACTTCTGCCTCCGTCTCCGTCGGCGCTGCTTGCTAGCTATCTCCCGGTGACGGTTCGTACGCGAACGTGCCCTCGTTGAAGTCATCGCCGAGCACGCCGTCAAGATCCAAAAGCTCGTTCGGGTCATATTGTTGGTAGTCACTTGCGATGAACTACCAAAACTTGCTTCCCTTTGCTGTCCCTCGATCCACGAGAACCCGTCGACCACCACGATCCATATAAAAATACTACACACACGGGCACGAAAATTAGCGTGGTGGCGGGCGTGCGGCATTGGGTGGCTGGGCGGCATGGCGGGGTGGTGGCGTGGTGGTCGTTGAAATTTAGAGAGATTGAGAGTTAGAGAGAGAGTTGAAAGAGTTGTGTTCTTTTTTTTTGGATTGGGGGGGGGGGGGGGGTGTTATAGAGAAAATGGCTATTTTCTATTTTTCTTTATGTTTTTTTAATTCCAACGTGCGCCGACATTCAAAATTTGAATTTTAAATATTTTTTAAATCTTCTAACCGCCAACGGCCAACGCAGGGACGGAATCACAGGGGGGTCGGCCGATCCCCGGCGGCCGCCGTCAGAAGGATATATGATAGAGCTGTTAATTTGGGTTTCCATGGCTGTACTGTATTTTTTAGGTTTTTTAGCCGCTGGAATAAAGGAGGAGGAAGAAGAATAACACGTTTGAGATTTCTACTTCTAATTGGGCTTACTTTTAATTGGGCCAACAATTTTCAAAATGAAATAAACGTTGGGCTTTTATTACTTGGGCTATATTAACGAATTTTCTTAAGTATTTACTTTTTCTTTTGACCACTTAATTAAATACTAACAAAACCCTTATCATTATCATTAACTAAACTCAACATATCAATTCTCTCGTTCACTGCAATTGCAAACATGGACGGGTATATTTTGAATATGAAAAATAATGAAGCTTTTAAAGAACTTCGAGACATTGGAGAGCTTGCGAAGAAGATGATTTCTATGGAATATCATACTATGTACTGTATACCGACTTCTAGAACTGGCGTTGGTCTTGCCAGTTGCAACGGCTACTGTTGAAAGAACATTTTCTGCGTGAAATTTCTCAAGCATGATTTACGTTAACAAGATGGGTGATGACTGTCTCCCGGATTTGTTGGTTTGCTACATCGAGAAGGATATATTTGCAAGTGTTGAAAAATGAAGCAATTTTGCGAATATTTCAGGATATGGGGCCCCGAAGGCTACTTCTTCCAAAGCCTACTTTTACCTAATGTAATTCATCCTTGTCGTTATGATAATTTCTTTGGCAAATAAATATAGGACAACCGAATGATTTTGTAAGTTCTTGATATTTTTTATTTTTCGACCCCCCATATTGTAATTCCTGGTTCCGTCACTGGTCCAACCGCCCCGTAACCGGCGAGTTACGGTTGCCCGTTACGGTTGGTGCTGAACCGCGGTTTCGTAAGTGTTGGTTAACGGTTTTAGCCGCCTGTTACGGTTCATTTTGGGCATATCTACTTTTTAATTGTTTTAGATCTGTCTCTTTTTTCAAATATTCCCTTCGAGTTTCGGGTTCTCGTGTCCAAAATTTTGAATCGAAGGTCACCAACCTCCTGAACGGACGGATACCTTTTACCCAAATCAGATTTTACACAGTAGCCTAATTTCACAAATATGCTTCATTGAGAATCATCCTCCATGTCAAAATTTGAATCTTCGGCATTAAATAAACCCTAACACTTTCCCAAAATAAGTCCATCGTAGCTGAAGTTTGAAAGCGATGAGCCCATCAAGTCTTCCACGGACCATCACGCTTTGGTTTTTTCTCCTATTATATACTGTCTTAACCTCTCCAGGCACGGCTTCGGAGTTATCACTAGGTGAATCTCTCGTTGTTTGAGTCTCAAAGTTTGGAATACACTTTTGGCTGAACCAACCCAACATAATGTTGTTTTGGTGTGGTTGAATTTGGATGATTTGTTTCATTTTAGTTCTAGAGAAGTTAGATAGATTTCTTCGCCTTTTCTTTTCTACTCAACATTCTGCTGGTCGGATGGTTAGCGTTTATGTTAATTATTTTATCAGTTCTTTCGATGAAAATTGAATCCGTGGTGTAATGTTCTTGGCCGTTGTAGAGTACGAATTGAGGAAGTCAATGATAATTGTGAGTAGTATTGGCGCTAAAAATTTAAAAATGCTGAGGAATGTTCATGACTCAAGGCAGCTTTGGAGAAGTGTGCAGTGTAACCACAAAATGCGCCGTCACTAATAATTTGTTGTAATTGATCTGATTCTGCAGTTTTGTCGGAGCCCAAGACACTGGAAATAACCCCGAGCATTGTAGTTGGAGAATCTCCTGGTTTGAAGCCAGGAACTAAGGTGAAGTGTGCGAGAGTCCATATCCATGGGCTATCTAGAATCGAACACTGGAAAAGGTTTGCCAATTCTGTGGAAGTGAAAGTCTCCTGTGAAAACACAAAGGGCCGTCCACCAAATGTTCACGTCTGTCTTCACAGGTGAGTGATTTAGTGGGGTTTAATGTGAGGCTGTTACTACTATGTATATCTTATGCTATATAAGGTTGAAGATTCTGCTTTGTCTTGAGTTGCATACTTCATGGCTGACACTTTTCTGTTATTTTATAATCATAGAGGTATATCTTTTACTTTGTTTAGTTTTGAAGGGGTTGAATGTGTGGTGGAATGCACAGGAATACCTCTCTAGGGATAGGGATGTGCCCGATGGACAAATGGGAGAAGCTTACTGATGGGTTATGGGTCAAATCAGTGTCTCCATTCTACAATGAAATTTTAGATATACGGATGGGAATGTCTTATTCGGAAGAACTTCAAGTTTTTCTGGATGAAGGTCTGTGACTATAAACCACTTTTTTGTCTCTCTATATGCTCTGATACCCTGAAATTTCCTCAATTGAATTCACTTTTATTGGGTGATTGCAGAATATTTTTGGTATCGGGCTGTGTTCCTGGTTTTGGGGATTTTGTTTCTGTGTCTGGCTTCATTTCTCAGCCAGTCTTTGGCTTTCTACTACAGCAGTGCAATGTCCTTAGGTGTACTTCTGCTGGTATTGATTGTCCTATTCCAGGTAAGTCTTGGCTTATGAGATTCTCTTTTAAAAATTTTGTCTTGAGATTTTATTTTACATTTGTCATTGCCCATTGAGGAACTTTATCGCATTTCTGACAGGGGATGAAAGTTCTTCCAACAGGTCGCAAGAGCTCGCTCGGGATATTCATATACTCATGTTTTGTATGTTTTCTTGACATGTTGTAGCAGCATTTTCTTTTTTTCTTTACCTCCTCTCAATTATGTTATCACTCAGGTTGGCTTTGGATCTTTTCTACTTCGCTACATACCAAGATTATTCAAATCCCTTCTTATTGAAATCGGACTTCCCGAGGACATGTACGATCCTGTATGTAAGTTTCTTTTTGCTAGTATTCGTTCTTTCTCTCATTAGTGGTGTTCGGCGGGTTGGGGTTCCGGTTCAAAGCTTGGAACCGCCTGTACTGGAATTTTGACTGCTTGATGTTTCTAAATCTCTCTCTCTCTCTCTCTCTCTCTCTCTCTCTCTCTCTATATATATATATATATATATATATATATATATAATACCAGTGATTGTTTTTAATACCCGTTATTGTTTTTCAAATCATTCCTACTTAGATGTATATACACACATAAATTTACGTTGCACAGTTTTGTTGTACTCCACATAATAACAGTTTGTGTATGATTGGACGATCAAAATCAATGTATCAGATCAGACAACTTGTAATCTGCTGCATATATGAATAACAGTTTCAATTTCTTGCAGGTGGCATTGTTTCTTTTGGCATTCCTCGCAGTCTCGGGTGCTGGGCTCGGTTTCTGGGCAGTACACAAACTTGTGCTCACAGAGGATAGATCCATTGATTCTTATACATCTAACTTCGTGGCTTGGTCTATTCGAACTATTGCTTCTCTGCTCATCCTTCAGGTATGTTTTACGAAGAACCAAGTCAAATGTCTCATTTGGGTTCTATAACTGATGAGCAAACTGCAAATAAACATACAGAGCTCTGTGGACCCATTATTGGCTGCAGGAGCTTTGATTGGTGGAATAACTATTTCGTCATCCATGAACATATTCATCCATTCAAATGCTCTTACTCGTGCTTACAGGTAACACAGTTTTTCTGTTGCATACTCATTGGTCAAAAGCATTCTAAACGTCTTCATCACTACCACTATGTGTCATAATTCTATTTGAATTTTGAACGTATTTCTCGTTCGAAAAGAAACATTTCTTTTATACGTGTCTCCATAACGGAAAAATAATGGCAGATATCTTATCAGAGCAGAAATCCGTGGACGAGAATCTCTGACTTCCAATAAATCAACTGCTTCGAGACCTGTTGTCCCAGGTTTGTCTATATACTTGTTTTTCCCCCTCAATTTGATAAATGTGATTCTTGACTAGCGTATACATTCTTGCAAGTTCCCACTGAGACATTCTATTCCACGTACCATGAAACTCCCAATCGAAGGAAATTCACGAAAGAGGAATGGGATGATTTCACAAAGGGTTCGACACGTAGAGCTCTTGAAGAACTCGTTTCTTCTCCAGATTTTGGTAAATGGGCTGTTTCCAATGCGGATCGAATCACGTTAACTCCTAAGAGTGAGACCCGGAAAAGATGGTTCAGTTGGTATTAAAGATTGTGACTTGCTGATTTATTCGAGCTTGTCTAAGAGTTAGAAATTTAGGATTACTTTCTTTTTTGTTTTCGCTATATCAATTGGACAGACCAACTCCATACTTGTAGGGGCCGTTTGATATCCATGTTAATGGATTACATGGGTATAAGTTATTTGTGTATGACTATACAATGATTTTGTTGATATCGTATTTTAACATGTTTGATATGTGTGTATTATTTGTGTAATGATATAAATAGCGTTTGATAGATGTGTTTGAGGTGTGTATAGGTGTTTATGGATTAGTGATACACACCACATGACCAACTTAGAGGTGGGTATGCATATATAAGCTCTATAACCAATATTCTTGTAATAGGTGCGTATAGTCATACAAGGCATGTACGGCTATACACAGATAATAAAAACTAGGTAACTTATTCATACACATTCCATAACCACCTATACACACATATCAAACGAGCCAGTAGTGTGTTTCACGAGTAAATGTAATGAGATCGATCAATTATAAATAACTAAATATGTTGCTTCAAGCCCTTCTAACCAAATATACAGTTCACGCGCGGAGTTTAGGAGTATCAATTATTTACGAGTACCTGGTAAATTTGGTGTTTAAGTATGTGCTTATATTTTATAATGCGCCGTTTTGGATTCTAACCTTTCCAATCATTCAGTTGGTCATTTTAGAATATTCGATCGCATTTTAACCGGTCAATAGAATTTACTAAGGTATTTTCGTCAAACTCGAAATAAAAAGAAAATGGGAGAAAATCCAAAATTGTCCCTGGTGTTCACCTCATGGACCAATTTAGTCCCTGATTTTTTCGCTTAAACCAATTTAATCCTCGATGTTGTCAATTTTGAAGCAATTTAGTCCCACCGTTGGTCTGTGGGGTGACTATAAACTGCCACATTTGGTCGGTCATTTATTTACAATTTAGTCCTCTCTTTCTTAATTAATTACTTTAATAATTTTTATATTACTTTTAAATTTTTTATTTATTAAACTTATATGCTTACACATTATTTTTGTTTATATAATTAAAAATTATATTTTAAATATTTCTTTTGAGAGCATATTTTAAATATTTAACATTACAAATAATGATTATCAAACTTAGAAGTAACATAAATATAGTTATATTCTAAGCACAGGCATAGAGTATGCAAGAACGTAGTGGTCTAAAGAGAACCGGGGGTCAAAATTGGTAAAGAGTGAAAAAAAGGTGTATTACATAGGGATCGACTTCCTGACCTACTAATTACTGTTAGTAAAAATTTTATGATGCAAGTAATTACCACTAGGAGGGGAAATTAAATACTTCCTCCGTCCCAAAAGTTTTTGTACATTTTACTAAATCGGGCGTCCCACATCTTTTGTACATTTCCTTTTTTAGCAAAAAACTATCACAAACAATCAATATAATAATATTAAATATCATCAAAAGACGTGCCAAAACGTTTTTACCTTTCCAACATACTATATTATTAAAATATTCAGTTTCTTAATCCCCGTGCCAATACCCAAATATCCATAAACTTATGGGACGGAGGAAGTATCGGGCAAGAATAGGCGATTTTACTTTTCACCAAAAGCCTAACATTATGATGTAAACTTTCTTGATCTCTGTTGATTCGTTATTGGAACAATAGATTTAAACTACGTTAGTTCATAGGCTCAACACTGGTCCATTTCTTGTCATGAGCTTTGTACATCTCATAACCATCGTCCTATCCTATTGTAATGCCGAATAGAAAATTTAAGGTAAGAACGGTTCAGATTCCAAGTTATTTACTTATTTTTTACCAACAAATAATTTAGATTGCGGTTGAGATCACCTATTCCTCTTTTTGTATTTCACTCCGTATTCCAACGAACGAAAATCGTTACACCTCCCCCGACAAGTGTTAAAACACACGTAAACATCATTACACCTATGAATTTCATTACAACAAGTGTTTAAACAAAATGTTTTGTTTAAACACTTGTTGTAATGAAATTCATAGGTGTAATGATGTTTACGTGTGTTTTAACACTTGTCGGGGGGAGGTGTTACGATTATCGTTCCTTGGAATACGGAGTGGAATACAAAAAGTAGAATAGGTGATCTCAACCGTTAGATTGGTGTTACCCTCGGATTTCACCAGGTCGCGCGTTAAACACTCGAAGTTAGTAATAACGGACTGAATAACGAACTGAAGAATCTCCTAGGGGATATCACTAAATAGGAGGCATGCTTAATCCCCTCGGGAAGAATCTATTTCCTCGAGGGGATACCCCTTGGTCCACAGGAGAACGTCCCGGAGGGGTAAGGGCAATTGATCGGGTGAGTAACCCCAGGGGGCTAAAAGTGATAGTCCCTCGGGAAAATAAGCAGGAGGCGATAGAGCGATCCCGAGGGGAAGGGCGAGGACGTCTCGCCGTCATGTAACTTTCTCGAGACTTTGGGGAGGTCTGATCCGCTGAGACATGCTATAACCGTCCGGGGCGCCTGAAGAAGGTGGAAGAGATGAGAGGGGATTGTAGCAGCACATGACCAGTGACAGAACTACGTTAGGTCAAGTGGTTGAAAAAAATAGCTTAAATTCTTACCTTTGTGGGGGCATGAGTTTGAATCCTAACAAGGTTATATTTTATTTTTCAGTAAAAAAGCCATTGGGCTTTGCTGCTGGGCTTCCCCTCCAATCCTAAAACTGGGCTGTTGTGGGCTTCCCCCTCCATGCTTCCAATCCTGGGTCCGTCCTGCACATGACCTCTACCCCACGAGCGGTTGGGAGAACATGGAGCATGAGAAAATGTGGAACGTGGGACTGACCGAAGGCCGAAGAACACATAACGTGGAATTACTAGCGACGACCAGGTACGCTTCCTAGGTACTATAAATGCGTCAGTCACTCCTAGAGTGCACGATTCCTCGACATTGTTCTTACTCCAGCTACCATTTCTACTTTATATTACACTTTCTTACCTATCGGAAAGAAAACCACCCTCTTGACTGAGGCAAGGGCAAGTGCCACCTCACCCCCACCCTTTTGGCAGTTTCAGTTACAACACGCGGCGTTATTCCGGCAGGAAAAGGTGGTTCGGTAACCGGCGGTGGATTCCGACAACATCAATTGGTAAGTATGTATTTTATTTGTTAGATATTATATTATTTTAATTCTATAAATTAGGTGAATGAGATTTTTGGAGTGGTTTTTTGGAGTGGTTTGATGGAATGGTTTAAACCATTCCTCAAATGTTTTAGTCCTTAACTCAACGTGTATTGTTTTAAAAAAAAATATTTTTTTATTCTAACTTTTTTGCCTATAAATAGGCTCATTAGCCTAGAAAATAAAACACAAGAAAAAGAAAATAATAATAATAATAATAATCATATTATTTATGTTATCGTTCTTGTTCCGTTCGTAGTCGGTGTCGTTTTGTGCTAAACGAACACCGAGTTTTCGAAGTATCCTGGGAAATAGACGCTCGTTAGAAAACCTCTAGCACATACGAGAGGGAGCGAATCTATTTTAAGGAAATTGTGAGTTACACAATCTTCGAATATATATTTTCTTTTTCTTTCTCGGCCAACAATCTTAAAATAGATCGACGATCCCACAAAGATGTCAGACTACGTGGACTTCCTCAATAACCAAGAATCTACGGGAAACGATGAAAACATTGACGTTCTCCCTGATACTTTTATCCCCACTGCCATACCTGTGGTTACGAAGCCAAACGTACCGGTCAACCACCTGGAGAAGCCGGAGAAATTTACGGGGACAGCCACGACGTTCAAAAGATGGCAACAGAAGATGCTCTTCTACCTCACCATGCTGAACCTAGCAACATACCTGAAAGAGGTCGAGCCTAAGGTGAACGACGGCGAGACGAACGCTGAGGTCGTGATCGCTGTTGATGCATGGAAACACTCTGATTTCCTGTGTCGTAATTATATTCTGAATGCCCTAAGCGATACTCTGTACAACGTGTATGGTGCGGTCGCTACGGCTAAGGAATTGTGGGAATCGTTGGACCGTAAATATAAACCTGAGGATGCCGGCACAAAGAAATTTGTTGTCGGACGGTTCCTTGATTATAAGATGGTCGATTCCAAGACTGTGATAAGTCAGGTGCAAGAAATCCAATTGATCTTGCACGAGATCCATGCAGAACGGATGGTTCTGAGTGAATCTTTCCAAGTTGCGGCTATTATTGAAAAGCTGCCGCCGGGCTGGAAAGACTTCAAAAACTATCTCAAGCATAAGCGTAAGGAGATGTCTTTGGAAGATCTGATTGTTAGACTTCGAATTGAAGAAGACAACAAAAGGTCGAAAAAGAGAGTATCAAGCTCATCTGAACAAGTAAACGTGGTGGAGCATAGCTCTAAAAAGGGCAAAGGCGCGGTTAAACCCAAAGCGAAACTTGGGGCAACCGGAGGCGTCGCTAAGCCGAACTATAAGTTCAAGGGAAAGTGCTTCAATTGTGGCCAAGTCGTCGGACTGTCGACTTCCAAAGAAGCACCACGAGGCCAATATGATAAAAGACATCACCAAAGAAGTTGAGGACTTGAGCCTCGTCGCGGTGGTTTCGGAGGTAAACATGATTGGGTCGAATCCACAAGAATGGTGGATCGATACCGGTGCTACACGTCATGTGTGCACGAATCGTAGATTCTTCTCTACCTGTGAGCCGGTTGAAGGAGAAAAGATCTACATGGGCAACTCGGCTGCTGCTACCGTCGAAGGAAAAGGGAACGTACTGCTCAAAATGACTTCCGGGAAAATATTGACGCTGAAAGATGTGTTGTACGTTCCGCAGATACGAAAAAATCTAATTTCGGGATTCTTGTTGAACAAGCACGGTTTTCGTATTGTTATTGAATCTGACAAAGTGATATTCTCTAAGTCAGGTGTGTTTGTTGGTAAAGGCTATGCCTGTGATGGTTTGTTCAAGCTGAATGTAATGACTATTGTAAATGAGAATGAAAAACGTTCTTCCGTTTACTTGCTTGAATCTTCCAATTTGTGGCACGGTAGATTAGGTCACGTTAATTTTGAATCGATACGTCGAAATTAACATAGACCATATTCCAACATTCGAAATTAATTCGAAATATAAATGCAAAATTTGCGTTGAAGCAAAAATGACGAGATCGTCTTTCCCTTCGGTAGCAAGAAGTACCGACCCGCTTGAATTGATTCATAGCGATTTATGTGATTTGAAATACGTTCAAACACGTGGTGGCAATAAATATTTTATCATTTATTGACGATTGCACCAAATATTGCTATGTTTATTTGCTTAAGAGCAAAGACGAAGCATTAGAGAAATTCGTTCTCTACAAAACCGAAGTTGAAACGCAACTCGGCAAGAAAATTAAAAGATTGAGAAGTGATCGAGGCAGAGAATACGAAGCGCCAGTTGGGAGCTTCTGTGTGGAACATGGTGTCGTCCATGAATTGACCGCTCCGTATTCACCTCAATCAAACGGAGTGGCCGAACGAAAGAATCGCACATTAAAAGAGATGATGAATGCGATGTTACTGAGTTCAGGTCTACCGCCTAATATGTGGGGCGAAGCTGTCTTAACGAGTAATTACCTATTAAATAGGATACCTCGAAAGAAAATGAATAAAACACCATATGAGTTATGGAAAGGAAAGACACCTTCATACCAACATTTGCGAATGTGGGGGTGTTTGGCGAAGGTAGCCGTACCTGCGCCTAAAGCGGTGAAAATTGGTCCTAAAACGGTGGACTGTATTTTCATAGGATATGCACACAATAGTGCGGCATATCGGTTTCTTGTATATGATTCGAAATTTTGGATATACACAAGAACACGGTCATGGAATCGAGGAATGCGTATTTCTTTGAAAATGTATTTCCTTGTAAATCCGATTATGGATCCGGTACATCTAAACGAGATGATATAGAAACCGAGACTCCAAGTACGGTTCATGAGATTGAACCGAGACGAAGTAAGCGTGCCCGAATAGCGAAATCTTTTGGTGATGACTTTGTTACATATTTGATTGAAAGGAACCGCTGACTTATAACGAAGCAGTGAGCTCCGTGGACGGGCCTTTATGGAAAGAAGCCATAAAGAGCGAGATTGATTCTATTTTGCAGAATCATACTTGAGAATTAGTTGATCTTCCAAAGGGATGTAAACCTTTAGGATCAAAATGGATCTTTAAAAGGAAAATGAGACCAGACGGGTCTGTAGAAAAGTATAAAGCCAGACTTGTTATCAAAGGATACAAGCAACGCGAAGGCTTAGATTATTTTGACACATATTCTCCTGTGACGAGAATAAATTCGATAAGGATGATACTTGCTATCGCGTCCTTAAGAAATTTGGAAGTACATCAAATGGATGTAAAAACAGCTTTCTTAAATGGTGAATTAGACGAAGAAATATATATGGAGCAACCCGAGGGTTTTCGTGCTCCGAGAACCGAAACGAAAGTCTGTAGATTGATCAAATCTTTGTATGGTTTGAAACAAGCCCCTAAGAAGTGGCACGAAAAGTTTGATCATGCGATGATCAACTACGGCTTTAAAATCAATGAGAGCGATAAATGCGTTTACTCAAAGGAAACAGGCGATGACTATGTCATTTTATGTCTGTATGTAGACGACATACTCATTGTTGGTAGTAACGACAAAATGGTCAAGTCTACCAAGGATATGTTAAATTCGAAATTTGACATGAAAGATATGGGACTTGCGGACGTGATTTTAGGAATTAAAATCAAACGAACGAGTAACGGTCTTGTTTTGAGTCAAGCTCATTACGTAGACAAAATTCTCGACAAATTCTGCAAGGGTGATTCTGGTGTTGCTAGAACGCCATTAGATCAAAGCGTTCATTTGTCGAAAAATCGCGGGGAGGCTATTTCTCAAGTAGAATACTCCCGCATTATCGGTAGCTTGATGTATCTAATGAGCTGTACTAGACCAGATATTGCTTATGCTATAAGCAAACTGAGTTCGTACATGAGCAATCCGACTGCGGATCATTGGACCGCTATAATACGTGTTTTGAGATACTTACGGTATACTCGAGACTATGGATTACACTATGGTCGATATCCCGCTGTGTTAGAAGGCTACACAGATGCGAACTGGATATCTGATATGAAGGACTCTAAGAGCACAAGCGGCTATGTGTTTACACTCGCTGGAGCTGCTGTGTCGTGGAAATCCTCGAAACAAACGGTTATAGCAAGATCCACTATGGAATCCGAGTTCTTTGCCTTGGATAAATTTGGAGAAGAAGCTGAATGGCTACGCCATTTCTTGGAGGATATTCCTAAGTGGGAAAAACATGTGCCGCCTATATGCATACATTGCGATAGCCAATCGGCTATTGGACGAGCACAGAGTACTATGTATAATGGTAAGCCGAGACACATACGTCGTCGACATAATACCGTTAGGCAACTGCTCTCAACTGGAATTATCTTGATTGATTATGTGAAATCGACGGATAACATTGCCGATCCGCTAACCAAAGGGTTAAATAGAGATGCAGTTGAAAGATTGAAGAAAGGAATGGGCTTAAAGCCTTAAAGTATAGAAGTGCTAAGAAGGAAAACCCTACCTATGTGACTGGAGATCCCAAGATCTAGGTTCAAAGGGACAACCTAATCTTAGGACTTGGTATCACTGTGGGGGATAACCCCACTTATTCCTGTCAAGAAACAGTGATGACGGAAAAGGCTAGCATTATGATGCTTTAATGACTATCATAGAGTATTGATAGAAAATACTCGCAACGTGAAAAGTCGCCTATGTTAGGGAGAAGTGGGGCCGCTTCAAAGGAGAACTGAAAGGCTTAGTTCTTTAGAAACCCTCGCAGAATCAGGACGTGTCCATGGCCATAATGGACAAAACCATGAGAACGGAACAAGAGAAAAATGGTCTCTGTGTATTTTACGTGGGTTCGTTTACACGAAAAGCGGGACAGTTCAAAGACATCGTGTTCTACTGGACTGCAGTAAACCAAGCGTGCATACAAGGAGGAAGTTCAAATGGTAAACATATTATCCTCTATGCAGAGTATCATTAGATAGCAGAAACATTAACCAACCAATTCTCATTCATGTGGGGGATTGTTAGATATTATATTATTTTAATTTTATAAATTAGGTGAATGAGATTTTTGGAGTGGTTTTTTGGAGTGGTTTGATGGAATGGTTTACCATTCCTCAAATGTTTTAGTCCTTAACTCAACGTGTATTGTTTTAAAAAAAAATATTTTTTTATTCTATGCCTACAAAAATAGGCTCATTAGCCTAGAAAAAAAAAAACACAAGAAAAAGAAAATAATAATAATAATAATCATATTATTTATGTTATCGTTCTTGTTCCGTTCGTAGTCGGTGTCGTTTTGTGCTAAACGAACACCGAGTTTTCGAAGTATCCTGGGAAATAGACGCTCGTTAAAAAACCTCTAGCACATACGAGAGAGCGAATCTATTTTAAGGAAATTGTGTGTTCTTCGAATATATATTTTCTTTTTCTTTCCCGGCCAACATTATCATTACAATTTTCAAGATACCTTCTCTTCCACGTCCTCTTGATCAACCGTGTTCTCTAGGGTGGAACCTCTCGGCGATCCTAGGTTGTAAGAATCCAGCGGATTTATGTCGATAAGAGCTCTACAGATTAAATGAACACAGAGAAAAAAAAATATCACTTGAAATACTCTCATCCAGTTGGAGAAAAACCCATTAAGGTTATATGTTTTTACATCGGAGTGGTGGTCATAAGCCACCTTTGACGGCGAAAGAGTTTGAAGTCTCTCTCGAAAATAGTTTGTTCTCACCAATATCAAATGGTTTAATTTGTTCAATAACCTACTACGTATATAATCTCAATAACCACAATAAGTGAGCAATCCATGCACAATCTTTTGAAGTCTAAAACTAGTGGGGAGTTGGTAGCCATATCATATTGACATGAGGTAACAGATATGTCTCTTCTCTTGTTTCCAACTCTTGGTAGTGTTGGGAATTTTGACCATTTTCCTCTTCTGCAGTCAAATACTCATTGAAACATGTTTTTCGCATTTATCCACATCACCGAGCGACAAGACCAACTATGGAGAACCATTCTCTGATTTGGGTGAAATTAGGGCTAAATAGATAGACGATTTGAAGGAGACGAAAATAGGGCGATTGGGGTTCGAAACTGCAAACTAAACCAAACAATGTACGCGAGGAATCAGTTACGTTAGCCCAGTTGATCAGTCCTCATAATGAAAATATCTTTAAACCAACACATATACAATCACAAAAGTTTGAAGCTGTGAGATTATATTATATGTTGCAACCTTGCCATGTGTAAGTCGTCGATGAGGACAACGTGTTTTCATTCGTTCAGATTTTTGCCGTTCTTCACTCATCCACTAGCTAGCCAACAACTAACTAACTACGTTGTATAGAGTAAGGAAAGGAAAGTTATACACTACTACTACTACTACTACTCCTCATCTGAGTGGATCGCAATATCTGTTTGATCTGTTACTGTTTCTGCTGCTGCTGGTGGTGGCGGTGTTGTATTCTTCTCCAAGTACTCATCCTCAATGGTGTCTTTAAGAATGAAGAGCCTCTGTATAACAATTGGATGATTCATTTTTCTAGCTTCGCGAATATCTGTCTCCTCTTTGTTCAGATGGTATGCGTCTAGCATGATCTTGATCCACTTGTGCAGCTCCTTTGGTGTTCTGGAAAATATTAAAAAGAATAGAAATGCATATCAAACTCTCTCTTTCTCTCTCAAATGTATGCAAGTTAGGTGCATTAGAAATTATTCTTACGTGTACGTAGCATCGGCTTCTTTGATTTCGGATTCATCACCTGGGGAAAACGAACTGGCTAGTGCTGAGAAACGTTCCTCGGGGTCTGTGATGTTTAGCAAATGCTTCAGTAGCTTGATTTCTTTCGGCATTATACTCCTTAAACTGCTCTGTGTTGTCTTGTATAGTTTGTACATTATATCCTTTACCTGGTCGAAGATTACACAATCACCAAATCCCCATATGAGATCGATCATATACGAAAAAGGAGAAGATTATGACAACCATCACCTAAGTAAGAAACCATTAACCTCATTTTTCATGGAGGAAGACTCCTTTGCAGATGCCCAAGCACCATTGATCAATAAAATCAAAGACGAATCGAGTTCATTAGCCTTTGCCATACTTTTGATCTTCTCACAAGCTACATCTATTGAAGGCGAGTCAAGGATGTCGTCAAACTTAGTCTGAGCATTTTCTAAACTACCCACAATATCGAGTGTGTTGTCGAAGGCACTGACTGCTGATAGGCATCTTGCTCCCAGACGAGATATTGCTGTTCACAAAAAAAATCTCTTGCTGAGTAATTCAAAGACAATCCAATTCCACCCATCGGACATGAATGGCTGTTACGAAAACCGTCTATTTGCAAGCATTGATTATGAAAGAACTGAAGTATCATACTGTCCCGATCATCTAAGCTGTGGTAAGTTTCTGAAAGCAGTGTTAGATAACGAAAGAAGTCCCCCGTAAAATCACCACGCTGCTTTGCCACAATTGCATTTATGTCCCGTGGGCTGTCTTGAATCTTTTTGAGAAGTTCATCGTGCTTTTCCATATCTTCATCGATCTGTAAGAATATCGATCCTTTATGTCGATCAAGAAAACAGAGCAAGAACCTATCTATCTTAAACAATCGTTTCAATCTATTTGAACAACGACCACCAAAATTGTACAAGTACTGAACCGCGAAAGCGAAGAGTCTACAGCTTATTAACTACATACATAAAATCAACTATATTAACATGCATTCGGTAGAAGAAACAATCAATTGGGTGTTATCGTTACCTTCCTCACTTTCCTGTACAAGTCATTCAGTTTATCCTTCAATGACGGATCTGTCTCTGCTTCGGCCCTCGTTTTACAACGATTGTAAAACTTGTCTCTGTGTTTCCTCCACTCTTCTCTGAAAATCATGTACCTTTTCCAATCCTTTGTCTTAGGCTTCTCGTATAAGAAGACGTCGATTATCTTATCGCAGAATTGGGTAACGGTGTAACCATCAGCAACTTCAACCTCTGCTTCAGTTGAACTAACACTGCCAGCAAACACGCCTACAAAAACGTGGAAAAAGAAATCAAAACAAAAGCAAAGAAGATTACAACTGCTCTAAAACAAAATAGTTGAATTTTCGGGTTACCCCTTGTTTTTCTGGATTTTGTATACATGTGGGTTTGAATGCTGTGTGTGGATATCTGAGAAGAATGGGTTGAGGGTACTTGCGAACGGAGTGAAAGGAGAGAGAAGCTTATTAGAGAGACATTAGCTACTGCCATGGCCGAGCGGTGCTTTTTCTGGATTTCCAAGGATGATAACTGAAACAGTGATTTTTCAACTACAGACAACGTTAAGAGCATTTTGCGTAAAACCCTTCCATAGTTTCTTTCGGATTTTCTCTGTAGAATGGGATTGAGTTGTTAGTTTATTAAGCGAGAGTTTGATTCATAGATCAGTTTAGTAATGATCTTCAACCAATTATGTCTCCGATGTTGTCAATGTTCAACCAGTTTAGTTCCTCCGTTATTATGATCGTTAATTTTGATGATGACACGTGCCGACAATTTTCAACAATTTAGTTCCTCCGTTAGTATGATCGTTAGTTTTGACGGAAAACGACACATGTCGACATGTATTTGGCGAGACTTATTAAAAATCATAATTTTGCATTAAAAAATAAAAAAATCTATAAAATACTAATAAATTAAAAAAATACAAATAAAACAGAATAAAAAATTAAATTACTGCGAATCTTTTCTAAAGCCACATAACCATCCGTTGAAACCCGAGGTATCCCCACACAGCCTGGCTATGGGCTAGTTCCTGCCAACCGTGGGCCTAACGCCACACAGACTTTGGCAAGGCGGGGGCTATAAGCGCCACACATTCCAGAGATGGGACTAATCCTCGGGGCCAGATGAACATATCCCAAATTCACCCGACATCGATAGTCATGAGGTATAACCCTCATGGGGACTTCCCAAAGTAATGTGGGAGGTAGGGTTCGAACCCCTGACCTCCTAATCACATGCACTTTGGGGCCTCCCCCTCAGCCAGTAGAGCTGAAGGGTCATTGGCGATTAAGCACTTATTTTGTGTCTTTAATTTTTAAAATATTTATTTAGTATTTGGATGACTAGGAGTCTACTCGCCGATTAAGTCCAAAACGGGCCGATTAAGCGGCCGATTAGACGGATCGGTTCGTTTTGTAAACCGATCGGCAGATTATGTAGTTTTCTTGCGGTGGCTTCCGATCAGCGCCTAGGCCGAGTTTTACAACCCTGATCCGTATCGCTCATCCGCATCGACGTCCGCATCCGCGTCGGCGAACCATGAGCACAAAAGAGATTTCTACCCTCGAGTGGTCCACGGCCGTAGAGCAAAACATATATTTCTACCATAAAATGCATGTGCGCCAACGACTACAGTGAACGAAAGAGATTTCCACCCTCGAAGCCTGCTGCATGATTCTACACCCATATAAATTCTACGCGCTCGTGCAAATCAATCTACGACCGTAGACAATAATGGTAGAGAATTTCACGAGCCAAAGGTAGCTCATAGTCTAGGGCCGCGGACATTCATGTCGACGACTGTAGAGCTATGTTATCACGACCGCAGATGAATATTCGACTTCAACAACGCCATTTTTTTTTCTCCCTACATAGGGAGATAATCATATATTATCATCATAAGACTCGACCAATCCAAAGCAAAAACGGTGAAGTTGAAGAGCCCTAAAATCAAATTTTTACATGCAAAAGAAGGAATCTAACAGTGATTTCTTGGAGAATTGAACGAGTAACTCAGAGAATCATCGAGCTCAATCAGGAATCAGTAGTGTAGGTTGGAATTGTGAATAATCCATTCTTGTTCTTTAGGTTTGCTGTGTTCCTTCCATATGATTAGCTCAAATTTGGGTTGAGATGAAAGCTATATGTAAATTGGAGGTCCGTGGATTGCTCGTGGTGAGTACCAACATGTTTTTAGAGTATCACTTACGATCGTTTTGGGGCGACATCTAAACAAACGGTTAGACCGATGATAAAGCATAACAAACATGGGGTGAGCGCCAAATGAGAAGAGCTATTGTATTTTCAACTCCTATTAATGAGAAAATAACCTTTTTATGGAATCAATTCAAAGGTGAATCGCATAAAGAGTCTTCTAAGAATCTTCCTAAATGCTCCCAAGTTTAATCATTAAAACTTTCACCTTTTCGATTTTTCGCATGCTGTCACTACTATTCCATTCCGTTAGGAAAAAAATAAGGGACGTTTCTGTTCAGGCCCCATCGTAAGTTCCTTTTTGAGTTTAGGTCCTCTTCATTTTAAATATAGTTTTACGGACCACTTCTATATAAAATTCAAAGTAAAGGACATAAGCAATGATTTGACGAAAATACCCCTTTTAGGTGTTATATAAAGGTATGAATCGCTATTATTATGTTACCAGATGTTACTCAAATGGTATCAATCGAGAAAACTATTTCAACAATCGATTTGCCCTAATTTTTCGAGCATACTAGGTACAAAATGAATTTTGATTTGTACTCGACGATCTCAATGATACTTACGTCGTCAGATTTAATAGCTGTGAGGAATAATTTCTAGAAATTCATTTACGCAAATAAGATAAATCGAGCATGTTTTTTGTCGAAATTAAAGCTAATATGCATAAATTCGAGAGATCCATAGCTTGGAAATTACTCCGCGCCTTAGTGGTGACTCAATCGTTCGTCCCTCAAGATTAACAAACTGAAAGTAAAAATCGCCAGAAAAAGTAGTTAAAATGAGTGTTCGTTATGTGGTAAAAGGCATAATGGTATAATTTTCATATGATTCGGTACAATAGAGACGTAAAGTGGTATAGTTACGATAAGAAGCATTACCCGAACTTGTATGTGATATTACTTATTCTAATTTGGTACTACTTTTCTATGACGGGGTACTAAGACAGCTTAAAGTGGTATAACTACCATAAGAAGTGGTTTCCAATGTTATGCAAATGGTATCAATGGGAAAAACTATTTCAATGATCGATTTGCGTAAATTTTTTTTTTGCATACTGTGCACAAAATCAATTTTGATGTGTACTCGACGATCTCAATGATATTTACGTCGTCAGATTTAAGATCTGTGAGGAATAATTTCTAAGAATTCATGTACGCAAATAAGATAAATCGAGCATGTTTTTTGTCGAAATTAAAGCTAATTGCATAAATTCGAGAGACCTATAGCTTGGAAATTACGTCGTGCCTTAGTGGTGACTCAATCGTTCGTCCCTCAAGATTAACAAATTGAAAGTAAAAAATCGCTAGAAAAACTAGTTAAAATGAGTGTTCGTTATGTGGTATCAGAAAGGCATAACTGGTATAATGTCCATAAGATTCGGTACAATAGAGACATAAAGTGGTATAGTTACGATAAGAAGCATTACTCTAACTGGTACGGAATATTACTTATTCTAATTTGGTATTACTTTTATATGATGAGGTACTAAGACAACTTAAAGTGGTATAACTACCATAAGAAGTGATTCCAGATGTTATGCAAATGGTATCAATGGAAACTATTTCAACGATCGATTTGCCGTAAATTGTTTCCATACTGGGCACAAAATCAATTTTGATGTGTACTCGACGATCTCAATGATATTTACGTCATCGGATTTAAGATCTGATGAGGAATAATTTCTAGAAATTCTTTTACGCAAATAAGATAAATCGAGCATGTTTTTTTATCGAAATTAAAGCTAATATGCATAAATTCGACAGACTCATAGCTTGGAAATTATGCAACGCCTTAGTGGTGACTCAATCGTTCGTCCCTCAAGATTAACGAACTGAAAGTGAAATCGCCACAAAAAATAGTTTAAATGAGTGTTCATTATGTGGTATCAGAAAGGCGTAAGTGGTATAATTTCCACAAGATTCGGTAAAATAGAGGCGTAAAGTGGTATAGTTACGATAAGAATAAGCATTGGCGTAAGTGGTACTGAATAAGCAAGTCACTTTATTTTTGGGCGGGAAAGCTGAATCTCAGTATTCTTTTTTTGGGCGGGATCTTATGTAGTATATATTCATGCAATGATGTGGTACCAGAAACACTTTATATGTTACAGATGACGGGTTACGTGCTAGGGTTTCTAGTTTTATGTTTTAGAGTATCTAGGCTTTGGGTAAACGTTTTTGGGGTTACGTTAAGGGTTTACTATCGTAATTGTTATATGATTGACGTATAATGTTGACACGCTCGAATACTATCAAGTGTACTAGTTTGTGCAAGTAGTATAAAATGGACGTGAGTCCAAGTATCGATCCACGGGGACAGCTCGATTAATTTTAAGATATTACTCTGAAATTATATTTAAACTAGAGCTAATTTTAAATAAAATATTTTTATGATTTTTTATGTTTAAAAATAATCAAACTAGATAAAAGCGCACAACCAAAAGCAAATAGACTATTGACGACAAGGTGATCGAGGCGCATGCTCGGCACGCATTATTCCTACGTCTTCACGCAATTAATCATAAATAATCAATACGAGCTCAGTCAAGGTAGAATTTCCTAAAATAATCGCCACTCGTTTGTATGTCTATATGATTGTAGTTTCTACGCACGCATTTAATGTTTGTGAGATTCCCCGAGTTTAAACGCTTTCGGCGCCTAAGATCTCGGAAATCACACGTACGAACCCGAATTCCATCTCTGGTCGGTTTTACGTCGTGGTGCTCTATATTTATCGTTCTAACCGGTCTAATCACTTTATCCGTCTCATAAACCAATCAAATATCATACATATGTTGATCAGACACACGCAAGCATTAAACCCAAACATAGTACACATAACTCGATTCATATGATCCAATATAATAAAACAGCATTATCACGTAGTCATAACACGGCCTAACACAGCCTCAATCACATATAAACTTAAGCTAACATATTAAAAGATGAAAACAACGTATTCAACGTAAACAATAACGGAAACGTAAAATAATAAAACTTCTCTTATCACGATGAGCGATTCACGTCGTGTTCCCTCGGAGTCTCCCGTGGTGTGAGCGAATAAGAAACGCCATGGACCCTCGGGCTCGTTTCTGACTCCCAAGCTTCGTTACAGGCCGCGCGGCCAAGAAAGTCGCCCTCGTAGGTATATGCTTCGTGTTGGGAGGTGTTGCTTGAGAGAGCTCGTTTCTTAATATCTCCTCAGCCGTATAAGATTTTATGTTGGCCTTGAGGGATAATTTTCATATGCACTGGGAGCTACGAATCGGTTATCTTACGTTACGTAAATTTCAGCTCTCCTCTCATGTAAGTGTGAAGTATGCTTTTTATAGGTGATTGAAAGCAAAGTTGGTCATCTCCACTTGAGCACAACGGAAATCTGCGGCAGCCAAAAGAATAGTTTTTTTCTTGAGCCGTGTGTATCTTGAGCTGTGAACTTCGACTATCTTGGCTGCAATTATTGTTCCAATCCATGCGTAATAACACGTTTTGTCCCTTAACACTTATCTCTTGTCTATAAAATAATAATATATTAAGCACTAATGTCTCCATCTTCATAGTGAGGGTACCAAATTCTTTGAATATGTGGTATTAGATTTGTTTCCTATAGATGTTATCCCGTGTAAAGTTTAGTTCGATCCATGTAACAGTGAATAGTCTGTTCAACTCAATAAATTCGTTATCAGTTTCGTCACTTGCATTAGATATCTTCAACATGTGTAGCAAAACCTAAGAAGAAAATGAAAGTAAATTAAAAGTAGAAAAACAAAAGCTCGAAACATAAAACTAAGAATGACATACATGATGATTGCAAGGAAAAAATATATATAAAAAAAAAATTCATGAAGAGAAAGCTCACCACCAAACCACAATCGGTATCAAAACAACAAAGTATGTTTGATCTGTTAATTGGTATGCAGATTTGAGCTTTACACATGTCAAATTGCTGTCGCTCGCCTTGGACAGGATTCACCTGTTCTTTCGAAGCAGTTCAGCTCGTTGAAGATCAACGTGTCAAGTGAGACAGGAAATTGGACAGAGGCTGTTGGACAGATGATTTCAGCCGGTTTTTCAGAGGCATGACGCACAGATTCTTGTTCAATGTTGTTGGATCCTCTATGGTTATTATGTTCGCACTCAAAGACTTAATCTTGAACAGATTTCTAAACAGATTTATGTTAAACCTAAATGCAGAGCCATATGGCGCTAAAATAAATTGAATCTTTTTGTCTTCATACTTCTAAATAAAGCAATCAAATTTTCCAAGCTAAAGTAAGTAACTAAAGTAAGTTACCCAAGCTAAACAATGATCGCATCGAGAAACAAATTAGCATACGCTATAAAAATGAAAATAAATAACTTACGGTCTTACGCGAGACGAAAAACCAGTTGGTCGATGAGCCTCTGACGAATTCTCCTCCCTAGACCTCTTCATCTCCTTAATCTTCTCTATTTAATTACTACAACCTTGTAAATCTTCGTGAAACCTATCACCTGTGTTCCGATGGCCAGCAAAAGCAACAACACATCAATCATAAAACCACTAAACTCTAATTACCACCTTGAGTAACTCGTACAAATTAGATCCATTACGCATGCCTAAAATTCACAGAAACGTCAACAAACCATACCTCAGAAATCACCGCCAAATCATCAGGCCGTCAACCTTAATCATCCAAAATATATCTATACATAAGTTAAAACACATCACTTGAATCACGCGAAAAGGCGTAGCATTTGGTAAAGCGGTGCAAAGCTCAGGAATTTTTACAGTGACAGATCTTTGGATTAATGGAGAATGACCGATCGCAGCCACTTTGACTATCTCAGCTGCGTTCGAAATTGAGAAGTCCCATAACTCTTAGAAGGCCAGAACAAATGAATTTTGGTCAGATATCGAGAGTGACTAAAACATGCCCAAAAAGAACAAAACCCAATTAGTCCTTGAACTCTTTTGTTCATGCAATACTAACTCAGGACAATAACATTCCTCAATTTGATTCTTAACTGTTTTGCTCATAGGATAAAAACTAAAGATAAGAAACACACATACACAGAACACCAACAAATCTCCCATTCTAGCAATCAAAATTCATATAAATACAGCAAAACATTGCACACATAACATATATAACTCACCTTCTTCAACCATTATTATTCCCTTGAAGCTGAAACGGCCCCTAACCCTCGCCTCAACGTTGTCCACGCTATACTTAACATACCGATCGATATGCCTGCAATCTCGGGTACGTCATTCAGCCACCCGACGAACTTTTGATAGGCGGGGCAAAGACTCATCGACTCCCTTAGCTCCTCCCTCAGCTGCCCTTCGAACACGATCCACGAAGCTTGATTCTTATAAACCTCCTCGGAGAAGGCGTTGAACGACCTAATCTTATCCTTCAGAACCCTAGCTGATGATTCTTGATGATAGTCGGCCACCTTCAGAATTCCGAGCGCTTCGCTCCAAGAACTCCTATGATAGCTCACTCGGTACTGCCTCGCCTTGGCTACGTCCTTCTTTATCCAATCAGCGCCTAGCCAGGCGCCCAATTCGTCGTCCTTCACTTTCTGCAAGATGTACCCAGTGTTGTTGATCATGAACAGGGCGCACAGAGAAGTTGTACGATCCATTGATTTCGCCTCTAAGCTGTTTTCGTCGTCCTTCACTTTTTACACCATTGATTTCGCCTCTAAGTTGTTTTCGAGGAGCTGTAAGATCCATTCGATTTGAACTAATCTTGTACAAATCTAAGGAAGCAAACAGAAACAACATAGTTAATTCCTGAGCTATAACGAAGCTCGAATACAAATCATCAAGGCTGCTCAGCTCAGCTAAAATTTATCAGATATAACTTTCTTTAGGCCAACCAACAACAAACCTTCTGGAAAATCATAGATCAACGAAGTATTAATAGCAATGAGGGGGATGTCTTACAACATACCTGTGAAAGTTGAAACCCTAAGCTGCCAACCTCGAACTCTTCATACGCACCATTTCAAGCAAAATTCAGAGGTTTTTCAGAGGAGAAGCCACGAATTTAAAGCCAATAAAAATAGAAAAAAATAAATAAATTAGCGAACAGTTCGGGCTGGTGAACCGAAGAGAGATATGGAATCAGCGAAAGAGTTCTTAAACAATTCTTCACTCCAAAAAACAGGGTGTAATACTATTACCGTAATTACCCTTCTGGGTCGTCCCTGTAAGTAGAAGAGATGCCTACGCTATCTTCGAAGACTTGTTCTAAGGTCTGCCTAGATCTGCAAGCAGCTTTGTGATAGTTCATGACGTACCTTGGGATTGGGTGCAGCCCACCGCCTGGGACGACATCTTTGGCAGGGTCACGGCTGATTAAGCTTTCAAGTTCCATGAAAATCCCTCTATGCCTTCGCCTAATCTCTTCAATATTGTTACAAACTCTATCCGTCATCGTCCCTCCAATCAATTTTGCATCACCTTTCCTCTGTAGACCTCCATAAAAGAGAGATATGACGCTGGCTGAAGAAAACCCTAAGAAGATGCAGTCGCAGAGACATCACCGGCGAAGAATGCAACTACTTCTCCTCCGACCGAACCTCGCCGGGAATATGCTTCACCGACGACGCCGACTACGTTGATTCCGACCCGGCCCACTCCTTCGAGGCCGTCGAGCAGCAAGTCTTCGGCGGCGCAAACCTCACCGTCCCCACCATGTCGGGCTTCGTCCAGCAAGCCCTCACCGTGTCTCCCAACATGTCCGAAACCGTCATGAAGGGCTTCAAGCCCGAGAGCATGCCCGTCTATGCTCGCCTCGTCGGCGAGTTCGCCGTCTTCGATCGATGGTTCAGCTCAACCGCGGGCCCACGCAGCCCAATCGCCTCTTCGTCCACTCGGCAACCTCCCACGGCTCGACGAGCCACGTCAAGAGGCAGCTCGCCGGCGGATACCCTCAGAGGACCATCTTCGATTCCGTCCACGAAAAAGGCCTCGATTTTGGGATCTACTTTCAGAACATACCCACCACTCTTTTCTACAGGAATCTGAGGAAGCTCAAGTACGTGTTCAAATTCAGACAGTACGACCTAAGGTTTAAGAGGGATGCTAGAAATGGGAAGCTGCCCAATCTGACCGTAATCGAGCCGAGGTACTTCGATCTGATGGGTTTTCCGGCGAACGACGACCACCCATCGCACGACGTGGCAAACGGGCAGAAGCTGGTGAAGGAGGTGTACGAAGCTTTGAGGGCTGGCCCGCAATGGAATGAGACGCTTTTGGTCATTACGTACGATGAACATGGTGGATTAAGAAAGAGTTAATTATGACTCAGCCCCTATTCATGTTTAAAAATCGTGTTCAGCCACTGTTAGAAAAAACAATTAGTTTTAAGGACCCGATTTTTTCATACCACTTCATCGGTCTGTGGTACCACTTTTTTGTTCTATAGTACCACTTCTTTGTTATGCAGTACCACATAATTGCTCTGCAGTACCACTTAATTGTTCTGCAGTACCACTTTATTTTTCTGCGGTAAAAATAAAGTGGTACTGCAGAACAAAAGAAGTGTTACTGCTGAGCAATTATGTGGTACTGCGGAATAAAGAAGTGGTACTACAGAACAAAGAAGTGGTACCACTGAACTATATTGAAAGCAAAGTTGGTCATCTCCACTTGAGCACAACGGAAATCTGCGGCAGCCAAAAGAATAGTTTTTTTCTTGAGCCGTGTGTATCTTGAGCTGTGAACTTCGACTATCTTGGCTGCAATTATTGTTCCAATCCATGCGTAATAACACGTTTTGTCCCTTAACACTTATCTCTTGTCTATAAAATAATAATATATTAAGCACTAATGTCTCCATCTTCATAGTGAGGGTACCAAATTCTTTGAATATGTGGTATTAGATTTGTTTCCTATAGATGTTATCCCGTGTAAAGTTTAGTTCGATCCATGTAACAGTGAATAGTCTGTTCAACTCAATAAATTCGTTATCAGTTTCGTCACTTGCATTAGATATCTTCAACATGTGTAGCAAAACCTAAGAAGAAAATGAAAGTAAATTAAAAGTAGAAAAACAAAAGCTCGAAACATAAAACTAAGAATGACATACATGATGATTGCAAGGAAAAAATATATATAAAAAAAAAATTCATGAAGAGAAAGCTCACCACCAAACCACAATCGGTATCAAAACAACAAAGTATGTTTGATCTGTTAATTGGTATGCAGATTTGAGCTTTACACATGTCAAATTGCTGTCGCTCGCCTTGGACAGGATTCACCTGTTCTTTCGAAGCAGTTCAGCTCGTTGAAGATCAACGTGTCAAGTGAGACAGGAAATTGGACAGAGGCTGTTGGACAGATGATTTCAGCCGGTTTTTCAGAGGCATGACGCACAGATTCTTGTTCAATGTTGTTGGATCCTCTATGGTTATTATGTTCGCACTCAAAGACTTAATCTTGAACAGATTTCTAAACAGATTTATGTTAAACCTAAATGCAGAGCCATATGGCGCTAAAATAAATTGAATCTTTTTGTCTTCATACTTCTAAATAAAGCAATCGAATTTTCCAAGCTAAAGTAAGTAACTAAAGTAAGTTACCCAAGCTAAACAATGATCGCATCGAGAAACAAATTAGCATACGCTATAAAAATGAAAATAAATAACTTACGGTCTTACGCGAGACGAAAAACCAGTTGGTCGATGAGCCTCTGACGAATTCTCCTCCCTAGACCTCTTCATCTCCTTAATCTTCTCTATTTAATTACTACAACCTTGTAAATCTTCGTGAAACCTATCACCTGTGTTCCGATGGCCAGCAAAAGCAACAACACATCAATCATAAAACCACTAAACTCTAATTACCACCTTGAGTAACTCGTACAAATTAGATCCATTACGCATGCCTAAAATTCACAGAAACGTCAACAAACCATACCTCAGAAATCACCGCCAAATCATCAGGCCGTCAACCTTAATCATCCAAAATATATCTATACATAAGTTAAAACACATCACTTGAATCACGCGAAAAGGCGTAGCATTTGGTAAAGCGGTGCAAAGCTCAGGAATTTTTACAGTGACAGATCTTTGGATTAATGGAGAATGACCGATCGCAGCCACTTTGACTATCTCAGCTGCGTTCGAAATTGAGAAGTCCCATAACTCTTAGAAGGCCAGAACAAATGAATTTTGGTCAGATATCGAGAGTGACTAAAACATGCCCAAAAAGAAACAAAACCCAATTAGTCCTTGAACTCTTTTGTTCATGCAATACTAACTCAGGACAATAACATTCCTCAATTTGATTCTTAACTGTTTTTGCTCATAGGATAAAAACTAAAGATAAGAAACACACATACACAGAACACCAACAAATCTCCCATTCTAGCAATCAAAATTCATATAAATACAGCAAAACATTGCACACATAACATATATAACTCACCTTCTTCAACCATTATTATTCCCTTGAAGCTGAAACGGCCCCTAACCCTCGCCTCAACGTTGTCCACGCTATACTTAACATACCGATCGATATGCCTGCAATCTCGGGCACGTCATTCAGCCACCCGACGAACTTTTGATAGGCGGGGCAAAGACTCATCGACTCCCTTAGCTCCTCCCTCAGCTGCCCTTCGAACACGATCCACGAAGCTTGATTCTTATAAACCTCCTCGGAGAAGGCGTTGAACGACCTAATCTTATCCTTCAGAACCCTAGCTGATGATTCTTGATGATAGTCGGCCACCTTCAGAATTCCGAGCGCTTCGCTCCAAGAACTCCTATGATAGCTCACTCGGTACTGCCTCGCCTTGGCTACGTCCTTCTTTATCCAATCAGCGCCTAGCCAGGCGCCCAATTCGTCGTCCTTCACTTTCTGCAAGATGTACCCAGTGTTGTTGATCATGAACAGGGCGCACAGAGAAGTTGTACGATCCATTGATTTCGCCTCTAAGCTGTTTTCGTCGTCCTTCACTTTTTACACCATTGATTTCGCCTCTAAGTTGTTTTCGAGGAGCTGTAAGATCCATTCGATTTGAACTAATCTTGTACAAATCTAAGGAAGCAAACAGAAACAACATAGTTAATTCCTGAGCTATAACGAAGCTCGAATACAAATCATCAAGGCTGCTCAGCTCAGCTAAAATTTATCAGATATAACTTTCTTTAGGCCAACCAACAACAAACCTTCTGGAAAATCATAGATCAACGAAGTATTAATAGCAATGAGGGGGATGTCTTACAACATACCTGTGAAAGTTGAAACCCTAAGCTGCCAACCTCGAACTCTTCATACGCACCATTTCAAGCAAAATTCAGAGGTTTTTCAGAGGAGAAGCCACGAATTTAAAGCCAATAAAATAGAAAAAATAAATAAATTAGCGAACAGTTCGGGCTGGTGAACCGAAGAGAGATATGGAATCAGCGAAAGAGTTCTTAAACAATTCTTCACTCCAAAAAACAGGGTGTACTACTATTACCGTAATTACCCTTCTGGGTCGTCCCTGTAAGTAGAAGAGATGCCTACGCTATCTTCGAAGACTTGTTCTAAGGTCTGCCTAGATCTGCAAGCAGCTTTGTGATAGTTCATGACGTACCTTGGGATTGGGTGCAGCCCACCGCCTGGGACGACATCTTTGGCAGGGTCACGGCTGATTAAGCTTTCAAGTTCCATGAAAATCCCTCTATGCCTTCGCCTAATCTCTTCAATATTGTTACAAACTCTATCCGTCATCGTCCCTCCAATCAATTTTGCATCACCTTTCCTCTGTAGACCTCCATAAAAGAGAGATATGACGCTGGCTGAAGAAAACCCTAAGAAGATGCAGTCGCAGAGACATCACCGGCGAAGAATGCAACTACTTCTCCTCCGACCGAACCTCGCCGGGAATATGCTTCACCGACGACGCCGACTACGTTGATTCCGACCCGGCCCACTCCTTCGAGGCCGTCGAGCAGCAAGTCTTCGGCGGCGCAAACCTCACCGTCCCCACCATGTCGGGCTTCGTCCAGCAAGCCCTCACCGTGTCTCCCAACATGTCCGAAACCGTCATGAAGGGCTTCAAGCCCGAGAGCATGCCCGTCTATGCTCGCCTCGTCGGCGAGTTCGCCGTCTTCGATCGATGGTTCAGCTCAACCGCGGGCCCACGCAGCCCAATCGCCTCTTCGTCCACTCGGCAACCTCCCACGGCTCGACGAGCCACGTCAAGAGGCAGCTCGCCGGCGGATACCCTCAGAGGACCATCTTCGATTCCGTCCACGAAAAAGGCCTCGATTTTGGGATCTACTTTCAGAACATACCCACCACTCTTTTCTACAGGAATCTGAGGAAGCTCAAGTACGTGTTCAAATTCAGACAGTACGACCTAAGGTTTAAGAGGGATGCTAGAAATGGGAAGCTGCCCAATCTGACCGTAATCGAGCCGAGGTACTTCGATCTGATGGGTTTTCCGGCGAACGACGACCACCCATCGCACGACGTGGCAAACGGGCAGAAGCTGGTGAAGGAGGTGTACGAAGCTTTGAGGGCTGGCCCGCAATGGAATGAGACGCTTTTGGTCATTACGTACGATGAACATGGTGGATTAAGAAAGAGTTAATTATGACTCAGCCCCTATTCATGTTTAAAAATCGTGTTCAGCCACTGTTAGAAAAAACAATTAGTTTTAAGGACCCGATTTTTTCATACCACTTCATCGGTCTGTGGTACCACTTTTTTGTTCTATAGTACCACTTCTTTGTTATGCAGTACCACATAATTGCTCTGCAATACCACTTAATTGTTCTGCAGTACCACTTCATTTTTCTGCGGTAAAAATAAAGTGGTACTGCAGAACAAAAGAAGTGTTACTGCTGAGCAATTATGTGGTACTGCGGAATAAAGAAGTGGTACTACAGAACAAAGAAGTGGTACCACTGAACTATATTGAAAGCAAAGTTGGTCATCTCCACTTGAGCACAACGGAAATCTGCGGCAGCCAAAAGAATAGTTTTTTTCTTGAGCCGTGTGTATCTTGAGCTGTGAACTTCGACTATCTTGGCTGCAATTATTGTTCCAATCCATGCGTAATAACACGTTTTGTCCCTTAACACTTATCTCTTGTCTATAAAATAATAATATATTAAGCACTAATGTCTCCATCTTCATAGTGAGGGTACCAAATTCTTTGAATATGTGGTATTAGATTTGTTTCCTATAGATGTTATCCCGTGTAAAGTTTAGTTCGATCCATGTAACAGTGAATAGTCTGTTCAACTCAATAAATTCGTTATCAGTTTCGTCACTTGCATTAGATATCTTCAACATGTGTAGCAAAACCTAAGAAGAAAATGAAAGTAAATTAAAAGTAGAAAAACAAAAGCTCGAAACATAAAACTAAGAATGACATACATGATGATTGCAAGGAAAAAATATATATAAAAAAAAAATTCATGAAGAGAAAGCTCACCACCAAACCACAATCGGTATCAAAACAACAAAGTATGTTTGATCTGTTAATTGGTATGCAGATTTGAGCTTTACACATGTCAAATTGCTGTCGCTCGCCTTGGACAGGATTCACCTGTTCTTTCGAAGCAGTTCAGCTCGTTGAAGATCAACGTGTCAAGTGAGACAGGAAATTGGACAGAGGCTGTTGGACAGATGATTTCAGCCGGTTTTTCAGAGGCATGACGCACAGATTCTTGTTCAATGTTGTTGGATCCTCTATGGTTATTATGTTCGCACTCAAAGACTTAATCTTGAACAGATTTCTAAACAGATTTATGTTAAACCTAAATGCAGAGCCATATGGCGCTAAAATAAATTGAATCTTTTTGTCTTCATACTTCTAAATAAAGCAATCGAATTTTCCAAGCTAAAGTAAGTAACTAAAGTAAGTTACCCAAGCTAAACAATGATCGCATCGAGAAACAAATTAGCATACGCTATAAAAATGAAAATAAATAACTTACGGTCTTACGCGAGACGAAAAACCAGTTGGTCGATGAGCCTCTGACGAATTCTCCTCCCTAGACCTCTTCATCTCCTTAATCTTCTCTATTTAATTGCTTTTTCTGACGGGGGCTGGACACGATTTTTAGAGTTGAATGGAGGCTGAATTGTAAAGGTCCCATTAAGAAATGGACGATTGTTGGGTGATTAAGAAATGGACTGACTGTTGGCTTTCCATGTACCGACTAAGTTGTCTTTCAATATCTCTTATATTAATTACCATTAATGCAAAAAACATTTGGAAAAAATGGGTAGATACAGAGAGTCCATTTATTACTAAGACGTTTGGCTCTCAACAATACAAAAAGGGAATAGAATGGACTCTTGGCCCGCCACGTCAGCAAAAAAAGATGGTTAGACAATCGTACAATGAACTTAGACGACTGCCATACACATTCAACGAAATCAAAAGTAATTTTCACATTTTCCGAGAAGGGGGAATTTGTTGCCACGTTTCATCATAATAGGATCCCTATTCTACTTTTATATTATATAGGGTCTGAATCCTACTCAAACTTGTTAAGAGGGCCTGAATTCCAATTAGCCCAAAAAAATACCCAACACAAAGCTAGCTAGCTAGCTAGATGATAATCATCGATAATTTATTTTCTCTTCACTCTTGGCAGTCCTTGGTAGTTGCAAATTGAAACCAACCACAAGACGAACATATGGCAAGCGATATGCTGCTAATGGTGATGGAATGGTCTCCTCATAGAGGATGATGCAGAGATCGATATAGATGGAGATGGTTGTATGTATCTACTTTAACTGCGATAGAATGTTGCCAAGGCATACGACGACATTCTTCCATGTTTTCTTAGGTTGATTGATTTTACACACAAGACATTCTGTATCGGGGCTTAAAGTTGTCTAAACCATCAGCTATTATTACTACTGCCTGCTAGTTTATAACCAAACCCTTTATTAATATATATTACAGTATATGTTGGTTATTGATATCATCAAGGAGGAGTGTCTTCATCATCCAGTGCAGCAGCATCTCACCATCTGCATCCAGATCCCAAGTGAACTATCATGTCGTTATCTATTTAGCCAGAACAACAATAAATAATATAACGAGCTATTTTATGCAACATTCCTGGCAAGCAAAACATACCCAATAATATCATGTCTTGTAGTACGTTCTTGATTTTGAACTCCTCTGAAACCCCGTTTTATTTTCAATGGAATAGACGAGTAGGCTGCCGTCTCTGGTCCCAGCAACGAAGCACTCTTCGGGGGTCACAGTTAACGAGGTAACAGACTTGCCAATCCCAGGATACTTTGTAATCATCTCAAGAGAGTTCATCGAACGAACAACAATGTTTCCGTCCTGCTCGCCCGCGCAAATCAAGAACTCACCGCACCTACTCAGCTCAAGGCAGCTCAATCGCCCGCTCGACTCAGCAGAGGATATGTGCCTTCCATTTATGGAAAAGAGGTGCAATCTCAGATCATCTGATGCATACAAGACGATGCGTCCATGGCGAGAAGCCACTAGCTTGGACAATGGTCTGTTCCCTGGATGCTGAATGGACCTTACGTATCTTCCCGTTTGCAGGGAATGGATGATGCAAGTGCCATCTTTCGAACCGCTTATTACGACGTCGAGTTCTGCGCTTGCGTAAACACACGTGATGACGTCATCATGTCCACAGAGAATGTGAGATGGAGTATCAGCGACGACGCAGTCTTTCCAAGCAGATTCGGGGCGAGTGCTACGAGACCTTTTCTCTGTGACTCGGGCACGAATGATCTCCCATATCATTACGGTTGTGTCGTAGCTTCCAGTAGCAAGGATGCTTCCGTCAGCTGTCACTGCGTAATAAAAATGGGGATGATGAAGAAACAATTGTCAGCAAACAATTTTGCGACTGCAGTCATTGCTGGACTCAGGACGAGATGGATGATTTCCTCATAATATCTATCATCTGAAAGTGGTAATCTATTTAATCATATTATAAATGGACCACCGGTACTGTATGTAAAGGAGAAACGATCTATGAATCACTTTCCAGCATAAATTGAAGGTAAATGCCTTTTTCCCTTCAATCTTCACGAGAACTTCATGCATGTGATGCCACGATTCATATACTATACTATACGTTCGTCAAAAGTGGTATTAGCTGAACTCGTAGGTGTCTGAAGAGAATATAAAAACCCATGGTCATTTGACGTTCTGCAGAGCATAACATTTCACTGTTTTGGGATATCAAACAGAGCATAACATTTCGTTGTTTTGTGTGACTAACTTTGCTTTCATGGTCTGACATGAAATGCGTAGATCAATGGAAACCTTAGAGAATGACAAATCTTTAACTAAACAGTACGTTCGAAGAGGCATGGTTAACTAACAAAGCAGTTACGTCATAAAATGAAAATAAAATCAACACACAGATGCCAGCGCGCACCTCAACTACTGTAGTATCTAAATACTTCAAAACATCAAAAGAAATTAAGGCAATCAATCATGACTTGCACAAAATGAAATTTTGGAAAACAAGATATCAGAATGCACTAATTTGAATCATGAATCAAATTATGTGCTAATTTTGAGATCCATACCTGCAACACAGCTGACAACGTCTTTATGATGTCTAACACTTTGGACGATTTTTCCATTACTGAGGGACGTGACCTGGAAACTGTTGTCCCAACTGCCACATGAGATCAGAAAGTTATCAGATGGTGTCTGCAGTGTTTCAAAGCATTCTGATCCAAGCTCGAACCCATCAGCCAAAGGACTTCCAATTCTACAAGGGGGGAGTACATCTGAACCAATCCCAAAAAAGAGATCCTACAGAAACATGTTAAGTCAGAACAATTGTCACTGAACTTTTAAGTCTAAATGACTGTTTTGCATTGGTATGCTGTATATCAACGTTTTTTGATAAAAAGTCTGGGAGCTTTTTCACAGTCGCCCTAAATCTTGACCATAGCATAAAATGAGAACTTAATTTAGTGACTTAAAGTAAAAATATTTTAATATCTTTGTTAAATATGAAATGAAATACATATTATGGTACATGAATCTTGGAAAGTGCGCAACTGGGATAAAACATGAAATACAAAAAATAATGTACCTGGGAGCTAGAGAACGTGAGGTTTCCACCAGATTGCAGTTGTGTGGTCAACCACATCTTTATAGACATTGAAAAATTTTGGTTCACAGTAACAATATACGAGTCCAACACAGTAATAGACATCACTGCCACGTCAGAATTGCTAGTTTTTGCAACAGACGTTAAGTTTATAGAGTTGGGAGCAAACTGCAGAAGATGAGCAATAGGGATAGGTGGGCCTCTTCTAGGGTGTTTCTTTTTTAAACAGTTGAATTGGGGTCTGACCAAAGTTAGCGATTTGGTCTTCTATGGCTGACCTTTGGAGTTCATCTTCCATATCGTCCAAGTTAACTGCACCTTCATACGTCAGATAATAAAATATGTTTGCAGCCTGCAAAGATTATGTCAAAATATTAAGGCAACTTATCAAAATTAAAGCGACGGAAAATGGTGAACCATTCCATTGTAGTAACCTCAGAAGCTGGTTTTCCGCGTTGTTTGTAACCAAAGACCAAATCAATCCAGTGGTGAAGGTTTGAGCTGACATACTCACTTTCAAGTGCCTCTCGGTTTCTACTAATAAATTCTTCTGGGGAACCCTGAAAGAATTTGGACTATGGATGAGAGAGCAACAAAATTGCCAGATCGTTACTCAATACATAAGAGGTTAACAAATAATCGAATTATTATTTGTGCCTCACGATAAAATTAAGAAAACGAAAGAAGTGCATGACTCAACGTTCAAATAGATTGAGTGGCCCATCCTTGCTATGTGGTGGGAAATAAAAAGAAGAAAATCGGACACGAGTGTGAGATATCAATCATCTCAAATGTTTTGCCAGTTGTCATTTTCTCGGACTCAGGTAAATTTTCAAATAATTATCCGAACTGCAAATCTAAACAAGGCCAAGAGAGAGTCCAACGATATTCATGTATCTAGGTCACGGTGAACTAATCCTGTAATGTGCCAATTGTACCTTGGCCCAAGTAGGGAGACAAACATCGCCTATTGGTTCTCCATCTTGTTTCACTCCAAAAATGATAAGAATTCGAATTGATTAATAACTCTGGCATGTAAAAGAATTCAGGAATCAATTCTTTTACATCGCTTGTATTGGAAAGACAGTTTCGGTAAGTTCCTTCAATGCTTTGGAAAAGTCGGTCCGCATGGTCGAATTTACCACCCTGTATGAAATAGATCAGTGATAATTGACAAACAAAATAAACCACCTTATCATGAACTTAAACGATGAAGATACATTTTGCAAAATGGAGAACTGGGAGGCTACAGTATGCAAAACATTATCGGATACTAATATCAGAGACTTACCAATGCTTAATAAGTATTCTCAAAAGAAATACAGCAATGTTAATGGCAAACCTGTAGGCTTCGATGCAGTGCAGTAAATGGTTCTAATCTAAGCAAGTAAAAGAGTACAATTCCCATGCTCGAGTAATGAGAGCCGTAATAGAAACTGTCCAACAAAGCAGAGAAACCATAATGTAATTTTATAACCATCCAACTCAAATTAGATATTACATATTACAATCATGAAGATTACCTGGGAATATCTGGATCCACAAAATTATGATACCTATCCTCGAACACCTGATAATTCAAGCAGGGCATAACAAGGAAACACTCAGGACAAAGGAAACATACATCAGTGAGATAGTTACTCTCGACTAACCTCAAACCGTTTTGCATCAAGTGCCCCAACAGGCTTCGACAAGTCTCTGTAAGTGGATGACTTGTTTAAATCAAGCGTCTCAGAAGAATAATCCGCCAATATCCATGGAAACACGGGATACTGGGTAAGATCATTGTATGACCTTCCAGAGAGAGTATTAAGAATCATGAGATATTCAAAGTTCGTTATCTCTCTTCTCTTCCAACGTTCTCTGGCAGCTTCAGCCATCTCTTGAGCCAGACGTCTATCAACAAATGAAATAAATCCTGTTTTGTCCCCGATGTCCCCTAGCAAACATAGTTTCATTCCGGGCAACTACTATCAAATTTCCAACATCTTTTGCAACCTTTTGCGATGCAAAATTCAAGAAAATTGGAGCGACTGAGTTAACAAAAAAGATCTCTATTGCAGTATATCTCAACAAATATCGGGTCCAGTGGACAGCTTTAATCTAGGATAAGAAACAAAAAGTAGCCAGTAAGTTATAAATCAAAAGGTTAGTAATTCAGAAGTTGGGTAAGAAAAAAACTAGAGCAAGATATATTTACCTTACATGAATTCCACCAACGATGGCGTTTCACACTTCTAGGAGATTTTCCATTATTATTTTCTTCATTTAGATAAGGATTCTCAATGAGTCTGGACTTTTCCGTATCCAAATCGGACCGTGAAGGCAACTTTGGTGCGGTATCCCCCGATGGTTCTCCAGATAATGCATGTATTCGAGGGTCAAAATTTTCAGAAGAAGATAAGGCTTTAAGAGTTGCAGATCCTGCGGTACCTTCCACCAAAAACTCGCCAAAGAAATGCAACAAATTTCTAGTAATTGCCAAGCGCCCAGCTATTTTCCTTTTAGGCGTCACAAGAACACAAGGGATAGTCATCAGCACCTGCAAAGTATTCAGACATCATCAATAGCACACCTTAGCATGGTCAAAGCTCCATGCTTCATACCTCTTTGTTCTCTGATTCACTAGTGGAGGGATAGTCTTCTCTAAGTGCTGAGTCACGGTTATCTTGTGATGCCTCTAGGTACTGTCTCTGTGATGGATCCTTAATCTCTGAGACCCTTTTCACGGCTCGAATCAGCCTGATTGTCATTTTCGCTTGGATCTGATTCGTCCATAATTCTCTTAATTCCTTTCAGGGATATTTTTTTCAATTTGTCCATGTTACGAGCCCCCACACTTGTTTTACCGTCACTATCAGAAGGAAGTGCAGTATCTCTAGATGGAACGGAGGGTTGACAAAGCTTTTCATCAAAATGGTAATTTTGTCTCAACTTTTGTCTCCTGCGCCATGCATCCTCAGACTTATCAAGTTTCCAATGTGCAACTATGCCATTCGGGAAAGGATTAGCAGACCAAGGACCCCTTTCATCAATCAGCAAGCGAAGAGTATGGATCCATTTGTCCTGTTGGAGAAGTAGTTTGATTTAGCTATGCTACAGTGCAAACAAAGATGAGGCAATATAAAAACTTAAAAAAATCTATCAAATGTATTACAGCAATAATTTGCTGGCCCTCATCCGAAGATTGGTGGAACAAAAATCTTCTTCTGTCATCTGAAGCGCGAATGGTATTTAAACTGGCTTGTATTTGATCTTCCAGCTCACGCATTTTTGTAGAATCTGTGACTATATTTTCTTCAATTCTGCTCTTCAGTTCTACTAAATGCAGAGCTCGATCATTTTTCACCCTTTTTATGTACTGCCCTTCGTCATCTGCCTGTGGAAAGGAGGTTGAGATGAAGAGCGAAACACCTCCAAACATTATCAGTTCTATCGCCATGCATAAAGCTAAAGCAATCAAATGACATACTGATGAAAAGGTTTAATTAACCGTCCGTCCATTGCTGCATCACATAGACCTCCACATTTTAAGTTCTAGATCACGTTTATCACTCACAAAGCTAATTGAGAAAACGGATTGGAAAAAGAAGTCATGGAAGTACAGGAATGATTTAATTTTCCAGCATTGAGAAAAGGAATTGAGATAATGGTCGTTCAACCTAAACACATAGGACGGCTAGAATGGAGCTGACGATCCAACACTTTTATGAAGGTAACAGATATATTGAATAAGCATTTCAATGATGTCTGTTAATATATAGAATTATTACGAAACTGCAAAAACTTAAAAAAAAAAAAAGGCAAGCCCCTAAGATACAAGAAAACTAGCATGCATATGAATATGCTTATTGAGATGAATGCATACTGAAAAATGAAATGCAGCTTGTAAAAAATAATATTGTTGGCATTCAATTGTCAAAATAGAAGTAGAATTTTCTAACTGCCTTTCAGCAAACAGCAAACAGAAAATTAAAAAATGAAAAGGTGGTGGAAGTCCAAATAAAGTGCAACTGGATACAATGTACGCTTCTCTTTTCCAAACAGTTAATCAATGAATTATGTTCATCTACCAAGTTCTTAGTTAATTAATTTTATGCACATAACAAGGACCTTCTTTCTATCATGCACATAACGATTTAACTGACAAGGGAATGAAACTTTAGAAACCTACCGCCCCAAGAACTCTATCTTTCTGAATGAAATTGAACACAATGCTTCCCTCCTTTGAACTACTATTTATATCAGATAGATCATCGTCATTTATAGTAGCAGCAAGCATTGACTTCCCACAGATGATTGTTTCACGTAATAGCGAGAGATGACATGATAACGAGCGTCACCATGAAGAGGTCCATAATGCGATCTGACCACAAGCAAGGTCCTATATGCAGTTGCGGGTCATTATTTCTAAAGATCTCCTTTGTAAGATAGGACAGCAAATAAACAATCTATGGTCTGATATCGATGCATAACTATTTATCAAAATATTAACAAGGAATGTAAAATAGCATTACCATATGAATAGATGCAGCCTACTCTTGCTTTGCTCATCATCGGCAGATAGCAAGAAAGGAAGAATTGAGATAAACTGCTGAACGCAGCGTGATGCTCTTTCAAGAGGAGATTTAGATAGATAGAGAATCACGATTCGGTAAACAAATCTAGAACATCTTTCCCCTCGCAAAACCATAGCTTTATCAACAGTTTTACTTGGCTTTCCACCCAAGGCATTGCCAATCCCCCCAGATACAGCTGCTGCCATTTCTGCAGCAGGAATGTTCAAAGATTCTACCAAACCACGCGCTCTTTGGCTTAAAGATGGAACTGTAAAAGAAGAAGATCTAGGAAGTGTCTTGCTTGGGCCCTTCCACTCAATTCTCCAACGACAGTCCAAACATTGTCATATATATTCCACCATTCATCAGGGATCGTTCTACCTATGTTGACATCATTCTGGTTTTGTTCACCAGAAAACCTGTAAAGCAATAGAGGAAGAGATAATATAATGAGGCAACATAGGTAGTTCAATGAGAATAACGATTCTTCATATACAACAACGAAAATTCAAATGTCAATACCCAGATAGCTTAAATAAATCTTCCTCCCGAGTGCCAAATACAGAATTGAAGTCTGGGAGACCATTGGAGTCCACATGGCGAGGACTTTTGAAGCTTCCCGCAGGAAACTGACAAATCAAAGATTAGGACAACAAGCAAGCAGTACAGTTGACAGTGTTTACGAAGACAATACCAACGATAACAGTGACAAAGATAGAAATAAGTTACGTACCAGAAGCATATAATCCATTTCAGAAATGAGCATTTCATCCAATAGTTAACAAGGTAAAATATGTTGTCCCGACATGGCTGAAAGATAATATGTTTTTTCCTCCGAAGTAATGTTTAGTAGCTTGTGCAACAAGTCTCCATACAAATCACGAAGGAAACTCGGAAATGATAGGTCACCCTGCAAACAAGAGGTATAACCTGTTGTTTTTTTTTTCTAGTGCTTAAATAAAATCCAGACACCATCGACTATATCAATTACACATACCCCTTCCATTCACTCCCAAACAAAATATTTTATCAAGGGATAAATCCCATCCATTAAAACGTCAAAAAAGACTTTGTATGCACAGAAGAGACTTTTGGTATGCACAGAAGAGATAAAGAGACCTCTAGGTCTTCAGAACATTAGTCAAGAAGGTAAAGACATAATTAATATGACATTTAGAGGGCTAACATTAGATTACGGACAAACATTCGGTAAATTAATTCATTGTTAAAATTCAAATTAGTTTAGTAACAGAAATGGGATCTGGCAATAATGATCCATAAATACAACATTTATACGTTTGGGGCTTACTTGTTCGCTTTGCATTAGAAAGAAATTTACTGTCTCTTCCAAGCACTGCCATCCACCTTTTACAGAAAGCAAATAGTGACAAAGAACAAGACTATACACATTTCTGACAAGATGTCGCTCATCCATGTCAGATATGTCACCAGTGTCAGCACTCTTTTGGTGGTTCTTTAACACATCAAAGTTTGCTGAGGAATGCAACCAAGAATTCCATCCACTTTCCTACATTTAGAGCCAAATAAAGATGAAGTGTAAAAACTCACATGTAGAGTACGTAGTGATCAATTACCATAAACGCCTCAACGTTGGACGGATTTGATTCTAGAAGTTCAAGAAGATCCCCCATAATTTTAATCCTTGAATGTTGTCACTGCAACCTGATAGAAATCTGAAAATAAGAGGTAAAAATTGAGGAAGAAGAAAGTGCGAGTTACTCTTGATGTTCTTTAATTGATCGAACTGGTTATTTTTCCGCAAAGCCTGCATATGTAACATACTTATTATGAATCTGCAGCACAAGATTTGAATTCAGAATGCATATACAGAATATGCACCATTACCTGTTTAGGACTAGCTCCACCAAGAAGAACATCAAATAATGTAGCACAAAGAAGATCTGTCCTCGGAAATTGAAAGAGCCTATCGGATAATAAGGAGAAAACTGGTTGCCTGTGCAAATCAATTTTCTTATGAACTGATAGTGATTTCGACTTTCCAACTGAAATATTGAAAAATTTGTATATCTTCTTTCCAGATGGAAGGCCAAGAAGAAGTCTTCCAATGAATTGTAAACCAAGCAATCGAACTGGTTCAAAATCCCTACAATTGATAAAGAAAACATATGAGAGTAAAAGACCCCTAACTGCTTTAATAAAATCTGAATGATCAGTAAAGAAAGCAAATCAGAAGCAATAAAATAATTTTGCACCCCTATTTAGATAGTATTTATATGATTTTTAACTGGCTCCAACTTGTTCGACGCACAGAAATATGTGAATCATCATAATATTCGTACCAAATCTGCAATAAGACCGTTACGCATACTTGAGGTTCAAAGTGTAATTATACGTACGTAAACTTGTTGAGCCTAAATAATTCAATAAAAGCATTTTGCATTATCACAACGTATAAAAATAAGAAGTCTACGTGATCTTGTTCATGTGATGAATTAGATGTTAATGTGGTAAATTAGATGGGTTGCTTCTTACATCCATTCACTCTACTAATAGAAAAATAACTTCTGCATCTGTTTTCGATACTAATGACAAAACAATACAATGAAACAAGATAAAAGACCTTTCAATCCAATATTGAAAAATCTTGTACACTAAAATTACCAGATCCCGATAACTAAAATAATAGCGTAAAAGCTAAATAAAAGAAGTTGAGGTAACTTCCAGAGGAAGTTTCCTAACATATCTGGCTTTCTAATATCATTGATAGCACAACTAGTCATCACAATATCTTGTGAATGCTATTATCAAACAGAGGTCATAGGACTTGAGATAGGGTTTTTGGATGTGTGTTTGTATCTACCGCACTAGTATCAAATAATACTATTTTTTCTCTTTCTTACAATACATACTATTTTTACTCCAAACATATATATTCAACAAACTAGAAGTGTTGGACATTAACAATAACTTGAGCTGCCCTAATTTAGCACAAGTACCTTAAGAGGAGATTGAGAAATATGTGGCAGCCACCAAATACATTCACTTGTTCGACAAAAGAAGCAAGCACTTGTTCCTGAGAAACAGCACGTAGGATCATATTTAAAGTATCTTCATGCAAGCCACATCCACGCATGTCTCAAGAAATGCAATAAGTGCTTCGACATCAGATGCTGCAACGTATTCCCTGGGAAATCAAGAGATTCATAAAATATCTGCTACTCCAAAGAACTGAAGAGAAGTGATTAAACTGTACGAAGAAAAACTTTGGCAAAATATTGAACCTGAGACTCATTTCCGCAAGACTTAATAGAAGGAGACGAAGTTTATGTACTTCTTCTATATTCCGCTTCTCCTCAGTTGGGTGTTTTCAAGGTAACATCTGTGAAATTGCCTCGCCTAGTAGGATTATCTTCCACAATATTACTGTAAAACTTGCAGATAATATCAAGCACATGTGCAAGACTGCACAGACTCCTCAGCAATCTTGGATTGTCATCTAGTTGCTGAATAATAAACATATAGAGATCTCGTTGCACTTCATACGCTGATGTAACCCAAATACGAGGGTTAAGAAAGATATGGGATATAGCATCTTTCACCAGAAGCTCTGGAACCAAGGTGAAGAAGTAATCAGACATTGAACAGCATCTCACCATCGTGAAAACAACAAATTAAATAAACATATTCTACTACTACTACTGCTACTGCTGCTGCTGCTGCTGTGGGTTACTACTACTACTGCTACTACTATATATAGATATAAATTTAAACAACTAAGCTTTGTACTTACCATTGTTAGCAAGGACTCAAACTTGTTAAGAGGGCCTGAATTCACAATTAGCCCAAAAAATACCCAACACAAAGCTAGCTAGCTAGCTAGATGATAATCATCGATAATTTATTTTCCCTTCATTCTTGGCAGTCCTTGGTAGTTTGCAAATTGAAACCAACCACAAGACGAACATATGGCAAGCGATATGCTGCTAATGGTGATGGAATGGTCTCCTCATAGAGGATGATGCAGAGATCGATATAGATGGAGATGTTGTAATCTACTTTAACTGCGATAGAATGTTGCCAAGGCATACGACGACATTCTTCCATGTTTTCTTAGGTTGATTGATTTTACACACAAGACATTTGTATCGGGGCTTAAAGTTGTCTAAAACCATCAGCTATTATTACTACTGCCTGCTAGTTATAACCAAACCCTTTATTAATATATTTACAGTATATGTTGGTTATTGATATCATCAAGGAGGAGTGTCTTCATCATCCAGCGCAGCAGCATCTCACCATCTGCATCCAGATCCCAAGTGAACTATCATGTCGTTATCTATTAGCCAGAACAACAACAATAAAATATATAAGAGCTATTTTATGCAACACTCCGGCAAGCAAAACATACCCAATAATATCATGTCTTGTAGTACGTTCTTGATTTTGAACTCCTCTGAAACCCCGTTTTATTTTCAATGGAATAGACGAGTAGGCTGCCGTCTTGGTCCCAGCAACGAAGCACTCTTCGGGGGTCACAGTTAACGAGGTAACAGACTTGCCAATCCCAGGATACTTTGTAATCATCTCAAGAGAGTTCATCGAACGAACAACAATGTTTCCGTCCTGCTCGCCCGCGCAAATCAAGAACTCACCGCACCTACTCAGCTCAAGGCAGCTCAATCGCCCGCTCGACTCAGCAGAGGATATGTGCCTTCCATTTATGGAAAAGAGGTGCAATCTCAGATCATCTGATGCATACAAGACGATGCGTCCATGGCGAGAAGCCACTAGCTTGGACAATGGTCTGTTCCCTGGATGCTGAATGGACCTTACGTATCTTCCCGTTTGCAGGGAATGGATGATGCAAGTGCCATCTTTCGAACCGCTTATTACGACGTCGAGTTCTGCGCTTGCGTAAACACACGTGATGACGTCATCGTGTCCACAGAGAATGTGAGATGGAGTATCGGCGACGACGCAGTCTTTCCAAGCAGATTCGGGGCGAGTGCTACGAGACCTTTTCTCTGTGACTCGGGCACGAATGATCTCCCATATCATTACGGTTGTGTCGTAGCTTCCAGTAGCAAGGATGCTTCCGTCAGCTGTCACTGCGTAATAAAAATGGGGATGATGAAGAAACAATTGTCAGCAAACAATTTTGCGACTGCAGTCATTGCTGGATCAGGACGAGATGGATGATTTCCTCATAATATCTATCATCTGAAAGTGGTAATCTATTTAATCATATTTAAATGGACCACCGGTACTGTATGTAAAAGGAGAAACGATCTATGAATCACTTTCCAGCATAAATTGAAGGTAAATGCCTTTTTCCCTTCAATCTTCACGAGAACTTCATGCATGTGATGCCACGATTCATATACTATACTATACGTTCGTCAAAAGTGGTATTAGCTGAACTCTAGGTGTCTGAAGAGAATATAAAAACCCATGGTCATTTGACGTTCTGCAGAGCATAACATTTCACTGTTTTGGGATATCAAACAGAGCATAACATTTCGTGTTTTGTGTGACTAACTTTGCTTTCATGGTCTGACATGAAATGCGTAGATCAATGGAAACCTTAGAGAATGACAAATCCTTTAACTAAACAGTACGTTCGAAGAGGCATGGTAACTAACAAAGCAGTTACGTCATAAAATGAAATAAAATCAACACACAGATGCCAGCGCGCACCTCAACTACTGTAGTATCTAAATACTTCAAAACATCAAAAGAAATTAAGGCAATCAATCATGACTTGCACAAAAATGAAATTTTGGAAAACAAGATATCAGAATGCACTAATTTGAATCATGAATCAAATTATGTGCTAATTTTGAGATCCATACCTGCAACACAGCTGACAACGTCTTTATGATGTCTAACACTTTGGACGATTTTTCCATTACTGAGGGACGTGACCTGGAAACTGTTGTCCCAACTGCCACATGAGATCAGAAAGTTATCAGATGGTGTCTGCAGTGTTTCAAAGCATTCTGATCCAAGCTCGAACCCATCAGCCAAAGGACTTCCAATTCTACAAGGGGGGAGTACATCTGAACCAATCCCAAAAAAGAGATCCTACAGAAACATGTTAAGTCAGAACAATTGTCACTGAACTTTTAAGTCTAAATGACTGTTTGCATTGGTATGCTGTATATCAACGTTTTTGATAAAAAGTCTGGGAGCTTTTTCACAGTCGCCCTAAATCTTGACCATAGCATAAAAGAGAACTTAATTTAGTGACTTAAAGTAAAATATTTTAATATCTTTGTTAAATATGAAATGAAATACATATTATGGTACATGAATCTTGGAAAGTGCGCAACTGGGATAAAACATGAAATACAAAAAAAAATGTACCTGGGAGCTAGAGAACGTGAGGTTTCCACCAGATTGCAGTTGTGTGGTCAACCACATCTTTATAGACATTGAAAAATTTTGGTTCACAGTAACAATATACGAGTCCAACACAGTAATAGACATCACTGCCACGTCAGAATTGCTAGTTTTTGCAACAGACGTTAAGTTTATAGAGTTGGGAGCAAACTGCAGAAGATGAGCAATAGGGATAGGTGGGCCTCTTCTAGGGTGTTTCTTTTTAAACAGTTGAATTGGGGTCTGACCAAAGTTAGCGATTTGGTCTTCTATGGCTGACCTTTGGAGTTCATCTTCCATATCGTCCAAGTTAACTGCACCTTCATACGTCAGATAATAAAATATGTTTGCAGCCTGCAAAGATTATGTCAAAATATTAAGGCAACTTATCAAATTAAAGCGACGGAAAATGGTGAACCATTGCATTGTAGTAACCTCAGAAGCTGGTTTTCCGCGTTGTTTGTAACCAAGACCAAATCAATCCAGTGGTGAAGGTTTGAGCTGACATACTCACTTTCAAGTGCCTCTCGGTTTCTACTAATAAATTCTTCTGGGGAACCCTGAAAGAATTTGGATATGGATGAGAGAGCAACAAAAATTGCCAGATCGTTACTCAATACATAAGAGGTTAACAAATAATCGAATTATTATTTGTGCCTCACGATAAAATTAAGAAAACGAAAGAAGTGCATGACTCAACGTTCAAATAGATTGAGTGGCCCATCCTTGCTATGTGGTGGGAAATAAAAAGAAGAAATTCGGACACGAGTGTGAGATATCAATCATCTCAAATGTTTTGCCAGTTGTCATTTTCTCGGACTTAGGTAAATTTTCAAATAATTATCCGAACTGCAAATCTAAACAAGGCCAAGAGAGAGTCCAACGATATTCATGTATCTAGGTCACGGTGAACTAATCCTGTAATGTGCCAATTGTACCTTGGCCCAAGTAGGGAGACAAACATCGCCTATTGGTTCTCCATCTTGTTTCACTCCAAAATGATAAGAATTTGAATTGATTAATAACTCTGGCATGTAAAAGAATTCAGGAATCAATTCTTTTACATCGCTTGTATTGGAAAGACAGTTTCGGTAAGTTCCTTCAATGCTTTGGAAAAGTCGGTCCGCATGGTCGAATTTACCACCCTGTATGAAATAGATCAGTGATAATTGACAAACAAAATAAACCACCTTATCATGAACTTAAACGATGAAGATACATTTTGCAAAATGGAGAACTGGGAGGCTACAGTACGCAAAACATTATCGGATACTAATATCAGAGACTTACCAATGCTTAATAAGTATTCTCAAAAGAAATACAGTAATGTTAATGGCAAACCTGTAGGCTTCGATGCAGTGCAGTAAATGGTTCTAATCTAAGCAAGTAAAAGAGTACAATTCCCATGCTCGAGTAATGAGAGCCGTAATAGAAACTGTCCAACAAAGCAGAGAAACCATAATGTAATTTTATAACCATCCAACTCAAATTAGATATTACATATTACAATCATGAAGATTACCTGGGAATATCTGGATCCACAAAATTATGATACCTATCCTCGAACACCTGATAATTCAAGCAGGGCATAACAAGGAAACACTCAGGACAAAGGAAACATACATCAGTGAGATAGTTACTCTCGACTAACCTCAAACCGTTTTGCATCAAGTGCCCAACAGGCTTCGACAAGTCTCTGTAAGTGGATGACTTGTTTAAATCAAGCGTCTCAGAAGAATAATCCGCCAATATCCATGGAAACACGGGATACTGGGTAAGATCATTGTATGACCTTCCAGAGAGAGTATTAAGAATCATGAGATATTCAAAGTTCGTTATCTCTCTTCTCTTCCAACGTTCTCTGGCAGCTTCAGCCATCTCTTGAGCCAGACGTCTATCAACAAATGAAATAAATCCTGTTTTGTCCCGATGTCCCCTAGCAAACATAGTTTCATTCCGGGCAACTACTATCAAATTTCCAACATCTTTTGCAACCTTTTGCGATGCAAAATTCAAGAAAATTGGAGCGACTGAGTTAACAAAAAAGATCTCTATTGCAGTATATCTCAACAAATATCGGGTCCAGTGGACAGCTTTAATCTAGGATAAGAAACAAAAAGTAGCCAGTAAGTTATAAATCAAAAGGTTAGTAATCAGAAGTTGGGTAAGAAAAAAAACTAGAGCAAGATATATTTACCTTACATGAATTCCACCAACGATGGCGTTTCACACTTCTAGGAGATTTTCCATTATTATTTTCTTCATTTAGATAAGGATTCTCAATGAGTCTGGACTTTTCCGTATCCAAATCGGATCGTGAAGGCAACTTTGGTGCGGTATCCCCCGATGGTTCTCCAGATAATGCATGTATTCGAGGGTCAAAATTTCAGAAGAAGATAAGGCTTTAAGAGTTGCAGATCCTGCGGTACCTTCCACCAAAAACTCGCCAAAGAAATGCAACAAATTTCTAGTAATTGCCAAGCGCCCAGCTATTTTCCTTTTAGGCGTCACAAGAACACAAGGGATAGTCATCAGCACCTGCAAAGTATTCAGACATCATCAATAGCACACCTTAGCATGGTCAAAGCTCCATGCTTCATACCTCTTTGTTCTCTGATTCACTAGTGGAGGGATAGTCTTCTCTAAGTGCTGAGTCACGGTTATCTTGTGATGCCTCTAGGTACTGTCTCTGTGATGGATCCTTAATCTCTGAGACCCTTTCACGGCTCGAATCAGCCTGATTGTCATTTTCGCTTGGATCTGATTCGTCCATAATTCTCTTAATTCCTTTCAGGGATATTTTTTTCAATTTGTCCATGTTACGAGCCCCCACACTTGTTTTACCGTCACTATCAGAAGGAAGTGCAGTATCTCTAGATGGAACGGAGGGTTGACAAAGCTTTTCATCAAAATGGTAATTTTGTCTCAACTTTTGTCTCCTGCGCCATGCATCCTCAGACTTATCAAGTTTCCAATGTGCAACTATGCCATTCGGGAAAGGATTAGCAGACCAAGGACCCCTTTCATCAATCAGCAAGCGAAGAGTATGGATCCATTTGTCCTGTTGGAGAAGTAGTTTGATTTAGCTATGCTACAGTGCAAACAAAGATGAGGCAATATAAACTTAAAAAAATCTATCAAATGTATTACAGCAATAATTTGCTGGCCCTCATCGAAGATTGGTGGAACAAAAATCTTCTTCTGTCATCTGAAGCCCGAATGGTATTTAAACTGGCTTGTATTTGATCTTCCAGCTCACGCATTTTTGTAGAATCTGTGACTATATTTTCTTCAATTCTGCTCTTCAGTTCTACTAAATGCAGAGCTCGATCATTTTTCACCCTTTTTATGTACTGCCCTTCGTCATCTGCCTGTGGAAAGGAGGTTGAGATGAAGAGCGAAACACCTCCAAACATTATCAGTTCTATCGCCATGCATAAAGCTAAAGCAATCAAATGACATACTGATGAAAAGGTTTAATTAACCGTCCGTCCATTGCTGCATCACATAGACCTCCAACATTTTAAGTTCTAGATCACGTTTATCACTCACAAAGCTAATTGAGAAAACGGATTGGAAAAAGAAGTCATGGAAGTACAGGAATGATTTAATTTTCCAGCATGAGAAAAGGAATTGAGATAATGGTCGTTCAACCTAAACACATAGGACGGCTAGAATGGAGCTGAAGATCCAACACTTTTATGAAGGTAACAGATATATTGAATAAGCATTTCAATGATGTCTGTTAATATATAGAATTATTACGAAACTGCAAAAACTTAAAAAAAAAAAAGGCAAGCCCCTAAGATACAAGAAAACTAGCATGCATATGAATATGCTTATTGAGATGAATGCATACTGAAAAATGAAATGCAGCTTGTAAAAAATAAATATTGTTGGCATTCAATTGTCAAAATAGAAGTAGAATTTTCTAACTGCCTTTCAGCAAACAGCAAACAGAAAATTAAAAAATGAAAAGGTGGTGGAAGTCCAAATAAAGTGCAACTGGATACAATGTACGCTTCTCTTTTCCAAACAGTTAATCAATGAATTATGTTCATCTACCAAGTTCTTAGTTAATTAATTTTATGCACATAACAAGGACCTTCTTTCTATCATGCACATAACGATTTAACTGACAAGGGAATGAAACTTTAGAAACCTACCGCCCCAAGAACTCTATCTTTCTGAATGAAATTGAACACAATGCTTCCCTCCTTTGAACTACTATTTATATCAGATAGATCATCGTCATTTATAGTAGCAGCAAGCATTGACTTCCCACAGATGATTGTTTCACGTAATAAGCGAGAGATGACATGATAACGAGCGTCACCATGAAGAGGTCCATAATGCGATCTGACCACAAGCAAGGTCCTATATGCAGTTGCGGGTCATTATTTCTAAAGATCTCCTTTGTAAGATAGGACAGCAAATAAACAATCTATGGTCTGATATCGATGCATAACTATTTATCAAAATATTAACAAGGAATGTAAAATAGCATTACCATATGAATAGATGCAGCCTACTCTTGCTTTGCTCATCATCGGCAGATAGCAAGAAAGGAAGAATTGAGATAAACTGCTGAACGCAGCGTGATGCTCTTTCAAGAGGAGATTTAGATAGATAGAGAATCACGATTCGGTAAACAAATCTAGAACATCTTTCCCCTCGCAAAACCATAGCTTTATCAACAGTTTTACTTGGCTTTCCACCCAAGGCATTGCCAATCCCCCCAGATACAGCTGCTGCCATTTCTGCAGCAGGAATGTTCAAAGATTCTACCAAACCACGCGCTCTTTGGCTTAAAGATGGAACTGTAAAAGAAGAAGATCTAGGAAGTGTCTTGCTTGGGCCCTTCCCACTCAATTCTCCAACGACAGTCCAAACATTGTCATATATATTCCACCATTCATCAGGGATCGTTCTACCTATGTTGACATCATTCTGGTTTTGTTCACCAGAAAACCTGTAAAGCAATAGAGGAAGAGATAATATAATGAGGCAACATAGGTAGTTCAATGAGAATAACGATTCTTCATATACAACAACGAAAATTCAAATGTCAATACCCAGATAGCTTAAATAAATCTTCCTCCCGAGTGCCAAATACAGAATTGAAGTCTGGGAGACCATTGGAGTCCACATGGCGAGGACTTTTGAAGCTTCCCGCAGGAAACTGACAAATCAAGATTAGGACAACAAGCAAGCAGTACAGTTGACAGTGTTTACGAAGACAATACCAACGATAACAGTGACAAAGATAGAAATAAGTTACGTACCAGAAGCATATAATCCATTTCAGAAATGAGCATTTCATCCAATAGTTTAACAAGGTAAAATATGTTGTCCCGACATGGCTGAAAGATAAATATGTTTTCCTCCGAAGTAATGTTTAGTAGCTTGTGCAACAAGTCTCCATACAAATCACGAAGGAAACTCGGAAATGATAGGTCACCCTGCAAACAAGAGGTATAACCTGTTGTTTTTTTTTTCTAGTGCTTAAATAAAAATCCAGACACCATCGACTATATCAATTACACATACCCCTTCCATTCACTCCCAAACAAAATATTTTATCAAGGGATAAATCCCATCCATTAAAACGTCAAAAAAGACTTTTGTATGCACAGAAGAGACTTTTGGTATGCACAGAAGAGATAAAGAGACCTCTAGGTCTTCAGAACATTAGTCAAGAAGGTAAAGACATAATTAATATGACATTTAGAGGGCTAACATTAGATTACGGACAAACATTCGGTAAATTAATTCATTGTTAAAATTCAAATTAGTTTAGTAACAGAAATGGGATCTGGCAATAATGATCCATAAATACAACATTTATACGTTTGGGGCTTACTTGTTCGCTTTGCATTAGAAAGAAATTTACTGTCTCTTCCAAGCACTGCCATCCACCTTTTACAGAAAGCAAATAGTGACAAAGAACAAGACTATACACATTTCTGACAAGATGTCGCTCATCCATGTCAGATATGTCACCAGTGTCAGCACTCTTTTGGTGGTTCTTTACACATCAAAGTTTGCTGAGGAATGCAACCAAGAATTCCATCCACTTTCCTACATTTAGAGCCAAATAAAGATGAAGTGTAAAAACTCACATGTAGAGACGTAGTGATCAATTACCATAAACGCCTCAACGTTGGACGGATTTGATTCTAGAAGTTCAAGAAGATCCCCCATAATTTTAATCCTTGAAATGTTGTCACTGCAACCTGATAGAAATCTGAAAATAAGAGGTAAAAATTGAGGAAGAAGAAAGTGCGAGTTACTCTTGATGTTCTTTAATTGATCGAACTGGTTATTTTTCCGCAAAGCCTGCATATGTAACATACTTATTATGAATCTGCAGCACAAGATTTGAATTCAGAATGCATATACAGAATATGCACCATTACCTGTTTAGGACTAGCTCCACCAAGAAGAACATCAAATAATGTAGCACAAAGAAGATCTGTCCTCGGAAATTGAAAGAGCCTATCGGATAATAAGGAGAAAACTGGTTGCCTGTGCAAATCAATTTTCTTATGAACTGATAGTGATTTCGACTTTCCAACTGAAATATTGAAAAATTTGTATATCTTCTTTCCAGATGGAAGGCCAAGAAGAAGTCTTCCAATGAATTGTAAACCAAGCAATCGAACTGGTTCAAAATCCCTACAATTGATAAAAGAAAACATATGAGAGTAAAAGACCCCTAACTGCTTTAATAAAATCTGAATGATCAGTAAAGAAAGCAAATCAGAAGCAATAAAATAATTTTGCACCCCTATTTAGGATAGTATTTTATATGATTTTTAACTGGCTCCAACTTGTTCGACGCACAGAAATATGTGAATCATCATAATATTCGTACCAAATCTGCAATAAGACCGTTACGCATACTTGAGGTTCAAAGTGTAATTATACGTACGTAAACTTGTTGAGCCTAAATAATTCAATAAAAGCATTTTGCATTATCACAACGTATAAAAATAAGAAGTCTACGTGATCTTGTTCATGTGATGAATTAGATGTTAATGTGGTAAATTAGATGGGTTGCTTCTTACATCCATTCACTCTACTAATAGAAAAATAACTTCTGCATCTGTTTTCGATACTAATGACAAAACAATACAATGAAACAAGATAAAAGACCTTTCAATCCAATATTGAAAAATCTTGTACACTAAAATTACCAGATCCCGGATAACTAAAATAATAGCGTAAAAGCTAAATAAAAGAAGTTGAGGTAACTTCCAGAGGAAGTGTTCCTAACATATCTGGCTTTCTAATATCATTGATAGCACAACTAGTCATCACAATATCTTGTGAATGCTATTATCAAACAGAGGTCATAGGACTTGAGATAGGGTTTTGGATGTGTGTTTGTATCTACCGCACTAGTATCAAATAATACTATTTTTTCTCTTTCTTACAATACATACTATTTTTACTCCAAACATATATATTCAACAAACTAGAAGTGTTGGACATTAACAATAACTTGAGCTGCCCTTAATTTAGCACAAGTACCTTAAGAGGAGATTGAGAAATATGTGGCAGCCACCAAATACATTCACTTGTTCGACAAAAGAAGCAAGCACTTGTTCCTGAGAAACAGCACGTAGGATCATATTTTAAAGTATCTTCAATGCAAGCCACATCCACGCATGTCTCAAGAAATGCAATAAGTGCTTCGACATCAGATGCTGCAACGTATTCCCTGGGAAATCAAGAGATTCATAAAATATCTGCTACTCCCAAAGAACTGAAGAGAAGTGATTAAAACTGTACGAAGAAAAACTTTGGCAAAATATTGAACCTGAGACTCATTTCCGCAAGACTTAATAGAAGGAGACGAAGTTTATGTACTTCTTCTATATTCCGCTTCTCCTCAGTTGGGTGTTTCAAGGTAACATCTGTGAAATTGCCTCGCCTAGTAGGATTATCTTCCACAATATTACTGTAAAACTTGCAGATAATATCAAGCACATGTGCAAGACTGCACAGACTCCTCAGCAATCTTGGATTGTCATCTAGTTGCTGAATAATAAACATATAGAGATCTCGTTGCACTTCATACGCTGATGTAACCCAAATACGAGGGTTAAGAAAGATATGGGATATAGCATCTTTCACCAGAAGCTCTGGAACCAAGGTGAAGAAGTAATCAGACATTGAACAGCATCTCACCATCGTGAAAACAAACAAATTAAATAAACATATTCTACTACTGCTACTGCTGCTGCTGCTGCTGTGGTACTACTACTACTGCTACTACTATATATAGATATAAATTTAAACAAACTAAGCTTTGTACTTACCATTGTTAGCAAGGACTTTAAATAGATCCTTCAGCGCAGAAAGTGTTTCCAAATTTAGCTGACTTTTTGGGACAGACAGAAGAAGAAATCCCATTATTGGAATTCCAGAAAGAAGCAGCATTTGTTGGTGATTAGCAACATTATCATCCAAATTTGATACAATAAGCTTAATAATTTCGGCAGTATAATAACCCTTTCTGATTGAAGTTATAGACGTCCCCTTTAACCCATCACGTGCGTCATTTTCATAAATTTCAGATTGCAAAAGGAGAGGAAAAAATACAGACACACCACCAACACAGTAAATTATCTGCTGCAGCAAGCGGCGAGAGCACAGCTGAGATCCAACTAGTAAAGTTGCTTCAAAAGGATTCTTATCAAGTGTATGATCCAGATGAGATGAAACATTAAATAGTGTTCGTCCATTGCTCGCCTGAAAAGTGCAAGTATTTTTCATGTTTCAAGTTGACAATATCTGCTCACGTCAACGTAAAGAAAAAAGATAATAACCTGTGCACTAAGACCAAAGATGATTTTCGATGCAAGGCTTTCCTTGGCATCAAGAACTACACCAGAGACAGAGTTATCCACATTGGCGGCAATTTCATTATCAAGAAAGCAGTACATATAACTTGGTCCCAGTGACCAGATGCCTTGAACCAGTTCAGAAGTGATGGCATCACTGAATAAGTATGATGGGCCAATTTGACCCATAAATGGATGATAATCTCTGGCAGAGTTTGCAGTATCATCTTCCTCATTAATAGGTAAAGTAACTTTAGCACCAATTGTGCCATTAGACACATGTTCATTAACTTTTGCATATCTGGAAGACGGAAAAGCATTAAAATACTAATTTGTTCCCCTAATATAAGAAAACTTACAATATTTCATCAACGCTCTTACCTGCACTTGACCGAGGATATTAGAATTCCATCTACAAAGCATTTCAGCTGACTTCCTCCAGAAAATGGCCTACCAATGGAATGGACTAAACTGATAAAGTGCCACTTATTTTCGACAAGGTTTACATTTAACGATACATGCTGCCGTTTCTGATTAATTGACTGCAAGGCAAAAATAGGGCAATGAGGTGCCATATTACCATGGGATCATTTCAAGAGTATTAAACAATAAAACAATTTTACAAGTAATATCTCAGATAATGAGCTTACCTCATATAATAACTTGCCCTTGGCGAGAAGGGCGCAGCACCCTCGACCATTGTCTGTAAGGAAACTAAAGAGTGACATTCCTCCAGTTGGAGGGAACTTTTCCACCCTGAGCCAGCATGTAAAAGAAAATCCCTTGTTCACAGGCAGCTGAAATGGAGTTTTGATAACAATTCCCTGCATTAGCAACCGACCAAAAGATAAGAACCTACTGGATATTTATAAAGTAATCAGAGATATGTTGGAGATGCCATGCAATTCAATTGCAATTCATGATTCAAAGGTTTGAGCTAAAACATTTGCTTTAGTCAGTTAACATTTACCCAAGTGGGGTGAAAGTCCTATTAGTACCTTAACTCAAACTTTATAAACCTGAAGTAAAATTGATTCACATGTCAAAGAAAGTGCCAACTGAGTCATTCTTACGTTCTCAATGCATAATTGAACTTACAGAATCAACTCCGTTAAGATCAAAGAACGCTGTTGGTCCCTTCTCATTTAGCATGGACAACATGCAGGACAACAATAAGGAGAATCGCCAAGGAGAACAAGCTGTCTCACCACGAAGAAGAGCAAATATTTTCCTAATATCCTTTCCTGATATGCTGTGTCCTCCAATCACCTGAATTAACTGGAAAAGTATCTCAACCATATCGTCACTACTGCTTTGTGAAAACCAATCGAGAAGCATGTCAAGCATCCCTGCTCTAACACACTTCGCCCTATTAGATAGAGAATCCTTGACCAGATAAAGGAATGTACTGAGTCCACGGCGTTGCATCAGGTTGCTACCCTGCATGGTTATTAGTTCAACTTAAACTGACCAGTTCTTAATCTTACTATTACTGACAAGAGAAATTGTAAAATCATGTTTAAAACATAACCAGCCACAGCAATGACTTAAACAGCAACAAACCTTTCCGAGAACACTGAGATAAAGCAAGATCACATCTTCATTCTGGGAACGAAAGAGCAAAACAAGATCAGGAATGTGACATAACAGAAAAGAAAATGATGACCACTAATCATGTTCAAGAAACTTACTTTTATGACGATATTTGTATTGAGATCAAAATTGCCATCAACCAGCATATCAAGAAGCGCATTCAAAAGTGCGTCGGTTGGCTGCCATTGACAGAAATCCAACAGCAAACTCTGCATCATTTGATAGCCCGTCCCAACTAGAGCTCTAAAAGCAGCCTTTGAATTGAAATGAGAACATTTAGTACAGTTGAATACAAACATCACACTCATAAATACTATCGTTTTTAAATCATATGCACAAACGCAGAAATCACATTGATTACACACAAAAAAAGATACCATCATTAAACACAGACAAAAATCCATATAACACACCGCCAAATGGATGGCTAGATAAATCTACTATATATTATGACATTATCTGCAGTCGTTAGAATTTAGGATTTATATTCTTCGCAGTAACGTGAGAGGACCTTTGAAGCATCATTCTGCGAAAGCAGGTAAGTAAGCGTTCGAATAACTTCCAAAGCCAACTTTTCTCCACTTTCAGCATCCAGGTGAATACCATTCAACAACGACAAAACATGCAAAAAGCATTCGCCATCACAGAACAAGGCTTGATAACGCTGCCAAAAAGAGTAACACCAAAGTCAAATTTGATGGGGTTTCTCGATTCTGAAGATAAAATTGAGAAAGATGCAATTAAGTACCACTTTATCTATTTCTAGCAATTCTCTCATTCCCATCAACAGCGCAATTGAAAAATCAGAAAAGTTTTGTTCTCGTTCTTTCAAATGTGTGAATGTCTCCACATATTTGGAACACAGAGACACTAATGCTTTCTGGTCTTCCTCAGTAGCTGGGACTAACTGCCAAAAGGAGGTATAGAATTTTATCAATCGCGAATTTCAAAAACTCAACACAATGAACTGAAAAGGGACTATCATACCTTCAGAAGCTCGATAAAAGACTTCAGCATAAGATTTCTTAGACTCTCTTGCCAAAATAAGTCAAACATTCTAGTAATACACATAGAATTGTATAAAATGGAAAGCTTTGCATCATCCGATACTGAGAAGAATTTTTCAAATAGCTCCATAATTATCTTGATGGAATCATTCCATGCAATGGTCCCTTCAAGAGAAAAAGTTGTGACATTGCTGGCCATCTTTGACTCGTGGATTTGCATGGAGACAACTTTGAGAATCCGAGGAATAGCTGCAATTGTCTTGAATGAGGAAACCGTTTTCTCAACTCCAAGCAGAAAAATCTTAAGTAGTGCTTTTCCCAAAATGGCAGCAAGAACAGGATTACTGGCTGATTGTTCAAGAGCATCCAGCAAAGCAGTACATTCGGGCTGCCATATCAAATCACCAAGATGCTTGCCATCAGAAATTAAGTATTAAAGCATACAACGGAGCAATAAAAACGGATTAAACTATCAATAGAGAAATGGGAGTTTGTTTATCAGAAGAAATGAGACAAACATCCACGCTTGGAAAAGCAATGATTAACTAAGGGAAAATGTGAACATGGCAGTTGCCAATCACCACCTATCATCTTAAAGAATGAACAAATTCAGCAATTCTCTAAATCCCCTAATGCAATTTTAAAATTAACAATTTGATTCGTTAAGCATACACTTTTCAGCATGGAAAAGAATATGAGAATTGCAATATGTTACGACAATATACAGCATCATCACTCTACAGTAGGTATCAAATCAAGTAAATAATGCCCACTCAACTAGGACAATTTAAAACTCAAGCCGGATGCTTTAAAATATATTACACGATATAAAATTAATAATAATTGCAACGAAGCAAAGGAAAACATGAGATAGAGGTCATATTATCTATAATTATGAGCTACTACGAGAGGAAAACGAGAAACTAACCAGGTTATGAGATATTTCATTCGATGTCGCCACAAATTCCAGGAATGAGATTATATCAACTTGAATAGATTGGATGTCATTAAGATTTAATTGTCGTTCACCATAAGATGATCCACCATTTTCTTGATCACCAATCAGTGGAAACTCATTTATACAATTGTCACGTCCTAAAGTTTCTGTAAGAGTTGGACCAAAGTAGTAAAAGCTCTCAGAGAACAGAAAGTCCCAAACGCCCTCTCCACGGAAGACATCAACCAACGCAGGTGATGAGGAAAGAACATTCTTGAAAGCACAAAGAATATAGTGTTGCATAGTATAGGCAAAAACCCTGAATAGGCAATTAATTGCTCAGAAAAATAAAAGGGCACATAGAAAAACAGGAAAAAAAAATACACCTTAGACGTACTCTATACTAGAGAAAGACAATAGAAAATTAAGAAAGACAATCGAATCACCTTAGATGTTTAGGCATTTCTTTTTTATCGGAACATGCCTTGATGCAGGGGAAAACCGTACAGAGCACCCTCGAGAACCATTTGACAGAAAGTTCAGCATAATTTGCAGAAATCATTACGGTATTTATGCCAGAATTCAGCTGACTAAAACTGAATTCGGTTCCATTTCCTTCAAGAAGGAAGCTACAAAATACTGAACCCAATCTGGCAACATAATTTTTCCAATGCTGCAAGTAGGACAGACTTGATAGGGATGAACTACTGACATCCATTGAAGAAGATTCTGAAGCATTAGTATTTTGTCCAAACCGATTCATATTATCCTCTTCAAACAATTCCCTCAGTTGTTTGCACTCTTGTAGCATAAAAGATACTGAACAAAAGCTATTCGCAAATTTTTGCACTCTTCCATTCTCACATAGAAACTGCAAGTTGTTGAAATTGCCAAAGCTGCAGCCACCAGTTAAGTGAAACAGATATAACAATTTCTTGTGACTGCATTGCAATAAAGAATTAAATCTCCTCCATCTCAAGGCCATGTTCTCAACAACTAACTAAGTCTACCTATTTTTGAAAGAATAATTGTTCTGTGAAAACCCAAAGGAAATGACCAAATATTGAGCAGTCAAGATATATACAGTACAAGCTTCATTTGATGATATTAAACAACTTCACTGTCAACAGAAAATTCAATGATATTAATGGTATGCGTATCTCAGATTAAAAGGAAGGTATATTTATACCAGTTCCCATCCTCTCTAATAAGACTATATAAGCAAAACAAATGTTATATGACCAGCAGTACAGCATAAGGAACAATCTTTAAAAGAAAAAGTGAAGCCTTTCGTTGCTTTGCTTCAACAAATTAATAACTAGCTCTTGAAAGGATACATAGCTTCCCTGAGAACTTTTAATGCAAGAATGTGAAGATCGAAAATGCTCAGTAAAGCGTTTTTGCTCCTGCAGAAGGGGAACAGAAATTCAAGGGTACAAAAATGTCTGCAACAGGAACAGTTGTACAACAGTAAAAATTCGCAAATCTCAAATGGATGATTTACTAAATGTCTGTTGAAAGCAGATAGTTTGAGAAAGAAAATTGCAGAACAGTGACTATTGCAAATCCAATTGCTATAGATCAAAATTAAGCTTTATTTTGCTGATGGTAAAAAGACGTTTAAGATGGATGCAATGCCAATATGAACTTTGCCATTCAATGCATGATCGAGGTAAAATATTGTACATTTCTGTACTTCCGGGCGAATTATTCATGGTCCAGCTATCAATATATGAAATTCCCAATCCATCCAATAAAACATCCAAGCCCCCAATGCTTCGGAAATGATTTTGACCACGTAGGTTATAAGCCAAAGCTGATCGAAGTGCTTTAAGCGTCAGATGTTGAAGAGACATATCCGCGAACTGGCCTTTAATTGTCAATCTCTTCAAGAGACGTAATATTTCTGAATCAAAAAATATATAAATTGTCAAAGCATCTTACATTACACCTCGTCTTACACACAATTACAGTTTCATATGGAACTTTCCAGAAATTCATTTTAAAGATAAGCTTCAAAATGAGATAACAATAGATGCATATGATATGTGGTACAAAGAAACTGAAGGACAAAAAGACATGCTCTACATGGAAAACATAATTCATTGTGTGCATTTTTCAACGCATGGATGATTACATCTCAAGATTGCTATTCTACAATCCACGGAAACGAATGTTCACTTTGGCAAGCTACTCACAATATAGTCTTAATCTAAGATCGAGATCATGGAAACGAAACCATAAAGTTTTCTTCATTAGTATACAAGACACATAATAAATAAGGTAATTCTTACTTAACTAAGTCAATCACTGCTGCAGTAATTCTTACTTTACTAAGTCAATCACTGCTGCAGAATACCATAGGCAACCCATATTCTCAAAAGATTGTACTGGATACCCCCGTACTATACCTTTCAGGTCTTTATTCAAATATTTACAATCAGATGCCAACATCAACAACGAGTCCTCCCAGTTCTAGGGTTATCGACTCGACAAACAGAAAGGTGAATCCCCTACACATCTGGCAAGTTCCCCTTTTCAATTAGTTATCTATCATTCAGTACCCAAACCCCAACAGAAATCATATGCGTTAATCCTGTTGAGGAATAAAAATCAGATGGTAGATCCTAAGAAAGAATGCTATTTGCAGTGACTAAATATAAGAGGCCTTTCGGATCTCTATTTTCATATGTATAGTGAGAACAATCATGCTACACTGGGAGTTTTTGGCGCTAGCTATCCACGTTAAGATTTATCGGAACTTCACCTAGACTTAAAAGGAAAGCTAGAGGTTTCATCAAATCATCATATTAAGAAAGCAGCTAGCAATCAAAATATTGTTCATCTAATTTTGCAAGGTACACATGGTTCTAAGGTCTAAGACATTCACAGAGCTAAACGAAGAAAATAGTACGCCCCTTCCAACTGAATGCCCAATGACTAAAAAAGGTGAAACTACATACCTTACCTAATAACCAATTAACACAACCGGCTTCCATAACTGACATTACAGCTATCTGATGCCATGATGAGAGTTTTTGAGGAAGTAGAGAATTTAAATCTGCTGAAGTATTGCTTAATACTTCATCACTTTTTGTTGCAGAGGGGACGATGCTGCTTTTATATACACTACGTTCATCCACAACCCAATGGAGATCAACGAAGTTACAGATAACAGATACTACAAGCCCAAGGATCATTTGCAAGACTCCAGCGTTCTGTACCATGGAATGGGACACTGCCTCCCCAGTTGACAGAGCACTTGGGATAGTCTTAAGATGGACAACAGAAACTGGAAAAATGGCATCATGGTTAGGATCAAATACATGCATGAAATGTAACACATTTCCCAACTAAGTTGAAGTAGAAAAACTAAATCTCTTTAGTAATTTGAATTGGAAAAAAACACTAGACGAATTGCAGTTGAATTGTTGGAGTATACTACTGAACAATTCACGAGTTATGACAATTGTAAGCCTAAAGTTTCATGAATTAGATTTTCTCCACAGCATTTACAGCGAATTGAAAATCGCATATTCGAATAATAAAGCATATACTTCTGGATGGCAATAAATACTAAATTCAAGCTGCTGTTATAGGAGAAGTTAGCGTATAGTTTCCTATGCAAAGATAATACAGAAAAAAATACACATTGCCAAAGACTGCAAGCTTTGAAATAAAAATGCAATGTTTTTCAGTATTTAAGTTATGTGCTCTAGTAAATTGGTAACTACGAACAAGAACAACAAAGCCAATCAATAGAAGAAGAGCCAGCTGAATCAAGTATTATACAACATTCACGATAAAAAGACGATAGAGATCATTCAGCCCACGCAAAGTCAATTACCAGATACGCATATATTTTATCGCCTTGAGAACAAGGCAGATATGAAGATGTTATGTGTTCAAAAATGGACCAAACCAAACAACTGCGAAACAAAGAGGTGGGGAAAGCTGAAAACATCTTTGACAGACGAGTTTAATTGTGATAATAGGGAGTTATGACCAAAATGGAAGAGTTAAAAAAAAATACAGTGGGAAGATTTAGAAGTAAATATGTTGAGTACTCATATCGAGAAGCTTAAAAAGCGAATGCCCTTTGGGTAATTCCTTAAGCAATGACAAGAATTATTGAATTTATGGGTACTAAATCGATTATATTCAACATTAGTTTGTGAGATAAAGCATTATGTTGCCTGTTCTGCATTCATAATTTACAGACCTACATCCTTCAAATTCCAGCCACCATACTCAATACATCTCCAGCTGGGCCTATTTTTCTACTAAAATATTCAAGCAAAGTGTAAGTTACGGTTCACATCCTATCCTTCTACCAATCTTTTGAAACTTTTATTCATGTGAAAGATCGTCAGTTACGCTTATTCATATGTAGGAAAAGATCCAAACCAGTAACAGCAATCAAAACAAAGCCTAATAAGAAATTCCAGCCTTGAAGTCATATAAACAGTTAAAGTAAGTATCTTGCTAGCGACTGCTAACAGATGAAAGCAAATTTCCTAATTAATATAAACATATAAATAATAATACCTTTCATCAATGCTGTAAGCTTATGGATCCCCCCATGGTAACCAAACACTTCGCAGTTATGAATTGAGCGTGTCACAACTGTCAAAGCATCCAAAGCCATCAATGATTCACTTGCCACGGAGATGGTTGCTGGAGAGCCCACTTGAGCTGCAAAGAATTAACAAATGAATTTCACAGATACGAAATTAGTTACTACTATCGCTGGTTATTAGTAAAACGCAACATCAAGAAGACGGAGTAAGATTCACACAAGGTAAAGTAACATAACTGAAGATCAATTTCTCAAATCCAACTACATGATTGTGCAGAATAACTAGAGCAGAAAAATTGTAAAGTGGAGAAAATACATCATAAAATACATACTTCAGCAGTTGCAGCTAAACAACTATGTTAATCTGAACTTCCTTTTACGGTATAAACCTGATAATGTTGACCAGAAAGCAAACGAGAAAAGCTTTTGGACAAGAATGAGCACAAACATCGGGAGTGCAAGATTTCTTACATTTACACATCCTCCATAACTTTTTTTCTCAAAGGTATGGGTTTTGTCAGTTATTTGCTATGTGTTACGCGTAAATATCTGTGAGGTTATGAAGTTGTAAAGGACAAGCAAGCTAAAGACATACAGCACTGACAGAGCTTGAACAGATGAAGAGGAGCATTTGAAAACTCACCGTCGGTAAGACTAAGCTTTCTTGTTATTTCTGGAATTTCTTCAGTTAAGAAAAGTATTACATCAGAAGGATGGCTGAACTTGCATCCAACAATCACATCTCTAACATCTATATATTCTGTAGGAGAAACTGAAGCAACTTCCTCAGTAGATAGGCCAAAATTTGATGGGGTCCAATTCCTATTAGTGGCCAAGAACTGCTTAAGGAATACAAGTTGTGACTTCTTCTTTTCCACCTAAATATGAGAAGAAAATGTAAATATAATTTCTGATTAGATTCAATCTCAAAAAAAGACTAGATGATGATCTATCTGTCATAACAAGGTATATTGCTTTTAATTGTGGTGGGCACATTCATAGTTAATCACACGGCATAATAACAGGTTAGTTGAGACACTTATTAGTGTGAATGAATTAACAACTGTTGTCGCTTCAACAAGACAAGCATCGCAGTCCAAACATAGCTTTATCAACCAAGACAATAGATGAAGAATTATTACAAAACCTACATAACGTGTTGGAAATATAACATACAAGATTAAAAAATTATACTCACTTCAAGGTTAACCTTGTAGGTGGAGATGTTAATGGCGCGCCATTGCGCGCGCCATGGCGCATGGCGCAAATTGCGAGAGGATTGCGCCATTTCTAAAACATGGCACACGGCTTTAAGATGGCGACGCCATGGCACGCGCCACATCACCGTGGCCCGCGCCATGGGCCATTGCCCATGGTGACACGGCCCAAAAAGCTTATTTGGGGCCTTTTAGTTTTTAAATTTTATGGGCCCAAAAGCTTGTAGATATTTATTTTAAACACAGCAAAATTAGTAGTAGGGTAAGACGCGGACGAAGAAAATAAAATGAAGCTAGAAAACTCAATAAGTGATTCATGAAGCTTATATGCTTGTTATATATAACTTTTTAATGATATATATTGGTTATTCTTATCATTATATGTAGACCCTATATATTTTAATCTTTAATATTCAAATGCGCCGTCCTTCGATGTTGCGCGCGCCGCGCCATGCGCCATGCGCCATGGCTGTGGCGGGCCCTTCGCGCCTTAATGCGCGTGCGCCACTAACAACTTTGGGTGGAGTGCTCATTCAACATGGTATCAGAGCTCAGGACTAAAAAGGTCCTAGGTACGAGTCCTCACGACCACCGATTATATGAAATTCCACGTCTAAGGCTAGTAATAAATAAATCAGCCTAAACATGAGTGGTCATTCAACATAACGATTGTATGTCTATGTACTGTGAACGAATTGATATGCATATACAGACGACATATCCAAATTACTAACCATCATTTCAGTAATATACTTCAAAAAAGTATGTCACCACTGTACAATATATATGATGTATGTGACGCTCTATAAAAATATTTATGTAAAGTTTCCCGAAAAACTAAATCAAACAAAATACAGAAGAACTCAACTTAAATAATTATGTCATACTAACCTCACCAACAGCATTAACAAATCTTTCCCAAAGGGCTTTTAAGATAGCCTCATCGCCTTCTTCACTGTAAAGAGACCAGCATAGGTATTATGCCACAAAACATTAATGACTCATAAGCCTCAACAAGCTATAAGAGACTGATTGATCACATACAAAATGTCTTAAAGGACTGAGTTTTTGAGTAAGAAGCATGTATAAATTATGTTTAACGTTATTAGAAATAAATTATGATTAATTTTCTGGTTTTTAAAATTTTATCAAGTCCAAGAAAATAAATATAGACTCTTACACAACACCATCTGGAAACATATGTGCAAGCATGTATAATTGGATAAAAAATCATGAGCAAATAAGCAATAGCCATTTTCACAATTACAACTCCTAAATACAAAACATGTCCTTCGAGTTATATCTTAAAAAACATCCTCCATCACCTTCGACACGCTTGCTTTAAGCTCAAGCACATTATAAATCAGATATATGGTATTCAAATTTACCATTCTAAGAAAATCAACAATGAGTGGCAGCTGAAACCATAAATCCCGGTGAAAGAAAGAACATTACCTGAAGATGATATTCTGAGTAGGTAGGGTAAACCTCCCAGATTGAGACCTAGAGGCAAACTCTCTACTTTGACCGCCACTTGAGCTCTTCCAGATAAGGTCTGCTACACCTTTTACTATGTTCATCCTCAAATCAGTATAGATCAAATAATATTCAACGACTCGCCCTGCAAGCCTATCATTGCTTCCTTTTAGGACAAGCTTCTACAAGGTTATGAAAGGCAAAAAAATGCATTATCAAGATAAATAGGAACGAGAGGAGAGCGGAAGGGAGGGAGCAATGAACATTGCCACACGGCCAGCATGATCTAAAGCACAATTGGCATGACACAATTTAAGAAAACCAAAACAAGCACACAAAAAGACAAAGAAAAGGAATAAGATTAACAAACGAGTGGTATGAGGCGTCAGCTATCCATTTTATCACTGACAAGTAACTCAGAAGAACACCACTAGTTTTATCCTTCAAGGCGACGAACAGAATCAAATAAAGCACGAAATAACGGAACAATTAAGAAAAGGTCATAAACCACCAAGCTTAACGTATGGCCCATCGAGCCTACAGGGACGGTACCGTGTCGATCGGTCGCTAGAGCATAAGAATTACAAGTATATGAATCCACAAAAACATGGACGAATCGACCATTACAAACCTCGATTTGAGTGGAACCCTAGTGGGTTTATGGATCGACTTAGATATAGATCCGAATCTGGTTTAAGCTGGGTAAAGGTGCAATTGCAGAATTTAGTTTGGCTACGCTCACTTTGAACAACGGAATAATACAATGTCTATTTGTCTCAAATAATTAATCGAAGGGTTATTCATTTGGAAATAAAAAAAAAGGGGTAAATTCGCTATCAGTCCCCTTTCAAGTTTAAACTTCCTCTTAAATACCATTCGAATTTTTTCTTCCTGATCAGTACCCATCTGCGAAAAGTTTCCTATTTAATACCCCAAACTTTGAAATGACGGAAATAACCTTTCTTTACAATTGCAATTCAGAATATTATACCATGAGACGCGATTATTCTACCAACAAAAGATGTTATTATGCCACAGAAGAAATATACTATTTTACTAATAGACATAGTTATTATACCAAAAGTGGACATTATCATATCTAGTCAAATATAAGAGTATTATACTAATAGATGTCAAAATTATACTAAGAAATAAGAGTTATCATACGAATTGATCTTTCTACATTATACCCACAAAGACGAAAATTATACCATCAAAATCCAAAATTTCACCAACAAAATATTCAAAAAATTGTACCTAAAAATAGTTAATTATACCATATGATATCAACATTATACCAGTAAATAATGTAATTTTAAGTTATTGTTAAATCTGAAATACTCAAATTATACCACAAAGACCGACAATTATACCAACAAATACGAAAATTTAACCATAAAAGTATTCTGAAAATTATACCAGTAGAGCATAATATTATACCAACAAACTAATTTACTACAATGTTTCAATCCAATTTCTGACAATTATACTAACAGAAGTTGATATTATACCAACTGTTTCAGTTATTGTACTTAAAAACACTATATATGAAATTATACTCACAGACATCAACATTATACGAACAAGTCAACTAATTTAATTTCGTTGTACCAAATTAAAATAACAATTTATTGGTATAATAACGAAAATAAATGATATAATCTCCTCAATTTCTTGCATAATAGCAAAATTAGTTGGTATAATCTCCAATTTTTCTGTATAAAATTAATATAACTATTTTATTGGTATAATAACGAAGAAAGATGGTATAATAACGAAAATATATGGTATAATTTTCACAATTTCCGTTATAATTGCAAAAATTAGTTGGTATATAATTCAATTTCGCTGTATAAAATTAAAATAACAATATTTATTGGTACAATAACAAAAATAGATGGTATAATCTCCTCAATTTCTGGTATAATAGCAAAATTAGTTGGTATAATCTTCAATTTTCTGTATAAAATTAATATAACTATATTTATTGGTATAATAACGAAGAAAGGTGGTATAATAACGAAAATATATGGTATAATTTTCACAACTTCTGGTATAATTGCAAAAATTAGTTGGTATATAATTCAATTTCGCTGTATAAAATTAAAATAACAATATTTATTGTATAATAACGAAAATAGATGGTATAATCTCCTCAATTTCTGGTATAATAGCAAAATTAGTTGGTATAATCTCCAATTTTTCTGTATAAAATAAATATAACTATATTTATTTGTATAATAACGAAGAAAGGTGGTATAATAACGAAAATATATGGTATAATTTTTACAACTTCTGGTATAATTGCAAAAATTAGTTGGTTATAATTTAATTTCGCTGTATAAAATTAAAATATAGTTATATTAATTTTATACAGAGAAATTGGAGACTATACCAACTAATTTCTCTATTTACCAGAAATTGAGGAGATTATACCATCTATTTTCGTTATTATACCAATAAATATTGTTATTTTAATTATATACAGCGAAATTGAATTATATACCAACTAATGTTTGCAATTATACCAGAAATTATGAAAATTATACCATATATTTTCGTTGTTATACCATCTTTCTTCGTTATTATACCAATAAATATAGTTATATTAATTTTATACAGCAAAATTGGAGATTATACCAACTAATTTTGCTATTATACTAGAAACTGAGTAAATTATACCATAATAATTAGGTCCTCTAATTGTAAAATAATCTTGTGTATGGGTAGGATAACCAATTGTATTAGTATAATAAGATCTTTTATTGGTATAATAATTGTTAAAATCATTCAGTATTTGTTGGTATAATAATCAAAACTATTGGTATAATCGTATCATGTGTTGGTATATTTATATGCACATTTAGTCAAATATATGGTGGTATAATAAAACAGTTGGTATAATGCGATCTTATGTTGGTATAATAGTAAAAAATTGAATGGAAAAATAATAATATATAAATGAGTTTATTGGTATAATAATTGAATTTATTGGTATAATTATTTGAATATTTGTTGGTATAATATTCCATTTTGTTGGTATAATATCTGTCGTTCGTGGTATGATGTACAAAGATTATTTCATATATAAAAATTATAATAACACTATTTGTTGGTATAATAATAATAACAATTGGTATAATAATTTTAAATTTGACTTGGTATAAAAATTGAAACAATTGGTATAATATCTATTTTTATTGGTAGAATTATATGTTCGATTTTGGGTATAATTAGTTGTTTTCATGGTATAATACCTTCTACATTTGATGTAATAATCTGAAAGTTTTTTAAATCCTTAAGGAAGGGTTATTTTCGTCTTTTCAAGCATTTTTGGTATTAAATAGGAAACTTTTAACATAAGGATACTGAACAGGAAGAAATAATTCGAGGGGTATTTAAGAGGAAGTTTAAACTTCAAGTGGGACTGATAAGGAATTTACCCAAAAGGGGGGGGGGGGGGGGTGTTAGTTGGCTTGCTAACCATTGGCCCATCGGAGCGTAGAGATGTTCGTAGCGGTGTTCGTTCGATATATACCATACCGAACCGAACTTCGGTAGACCTATTTTAGATACTGACCGACTATTTTTCGGTAAATTCGGTTTTTACCGACATAACCGAATTTCCGATAAAAAGTAAAAAAAAAATTAATTTCTGTAATATTTAAATCAATATATATATAATTTAATATCCTTATATTTACATTTTCAATATTAATATAATTTAATATATTTTAATTTAAAAATTTCCGTAATTCGGTATACCAAAATTACCGAAACAAAAATTCTATACCGAACCGAAATACCGAAATTTTTAAACCTATGTACCGAATACCGAAATTCGCTTCGGTATTGTAGCGCATTTTCGGTATTTCGTTTTGTTCGGTCGGTATACCGAACTACGAACACCGATAGATGTTCGGTTTGCAACACTGGACCCTATGCAATATATCGAAGTTACAAAAATATTCTCAGAAAAGCAAATGCCCCAAATGATTTCATATGTACAAGGGCAATCTCGTCAATTCAAACAATTAGTATGAGTTGGACTATTTTATCTTACCCAAGCATATAGGATAAAATTGACTAGAATCCAATAGATTATAGCAACGGCCCTGTTATTATAGCGACTTTAAACTTTATCATTCTATGAAACTCAACATGACCCAGCTAATATAAATGCAACTATCTATGGTTGTACATAGAACTGACCGCAGCCTTTGGGTGCAAGGGGAATTTTTTGTAAAAAGGACTGAGATATAAATGAATTAAACAAAAGGGACTGGGTGAGAAAATGACTAAAATACCCTTACTAGAAAAATATTTACGAAGGTAAAAAAAATCCGAATAAGTACCTTTTCCAAATAAGTTATTCGAGTGTTTTCGATTTTCAGACTTACTCGAATTGTTTAATGATTTATCAAATTTCGTATCTTTAACTGTATTCGAGTAATGCATTCGAACCTATTCGAACTTTCATATTTTATTCGGATAATTTATTTGACTTGTCCATTCTAATTATTTATCTGAACTACGTTTCAAAAAAGACCCACTTTTGACGTCGATGGACTTCAAATTTGAAAAAGTGTAAAACATGAAAGTTTTGTATAATTAAGTTAGCTGTCCAATAAAATTCGAACCAGGGTAATTGATGTCTTGGATCAGAAGTTATGAATGAAAATGTGTTAACAGCCACTTCTGAACAGCAAATTCGAAAAAAATACGACAACTTACGGAAAACACGTCTTCGAAGTCAATACAGTTCGAATCGTAAACGTATTAAACATTAAAGTTTTTTATAATCAAGCTAGATATCCATAACCGTTTGAATCGGGGCAATTGATGCTCTGAATCGAAAGTTACAATTGAAAATGTGTTAACTGCCATTTCTGAACAACAAATTCGAAAAAAAGCCAACAACTTACGGAAAGCACTTTTTCGATGTCGAAACACTTCGAATTCATAAACGTGTTGAACACTAAAGTTTTTTATAATCAAGATAGCTATCCAAAACCATTCGAATCGGGGTAATTGATGCTCTGAATCGAAAGTTATGATTGAAAAAGTGTTAACTGTCATTTCTGTACAGCAAATTCAAGAAAAATATGACAACTTACGGAAAACACATTTTTAAGTCGATACACTTCGAATTCGTAAACGTGTTAAACAAAAAGCTTTTTATAATCAAGTTAGCCCAAAACCGTTTGAATCAGGGTAATTGATGCTCTGAATCGAAAGTTATGATTTAAAATGTGTTAACTGCCATTTCTGAACAGCAAATTCAAAAACATCGGACAACTTACGGAAAACACATTTCCGAAGTCGATACACTTCGAATTCGTAAACGTGTTAACATTAAAGTTTTTTATAATCAAGGTAGCTATCCAAAACCATTTGAATCGGGGTAATCGATGCTCTGAATCGAAAGTTATGATTGAAAATGTGTTAACTGCCATTTCTGAACATCAAATTCAAAAACATCGGACAACTTACGGAAAACACATTTCCGAAGTCGATACACTTTGAATTCGTAAACGTGTTAACATTAAAGTTTTTTATAATCAAGTTAGCTATCCAAAACCGTTTCAATCGGGGTAGTTGATGCTTTGGATCGAAAGTTATGATTGAAAATGTATTAACTGCCATTTCTGGACAGCAAATTCAAAAACCATTCAAAAAGTTAGCCAAAACACTCATTTTCCAAGCCGATAGAATTCGAGTTAGAAAATGTGTAAAACACAAAGGTTTTCAATAATCAAGTTATCTGTCTATAGAAGTTTGAATCAGGGTAATTGATACTTTTATTAGAAAGTTATGGTCTAATATGTGTTAGCTGCCATTTATGGACAACAAATTTGAATGACACGTCGAACATGTTGAACGTGTTGCATTTTGCGATTTATGATTCATATATGTGCCATGGAATGTTAAATGTGTTGTTTATCTGAGTAAATAGTAGTAGTGTTTTACAGAATCATGAAAGTAAACTATATCAAATTAAGATATGATACCATCTCTACAAACTTATTCAAATAATCGTTATATGAAGATAAACATTGTCAAACATTGTATTTTGTTATCAAGCGACTAATTAACTTTGTCAAGGCTCTAAAACATCAAAACATTGATATTTTTATACCTTGATATTTAGATAATCATTATTCGAATTTAACAAAAAAAATCGAATAATATACCTTTTTCGAATAAGCTATTCGAATGTTTTTGATTTTCCAAACTTACTCGAATAGTTTCATTTTACTCAACTTCGAATCTTTAACAGTATTCGAGTACGTTTTCGAACCTATTCGAACTTCCATATTTTATTCGAATAACTTATTCGAATGTTTTCGATTTACAAACTTACTCTTATAGTTTCATTTTTATCAAGTTCCAATCTTTAATAGTATTCGAGTCACGTTTTCGAACATATTCGAACAACTTTTCGAACAAATGGATGAGCCATTTCCTATGCTGACACGTCAGCAACGGAAGACCCCCCAACCAATAAGATAATGGAATTTAAATCTCATGGTGACTATGTACGGTGTATCCAGTTGGAAGTTGAATGGTTTTGCTGAGGTGTCATTCCAGGAAAGCTTGGAGTTTTATTTGTTTTCTTTGACCGAATGTGGATTAAGAAACGCACACATACGATGTATTCATTTTGTTTAGAAATAAGACACCTCTATATTATATACTGCACAGAAAATGAAGAGTCGCGTAAAACAAGACATTTTGATAATTAGTCAAGCATAAAGAGAATGTATTCATTTTCATCCTTTATCGTGAAGCAACCAAGGGATAACTCATGTTTGTAGCTCTACTTCAAAATTGATTTCTGCCATGAGCTTCGTGTGAAGAGCTTCGCATTGTGATGGAGCCCAGGAGGAAGGATAGGTCTGACATATGGATTTTGTTAATGAATTACATGGATATAAGTTATTTGTGTATGGTTATACAAGGATTTTGTTGATATTGTATTAACATATTTGATACGTGTATATTAATTATTTGTGTAATGTAGATCTGTTTGGGGTGTGTATAGGTGTGTATGGATTAGTGATACACACCTCATAATCAATTTATAGGTGGTATACAAGCCCTATAACCAATATCCTTGTAATAGGTGTGTATAGTCATACAAGGCATGTATACACAGATAACAGACACGAGGTAACTTATTCATACACATCTCATAACCACCTATACACACATATCAAACGAGCCCTATAGGTAATCAAGAGTGGCGAAAAATTGCAGATGGGCTTTGAGACTGATCAAAGTATATATTAATCGATGAACTTATTCGAGTTATAATTCGTTTGTAAACAAGAGAAATCGAAGCTTTTTTCTGTGAAAAGGTTTTGATTATTTATGAGTTTTCGAAACGCAGAGCGATAATGATGGGCCTAATGTTTCACACGAATGGAAAAGCCCTCTAGGCAGCAATGTAGAGATGCTGTGGAGGTACTGACCATGGGCGAGGTAAGTTTTCAAAGTTGATTATGTAATAATAGTTATGATGCATGTTTGTCGTATTTCGAATGCCCCATTGATTGAGGTGCAAACACTTTCTTTTTTCTTTGTGTTTGACCATCCCAGACTCTTAAAAAAATTTCGAGCTTTTTTTTATTGTCTGCTTATGTTTGATAACGTATCGATTCTCCAAATAGACATGGTATGGTGCTATTTCATGCCCACCAGGTATGGTAACGGATGAACAATCAATAGTTTCTATAAAGGCAGTATGAGTGTTATTGTATTAACACATTGTTATTCTCTCGGTGACTCTTCATCACTTTATCTCAAATTTCTAAACCCAAGTTGATAAAAGGAGGTGATTGTTTACTGGATTGCTATTCATCGCCCCCTTTTTCCTAGTCACCGCCCCTAAAGGGCTGAAAAAAGACGTTTTTGCCCTTATGATATTTGAATTAATTTAAAAAGAAAAAACTAACTAAATATATAATTTCGGTACGAAATACTAAAAACTAAATACACAAATAAATTCGAACGATCGATTGATACGGAAAAAAAGTCCGGACCGAAAAAAAATTTCGGCCGGAACAGTCACGACCGAAAAATAAATTCGGTCACCTCCAGGCAGGTCGAAAAAAAATTTCGATCGTGCCTGGATGTGGCCGAAAAAAATTTTCGGTCCGGACAGGCTTATTTCGGTCCGGACTTTTCCGGCCAAAACTGCATTTCAAATAGGTAAATCAATTGCTCTTAATTAGTTTAATCTCAAAATATTTTTTACTCAGTATTTTTCACACTCTCGCCATTTACCGTCACATCCAGTCAACATATATGTTAAGAAATATTATTTAGTGCAATAACAAACAAAAAAAGACTCAACAAAAATGTAATAGTTCATAGAATGTTCGAATAAGTACTCTTTAACAAACTTTCTAAATTTTTTTATTACAACTCATCATAGTTTTACCTTGCATCTTTCCGGTGAGACCTTCCATCCATTTCACATGGATATCTTTGTTATCGCTTACGCCCGGCCTTTCTCTTCGGACATAAATAAGGATTATTTATCAAATGAAATGAAGTCTTCCAACGTGACTCGTCTAATGGACACTCAAACTGATAAGAATACGTTGTCCCCAATATCTCAATAATCGTCTGGAAGATATTCATATGGATCAACACATGCTGGCAAACTTGAACGACAATAGAGCAAAAAGAACTCAACAACACCATAATAATAATAATAAAATAATTTATTAAAATATAAAATGGATATATTTCTTATTGCCAACAAATTATGTCTTATTTGAGGTTATTTTCTTAGTAATATCTTCAATATTAAATCACTAGTAATATCTTCTGACTCGTCTAATGAACACTCAAACTGATAAGAATACGTTGTCTCCAATATCTCAATAATCGTCTGGAAGATATTCATATGGATCAACACATGCTGGCAAACTTGAACGACAATAGAGCAAACAGAACTCAACAACACAATAATAATAATAATAAACTAATTTATTAAAATATAAAATGGATATATTTCTTATTGCCAACTAATTATGTCTTATTTGAGGTTATTTTCTTAGTAATATCTTCAATATTAAATCACTAGTGTTGAATTACTGCTATTGAAATATGAGATTTCTTAGTTTGCGAAAGTATTCAAAAGATTATGGTTAAAAATATAAATATTGATAATTTTGTTGAGAATTTGAGATGATTATGGTAAAACAAAGCAATATTAAAAAGATTTATGGTGAAAACTGAAAATACTAAAAATTAGAATAAAAAGTTGATTAGTTTTGTAATAGGATGAGAAAGTTATCTACTTTTGTAATAGCATTATTCAAAATAACACTATTTGCGTCATTCTCTCCTAAATGGACCTATCTGTTTTCTTGTATCATCCTAATAAATTTCTGATGATGGAAAGTATTGACAAATCACGACAAAAGAAAAACTACGCTAATTGTATTCTATTGATATATTTTATTTCTAATTTACTAAAATAAAAATGCATACTAAAGAATTTAGGTGTAGTTTTAATTTAAATCACATTATTGTTATTTTTATAAATTAATATTTTGATGGTCATATATGAATATTATTTTAATTTAGAAAATAGTATTATTTTGTTGGAGTAGAAATGTAGAAATATAGTTTTTTTTTACAACCCTGGAGTATCCCCACTCAACCAGCTATGGGCTTACACCGCACATCTGGAGATGTGACTAGATCTCCAGGGGCTAGGTAAACACGCCCCAAATTTACCCAACGATAATCATGGAAGATAAATCCCTGTAGAAATATAGTTAATAGATATGAGTTAAAGCACTCTAGCAGCCGTGTAAAATTTAATATTATTTTGTGTTGTGTATATTCAGTGCAAAACAGCTAATCATTTAAGTCATACGAGTTCGCAGACGATTCTAGACGACGTCGTTTCTTGAAGAACAAGTGCGCCACATGGGATCCTCAAAGATTCGCTGTAAATCTTCTTTCAAGATACTTGAAGAACAACAAATTCTCAACCTTTGTGAGGCAGCTCACGAAGTACATCTATCTTGTATAATATTTTCACTGCATCTATATGATATATGATGGTGGTAGGACCTTAATATATGGCTATCTAGAAACTTCCATAAACTCTTTGGAATACTTGGATTCGCTTGCTTGGGTTTACTCTATATACATATTCTCGGGGCCGGATTTGGCATGTGCAAGCAGGCCGGATTTGGGCCTGTGCAGGCAGGCCTACAGCACAGGGCTATAGATCCAGCAACTACAATGACTACTATTGAACCACTAGTGTTTAGTTTATGCTAAGTTGGTTTGTAATTAGATTTTTACTCAAAGTGTTGGGCTTTTTAGGGGACAAACACATATCCTTTAGAACATCAAAGAAGAAAGACTTCAACCTATGCTTGGCAATGGGGCGGGGCGGCTAATTCCCAATTCCCATCCCCACCCCAACACTTATCGGGTAATCCCCGTCCCGATCCCGTTATCAAACGGGGAAAATTTTCCCTCCATCCCCATCCTCGCGGGGATTTTCGGGTTTTTTTCCCCACGGGGATCCCCATCCTACAACATTTTTAATGTAATTTTTTGTCATCTATTATTGTTACGCCGATGAAAAATAGTGCTAGAAATTTATCGTGCGAGTTAAGAAATATTATGAGATATAGTTACGAAAAATTGTGACGACGCAAGATAAGGAAAAAAAATAGAAGGAATAAGAAATAGCGTTTAAAAGGATAATTTTATGATTATACATTTTGCTGCCCACGGGGAACGGGGCAGGGACCCACAGGGGCGGGGAATCCCACCCATTGCCAAGCCTACTTCAACGTCCCAACAACCTCCATGGTTTGGACAAACAATTAGGTAATAACATAGAGAACTGCATTAAGGTAGGTAGGTTTGGGATCGAAGGTGTGAGATCAAAAGCTTAAGACGCGACAAAGAAATACTAACGATGGAACTTGCTAAAGTGAGACAACAGAAAGAAAACTCAAGATTTGTCTCAATACTATGGAAGAAAAGATAAATCAGCCGAACTTAAAACAAAAACAGCACAGTATCTTGGCTAGAGCAATGAGAACTTATTTCTCGAAGCAGATATCTCAGCAATAGATAAAAGGAGGGAGATCGGGGAAGCTATCTAGCATTTAAGATTCGAACAACCTTTTGACCAAAATGTAATATCGAACACCTTACCTTACAATCTTAAGCTATCAGAATATCTTATCTAATAATTTAATATATTTTATTTTCAATATATACAAACCAAATTGTAGTTCCCATTATCCACATTATCAATTGGGAGCCCAAAAATTTGAATTTTTTCCGCAGCATTGAAATGATTTCATGCAAAGGAACCTTCTAATGCAAGACCCATACTCCTAACGTGATCGAATTATATATATATAAAAAAAATTGGAAGTAAGCAAACCAACTCATAAAAATCGAAAGGGGGTGTGACACTTTATTTCAATATAAATCATGATACATCACACACACGAAAATCTACTTACAACCAAACCCTAATCTATCAGTTCTTCACACATTGATTAGCGGGCCGCCTTTGACGTACTCCGTAAAGGCGAGAGCCACAAGCCCAATCATGGCGAACCTCCCATTCCATATCTCGGCGTCTGAATTCCAAAACCCGTTGTTCTTTGCCTCGGGGGAAAGCCCTCTGTAGATAGGAATCAGCGTAGCGAGCGCCAACACTGCGCTCGTAAGAAGGAACCACTGAACGCCTCCGTTGAACACCTGAGAAAATACGTCCCGCCCAGTCGCTAACTCCACACCTACGGCCGCCACGAATCCGATCATTGCCGCCCGACCGTTGATCCTCTCTGGCGCCAGTCCGTCGAATGAGAACAAATCGGTGGTTCTCTTTGTCGTTACCTTACTTCTGTTAGGAGTCAGGTCGGGTCCTCCGTCGTGCGTCTGCTGCTGCTCCTTCTGATCATCCTAAATTAAGTTCGTATGCCGTTTGAGGAGTTCGGGAAAATCTAAAAGCGTATAAAACTTAATAGGAGTTGTTTACTAAGGGTGTGTTTGGTGTTAAAGATTTGGTGAGGAAAACGAAAAAGGAAAACGAATTTTTATGTTTGATTGTTTACAGAAATACTTTACTAGGAAAAGAAAAGAAAAAAGAATACTTAAATTAAGTTTTAAAATCATAAAAAATATCAATTATTTCAACAAAATGTGGCAAAGGAAAGAGAAATTAATGAAAATCGTTCTCTTTATTTCCCTCACCGGCTTCCTTAATCCAAACACAGCGTAAGTGTGTGTTGGTATAACGATTTCCATGAGAAAAAAGAGAAGGAAAATTGTAACAATACGACCCTCGAAGAATAATTGTACAATAGTTCGATGCGATAACCAAATTTTCCTTCTTCCAAGTAGGGATTAAGCATACCGAATAAACCCTAAGTTCGTCTATGTATGTAAAGAGAACACTTTAATATATATACCTGTCTCGTGCTTCGGACAGTAAACTTAGCATTCCTTTTCATCAGTGGCAAGGGATAGCTACTTGGCTGTCCAAGGAAGAGGTTGTTAGGGCCAAACCTCGTAATACTGCTTTCTCCTCGGCAAGACATTGCTGGCATCACTGTGTAGCAAGTAGCAGAGGCCATTATGGATTATCGCTCTTTTTCGACGATAAATTGTTGTTGTTGAAGATTTCAATTTTCGTAGGCAGTAACAGTGGAGAGCGAATTAATGATGTGAGCTTAGTAAACGAAGTCGTTGTATATTTATAGGTGAATATGAAGGACATTTGAGTGATGCTCTTACATCCACGTAACATTTAAAGGAAACGAAGTCACGTGGATGCATATCTTGAAATTAAAGGTGATGAATATGTGATGATTAATCGTAAGTATAATGCGAAAAATCCATGTATTTTCATTTAATGGTGCAACTCGACTGTACGTACATGTGTTTATTAATGTCAGCAAAGGAAAGTTTGTTTTTACCGTCGTTTCCGTTTATTGTAATAACGGGAGTTACGGGTGTGTGTAATATTCCTCTTTAAACAGGTGTCAAATTTCTTTTGCGATTCTAAGATTCAATTCGGAATTTAAGGTTTGATTTAGAATATTTTGAATACTAATCTGTAAGAAAATATTTCTATAAAAAACTTCGAATATAAATATTCGAATATGAATACAAATATTGATGTATTATTCGATTATTTATCGCGATTCGAAATTCAGTATATTTTTTACTATAATATATTATAATTCAATTTACATTTTAAACGTAGCATGTTATGATTCAATATATGTCATAAATATATTTTTCTAGTATAAATAATTAATAGAAAAATAAGCATATCATATATTATAATTCAATATATATATATATATATGTATATATATATATATTAAATATCATATTATTTAGATTTATTAGTAAATAAAATATACAATAAAATAAATCGAACATCAAATTTGAATATTTTCAAATACGAATTCATCGATTTTAAGATTCGAAAAACAATAAAATAGGAATATAAATACTCGAATAGTGAATAGAATACAAATATAATATTGTGGTTTTCGACTCGATTCGATTCGTTTGCAACCCTAGAGTATTATTAGTCACTCCTCTTAAAAACGTTAAACTTGAAAAAAAGGGTATCATCACTTATCTTATCTATAATATTTTCAACATGCCCCTCACGTCTAGGATGATTTCTTTATTATCTAGCATTAGACTTGTAACTTTCTCAAAATGGGTGGTCTTAAGGCCTCTCTGAGCTCTTTAAAAGTTTCGTTGGGGCTTTTTCACGCGTATAATTTGGGCTGTTATAAATGGGCCTAAGTGATGCCTTGTAATCATCCCAATAAACTTCCGATCCCGTATTGACACGACAAAAGTAAAACAACGTTAATCTCACTTTATTTATTGATTTTTTTTATGTTGATAGGATATTAATTATTTCATAAGTAATAATAATAATGATAAAGGATTTCTTGGTGTAGTTTAAATTTAAGTTACGTTATCAATATTTATATAACTGGTAATAAAATGAATATTATTTTTAGGGTAGAAAATAATGTTATTTTTGCCATCTTATGGGATCCCACGTGATTCGCCATGAATCTTCTCCCAAGACAATTTCTCAACCTTTGCGAGGCAGCTCAGCACTTATAATCGAATCATCCTAATAATTTCAGATCATGGAAAGTATTGAGTATCACGACAAAAGAAAAACTAACGCTAATTATATTTACTTCAATTTTGATTTCTAATTTACATAAATTCATAATTATTAATAAAATATAAATAACAAATAATAAAGAATATATAGGTGTATTTTGGATTTAAATTACTTTCCTATTGTTTCTATGAATTAGTTTTGATGGTAATAAATGTGCATATTATATTTAGTTAAGAAACTTGTGTTATTGGAGTAAAAATTAGTGCGTAAGATATAATTAAATGATTTGAGTAAAGGCACAACTGTATTTTGGGTAAAATTGGCTATATTTTTGTGTTTCCATGTAGCCTTTTTCTGGCTTCCAGTCACCACCAACAAAGACTCATTTTAATTTTCCTCCATAAAAAAAAGTTCCGTTTTTCCTATCGCACATAAATATTTAAGTTTCAAGAACATTTGCGATATGAATAACATACTAGAGCTGTCAAAACGGGCCGGCCGTAGCCCGCCAAAGCCCGCCACTGGCGGGGCGGGCGCAGACAAGGCCTCCTACCGGCGGGCCTGGGAAATGAAGGCCCGCCCCGCCGGCATGCGGGAATCGGGCCTGGCGGGCTTAGCCCGCCTGTTTTTTTTATTTTATAAAATAAATCACGTCTTTTTTTTGTCAAATAAAAGCTATAATATGTATTTCCTGATAGAACCACCATATGTTAAATGTTTATGTTTAGGTCAAAGTTTCTAGGAAATTAAGAGAAACTCAGAGAACAAGTGGAACATCGATGTCCAGTATCATTATGAGGACGGTGAAGGACTATAACCAATATGTGATGCGTAATCTTGATCATGGCTACTCAAGAGACGAGCTTAATCTTAGCTTCATTAAGGTATGAATATAATGCCTTTAATTTAAAACGTCTCAAAGTTATTTGATCTGCTTGCAAATCCATATTATATGTATTGTGTGGTTTTCTCTCTTTGTGATGATTAGGAGAATCGACTAATTGCTAATATGGGCCTACAGAAGCTTCGAGAGAAAGTCAAGGAGCAGCACGAAAAAGTGGGAGAGAATGTTAACCATCTATCTAAAAGAGCAAGTCATTTGATGTTCATGTTTCTTCTTTGATCTGTAAGCTTCTAAAACATCTTTGCAGCAACTGATGAGATTTTCTATTTGGCCTTTTTCGGATACATAATGTTGCGAAAACAGCTGGCATCAACCGCGACATATGGGTCAAAAACGCAGATCATTGGGTCGCTGGGTTTCTTAGATGTCCGAGGAACGCTTTCATCAGATGGTGAGTTTGTAGTATAGCTCTTTTTCCTCGAATGATCATCAATGGTTTGTTTATGAAATTATCATGATTGTTTTCTTTTTTTTTTCTCTTTAAGGGAACAACCAAGAGATTCAAGGGTGCTTAATAGGGAAACAAGAATCTAGAAATATGTTGACTAATGGTGGCGACGACGAGGAAGATGGCGAGAAGAAGTAATGTCCATTCGATCTTTTTCCGGTGGGCGTTTTCATGCTTTATGTGTTGTGTTGTGTAATAAAAAGTTGCTTAGTTAGAATGATATATGTATGTATGATATTGTTAGTATTGCGATCAAGAAGCCAATATTTATACTATTGCACTTTTTATTTTCACGAATGAATGATTTATATCATTATGTCCGTTGAGTAAATTACTATTGACGGGTCATTTAAGTCGATGACTTAGATTGTAGAATTCCATATTGAAATAAATAACATTTACTCTTAATTATCAAAAAATCCTTCATCTTGATTTTAGCATGGAACACTAACTATCGTATTCAAGATTAATGTGTGGATTACAAAAATTACATAAGTAAATACCATTTTTATTTTAATCTTTTTTTTATAATTTCACAAATTACACAAGTAAATACCATTTTTATCCATGTGTTATAAGTTGGGCGAAAAATTAATTAAGCCCAATATCTAATAAAGGCTCAATTTAATTTTTGGGAGAAAATAATAAATTAAGCCCAATATCGAATAAATGCTTAAAACCTTTTTTCGCGCGCAAAATAATAATTCTAATATCTAATAAAAGCTTGATATTATTTTTTGAATATGTAAAGAAATGTCATTTTCTTCATTTCAATGTTTGAGGTATTGATAAATGTATTTTCTTACGTTTGTAGTTATACTATTCTCGAGTTAAATGAAGGTGTTTTGCATAAATTTTGTTGCTTATGACTTATATTTATTTTGTGTAGAACTTCAAGAGGGCAATGATAGCAAAGGAACAAGCTGATATCAACTTAACGTTATAAAGCCAAACAATTATTAGGTGGGACCTGCAGGCTGCAAAGGAAGATAAGAGATGATAATTCTCCCGTGACATTAATTTATCAAGCTGGAGATCTAGACAAAAAGTAAACAAAAAAAATAGATTTTTAGCAATCTCATCCTCAAGAAGATTTTGTTGGAAATTACGAATTATATCGAAAGGAAAGAACTTGATAGGTTTAGTGTTTAGAGGAAGAGACTTTGTATTACAACACACTTAATATTGTTTTGATTTCATTGCTTGATCCAAAATGCTAATACCTCACCCCTATTTATACTAGTTCCACCTCCTTAACAAATGGCTAAGATTTACCCAACACATCACACTTTAGAATTCTCCCTAATAATATGTAGGTTCTATAAGGTTCCATAGAGTTCTATGGATATCTCTGGATTATTCCCACATACTCTAGATATTGGGCCAATATATCTCCTAAGTCCAATTTGCTAAATCCACTTCTTAATAATTCTAGGTCCAAATCAAATTTATTATTTCAACACCCCCCTTAAACTTGATTTGTCATTCCGAGCATACTTGATAATCGTACGAAGTCTTCCTTCTTGAGTGGCTTGGTGAAAATATCGGCTACTTGATCTTTGGACTTCACGTATTCCATTTCAACATCCTTTCTTGTAATGAACTCTCTTATATAATGGTAGCACGTATCGATGTGCTTGCTCCGATCATGGAAGACTGGGTTCTTGGATAATGCTATTGCTGACTTATTATCCACATGAATCTTAGTTGGCTCGTCTTGAGGTTTTCCCAACTGTTTAAGCAGATTGCGAAGCCAAACTGCATGACATACGCATGAGGTAGCCGCCACATACTCTGCTTCACATGTAGAGAGGGTAACGATCGGTTGTTTTCTTGACATCCATGTGAAGGCAGTGTCTCCCATGTAGATTCGTTGTGCTTTCGCGATCATCGACATCTCATCCACAGTCGCTATCACTTTGATGTATCGGAGAATTCTCTTTCCCGCCTTTCAGTGAGTCGTTGTTGGAGTTTCCATATGTCACTAACGACTCCAACCGCATATAAGATATCGGATCTTGTGCATCTCAGATACCTTAGACTTCCAACCAAGCTCTTAAAGAATGTCGGGTCCACTTTTTGCCTTCTTCATGCTTGGTTAACTTAGAACCGCATTCCATTGGTGTGTCGACGGGATTTGTATCATCCATCTTGAATTTCTTGAGTATATCCTTAGCATAACCTTCTTGAGTTATGAGAATCCCATTGTCACTTTGCTTTACTTCGATTCCAAGATAGTATGCCATAAGCCCGATGTCGGTCATCTCGAACTCTCTGGTCATCTCTCTGTCCTTGTACATGATTGGATTATTGCCTGTGAAGATTAAGTCGTCTACATACAAGCATACGATTAAGATATCGTTACCTTGTACTTTGATGTAGAGTGCATGCTCGTATGGACACTGATGAAGTTTCTTCCTTGAAGGTACTTGTCGATCCGTGAGTTTCAAGCTCTCGATGCTTGCTTCAACCCGTAAAGAGCCTTCTTCAATCTTAGAACCTTGTCTTCTTCTCCAGCTACTTTATATCCTTGTGGTTGCTCTATATAAACTTCCTCTTCAAGAACTCCATTCAGAAAGGCGGATTCACATCCATTGATGAATTCTCCAATTGTTCTGAGCTGCCAAAGATATTATTAGTCGAACAGTTTCTAGTCGAGCGACTGGAGCAAATACTTCGTTATAGTCAATCCCCGCTCTTTGACTGTACCCTTTAGCCACTAATCTTGCTTTGTATCTTTCAACTTCTCCTTTGGCATTTTTCTTTGCTTCATACATGATAAACGTATTTTAATACGTTTATTGCAATAATTATTTGGGTCATAATAGAGTGTTGGTCCCGAATGCACCAAACAAGGAATCAAAGAGGCTTTGATGGAATGAAAAAGGGAGGATTTCTCACCTTCAAGTGTGTGTAGTGTGTGAAAACTAGGGTTAGCCTTTTGATCTTTGATTACCTTTCAAATGGTGTTGGTAGTACCTTATATACCACATTAACCCTAGGTATATTAAGGCCCAAACACCAAAAATTAAATAATTACATTCTAGTCCAAAGCCCAAAACCAAGGGATAATTACAATCTTAATCACAAGACTTAAACTATTGACACAATCTATAAATATCCTAACAATCTCCCCTTTTGTGTCAATTGTTGGGAGTCTTGGATCTTGGGCGTTGTGGTGGTGGATCAGCGAGTGTGTGTTTCGCGAAGTCCTAACTTGAACTCGAAGGCACGGAGATTCCTTCGAAGCACGATTTGATCAGGTATGGCGTCAATAAACTTCGCGACTTTGGAGCGGCAGTGTGGGTCTTCTTCCGAAAGTATGCGGCAAATTCTCATGAGCTTGTCTTGAATGATGGTGAGTGTTCCATCCGAGAATTTTGCCACTTCGGAGCAGCGTAGTAGCCTCATCTTTCCCTTGTAGTTCGAGTAGGCGACCGCTGGATCATCTCCGTCGATCACATCGCCCTCTCGGTAGTTGTCCGCGTTCTTGAAAGATGGGCGAGTCAGGTTCACCTTCTTCAGGTTGTGCTCTACCGCCATCTGCAGGTCGTGGGTGGTGTAGAATCTGACTTGTCGGAGCATGTGGCGCTTGAGAGCCACATAACCCATGGTGACCGGTTCAGCCCGTACGAGATGTCCCGAACTTCTGAGGACGAGTCTGAACTGCTTCATAGATTCCAGCATGTTGTACAGATCACCTAAGTGCAGATATTTGAAGTCCGCCTCGCTTACTTCACAGCAGCTCTCGTCCTGCCTCATCACCATGAACCCTGGATAGTGAACACGTCCTTTCGATTTTTGGCGAAGGTCAGTGACTTTGCAGATGGGGGCCCGACTCATTTCCAGAGCGAGGTTTTCTTCATCGGACATCGTCCTCTTTGTGCACTTGTGGCAAAGAAGGCTCCATCGATAGAGCTTCTTCTTTTCCTCGCTCCAGTTTTGAATGTTCATCAGCTCATATTCGTTGAAGGTCGTGATGATTTGCTCCTTGCGCCGCCAGATCCTCTTCCTGATCTCCTCTTGAAATGGCGCGGTGATCTTCTTATTTTCCCACGGTGCTTCTGGTATATCCGCCGTGGGCACATCCGGTTGAGCAGCAGGAGCCTCAGCTTGCTGCGCTTGAAATTGTAGGATGTTTTCGAGTTCGGCAGGTTCAGCATCGTACTCCTCTCCGTTCTCGTTGTCTGCAGTGTTGATTAGCGTGAGCGAGGCTTCCTATAGCAGACGTCGAGCATTTTCCACTAACTTCCTGGCTGTTACTGCATCGGCGGGTGTGTACAGCCATTCATCGTTGAAGATGTAGGCCTCGATCTCGTTCTGTGCGCATTAGACATCCTCGGAAGCTACATTGGAATCGGTGTTGAGAGGGGTATGGCTGTGTGGTGGCGAAGGTGTTGCGTCGGAGGAGTTTGAGGATTGTGGGGATGGTTGTGGTGGAGATTCTGGTGGTTCGGATGAGGTGATGGTTTTGGCTAGTATGATTTGGGCGTCGGTTAGTGTAGATGTGGTGGTTGTGGTCTCTAATGCCGATGTGACAGTTAGAGTTTCGGAGACGGTAGTAGGTGGAGGTGAGGGTGATTTTGCTGGTGACTCGGGGTTGATAGGGTGGGCTTTTTGGCTAGTGGGGTGTGAGGTTTCTGCGGGCGTTGTTTCAGGTGCAGAGGAGGAGGGCGGCGTCGATTGTATGGGCCCTTGAGTTTGTGAGGCTTGCGACCTATTCTCCCCCTCGCGGCGATCTTGATCATCGTCTTGATCGTCGCGCCTGATCCCGCTCGACTCGCCTTGAGTGCGGCAAGTCATCGGTTGAGTCATTATCCTCTTCATTTGCTGTTCCTCCTCGTCGAGTTCCGTCATTGACTCGAATCTTGCTCGTAGGATGTAGAAGAGTTCCTTGGCGGAGATGGAGGAGAGAACAGCTTCAGCGTCCACATTTCGAGTTGGTGGTGGCGTCTCCGGGGCCACACCTTTGCCTTTGTCGATGGTGGACGCATCGAGACGCGCGTAGACTTTATCGAGGATAGACGTCTCAAGAGTCTTTGCAAACTCTTGAAGACGAGTCTCTAACGCGGTCTCTGTCACGAACTGGGGTAAGTTTAACAAGTTGGAATCACGAAGAATTCCAACTGTCACCGAATCGGAGAAGATAGCCGATCGGCCGCCCGTTTGCACAGGACGAGAAAAGACGGGGTCACTCAAACTTCCCGTTGGCATCATCGATGAGACAGACTCAATCGAATGATGGCCTAGGCTCACGGTTGTTGTGATGTTGGCCGTGCTAGGTCTTCCGCTCTCAGTCACAGAGACATCACCGAGCGTTCTGACAGAATCACGAAGACTCTGTAGTGCGGTAAAAGGTGTATGTGTCCTAGAAACGTAAGAAATTATGGGGAGTGAGGGCACTACACTCGATGTGCATGAAGAGGATGCAGTCTGAGGCGAGGGACTGCTTGATTCAACATCGACTATCTCCAAGTGGGATGTCGATGGCATACGTGGCTCCTCGTGGAATGAAATATCTTCCTGTAGAGAAGAAGGAAAGTGGATTGGTGGGGTCGTTTGCGTAGTTGAGCCAGATGCCACGTCTTCTACTCGGGAGGTGAACACATCACCTCCTGTACCTATTGGTTCGGCTCGGCTTATATGTGGCTGAGGAGGTCGATCGTGTTTTTGTTTCGATCGACGCTCCGTGGGGTGGCTTACGTCATCCTCTCGCGACCGTTTTTCGGAGCGCGGGTGGAAGAGGATGCGGCGCGACTCGATGACTTTTTGGAGGTGGTGGTGGGGTTTTGGCTAGTCTCGGGGTTAGGAGCAGTGGCGTTGATCTGCGCCGTAGGGACAGTGGATAGTGGATGAGGGCTTTCGCGGAAAGAGGCTGTAGAGGCACGGTATTCTTGGACGTGCAGGTTGGTCGGGTCGGCGTAGGCGAGGACGTCGTCTGGGATTATCATTGCGTGTCGATCTTTCGCCGGAGTGTTTTTCTTGGCGAACTTCTCGACAGTGGGGATTTGGAAGTGTTCCGTTGCCGGGCGGAGGCGAATGTTGGTGGAGTGCAAGCGGAAATGTCTGATGAGAGCTGGGAGCCACCGCATGTAGGGGACGAAGCGGTTTGTGACTCCCTTGGCGATTTCTCGGTCGCGACGTTGGATCATGGAGATGAGATCCATCCATATGATGTCGGCGTAGTTGTACTTGCGGTTGTGGGCGATGCCGGTGAGGATAGTGAGGATTTGAAAGTTCCCGCGGTCCTGACCGGCATGCTTCCCTGACATGCATTTGTTTACCAGCAGGTACAACGTTCGCCACGGTTGAGGTAGATTGCGGGTGGTGACTTCACTGAGGACAAGTGGGCCCTTCTTCTTCTTGGTTTCTGGTTGATAGCCCAGCCGGTCTATGTCTTCGATGAGTTGTTCATGGGTTGGTAGCGGGTCGTATGGGGAGTAGACAGGGAGTTGAAGCACTTCTTGGAGTATCTTTCGAGTGAGGACCACCGTTTCTTGATCAATTATGGCGGATAAGTTTTTTGCAAGGTGGAGTGGTCCAGCTATCTGCAACGTGTGCCAGAATTGTTGAAGATACACTTGTGCTTCTGGCTCGCCATGAGTGAGGGCGTGTCGAAGCGGGTGCCCTTTGAGGATTTCTATAATGATTGGGGCATCGCATCGAAAGCTGTCTAAGTCCACCATGTAATTGTTGGGAATCAAGGCCGCCCATTGACTTGTTGGGAAGATCTGCTCGATTGGTGGGACATAGGTACGCGTGTTGAGCTCGATGCGAGCGATGTCCCTTTGGATTGCAGCCGCCTCAAGTGCTTCAATTGTGCCTTGATCTTTGTTTGTCATATCTGTGCTTGACAGTAATTGTAATATGATTAGTACGGATTAAATCGTGAGAACATGAACTTGAAAGCAGCCTTAAATTGTAAACGAAAGCATCGACAAAACGTTGATAAATGAGCTAGCCGAAGACAATTCTCGCATGTAGTGTAGAATTTCGCATGGAAAAAAAATTTCGCACGTTAAGAAGCTTCGCAAGTTGTTCAAAAGTTTGCACGCAATGGGAAAATTCAATGATTATACACATAGCCATGTCGAGAGAAAATTCACATTTAGAGTATCATTTCGCATGTATGAAAATTTTCGCAGGTTATGGACTTTTATAAGTTGTTCAAAAATTTTTGCATGTAATGTTGATTTTCACATATCAAGGAAATTTCGCATTCAGAGTAAGTATTCGCATGTAGCAAGGAAATTTCGCATCCAGAGTAGGTTTTCACATATAGCAAGGAAATTTCACATTCAGAGGACATTTCGCATGTAGTGGTGATGTTTCGCAGGTTATAATATCTAGGCATGCCGAGAAAATTTTCGCAGATAGAGTAGGTATGCGCATGTATTGGGAAATTTTCGCAAGTTATAGCACAGAGACATGTCGTGAGAATTTACGCATTTAGTGTAATTTTTTTTTTCGCATGTAATCCAAATATTTCGCGGGGAAAATTTGTTCTAAAAACGGTATTAAATTTCGCAGGTGGAAAGAGTTTTTAGTTAGCAAAAATTTCGCAAGTTTTGAATTTTCTCAAGTGATATAGAAGTTTCGTAGAGTGATGGAGCTTTGAAGAAAATCTGCTTAAGTGATAAAAATTCTCGTGAAATTTTGGGTCACTGTAGTTGCGAAATAGTGAAGATGCGAAAATATGTAATGTGAAGTGATGTGTATGAGAATTTCGCGGGGCTTCACATGCTGTAGCAGCGAAAAAAATTTTTAACACACGTAAATTCTCGGATGAAAGTTTTCGCAGGACCTTAGTCACTGTAGCAGCGAGAAAATTTTAACACTAGAGATTTCTCGGATAAAATTTCGCAGGACCTCACTTACTGTAGCACAAGAAATTTCTCGGAAAGAAAAAAAATTTTCGCGGGGCCTTGCTCACTGTAGCAGCGAAATCTAACGTTTAAAGCATTTTCTGAAAAATTTTCTCGGTGAAGAACACTGTGAGAAAACGTGCGAAACGACGCAATGATTTTTTGCTTTAGACCTACTCAAATCTTAACCAAAATGCAATAGTCTGGACTTAATCGACTCGAAATTGGACGGGCAATGCATATTTGGGGGTTTTAAACACCAAAAACCTAACATGCGTCCTATTCAAAGCCGAGAAAAATTAATTTTAACCTAACAGATTTAACAAAACGGGGCAAAAACATGATAGAACGAACGGAAATTGGTTTATGTGAGGTGTATTCATACCGAAAAGCTGATTTGCGACAATGGAGTTAGCAGGAAACAGATTTTGAATGCAGATTTGACGACGACGACGATGCGAGGAGTTGAGAAATTTTTGAAAGAGGGTTGCGAAAGTTTTGAAATTTTCTCGGGTATTTGTAAGAATGTGAAAAACGTTAAGGGTTTTGGGGTTTTAGGGATTTTGTTACTGTTTATGCGGAATTTTTGAGTTAATGGGCCGAAATTTGTGGGCTTGGTCAAGATTGGGCCCTGATTCAATTTTTCGCGGGCTTGGTCAAAATTGGGTCCTGATTCAATTTTTCGCGGGCTTGGTCAAAATTGGGTCCAATTGGTGTTCAATTGGTCCAATTTTGACTTTGTTTTGACCAATTGGTCCAATTTTGACTCTGGTTTGACCAAGGAGTTAAAATTTCGAGAAGATCAACTCACGAGTTTACCGCCCAGAAAGTGTGCAGCTCCAGAGGTGCTTTTTCTGTCCATCTTGCATCCTGCATAGCCCGAGTCAGAGAATCCAACCAGTTTGAAGTCCGATCGAGTGGGGTACCACAAACCCAGATTGGGTGTTCCTTTGAGATAGCGGAGAATCCTTTTGACAGCAGTGAGATGTGATTCCTTAGGTGTAGCCTGGAAACGAGCGCAGATTCCTGTTGAGAAAACGATATCCGGTCGACTAGCAGTGAGGTACAGAAGAGATCCTATTATCCCTCGATAGATGGTTTGATCAACGGGAGCACCAGATGGGTCCGCGTCGTCGGCAAGAGGGAGACATAGGTGTAGCAGCAGTCTTAGCATCCTTCATTCCATATTTCTCGAGGATGTCATGGATGTATTTGGACTGGTTGATGAAGATTCCGTCGGGGAGTTGTTTTACTTGAAGACCAAGAAAGAAATTCAGCTCACCCATCATACTCATTTCAAACTTCTCTTTCATCAATTCTGCAAACTCTTCACATAGTTGTGGTTTAGTCGATCCAAAAATGATGTCATCGACATATATCTGCACAATCATGATGTCCGGGCCACTCCGCTTGGTGAAGAGGGTTGTATTCAGAGATCCTTTCTTGAACCCAGACTGAACAAGGAAGTCTGAAAGGACGTCGTACCAAGCTCGGGGAGCCTGTTTTAGTCCGTAGAGGGCCTTGTAGAGTCGATATACGTGATGAGGAAACTCTTCGCTCAAGAACCCTTCCGGTTGATCAACGTACACTTCTTCTTTGAGAAATCCATTCAGAAATGCAGTCTTCACGTCCATTTGGTAAACTTTAAAGTTCTTGTGAGCAGCAAAGGCAAGAAACATCCGTATAGCTTCGTTCCTGGCAACGGGGGCGAAAGTTTCATCGTGGTCGATGCCTTCTTGTTGGTTGTACCCCTTAGCCACAAGTCTTGCTTGCGGATGACAACACCGTCTTCATCCTTTTTGTTGTTGAAGATCCACTTCGCGTCGATAATGGATCTGTTGTGAGGGCGTGGTACGAGTTCCCAGACTTGCAAACGTTCAAACTGATATATTTCCTCCTGCATTGCAATCAGCCAATCAGGATCATTGAGAGCTTCAGCTACTCGTGATGGTTCAGCTTGACTGAGGTAGCAGGCGAACAGACTTTCATTCATCGTAGCCGAACGCGTCGAAACACCGGATGTGGGATCCCCAATAATCTGATCGGTAGGATGAGAGCGAGCCCAAAGTGGTAAATTGGTTTGTGAGGAGCTGGCCGCATTTGTATCGATTGGAGGCTCGTTAGATTGGGGTCCGGTGTCCGAAGAAGAGATCTCACCCGTAGTAGATTGAGAAGGTTCAGCATCAGGATCAGCAATGTTCCCAGGGTTGGGTAAAATGTCGTCTTCGTTGAGATTGAGATCATCCAAGTTTGGCGAGACGACATCATCGCCGATAGCTGGTGGTGTAGGTGGGGTAGGTGCAGCGGTAGTTTGAGTGGTGGCGACAGGAGTCTTGGGGACTGGATAGAAGTACTCGAAGAGTAGATCGAGATCCAGTTCACCAGAATTGCCCTCAGATGAGGAAATTCCCGTCGTTGAAGGTTGACCTTTTGTCAACGACTGTAGAAGACCTGGTTCTGGACTGATATGAGCAGAAGCCATGAGGTCGCCTTCGCTTTCGTCAAATCTGACATTTGTGCTCTCTATTATTGATCGTTTCTCCCTAAGATAGACTCTGTATGCCTTCGAGTTCAGCGAATATCCAACAAATATTCCTTCAAGTGCTTTTGGATCAAGCTTCCCAAGATGTTGGCAATCATTGGCCACAAAACATCGGCAACCGAAGACCCTTAGATAAGATATATCTGGGATACGACGGTTATTCAGCATCTCGTATGGGGTGCGGTTGAATCTCTTGTGGATAGAAGCCCGGTTCTGCGTGTAACAGGCCGTTTGAATAGCTTCGCCCCAAAGAGAGTGAGGAAGTCCGGATTGGATGAGGAGTGTCCTAGCTGCTTCAACTAGTGTCCTATTCTTACGCTCAACGACACCATTCTGTTCTGGTGTCTTCACAGCTGAGAACTGCTGGGTGATGCCCTGAGTAGCATAGAAATCACTGAGCTTCTTGTTCTTAAACTCAGTTCCATTGTCAGTTCTGATAATCCGAACCTTCTGTTGATGAAGAGTTTGGAACGTAACAACAAACTCGATGATTAAATCATGAACTTCATCCTTTGTGCGAACGAGTTTCGTCCATGTATAGCGTGAGAAGTCGTCGACAGTCACAAGAATATACCGTCTTCCTCCGAGTGTAGCCGTAGGCATTGGGCCACATAGATCCATGTGTAAGAGCTCAAGGATGAGCTTAGAGGACGGCGTTTCCTTAGAGAAGTGTGATGATCGCTTCATCTTCCCCAATTCACAGGCAGAGCAGAGGTGTTCCTTATGATATGACAGTTGGGGTAGACCGCTGACGAGTTTATTCTGACGCAGTTTGTTGATAGTCTTGAAATTGAGGTGTGAAAGACGCCGGTGCCATAGATCGTTCAACTTGGGTGCAGCACGGGAGAGAAGGCAAATTGGTCGAGAGGTCGTAATATTGAGTACGTAAAGGTGAGACGTGCGAGTTCCAGAAAGAAGAGGCTGTCCCGTGGCATCAATAATGCTGCAGATGTCAGATTCGAAGAGAACCTTGTATCCTTTGTTGCAGAAGCGATCAATGCTGAAGAGATTGTAGCTCAAACCCTCGACGTAAGAGATGCCCTTAATCGTCAGTTTGTCATGGACGAGATCACCAGTTCCGAGAATTGGCGCCATTTGACTGTTTCCGAAGGAGACCCTTCCGGCGAAAAAGGAGCGAAAACGAGGCAAAACCGCACAAAAAGGATGGAAACAGGCACACGTCACGGCCGTGACATATCGCGCACTAGGCCGTGACAAGAAACAGAGGCCGAAACCAGACACTGGTCAACGTCACGGCCGTGACTTATCGCGCAACATGCCGTGACCCGAGGCAGAGACCGTCTTAGAGGTAGTCACGGCCGTGACATTACACTAGGCCGTGACATCGAGTAGTGGGCGAGGAGTTCCAAATAGAAGATCGTCACGACCGTGACTGGCAATGCACTAGACCGTGACAATGGAAAGAGAGTTGAAGCGAAGTTAGTCACGGCCGTAACCGTTCAAGCACTTGACCGTGACACATAGCAGAAAGCGACGCGGAGCAGATCGACGATGATCATGGCCGTGACAGCCCATTCCCAGGCCGTGACACTTAAAAATCCGTAAAAAAAATTCGACAAGACAGACTCAGACCAGAATCAACCCTATCGAGACAGAAAAAGAGACCCCCAAGAACGCGGAATTCCCACCCGAGAAGCCGCAAGAGACGGATTAACGACAAAGTCACGCCAAATTGAACGAGAAACGAAGATTCATCCACAATTCCATCCCTGATCCATCAGTACTCAAGATCATGAGTCTTCCTTCCCTGTTTCTATTTCCTTCGTTGTTTTCTCGTCAATTATGAGTAGCTACATCCCCTTTGCGTTTGGAATTAGATGAACGCTGGGTTATTTCATTATTAAGACATATGTTTAGTGTGACTTGCTTGTTTTGACTATTATCGATCTATGAAATTGTTTCTTCGCTTTAAAATGTCTATATGTTAAAGTGAATGTATGAAAAATCGTTTAGGGCGACAGCTAAACAACGATTAGGCCATTCGTAGAAGATAGGATTCGAGTATACGGCGAAAGCAAATACTCGATCCTCGCCGTTAGTAATTACTGAATTTTAGATCCCCGCGAGCGTTTAGGGCGACAGCAAATTTGTGAGCGGGTAGGAAATTATTGCGATCTAGTCAAGAATCACGTAGGACGATATTTCATTGTCTTAGTTGATAATACCTAGCGGGATTCGAATCCCGAGCACATCTTTATTATTTGAAAGCACTCTCACTAGTTAAGTCGTGTTCTTTTAAATCCCTCGTTGAGTTAGGATTGGTTTGTTAGGTTAGCCCGTAGTGTAAAGAAATTGCGTACTTTATTTAGGCTAAATATCGAGTCGATAGGTCACTACTAGTAATCAGTTTATTCCTCGTGTTCGATACTCATCTACTCACTTTACTGCACTACAAACGATAGGTCCACTGCCTATCGCACGTTGGTGATAGTAATTAAGTATTCGTTTTAAATTTTATCACTTGTCGCACTAGCAATTTATATTAGCACACCACGTGTCAATCAATACACCCATTTTACGTCAATTGCTTTATGCCCCTTTGGAAGTGGTGTTAGCTCCCGTGTGTTGTTTTTCTCGATCGCCTTAATTTCCTCATCCATGGCTTTTTTCAGTTTTTATTTCTCACGGCTTCTTGAAAACTCATCGTCTCACTGTCCGCAAAGAGACAGAAAAGGGTTAGGTTATCTTGATCCTCTGGTACTCCACATATCTCTTTTAGGCTTCTGAAGCGTGGGGTTCTCTCGCTTGAGCTTTCGTCTTCAGAACTCGCATGCGACGATGGGAGTAGTGGGCTCGTCTTCCGCTTGCTCCACTGTTGGCTGTTCTTTGTTATTCAAATAATGGAGTGTAATTGTACTCACCTCTACATGTGTTCCAATCCCACTCTCCTTCTTCGTCGAATATCGTGTCTCGAATGATGATAGTCTTTTTTGTCTTCGGATTGTAGAGTTTGTATCCCTTGGTGTTGTTATCATAGCCTATGAAGATGTACTTCTCACTTTTTTCGTCCAACTTGCTTCTTTTCTCGTCGGGAATGTGCATATGGGCTACACATCCGAAGACTCTTAGATGGAATATACCGGGTTTCCTACCACTCCATGCTTCTTGCGGTGTCATTCCTCACATATTCCTTGTTGGAGATCGATTAGAGAGGTAGACTGCACATACGACTGATTCTGCCCAGAACTCCTTCGATAGCTTCTTACTCTTGAGCATGCTTCTAACTATGTCGAGGATTGTTCTGTTCTTTCTCTCTGCTACTCCATTCTGTTGAGGGGATCTTGGTACCGTCAGGGGCCATCTTATCCCGTGCTCTTCACAATACTTATTAAATTCTGTCGAGGTGAATTCTCCTCCACGATCGGATCTCATTGCTTTTATCTTGAGGCCACTTTCTTTCTCAACGAGGGCTTTGAACTTCTTAAAGTTGTCGAATTCATCCGATTTGTGCTTTAAGAAGTATACCCATGTCTTTCTTGAAAAATCATCGATGAAGAGATGGAAGTAGTTACTCTTACCAAGTGAGCTCGGCTTGATCGGTCCGCACACGTCAGTATGAATTAGCTCCAAGGGTCTTTTAGCTCTCGAGCTCGACTCATTTGGAAAATTCTTCTTGAACTACTTTTCGATTAAGCATCCTTCGCTTACTTGATTGGGGTGGTTGATGGATGGCAATCCTTTCACCATGTCATTCTTTGATAGCAGTTCTAGTCCGCCGAAGTTTAGATGCCAATATCGAAGATGTCAAATCCATGATGGATTCCTATAGCATGTCTTGAGGCATTTCGCAACATCGTTCATGATGTTGAGGACAAACATTTGATTCCTTTGCATTGGCACCTTAGTGACTAATTTATTTGAACTGTCTCTTATATAAATTTTATTATCTCATAGGCGAATATCATAACCTTTCTCTAAAAATTGCCCAAGACTTAAGATGTTACTCTTCATCTCCGGCACATAGTAGACATTGGAGATGAATTGATTCCCACCATTCTTTAAGCGAATAATAATGTTACCTTTGCCTTTCACCGCGACCTTTGATTCGTCCCCAAATGCAACATTGCCGCTCACCGATTCATCAAGCTCTACGAACATGTTCCTTTTCCCGCACATGTGATTGCTTGCACCGGTGTCTAGGTACCACTTGTTACTCTCGCCTCTTTCATCATCCTTATGTGCTAGGAGTAGATTATCTTCTTTATTTTTTTCTTCGACGTGGTTAGCCTTCTCCTCAACTTTATGTTTAGGAACTCTACACTCGGAAGAATAGTGCCCAAATCTCTCACAATTGTCACCTAACTTTTGATTTATCATACCTTGATCTTCAGTTACTTATCCCACGACCTCTCGTTGAGTTATCTTTTCTTTGATGGTTGTTGTTGTCATCGTCGTTGGGCCTCCAACCTCGTCCGTATCCGTGTCCACGACCTCCTACTCGTTCTCCTCTTTGACCTCATCCGCGGCCTCGTCCTTGATGATCTCTTTCTTTTGCTGGATCAACTTGCAGCTTGAGCACTTGCTCTACAATCCCTTCATTCTTTCTTTATTCTCTTCATGAGCTTGCAATGAGCCCAATAGTTGCACCATCGTCATTTCTTCTAGATTCTTAGTTTCTTCTATGATGGCTACGATATGCTCGAATTTCGGATCTAACGAGCGAAGAATTTTCTCCATGACTCTAACTTAATCCATTATCTCACCATTCCTCTTTAGTTGATTGGTTATTGCTAATACCCTCGAGAAGTAGTCCGACACAACTTCATCTTGTTTCATATGCAAGGCTTCAAACTCCGCTCTTGAAGTTTGAAGATGTACCCTCTTTACCTGATTCGCTCCTTTATACGACGTTCGAAGCTTCTCCCATGCTTCCTTGGCGGTCATATGCTTCCGAAATCTTTTCGAAAGCATCGTCATCTAATCCTTGATAGATTAGGTAGAGAGCTTTCTTGTCTCTATTTCGCAATTCTCTCAAACTATCCTTTTGAGTTTGAGATTAGTTTTCTCCGTTCTTCGGCTGCGCATAGCCTTTCACCATGATATCCCATACGTCTTGTGATTCAAGGAGCGCCTTCATCTTGATACTCTAATTGTCGTAGTTGCCTTTGTTGAGTGTCGGAGCTTGGAAGGGAACCATGCCGCTCGCCATCGCCGTAGGAACTTCTAGCTCTGATACCACTTTGTTGGAAATTATGAGTTATATCGAAAGGAAAGAACTTGATAGGTTTAGTGTTTAGAGGAAGAGGCTTTGTATTACTACACACTTGATATTGTTTTGATTTCACTTGCTTGATCCAAAATGCTAGTACCACACCCTATTTATACTAGTTCCACCTCCTTAACAAATGGCTAAGATTTAGCCAACACATCACACTCTAGAATTCTTCCTAATAGTATCTAGGTTCTATAAGGTTCCATAGAGTTCTATGGATATCTCTGGATTATTCCCACATACTCTAGATATTGGGCCAATATATCTCCTAAGTCCAATTTGCTAAATCCACTTCTTAATAGTTCTAAGTCCAAATCAAGTTTATTATTTCTACGGATTTCAGTCACGGCTCGGGAGGAAAATATTCAAGATCTTATCATCAAAGGGCTGCTCGCATGCAGAAAGGACGGCGGAGAAAATCTTTACGTCGATTGTGAGGTTATTTGGAGAACCTTACCCACGATCAAAAGAGGGGGGAGGCTGATAATCTGACACACAACTGAGACAGACACATCCCTCGAAGCTTACGCTCAAGGCCACCCGAAGCAATATTTGGCAGAACATTTAAACACGATTGGGAAGGAACGGAGCTCGCTGCTCTTGGTGCTGCTCGAAGCTCTCAGTGGCCACCCACACGAAGATACGACCAAGTAGAGAAAGAGGCCATATACACATAGACACACGGCTGGGGAATAAGTTGAGAGCACGCTGCTCTTCTCGGGGCTGCTGGAAATCCTCTCGCGGCTGAAGATAATTCAGATATATAATCATATTTTTTAATGTTTATGTATAAAACTAATATATTTTTTTAAAAATAATTTGTCGGGTACCCGAATAACCCGATCGGTAGTAAATTACTACCTGATACCCGATCCGATTAATAATTATCGGGTAACCCGATAGCCGGCAAATAACCCGAATTATTCGACCCAAACTACCCGAACCCGATCGGATTCGGGTAAAACCCGAATACCCGAACTCGAATGCCCACCCCTAATTCCCATCCCCAACCCGATAGCCGGCAAATAACCCGAATTATTCGACCCAAACTACCCGAACCCGATCGGATTCGGGTAAAACCCGAATACCCGAACTCGAATGCCCACCCCTAATTCCCATCGCCACCTCAACACTTATCGGGGAATCCCCGTCCCCATCCCCGCCGATGAAAAATAGAGCTAGATATTTATCGTGCGAGTGAAGAAAAGTTATGAAATATAGTTACGAAAATTGTGACGACGAGATAAGGGAAAAAAATAAAAAGAATAAAAAGTAGTGTTTAAAAAGGATACTTTTATGATTATCATATTGGTGACCCACGGGGAACGGAGCGGGGATCCCCACATTGTGGGGAATCCCCAGCCATTGCCAAGCCCACTTCAACCGAACAATCCCCATGGTTTGGACAAACAATTAGGTAATAACTTAGAGAACTGCGTTGAGCAAGGGCGGAGCTAGACTAAGACGAGGATAGGCAAGCCTACCCTGAGATTTGTTAAATTTTATAACATATATATATATATATATATATATATATATATATATATATATATATGTATATGTATGAGTAATGTTATGGTGCTCACCTTGCGTGAGCACCTTCGTGAGCACCAACCACATCAACGCGCCAAATCAACATACAATGACATTTTTTATTGATCTATAACCTACACATGAGATTAGTGAACCCGTCGGGGGTTGATTTGGCATGTCGACGTGGCATAAAAAAATGCCACACAACAGGTGCCCACGGATGGTGCTCACCTACATTTCTGATATATGTATGACATCATATACTTTAGCATAATTACTGATAGTATCTATATTATTAGGGAAAGTTCAGCACCATGACTTTTAGATATATATATATATATATATATATATTGATGATACAGTTTTAACATATACGTTAAGTTACTTTTTTATTTATTAACTATTTTTCTTGTGTTTTGCTTTGTAATTTTTTTTATGTCAACGAACTGTATAAGTGGTTCAAATATTAATTCCACATAATGACTTTAAAAAACAAATAAACATATTTAAAAATGTGTAAAACCAAAATAACAAGGAAAATCGGTTTTGCTGTGAATTACTCAAGAGTAACGACGTCTTAATTTGGTGCTACTAAATGAAGATATAAAAATTTACAAACTCGAAAGAACCATAATTTAGTGGGTCTTTACACGTAAATACCCCATCCGTACAAAAACTTGTAATTTAGTACCCTGTAAGCATTTTTAATATGTAGGTACCTAACAGAATAAATTTTTTGCAGATGGTTACCCGATCCGCCGCAGGTACGCCATACAACACATTTGGGTACCCTATATCAGTGCATTGTGGTACGTAATATATTTAGAAAATGGTACGCCGTATTAGCACATTTAGGTATGCATTATTTACACATTAGGTACGCCGTACAAACACATTTAGGTACCCTATATCAACGTGTTATGGTACGCAATACACACATAGGAAGGTACGGCATGACTGAAAAGAGTGGTACAAATTAAACCGTATATCTATCTGTAAAAATTTCTGACGTAGGTATTGATCTGTAAGTTTTATTCAAATATGTATTTATGTGTAGATACCGCATAATTTATAAGGTTAAGTTTTATTTGATTTAATATATATTTTTGGCCTACTCTCATAGAGTTCTTTGGCTCCGCCCCTGGCGTTGAGGTAGGTAGGTTTGGGATCGAATGAGATCAAAAGCTTAAGACGCGACAAAGAAATACTAACGATGGAACTTGCTAAAGTGAGACAACAGAAAGAAAACTCAAGATTTGTCTCAATACTATGGAAGAAAAGATAAACCAGCCGAACTTAAAACAAAAACAGCACAGTATCTTGGCTAGAGCAATGAGAACTTATTTCTTGAAGCAGATATCTCAGCAAGAGATAGAAGGAGGGAGACCGGGGAAGCTATCTAGCATTTAAGATTCGAACAACATTTTGACCAAAGATGTAATATCGAACACCTTACCTTACAATCTTTGCTTAATATATTTTATTTTCAATATATACAAACTAAATTGTAGTTCCCGTTATCTACATTATCAATTGGGAGCCCAAAAATTTGAATTTTTTCCGCAGCATTGAAATGATTTCATGCAAAGGAACCTTCTAATGCAAAACCCAGAAACCTAACGTGATCGAATTATATATATAAAAAACAAATTGGAAGTAAGCAAACCAACTCATAAAAATCCAAAGGGGGTGTGACACTTTATTTCAATATAAATCATGATACATCACACACACGAAAATCTACTTACAACCAAACCCTAATCTATGAGTTCTTCACACATTGATTAGCGGGCCGCCTTTGACGTACTCCGTAAAGGCGAGAGCCACAAGCCCAATCATGGCGAACCTCCCATTCCATATCTCGGCATCTGAATTCCAAAACCCGTTGTTCTTCGCCTCGGGGGAAAGCCCTCCGTAGATAGGAACCAGCGTAGCGAGCGCCAACACTGCGCTCGTAAGAAGGAACCACTGAACGCCTCCGTTGAACACCTGAGAAAATACGTCCCGCCCAGTCGCTAACTCCACACCTACGGCCGCCACGAATCCGATCATTGCCAGTTGATCCTCTCTGGCGCCAGTCCGTCGAATGAGAACAAATCGGTGGTTCTCTTTGTCGTTACCTTACTTCTGTTAGGAGTCAGGTCGGGTCCTCCGTCGTGCGTCTGCTGCTGCTCCTTCTGATCATCCTAAATTAAGTTCGTATGCCGTTTGAGGAGTTCGGGAAAATTTAAAAGCGTATGAAACTTAATAGGAGTTGTTTACTAAGGGTGTGTTTGGTGTTAAAGATTTGGTGAGGAAAACGAAAAAATTGAAAAGGAAAACGAATTTTTATGTTTGATGCTTACAGAAATACTTTACTAGGAAAAGAAAAGAGAAAAGAATACTTAAATTAAGTTTAAAGTTAAAATCATAAAAAATATCAATTATTTCAACAAAATGCGGGAAAGGAAAGTGAAATTAATGAAAATCGTTCTCTTTATTTCCCTCACCGGTTTCCTTAATCCAAACACAGCATAAGTGTGTGTTGGTATAAGGATTTCCATGAGAAAAAAGAGAAGGAAAATTGTAACGATACGACCCTCGAAGAATAATTGTACAATAGTTCGATGCGATAACCAAATTTTCCTTCGTCCAAGTAGGGATTAAGCATACCGAATATGTTATTTTGCGGAAGCGTTGATTCGATATCGTTTTTTCTTTGAATGGTATGCCTCATGATCCATGCCAACTTCTAGATTGTTTTATTTTATTATTTCATTATATTTTTTCTTTTCTTTTCTTTTATACTTTGCTTTAAGATTATTAGCTAACAAATTCCCCCTTAATCTCAAAGCATTTTGGTCTTTCATCGCTCTTTAAATTTGACCCGCTTTCGACTGTCGTACGTCGCGGCTAGCCATTTGCCGTCTTTAAATGCCTTTGTGATCCTCGCTATGTATGACATCTCGTCGTACTCGTCTGCCACTTGTTTTTCTTCATCGACCGCCTTTTTCCTTCGGTTTGATTCTTCGCCGATATAATAAATATCCTCGTAATTTTTATTCATCCATGTGACTTAGTCCTTCAAGCTCGTCACCTCGTCGTTGAAAATGGGATTGTCGGCTTCTTCGCGCTTCTTAACAAACTCCTTACTCATTACCTCTATTGAGATAATTTTGTACTGCTCCACATCAATTTTCACGAATATACTTTCGAATTTATATTTCACCTCCTCCGCGATTTTTCTGCGGGTTTTGTCGTACTCAAGATTCATTGATATGGCGACCGGATATTTCGCCTCCGGTGGCTTGGCCTTCGTCAGCATCTCGAAGGTCTCCTTCATGTCAGTCGCCTCGTTGGTCATGAGCTCGATCTTATTAGTGACCTCCTCCGCGACTTCTCCTCGATTTTCGTTGATATATTTTTCTTTCATATTTTGGTTATCGCCCATTGGCTTGGGGACTTCATTGGTCGTCGTCGCGATCTCGTCTTTCTCGTCCGCCTCTAATTTACCGGCGAGCTTGGTTCGGCTCCTCAAGATATTCATGTAGGTCTCGAGTTTTTTCCCTGCCTCAATCCATTCTTTTACCTCTTTTTCTTTCTGGCGCGCTTTTTTCCTGTTAACGCGCTCCGTCTCTTCAGGGCTGACTTCATTAGGTTCCCCGATCTTTTGTTTACTGACTTCTTCGCCAGTCTTTTGCAGGGCCTTTATCATGGCTGCATGCGCGTCCATCTCATCGCGCTTATGCGTCTCTCCTCGTATCGCTTCTTCAGCATGCTTGGTTATCTCTTCAACCGTTTCACCGTCTTTCTCGGACACTGTCTCGTGTGTCTCAATGGCTTTTACGTTCGCCTTCAACGACGCATGCATGGTGGCGTCGACCTTGTTTTTCATCTCATCGTCATCTTCCAATGTCTTCGCGTCGATCTTCTCGATTTCTCAGGTGGTTGTCGTGGCGACGTTTCTTCGTACGCCTCCTCTTTCTCGAGCTTTGAGGGCTCCTCCTTGTAGGGAGGTTCCGTTGGTGGAGTGGTAGTGTATACTTCACGCGTGATATTTTCTTTTATCACTTCAACGGCTGCTTCAGCCTTTTTCTTTTCTTTCACGGCCTTTTCGGCCTTTGGAGATTTTTTCTCCTTTTCTTCACCTGCGTCTTTCTTTAACGCTCCGCCTTCACCGTGAGTTGGATCCTCGGCCTTTGGATATGTTTCCTCCTCTTCATCGCCATCGGCTTTCATCTTTGATGATTCGCCTTCTTCTTTTCCCGTCTCGGGTTTTAGTGATGGTTCGACTTTTTCTTTTCCACCACCGGCTCAGCGTGATCTTCATCATGCTCGCTCTCCACGACACGAGCTACCTATTCTCGTACGGGTTCGCCTTCAACGTTCTTGTCATCCTCCTTCGTCGTTGCAAGTTCGCCCAGTTTTTGTGGCTGAACTTGATTGGTGTAATCAGCGTCTTTGTACGCTTTCTCCAACAGATCCCAGGCTACCTTGGATTTTCTCGTGGCGCCTATGGCTCCGAGACCGATAAAATCTAACGCGTTGTAGATGATGAGGAGCGCGAGGCAATTTCTTTGACGGCGGCTCCCAACGTCTTCCGTTGCGACTTTTTATACTTCGTCGTATCTGGTGAATATCCATCTTCGACTATTTCCCATAAGCCTTGCGATTTGAATAGAGCTTTCATTTCGACGCTCCACCTTGCGTAGTTATTTTCGGTGAGCTGCGAGATTAACATGTGTATTGAAACATATCGATGATCAAGAGAAGGATCACGGCATGCCACGGCCATCTGCTGCGGATGTCACGGCCGTGACCAATAAGAGCTTGGGCAAACGAGGCCACTGCCCGATGTCACGGTCATCTGCTACTGATGTCACGGCCGTGACCAGTGAGAGCTTGGGCAAACGAGGCCACTGCCCGATGTCACGGCCATCTGCTGTGGATGTCACGGCCGTGACCAATAAGAGCTTGGGCAAACGAGGCCACTGCCCGATGTCACGGTCATCTGCTACTGATGTCATGGCCGTGACCAGTGAGGAACAAGCTACGAAAAAACGTAGCTGGCAACAGCGATTTCCTCAATACAGCAGTTTGAATCGTTATATAATGACATTTCCTTCGTTACTGTTCATTAACATCTCATCAGTTCTTCTCACGAGCACTTCGAGTGCGTGTAATCTGTAATTCACGATCAATAAAAGTGAATCATCTTTTCCCCATGGATGTAGGATTCGAATTGAATCTGAACCACGTTAAATCGATTGTCAATCTTCAAATTCTTTATGGTATCAGAGAAATTATTGCGTGAGCTGTGCGTTTCTAACCTGCTCTGTTGATTTCGTTTCAATAGATTGCCTATCTGAGTTGCCATGGCCGAGATTGCTCCGTCGGCGGGTGACAACAACACCGAGATGATGAATGCCAATTTTGCCATCAATTCCAATGCAGCTGCGATGATCAATCACCCTTACTTCCTTAACAGTAACGACAATTCAGGACAGTTACTTGTGCATGATCCGTTGAATGGGGATAATTACTCTACCTGGAGTAGGGCAATGATGATCTCTTTGATTAGGAGAAACAAAGACGGCTTTGTTAATGGCGATCTTCAGCCACCAGTTGTAAGTGATCAGAATCAGCTCAATTCTTGGAAACGAAATAACAACGTTGTCATCTCTTGGATAATTAATTCCGTGTCAAAGGAGATTTCTGCAAGCATCCTCTATAGTGCTTCTGCGGAGAGGTTTGGCTGGACCTACAGGAGAGATTTGGGCAGACGAACAAACCTAGAATTTTTCAGCTCAAGAAGGATCTTGTGAACTTGACTCAGGGAAATAACAGTGTGGCTGCGTATTATACCAAACTTAAGACTCTTTGGGATGAGCTATCTCAGTACAGACCTTCTACCATGTGTACTTGCGAAGCAAAGAAGGAGATGAAGACCTATTTGGAGGAGGAATATGTGCTTACGTTTCTGATGGGATTGAATGAATCTTTCTCACAGATTAGGGGACAAATACTGCTTATGGATCCCACTCCATCCATCAACAAAGTCTTCTCCTTGCTAGTACAAGAGGTAAAGCAGAGAACCATGCATCTAACCTCGGCTAGGGTCAGTGAAGACCAAGCTAACAGTATGGCCTTAATGATGGGTAAGGCAGACCATGAGCATGGAAGCAAAGTGCCATATAACCCAAAGAAGGACTTTGGGAAGCCTGTTTGTGTTCCTTGCAACAAGAGGGGTCATACCATTGAAACATGTTACCAAGTTCATGGTTTCCCACCGGGTTTCAAGCAGAATCAGAGGTTTAAAGGAGCCAAGATAAATCAAACCTATGTGGATCAAGCTGCTAAAGTAGGACAACAGTTTCTGAGTATGAGTCAGGGATCTAATGCAACTGGTGATGCTCTCGTGCACCTGCAATTAACCCCTTTCCAGCTGCAAAGTCTGAGGACTCTAGTTAATCAATCTGTGACAAGTGTACAAGGGGACAATGGAGATACCTCACATCCAACAGAGAAGGGTACAGGTTTATGCCTTTCTTTTAACTTGCCTAACTGTACAGATACAGGGTTTTGGCTCGTAGACTCTGGGGCCACCAGACATGTGTGTGGCAGTAAGACATCCTTAATTAACTTACATAGGATACATGAGTCAAAGGTTATCTTACCAGACAATACACTTATCAAGGTTAATCAGGCTGGGTCATTTGTGATCAATGAGTTCATCACGTTGACTGATGTTTTATATGTCCCTACCTTCCAATTTAATCTGATCTCAGTTAGTTACTTAGCTGAGAAAAGCAACTGTGAATTTTACTTTGGAGCTAATGAGTTTGTGGTGCAGGATCATTTGCATCAAGTGATTGGCAGGGGTAACCAAATGGATGGGCTATACATACTCGAGACACAACCTGCTTCCAGAATAGCTGATAGAAATTCTGTCATCTTTCCTACTGTTTTTCTTAATAAAATGTCTATGGATCTATGGCATGAAAGGTTGGGGCATCCCTCTAGTAGAGTCCTAGATGTGCTTAAACCTTCTTTGAGACATGACAACACCTCCTCTAGCTCATACTGTAAAACTGCCCCATAGCTAAGCAGAAAAGAATTTCTTTCCCTAATAATACCAAAATGAGTTGTTCAGCGTTTGATCTCGTTCATTGTGATGTTTGGGGACCCTTTCACGTTCGCTCACACTTAGGACACCATTATTTCCTCACAATAGTAGATGATTACTCGAGATACACTTGGCTTTTTATGTTGAAATATAAGTCTGAGGTTAGAGCGGCAATAACGTGTTTTCTTGCTTTCATTGAGACACAATTCAAATGCAGGATAAAGACCGTAAGATCTGACAATGGGAAAGAGTTTTACCTACCTGATTTGTTTAAGGAAAAGGGTATCCTACATCATTTGTCATGTGTGCAAACCCCACAACAAGATTCCGTAGTTGAACGAAAACATCAACATCTCTTAAATGTGGCACGTTCTCTTTACTTTCAGTCTAGCATACCTATTGAGTATTGGTCTGAATGTGTATTAACAGCTACCTATCTCATAAATAGAACACCCACTGCACTGCTTGGGAACAAAACTCCATACCAGTTATTATATCAAAGACCCATAGATTATAGCATGTTGCGTGTATTTGGATCTCTTTGCTTTTGTTCTACATTCACAGCAGGTAGGAGGAAGTTTGACGCCAGGGCAAGGGAATGCGTGTTCCTCGGCTACCCTAATGGCGTAAAAGGATACAAAGTCATGGACCTACAAACTAGAGAAATCTTTGTATCAAGAGATGTACGATTTAAAGAAGATGAGTTCCCTTTCAGAAAGCTCACTTCTCATACACCCTCTGAGGATCTATTTGCTTCTCATGTTCTCCCAAGAACCTATGGGGATTCCTCTGCCACGGAGGAGACCCAAACTCCACTGGATCAAGATGTCCAAACATCTGAACAGGGAAGCTTGGAGGACAATGATCAGGTTGAAAACTAGGAGGCTCCACCATTTACACAGGATTTTGTTCCTGCTGATCACCAACATGTTGATCAAACTCAGAATCAGGAAGCTCCACCCTTGATACAAAGTAATGCACCTGCTAATCATCAATCTGCTGACGTACATGTGGCAGATTCCCAGCTTCAGCATAGAGTCAGGAGAACTGGGAGAGAGTCAAGACGACCTCCCTATTTGGAGGACTTCTATTGCAGCAGGGTCACAGATTGGAAGACACCATATCCTATCTCACAAGTTTTGTCTTATGACAAGTTCTCATATCACTATAGGAGCTTTATCTGCAACTTAACCAGCACAGCTGAACCAAGGATCTACAACCAAGCCTTGGGCTGTGAAAAATGGATGGCAGCCATGAAAGATGAGATAAAGACTCTTGAAGAAAACAGCACTTGGACCATAGTTAAGTTACCTGAGGGGAAGAAGTCTATTGGAAGCCGTTGGGTATATAAAGTTAAGCATGACTCCAATGGACACATAGATAAGTTTAAAGCACGCTTGGTGGCTAAAGTGTATGATCAACGAGAAGGGGTGGACTACATTGACACGTTTGCCCCTGTAGCTAAACTCAATACAATTAAGATCATCCTTACTCTTGCGCCTAAACTCAACTGGAACTTGATACAGCTTGTGTCAACAATGCCTTTCTAAATGGGGACTTGGTTGAGGAGGTTTATATGGATCTACCACAGGGCTTTTTCAAAGGTCATGAGAGAGCAGGGCCGGACAAAATGGTGTGCAAGCTCAACAAGTCTCTATATGGTTTAAAACAAGCTTCCAGACAATGGAATCAGAAATTCACCAATGCAGTTAAGGACTATGGTTTTCTACAAACTCAATCTGATCATACGCTATTAGTGAAAGTAAAAGGGGATGATATGGTCATTCTCCTAGTATATGTAGACGACATAATCCTTGCTGGCCCGTCAGTGAATTCATTGCAGCAGGTGAAAACCTTCTTACAGGATTCCTTCAGAATCAAGGACCTCGGAAATTTGAAGTATTTTCTAGGCATTGAGGTTGCTCGTAGTGGCGGGTATCTATATCAATCAGAGGCAATACACACTACAATTGCTAGAAGATACAGGCTACTTGGGGTCTAAACCTTTGACTACACCAATGAATCTCAGTGACACACTCACAACAGAAACAGGGGAACTGCTCACAGACCCTTTCAAATACAGAAGGCTCATTGGTAGACTGTTGTATCTTACTTTTACGCGGCATGATATCTCCTTTCCTGTCCACAAATTAAGTCAGTACATGTCTGCCCCAAGAACGGGACACATGGTGGCAGCCCATCACTTGCTTAGGTATCTCAAATCTTCACCAGGGCAAGGAGTTCTCTTCCGTGCTACCTCCAATTTGGAGCTGAAGGGGTTCTCCGATGCAGATTGGGGAACATGTAAGGATACTAGGAAATCAGTGACAGGCTATTGCACCTTTATGGGGGACTCTTTGATCACATGGAAGGCTAAGAAACAGTCTACAGTTTCCAGATCTTCCACAGAGGCCGAATATAGAGCCTTGGGATCAGTTGTTGCTGAACTACTCTGGATCCAACAGTTGTTGACAGAACTGGGCTTACATTTTCAGCGAGTACCAAAGGTATATTGTGATAACCAATCTGCTCTCAAGCTAGCTTCAAATCCTAAATTCCACGAAAGGTCGAAGCATATAGAGATTGATTGCCACTTTGTTCGACACCATGTCACAAATGGCACAATCAAGCTTCTCCCCATCAGATCTGAGTTTCAGCTCGCAGACGTCTTTACTAAGCCCCTCAGTGGTCCCATTTTAAAGCAGTTGCTGGTCAAGATGTCAGTACTTAACTTGTACATTCCATCTTGCGGGGGGTATTGAAACAGATCGATGATCAAGAGAAGGATCACGGCATGCCACGGCCATCTGCTGCGGATGTCACGGCCGTGACCAATAAGAGCTTGGGCAAACGAGGCCACTGCCCGATGTCACGGTCATCTGCTACTGATGTCACGGCCGTGACCAGTGAGAGCTTGGGCAAACGAGGCCACTGCCCGATGTCACGGCCATCTACTGCGGATGTCACGGCCGTGACCAATAAGAGCTTGGGCAAACGAGGCCACTGCCCGATGTCACGGTCATCTGCTACTGATGTCACGGCCGTGACCAGTGAGGAACAAGCTACGAAAAACGTAGCTGGCAACAGCGATTTCCTCAATACAGCAGTTTGAATCGTTATATAACGACATTTCCTTCGTTACTGTTCATTAACATCTCATCAGTTCTTCTCACGAGCACTTCGAGTGCGTGTAATCTGTAATTCACGATCAATAAAAGTGAATCATCTTTTCCCCGTGGATGTAGGATTCGAATTGAATCTGAGCCACGTTAAATCGATAGTCAATCTTCAAATTCTTTAATGTGGGCAAATAATATCCGCTTCGACACCATCAGCACCATCGGCTCTGTCTGCTCCATTGGCGCTGACGACACCATCGGCTCTGATACCATTTTGTTATTTTGCGGAAGCGTTGATTCGATATCGTTTTTTTCTTTGAATGGTATGCCTCATGATCCATGCCAACTTCTAGATTGTTTTATTTTATTATTTCATTATATTTTTTCTTTTCTTTTCTTTTATACTTTGCTTTGAGATTATTAGCTAACAGAATAAACCCTAAGTTCGTCTATGTATGTAAAGAAAACACTTTAATATATATACCTGTCACGTGCTTCGGACAGTAAACTTAGCGTTCCTTTTCATCAGTGGCAAGGGATAGCTACGTGGCTGTCCAAGGAAGTTGTTAGGGCCAAACCTCGTAATACTGCTTTCTCCTCGGCAAGACATTGCTGGCATCACTGTGTAGCAAGTAGCAGAGGCCATTTCAAAATCAACATCAGATGATTCAAATACTTTGCAAGAGGGAAATAGCAGTTCAGTTCCTACAGTCTCAGTTAGTTGTGTTGGCGCGACGATGAGCCATAAGTGAAAGTGACGATTTATGAAACACGATTTATTCTTTGTAGGCTGACTTACGAGAACGTTATTGTTGGCGGCGATTTCTCCAGCAAGGAATGAGTTTTAAAACGCGCGCCAAGTTCACTGTTGAGTTGTATTCCTTTTTCTGCTCATCTTTGAGCTTACACTTGCGTACTTATTTTTCCCCAAATAGCACAGGGCATAGATCCGTGATTTTGATGTAATCAGTTTGGGTGATGTTGCTTGGTGTTGTAAAAGCAGAGAGATCCATAAATAAAGGATTTGATTTCGGTCCGTGGATGTAGGATTGATTACAATCCGAACCACGTTAAAAGATTGTCTTGCAAATTTGTTTTGTTGATTTTAGGTCAGATTTGTTATGGTATCAGAGAAGAATGTTCTCCATCTGCGCATTCTGAAGATCGATCGTTGAACAAAGAGAATTGAGCAATTGAAATCAAGATGGCAGACACGTTTGTGCACAATTCATCAGTGCCAGCTACAAGCAATTCCCAAATGGGATCGATGGCGAATGATCCCTATTTTGTGAACACAAACGACACGTCAAGTCAACTCCTTGTGCACGAACAGCTCGTCGGGGATAATTACATGACTTGGAGCAGAGCAATGATTATCGCGCTTACGGGAAGAAATAAAGAAGGCTTTGTGAATGGAGAGCTCATTCCGCCACCAGCTGTTGATCAGGACAAGGTTAGTGCCTGGAAAAGAAACAATAATATAGTGATTTCTTGGATCTTGAATGCAGTTTCAAAGGATATATCGGCAAGTATACTATACAGCTCGACAGCTCGTGAGGTTTGGTTAGATATTCAAGAAAGGTTTGGTCAGACAAATCGACCAAGAATCCTGCAGCTGAAGAGGGAGTTAGTCAATCTGGCGCAGGGTACAAACAGCATTGCAGTATATTATACCAAGTTAAAGACGCTTTGGGATGAATTATCAAGTTATCGCCCACCTTGTCAGTGTCTTTGCGGTGGAATTAACCCTATTAAGGCCCATCTTGAGGAGGAATATGTACTCACTTTTCTGATGGGATTGAATGAATCATACTCGCAAGTTCGGGGACAGATCTTACTGATGGAACCGTTTCCATCCATCAACAGAGTCTTCTCTTTACTGGTTCAGGAAGAGAAGCAAAGAACCATGGTTGCGGGGCATTCTCACATGAATGAGGATCAGTTCAACAACATGACCATGTTGGCTGCTAGGACAGGTCATGAGGGAATGAAAAGGAACTTTACATCCCAGAGAAAGGAAGGCTTCAAGGCAGTGTGCACCCATTGTAACAAAAAGGGGCACACAATTGATACATGTTATAAGATACACGGCTTCCCTCCTGGCTATAGACAGAATTCCCGTTTTAAGGGAGCTAGAACTAACCAGACTATAGTTGAAACCCTACACCAGCCGAGGCAACAGAGTGATCACTTCCAGTCAGGAATGCCAGTGGCAGAAGATGCATTGGTACATCTCAAGGTCACTTCCTCGCAGCTCAATAGTTTAAGGGCCTTAATAAATCAATCTTCAGCTGGTAGCTACCCATCTGACTTGGGAAATCAGCCGCATCCTAATGACAAAATGCCAGGTATCTGCCTTACCTTAAATTTACCAGAATTAGGAAATACAGATTACTGGTTGGCTGACTCTGGAGCCACCAGACACGTATGTGGTAATCTTGATTTACTATATGATTTGCGTGATATTGAAGAGTCACAAGTCATATTACCAGATAATACAGTCCTTAAGGTAACTAGGGCAGGGACTGCCAGGATAAATGAGTTTATCACCTTACAGAATGTCTTGTATGTTGGACAGTTTCATTTCAATCTCATGTCTGTGAGTTATCTGACCCATAATGATGTATGCAAATTCATTTTTGAAGCTAACACCTTTCAGATACAGGACCCTACACAGCGAGTGATTGGCAGGGGTAGGAAAATAACAGGGCTATACACCATACGGGCAGAACCTCAGTCCACTTTTCCTGTTAACAGTCATTATGCTTTTCAAAATAAATTGTCTGCCAATCTCTGGCATAGAAGGCTAGGTCACCCTTCCAATAAGGTTCTAGAGATTCTTAAGGGTTCATTCAAGCATGGCAGTGTGTCTTTAGAAAGTTCATTCTGTAAAATTTGCCCATTGGCTAAACAAAAGCAAACCAGTTTTCCAAATGATAATAAAGTGACTTGTTCTATGTTTGATCTAATCCACTGTGATACGTGGGGACCTTTCATGTTGCTTCTCATTTAGGACACCGCTATTTTATTACTATAGTGGATGATCACACACGTTTTACTTGGTTGTTCATGGCCAAACATAAGTCTGAAGTGCATACAGCCCTAGCATATTTCTTTTCTTTGGTAGAAACTCAATTCAAGAGTAAGGTGAAGACTGTCCGTTCTGATAATGCTAAGGAATATAATCTTGTAAGTCTCTTTAGAAGTAAGGGTATCATTCACCATTTGTCGTGTGTACAAACGCCCCAACAAAACTCGGTATCGAACGAAAGCACCAACATCTTTTAAATGTGGCGCGTTCTCTGTTTTTTGAATCTGGTGTACCAATAGAATTGTGGTCTGAGTGCGCGCTGACTGCAGCGTACTTGATTAATCGGACCCCTTCAGTAAAGTTAAACAATAAAAGTCCGTTTGAATTGCTTTATCATAAGCCAGTAGATTATAGTTCTATGCGCGTATTTGGGTGCCTTTGTTTTGCTTCGACTCTTGCAGCAGGTCGAACCAAGTTTGCTCCCAGGGCAAGGAAGTGCGTGTTTTTAGGCTACCCCAATGGGATCAAGGGATATAAGGTGATGGACTTGACAACAAATGAGGTGTTTGTCTCGAGAGATGTCGTATTCAGGGAAGACGAGTTCCCTCTGAAATCAGCTTCATCCTCCAGAAACATGGAGAATCCTTTCAGTTCTCAAGTCAGGCCAACACCTTGCTCAGATGTCCCTGGATCAGGAGCAGAGCACATGACATCCCCAGGTTCGGGTCATGGAGCAGAAGGCACTACACACTGCGCAGAAACTGGTCAAGAAGAGGAAGACCATGGAATTGATCATAATATCTTTGCCACTGAGCCCACTCAGAGTCTGATTGATCCTCAGGTGTCAATTACTGATCCTTCAACTCTGACCAGTGAGGATGCAACTGGGGTGCAACAACAGCAAGAGTCAGGTACACACACAAGATCAGGGAGAACTTTACACAGACCACAGTACCTAAAGGATTATCACTGTTATAACCTCAGTGATAGAAGAGCTTTGTATCCCATATCACGACACCTGACTTATCAAAACTGCTCCAAGCAGTTGCATGCTTTCATCAACAGAATTGATGTGCCATTGGAACCAAAGGGAATTGCACAGGCCTTGCAGTCAGAGGAATGGATTCAAGCAATGAATGAAGAGTTAGCAGCACTTGAGGACAATTCCACCTAGACAATTATGCCTCTGCCCAAAGGCAAGAAAGCGATAGGCAATCGATGGGTCTATAAAGTGAAGTACAATTCAGCCGGGGAAATAGAAAAATACAAGGCGCGTCTCGTCGCCAAAGGATATGATCAAAAGGAAGGGATCGATTATCTCGACACCTTTGCACCAGTGGCAAAGTCTAACACTATCAAGATCATTATCTCCTTGGCAGCAAAGTTAGATTGGGAATTAGTTCAATTGGATGTTAGCAACGCCTTTTTGAATGGGGACTTGACGGAGGAAGTATACATGGACTTGCCTCAAGGTCTTCAAAGGAATTATGAGCCAAAAGGGGAAGCACGGCTAGTTTGCAAACTGCACAAATCTATATACGGTTTGAAGCAAGCATCGCGTCAATGGAACAAAAAGTTCACGGATGCAATGATGGAGTATGGCTTCACTCAGACAGAGAGTGATCATACACTTTTTACCAAAGGAACAGGGGATCAGCTCCTCTTACTACTTGTTTATGTCGACGACATAATCATGGCAGGACCCTCCATTGAGCTGATTGAGAAAGCGAAGACTTATCTTAGCTCTTGTTTCAAAGTGAAGGATTTAGGAAGCCTCAGATACTTCTTGGGGATAGAGGTCATCAGAAGCCAAAGAGGCATCTATCTGTCACAACGTCAATACACTTTACAATTGCTAGAGGATACAGGCTATCTTGACTCACGCCCATTGACTACACCAATGAATCCAAGCGAAAAACTGACAGCCGAAGATGGAGCTGAATTACCCGATCCATTCATCTACAGAAGACTAATAGGAAGGCTGATGTATCTGACCTTCACACGGCCAGATTTATCCTTTGCCGTGCAGAAATTAAGTCAGTACATGGGATTCCCACACACAGCACATTTGATGGCAGCTCACCACTTGTTAAGATACCTGAAGCGTTCGCCAGGACAGGGAATTTTTATGGCAGCCGATAAGAGTCTGAGCTTGACAGCGTTTTCGGATGCGGATTGGGCAGCCTGTAAAGACACCCGCAAATCAATCACTGGTTTCTGCACGTTCTTGGGAAGTTCATTAATCACTTGGAAGGCAAAGAAGCAGGCCACAGTCTCACGCTCTTCGACAGAGGCAGAGTATCGGGCGCTAGGATCGACAGTCGCTGAGGTTTTGTGGATCAAAAATTTGCTTGCAGAATTGAGCATCAGTCTTGATCAACCGCCTGTGGTTTACTGTGACAATCAGTCCACAGTTCAGCTAGCCCTCAATCCTAAATTTCATGAGCGCTCGAAGCACATAGAAATTGATTGCCACTTCGTTCGACATCACATCTCAAATGGAACACTCAAGTTACTTCCCGTGCGAAGTGAACATCAGCTTGCAGATATGTTCACCAAATCGCTTACAGGGCCGTGCTTACAGAAAATCATGCTCAAGATGTCTGTCAGAGATCTATTCCATCCATCTTGTGGGGGGCTTTCAAAATCAACATCAGATGATTCAAATACTTTGCAAGAGGGAAACAGCAGTTCAGTTCCTACAGTCTCAGTTAGTTGTGTTGGCTCGACGATGAGCCATAAGTGAAAGTGGCGATTTATGAAACACGATTTATTCTTTGTAGGCTGACTTACGAGAACGTTATTGTTGGCGGCGATTTCTCCAGCAAGGAATGAGTTTTAAAACGCGCGCCAAGTTCACTGTTGAGTTGTATTCCTTTTTCTGCTCATCTTTGAGCTTACACTTGCGTACTTATTTTTCCCCAAATAGCACAGGGCATAGATCCGTGATTTTGATGTAATCAGTTTGGGTGATGTTGCTTGGTGTTGTAAAAGCAGAGAGATCCATAAATAAAGGATTTGATTTCGGTCCGTGGATGTAGGATTGATTACAATCCGAACCACGTTAAAAGATTGTCTTGCAAATTTGTTTTGTTGATTTTAGGTCAGATTTGTTAGGCCATTATGGATTATCGCTCTTTTTCGACGATAAATTGTTGTTGTTGTTGAAGATTTCAATTTTCGTAGGCAGTAACAGTGGAGAGCGAATTAATGATGTGAGCTTAGTAAACGAAGTCGTATATTTATAGGTGAATATGAAGGACATTTGAGTGATGCTCTTACATCCACGTAAAATTTAAAGGAAACGAAGTCACGTGGATGCATCTTGAAATTAAAGGTGATGAATATGTGATGATTAATCGTAAGTATAATGTTTCGAAAAATCCATGTATTTTCATTTAATGGTGCAACTCGACTGTATGTACATGTGTATATTAATGTCAGCAAAGGAAAGTTTGTTTTTACCATCGTTTCCGTTTATTGTAATAACGGCAGTCACGGGTGTGTGTAATATTCCTCTTTAAACAGGTGTCGAATTTCTTTTGTTCGATTCTAAGATTCAATTCGGAATTGAAGGTTTGATTTAGAATATTTTGAATACTAATCTGAAAGAAAATATTTCTATAAAAAACATCGAATATAAATATTCGAATATGAATACAAATATTGATGTTCGATTATTTATCGCGATTCGAAATTCAATGTATTTTTTACTATAATATATTATAATTCGATGTACATTTTAAATGTAGCATATTATAATTCAATATATGTCATAAATATATTTTTTTAGTATAAATAATTAATAGAAAAATAAGCATATCATTTATTATAATTCAATATATATATATATATATATATTAAATATCATATTATTTATATTTATTAGTAAATAAAATATAATATAAAATATATCGAACATCAAATTTGAATATTTTCAAATACGAATTCATCGATTTTAAGATTCGAAAAACAGTAAAATAGGAATATAAATACTCGAATAGTGAATAGAATACGAATATAATATTGTGGTTTTCGACTTGATTCGATTCGTTTGCAACCCTAGAGTATTATTAGTTCACTCCTCTTAAAAACGTTAAACTTGAAAACAAGGGTATCATCACTTATCTTATCTATAATATTTCAACATGTCCCCTCACGTTTAGGATGATTTCTTTATTATCTAGCATTAGACTCGTAACTTTCTCAAAATGGGTGGTCTTAAGGCCTCTCTGAGCTCTTTAAAAGTTCGTTAGGGCTTTTTCTCGCTTATAATTTGGGCTGTTATAAATGGGCCTAAGTGATGCCTTGTCCCAATAAACTTCCGATCCCGTATTGACACGACAAAAGTAAAACAACGTTAATCTCACTTTATTTATTGATTTTTATTTTAAGTTGATAGGATATTAGTTATTTCACTATATAATGATAAGGGATTTCTTGGTGTAGTTTAAATTTAGGGTAAATTCCTTATCAGTCCCACTTGAAGTTTAAACTTCCTCTTAAATACACCTCGAATTATTTCTTCCCGTTCAGTACCCTTCTGTTAAAAGGTTCCTATTTAATACCCAAAATGCTTGAAAAGATGAAAATAACCCTTCCTTAAGGATTTAAAAAACTTTCAGATTATTACATCACATGTAGAAGGTATTATACCATGAAAACAACTAATTATACCCAAAATCGAACATATAATTCTACCAATAAAAATAGATATTATACCAATTGTTTCAATTTTTATACCAAGTCAAATTTAAAATTATTATACCAATTGTTATTATTATTATACCAATAAATAGTGTTATTATAATTTTTATATATGAAATAATCTTTATACATCATACCACGAACGACAGATATTATACCAACAAAAGGGAATATTATACCAACAAATATTCAAATAATTATACCAATAAATTCAATTATTATACCAATAAACTCATTTTTATATTATTATTTTTCCATTCAATTTTTTACTATTATACCAACAAAAGATCGCATTATACCAACTGTTTTAGCTATTCTACCCGAATTACATTGTATAATATCGTACCAAATAACTTGTTTATTATACCACCATATATTTGACTAAATGTGCATATAAATATACCAACACATGATAGATTATACCAACAGTTTTGGTTATTATACCAACAAATACTGAATGATTTTAACAATTATTATACCAATAAAAGATCTAATTATACTAATACAATTGGTTATCCTACCCATACACAAGATTATTTTTACAATTAGAGGACCTAATTATTATGGTATAATTTACTCAGTTTCTAGTATAATAGCAAAATGAGTTGGTATAATCTCCAATTTTGCTGTATAAAATTAATAATAACGAAGAAAGATGGTATAACAACGAAAATATATGGTATAATTTTCACAATTTCAGGTATAATTGCAAACATTAGTTGGTATATAATTCAATTTCGCTGTATAAAATTAAAATAACAATATTTATTGATATAATAACGAAATAGATGGTATAATCTCCTCAATTTCTGGTATAATAGAGAAATTAGTTGGTATAGTCTCCAATTTTTCTGTATAAAATTAATATAAATATATTTATTGGTATAATAACGAAGAAAGATGGTATAATAACGAAAATATATGGTATAATTTTCACAATTTCTGTTATAATTGCAAAAAAATAGTTGGTATATAATTCAATTTCGCAGTATAAAATTAAAATAACAATATTTATTGGTATAATACGAAAATAGATGGTATAATCTCCTCAAATTCTGGTAGAATAGCAAAATTAGTTGGTATAGTCTCCAATTTTTCTGTATAAAATTAATATAACTATATTTAGTGGTATAATAACGAAGAAAGGTGGTATAATAACGAAAATATATGGTATAATTTTCACAAATTCTGGTATAATTGCAAAAATTAGTTGGTATATAATTCAATTTCGCAGTATAAAATTAAAATAACAATATTTATTGGTATAATACGAAAATAGATGGTATAATCTCCTCAATTTCTGGTAGAACAGCAAAATTAGTTGGTATAATCTCCAATTTTGTGTATAAAATAAATATAACTATATTTAGTGGTATAATAACGAAGAAAGGTGGTATAATAACGAAAATATATGGTATAATTTTCACAAATTCTGGTAAATTGCAAAAATTATTTGGTATATAATTCCATTTCGCAGTATAATATTAAAATAACAATATTTATTGGTATAATACGAAAATAGATGGTATAATCTCCTCAATTTCTGGTAGAATAGCAAAATTAGTTGGTATAATCTCCAATTTTTCTGTATAAAATTAATATAACTATATTTATTGGTATAATAACGAAGAAAGATGGTATAATAACGAAAATATATGGTATAATTTTCACAATTTCTGTTATAATTGCAAAAATATAGTTGGTATATAATTCAATTTCTCTGTATAAAATTAAAATAACAATATTTATTGGTATAATAACGAAAATAGATGGTATAATCTCCTCAATTTCTGGTATAATAGCAAAATTAGTTGGTATAATCTCCAATTGCTCTGTATAAAATTAATATAACTATATGTATTGGTATAATAACGAAGAAAGATGGTATAATAACGAAAATATGTGGTATAATTTTCACAATTTCTGGTATAATTGCAAAAATTAGTTGGTATATAATTCAATTTTGCTGTATAAAATTAAAATAAAAATATTTATTGGTATAATAATGAAAATAGATGGTATTGTGTTGAACTTATCATTAAGGAATTATAACTATATTCTTTTCAAGTTGGTTCGATGTTATTATGTTGAACTTATCGTTAAGGAATAATAACTTCTTCTTTAGGACAATTGTTGAACTTGTTTGTTATACCAACATCGATGATTGCAGTGTTGAACGATTGGCATCAGTGTTGAACTATATTTCTAGTAGAATTGCAGTGTTTATAATGTTTCTTCGAGGGCATCAGTGTTGAACTTGACTGTTATACCAACATCAAGGAATTATAACTATATTCTTTAGCAAACAAACTTGATTGTTATACATAGGCTTTCACTCTTGCTATAAAACAATCGTTACAACTATTATATTCGATCGAACTAATAATTTGGTAGAACTAATGCAATGCAATGCATTTGGTAGAACTAATGCAATCGTCACCAATGCAATACTCAACATACGAAGATTATACCAATAGTAAATTTGAATCAAGTAGAAAACAACGAACTATGTTCTTCGATGGCAGTTGGTATGTTTCATTCACTGTCAATATGCTTTTGTCAATGATTGATTCACTGTAAATTGGTCGAAATGCAGAATCGTTTCTATCCTTTGATTGGTATATCAGTCGAATCATATCACATATGGTCGACATCTTATTCTGAAACTAGTTGACTCAACATATGAAATACGTTCATCAATCCATCAATCAATCAATTTATGATGTTACTTTCACGACGTGTTTTAATTATATATTGGTACTAGTATAATTCGTTAGACCAGAAATTGAATTACATACCAACTAATTTATGCAATTATACCAGAAATTGTGAAAGTTATACCATATATTTTCGTTATTATACCACCTTTCTTCGTTATTATACCAATAAATATAGTTATATTAATTTTATACAGAAAAATTGGAGATTATACCAACTAATTTTGATATTATACCAGAAATTGAGGAGATTATACCATCTATTTTCGTTATTATACCAATAAATATTGTTATTTTTAATTTTATACATCGAAATTGAATTATATACCAACTATTTCTTGCAATTATAACAGAAATTGTGAAAATTATACCATATATTTTCGTTATTATACCATCTTTCTTCGTTATTATACCAATAAATATAGTTATATTAATTTTATACAGAAAAATTGGAGAACTAATTTTGCTATTATACCAGAAATTGAGGAGATTATACCATCGATTTTCGTTATTATACCAATAAATATTGTTATTTTAATTTTATACAGCGAAATTGAATTATATACAACCTATTTTTTGCAATTATACCAGAACTTGTGAAAATTATACCATATATTTTCGTTATTATACCACCTTTCTTCGTTATTATACCAATAAATATAGTTATATTAATTTTATACAAAAAAATTGGAGATTATACCAACTAATTTTGCTATTATACCACAAATAAATCCAAAATAACACTATTTGCGTCATTCTCTCCTAAATGGACCTATCTGTTTTCTTGTATCATCCTAATAAATTTCTGATGATGGAAAGTATTGACAAATCACGACAAAAGAAAAACTACGCTAATTGTATTCTATTGATATATTTTATTTCTAATTTACTAAAATAAAAATGCATACTAAAGAATTTAGGTGTAGTTTTAATTTAAATCACATTATTGTTATTTTTATAAGTTAATATTTTGATGGTCATATATGAATATTATTTTAATTTAGAAAATAGTATTATTTTGTTGCAGTAAAAATGTAGAAATATAGTTTTTTTTTTACAACCCTGGAGTATCCCCACTCAACCAGCTATGGGCTTACACCGCACATCTGGGGATGTGACTAGATCTCCAGGGGCTAGGTAAACACACCCCAAATTTACCCAACGATAATCATGGAAGATAAATCCCTGTAGAAATATAGTTAATAGATATGAGTTAAAGCACTCTAGCAACCGTGTAAAATTTAATATTATTTTGTGTTGTGTATATTCGGTGCAAAACAGCTAATCATTTAAGTCATACGAGTTCGCAGACGATTCTAGACGACGTCGTTTCTTGAAGAACAAGTGCGCCACATGGGATCCTCAAAGATTCGCTGTAAATCTTCTTTCAAGATACTTGAAGAACAACTAATTCTCAACCTTTGTGAGGCAGCTCACGAAGTACATCTATCTTGTATAATATTTTCACTGCATCTATATGATATATGATGGTGGTAGGACCTTAATATATGGCTATCTAGAAACTTCCATAAACTCTTTGGAATACTCGGATTTGCTTGCTTGGGTTTACTCTATATACATATTCTCGGGGCCGGATTTGGCATGTGCAAGCAGGCCGGATTTGGGCCTGTGCAGGCAGGCCTACAGCACAGGGCTACAGATCCAGCCCAGTGTAACATAGCCACCAAAAAAATTATTATTATAATATAAAGACCCAAAAAATTGTTAAAAGATCAGAAATTTTTTAATAGGTCACATAAAGGTCCAGCGCCACCCAAAATGAAAAAACGGCCCTGCATATTCTTGAAGCAACTACAATGACTACTATTGAACCACTAGTGTTTAGTTTATGCTAAGTTGGTTTGTAATTAGATTTTTACTCAAAGTGTTGGGCTTTTTAGGGGACAAACACATATCCTTTAGAACATCAAAGAAGAAAGACTTCAACCTATGCTTGGCAATGGGGCGGGGCGGCTAATTCCCTATTCCATCCCCACCCCAACACTTATCGGGTAATCCCCGTCCCGATCCCGTTATCAAACGGGGAAATAGTTCCCTCCATCCCCATCCTCGCGGGGATTTTCGGGTTTTTTTCCCCACGGGGATCCCCATCTTACAACATTTTTAATGTAATTTTTTGTCATCAATTATTGTTACGCCGATGAAAAATAGTGCTAGAAATTTATCGTGCGAGTTAAGAAATATTATGAGATATAGTTACGAAAAATTGTGACGACGCAAGATAAGGAAAAAAAATAGAATGAATAAGAAATAGCGTTTAAAAGGATAATTTTATGATTATACATTTTGCTGCCCACGGGGAACGGGGCAGGGACCCACAGGGGCGGGGAATCCCACCCATTGCCAAGCCTACTTCAACGTCCCAACAACCTCCATGGTTTGGACAAACAATTAGGTAATAACATAGAGAACTCCATTAAGGTAGGTAGGTTTGGGATCGAAGGTGTGAGATCAAAAGCTTAAGACGCGACAAAGAAATACTAACGATGGAACTTGCTAAAGTGAGACAACAGAAAGAAAACTGAAGATTTGTCTCAATACTATGGAAGAAAAGATAAACCAGCCGAACTTAAAACAAAAACAGCACAGTATCTTGGCTAGAGCAATGAGAACTTATTTCTTGAAGCAGATATCTCAGCAAGAGATAAAAGGAGGGAGACCGGGGAAGCTATCTAGCATTTAAGATTCGAACAACATTTTGACCAAAGATGTAATATCGAACACCTTACCTTACAATCTTAGCTTAATATATTTTATTTTCAATATATACAAACCAAATTGTAGTTCCCGTTATCTACATTATCAATTGGGAGCCCAAAAAATTGAATTTTTTCCGCAGCATTGAAATGATTTCATGCAAAGGAACCTTCTAATGCAAAACCCATAAACCTAACGTGATCGAATTATATATATAAAAAACAAATTGGAAGTAAGCAAACCAACTCATAAAAATCGAAAGGGGGTGTGACACTTTATTTCAATATAAATCATGATACATCACACACACGAAAATCTACTTACAACCAAACCCTAATCTATCAGTTCTTCACACATTGATTAGCGGGCCGCCTTTGACGTACTCCGTAAAGGCGAGAGCCACAAGCCCAATCATGGCGAACCTCCCATTCCATATCTCGGCGTCTGAATTCCAAAACCCGTTGTTCTTCGCCTCGGGGGAAAGCCCTCTGTAGATAGGAACCAGCGTAGCGAGCGCCAACACTGCGCTCGTAAGAAGGAACCACTGAACGCCTCCGTTGAACACCTGAGAAAATACGTCCCGCCCAGTCGATAACTCCACACCTACGGCCGCCACGAATCCGATCATTGCCGCCCGACCGTTGATCCTCTCTGGCGCCAGTCCGTCGAATGAGAACAAATCGGTGGTTCTCTTTGTCGTTACCTTACTTCTGTTAGGAGTCAGGTCGGGTCCTCCGTCGTGCGTCTGCTGCTGCTCCTTCTGATCATCCTAAATTAAGTTCGTATGCCGTTTGAGGAGTTCGGGAAAATCTAAAAGCGTATAAAACTTAATAGGAGTTGTTTACTGAGGGTGTGTTTGGTGTTAAAGATTTGGTGAGGAAAACGAAAAAGGAAAACGAATTTTTATGTTTGATTGTTTACAGAAATACTTTACTAGGAAAAGAAAAGAAAAAAGAATACTTAAATTAAGTTTTAAAATCATAAAAAATATCAATTATTTCAACAAAATGTGGCAAAGGAAAGAGAAATTAATGAAAATCGTTCTCTTTATTTCCCTCACCGGCTTCCTTAATCCAAACACAGCGTAAGTGTGTGTTGGTATAACGATTTCCATGAGAAAAAAGAGAAGGAAAATTGTAACAATACGACCCTCGAAGAATAATTGTACAATAGTTCGATGCGATAACCAAATTTTCCTTCGTCCAAGTAGGGATTAAGCATACCGAATAAACCCTAAGTTCGTCTATGTATGTAAAGAGAACACTTTAATATATATACCTGTCTCGTGCTTCGGACAGTAAACTTAGCATTCCTTTTCATCAGTGGCAAGGGATAGCTACTTGGCTGTCCAAGGAAGAGGTTGTTAGGGCCAAACCTCGTAATACTGCTTTCTCCTCGGCAAGACATTGCTGGCATCACTGTGTAGCAAGTAGCAGAGGCCATTATGGATTATCGCTCTTTTTCGACGATAAATTGTTGTTGTTGTTGTTGAAGATTTCAATTTTCGTAGGCAGTAACAGTGGAGAGCGAATTAATGATGTGAGCTTAGTAAACGAAGTCGTTGTATATTTATAGGTGAATATGAAGGACATTTGAGTGATGCTCTTACATCCACGTAACATTTAAAGGAAACGAAGTCACGTGGATGCATATCTTGAAATTAAAGGTGATGAATATGTGATGATTAATCGTAAGTATAATGTTTCGAAAAATCCATGTATTGTCATTTAATGGTGCAACTCGACTGTACGTACATGTGTATATTAATGTCAGCAAAGGGAAAGTTTGTTTTTACCATCGTTCCGTTTATTGTAATAACGGGAGTTACGGGTGTGTGTAATATTCCTCTTTAAACAGGTGTCGAATTTCTTTTGCGATTCTAAGATTCAATTCGGAATTTAAGGTTTGATTTAGAATATATTGAATACTAATCTGAAAGAAAATATTTCTATGAAAAACTTCGAATATAAATATTCGAATATGAATACAATATTGATGTATTATTCGATTATTTATCGCGATTCGAAATTCAGTATATTTTTTACTATAATATATTATAATTCGATGTACATTTTAAATGTAGCATATTATGATTCAATATATGTCATAAATATATCATTTTTGTATAAATAATTAATAGAAAAATAAGCATATCATATATTATAATTCAATATATATATATTAAATATCATATTATTTATATTTATTAGTAAATAAAGTATAAAATAAAATATATCGAACATGAGATTTGAATATTTTTCAAATATGAATTCATCGATTTTAAGATTTGAAAAACAATAAAATAGGAATATAAATACTCGAATAGTGAATAGAATACGAATATAATATTGTGGTTTTCGACTCGATTAGTTTGCAACCCTGGAGTATTATTAGCTCACTCCTCTTAAAAACGTTAAACTTGAAAAAAAGGGTATCATCACTTATCTTATATATAATATTTTCAACATGTCCCCTTACGTCTAGGATGATTTCTTTATTATCTAGCATTAGACTTATAACTTTCTCAAAATGGGTGGTCTTAAGGCCTCTCTGAGCTCTTTAAAAGTTTCGTTAGGGCTTTTTCACGCGTATAATTTGGGCTGTTATAAATGGGCCTACGTGATGCCTTGTAATCATCCCAATAAACTTCCGATCCCGTATTGACACGACAAAAGTAAAACAACGTTAATCTCGCTTTATTTATTGATTTTTTTTATTTTTATGTTGATAGGATATTAATTATTTCATAAGTAATAATAATAATAATGATAAAGGATTTCTTGGTGTAGTTTAAATTTAAGTTACGTTATCAATATTTATATAACTGGTAATAAAATGAATATTATTTTTAGGATAGAAAATAATGTTATTTTTCCATCTTATGGGATCCCACGAGATTCGCCATGAATATTCTCCCAAGACAATTTCTCAACCTTTGCGAGGCAGGTCAGCACTTATAATCGAATCATCCTAATAATTTCAGATCATGGAAAGTATTGAGTATCACGACAAAAGAAAAACTAACGCTAATTATATTTACTTCAATTTTGATTTCTAATTTACATAAATTCATAATTATTAATAAAATATAAATAACAAATAATAAAGAATATTTAGGTGTATTTTGGATTTAAATTACTTTCCTATTGTTTTATGAATTAGTTTTGATGGTAATAAATGTGCATATTATATTTAGTTTAGAAACTTGTGTTATTGGAGTAAAAATTAGTGCGTAAGATATAATTAAATGATTTGAGTAAAGGCACAACTGTATTTTGCGTAAAATTGGCTATACTTTTGTGTTTCCGTGTAGCCTTTTTCTGCCCCCCGGTCACCACCAACAAAGACTCATTTTCCCTTTTTTCCTCCATTAAGAAAAGTTCCGTTTTTCCTATCGCACATAAATATTTAAGTTTCAAGAACATTTGCGACATGAATAACACACTAGAGCTGTCAAAACGGGCCGGCGGTGCGGGCCGACCCGTAATCCGCCAAAGCCCGCCACTTGCGGGGCGGGCGCAGACAAGACCTCCTACTGGCAAGCCTGGGAAATGAAGGCCCGCCCCGCCGGCATGCGGGAATCGGGCCTGGCGGGCTTAGCCCGCCTTTTTTTAAAAAAATAAATCACATCTATTTTTCTTGTCTTAAATAAAAAGCTATAATATGTATTTCCTAATAGAACCGCCATATGCTAAATGTTTATATTTAGGTCAAAGCTTCTGGGAAATTAACAGAAACTCAGAGAACAAGTGGAATATCCATGTCCGGTATCATTATGAGGACGGTGAAGGACTATAACCAATATGTGATGCGTAATCTTGATCATGGCTACTCAAGAGACGAGCTTAATCTTAGCTTCATTAAGGTATGAATATAATGCCTTTAATTTAAAACGTCTCAAAGTTATTTGATCTGCTTGCAAATCCATATTATATGTATTGTGTGGTTTTCTCTCTTTGTGATGATTAGGAGAATCGACTAATTGCTAATATGGGCCTACAGAAGCTTCGAGAGAAAGTCAAGGAGCAGCACGAAAAAGTGGGAGAGAATGTTAACCATCTATCTAAAAGAGCAAGTCATTTGATGTTCATGTTTCTTCTTTGATCTGTAAGCTTCTAAAACATCTTTGCAGCAACTGATGAGATTTTCTATTTGGCCTTTTTCGGATACATAATGTTGCGAAAACAGCTGGCATCAACCGCGACATATGGGTCAAAAACGCAGATCATTGGGTCGCTGGGTTTCTTAGATGTCCGAGGAACGCTTTCATCAGATGGTGAGTTTGTAGTATAGCTCTTTTTCCTCGAATGATCATCAATGGTTTGTTTATGAAATTATCATGATTGTTTTCTTTTTTTTTTTCTCTTTAAGGGAACAACCAAGAGATTCAAGGGTGCTTAATAGGGAAACAAGAATCTAGAAATATGTTGACTAATGGTGGCGACGACGAGGAAGATGGCGAGAAGAAGTAATGTCCATTCGATCTTTTTCCGGTGGGCGTTTTCATGCTTTATGTGTTGTGTTGTGTAATAAAAAGTTGCTTAGTTAGAATGATATATGTATGTATGATATTGTTAGTATTGCGATCAAGAAGCCAATATTTATACTATTGCACTTTTTATTTTCACGAATGAATGATTTATATCATTATGTCCGTTGAGTAAATTACTATTGACGGGTCATTTAAGTCGATGACTTAGATTGTAGAATTCCATATTGAAATAAATAACATTTACTCTTAATTATCAAAAAATCCTTCATCTTGATTTTAGCATGGAACACTAACTATCGTATTCAAGATTAATGTGTGGATTACAAAAATTACATAAGTAAATACCATTTTTATTTTAATCTTTTTTTATAATTTCACAAATTACACAAGTAAATACCATTTTTATCCATGTGTTATAAGTTGGGCGAAAAATTAATTAAGCCCAATATCTAATAAAGGCTCAATTTAATTTTTTGGGAGAAAATAATAAATTAAGCCCAATATCGAATAAATGCTTAAAACCTTTTTTCGCGCGCAAAATAATAATTCTAATATCTAATAAAAGCTTGATATTATTTTTTGAATATGTAAAGAAATGTCATTTTCTTCATTTCAATGTTTGAGGTATTGATAAATGTATTTTCTTACGTTTGTAGTTATACTATTCTCGAGTTAAATGAAGGTGTTTTGCATAAATTTTGTTGCTTATGACTTATATTTATTTTGTGTAGAACTTCAAGAGGGCAATGATAGCAAAGGAACAAGCTGATATCAACTTAACTTTATAAAGCCAAACAATTATTAGGTGGGACCTGCAGGCTGCAAAGGAAGATAAGAGATGGGAATTCTCCCTTGACATTAATATATCAAGCTGGAGATCTAGACAAAAAGTAAACAAAAAAATAAAAGATTTTCAGCAATCTCATCCTCAAGGAGATTTTGTTGGAAACTAGGAGTTATATCGAAAGGAAAGAACTTAATAGGTTTAGTGTTTAGAGGAAGAGACTTTGTATTACAACACACTTGATATTGTTTTGATTTCACTTGCTTGATCCAAAATGCTAATACCTCACCCCTATTTATTTTAGTTCCACCTCCTTAACAAATGGCTAAGATTTAGCCAACACATCACACTCTAGAATTCTCCCTAAATATCTAGGTTTTACAAGGTTCTATAGAGTTCTATGGATATTTCTGGATTATTCCCCCATACTCTAGATATTGGGCCAATATATCTCCTAAGCCCAATTTGCTAAATCCACTTCTTAATACTTCTAAGTCCAAATCAAGTTTATTATTTCAACACCCCCCTTAAACTTGATTTGTCATTCTGAGCATACTTCGTAATCGTACGAAGTCTTCCTTCTTGAGTGCCTTGGTGAAAATACCGGCTACTTGATCTTTGGACTTCACGCATTCCATTTCAACATCCTTTCCTGTAATGAACTCTCTTATATAATGATAGCGCATATCGATGTGCTTGCTCCGATCATGGAAGACTGGGTTATTGGCTAATGCTATTGCTGACTTATTATCCACATGAATCTTAGTTGGCTCGTCTTGAGGTTTTCCCAACTGATTAAGCAGATTGCGAAGCCAAACTGCATGACATACGCATGAGGTAGCCGCCACATACTCTGCTTCACATGTAGAGAGGGTAACGATTGGTTGTTTTCTTGACATCCATGTAAAGGCAGTGTCTCCCATGTAGAACAAGCCACTTGTGCTTTCGCGATCATCGATATCTCCTCCCCAGTCGCTATCACTTTGATGTATCGGAGAATTCTCTTTGCCGCCTTCCAGTCGTTGTTGGAGTTTCCATATGTCACTAACGATTCCAACCGCATATAAGATATCGGGTCTTGTGCATCTCAGATACCTTAGACTTCCGACCAAGCTCTTAAAGAATGTCGGGTCCACTTTTTGCCTTCTTCATGCTTGGTTAACTTAGAACCGCATTCCATTGGTTTGTCGACGGGATTCATCATCCATCTTGAATTTTTTGAGTATATCCTTAGCATAACCTTCTTGAGTTATGATAATCCCGTTGTCACTTTGCTTTACTTCGATTCCAAGATAGTATGCCATAAGCCCGATGTCGGTCATCTCGAACTCTCTGGTCATCTCTTTTTTAAAGTCCTTGTACATGTTTGGATTATTGCCTGTGAAGATTAAGTCGTCCACACAAGCATACGATTAAGATATCGTTACCTTGTACTTCGATGTAGAGTGCATGCCCGTATGGACACTTGATAAAGTTTCTTCCTTGAAGGTACTTGTCGATCCGTGAGTTCCACGCTCTCGGTGCTTGCTTCAACCCGTAAAGAGCCTTCTTCAATCTTAGAACCTTGTCTTCTTCTCCAGCTACTTTATATCCTTGCAGTTGCTCTATATAAACTTCCTCTTCAAGAACTCCATTCAGAAAGGCGGACTTCACATCCATTTGATGAATTCTCCAATTGTTCTGAGCTGCCAAAGATATTATTAGTCGAACAGTTTCCAGTCGAGCGACTGGAGCAAATACTTCGTTATAGTCGATCCCCGCTCTTAGACTGGAGCAAATACGTTTATTGCAATAATTATTTGGGTCATAATAGAGTTTTCGTAGTCATCTTATGCGATTATTCGCTCTATTTACACTTATTTCAATATTGAAGGAGCTTAGAACGACCTTCGGGCGAAATAGGAGCGACAACGAGGAAAAACAGCGCAATAAAGATGGAAACAGGCACACGTCACGGCCGTGACATATCGCGCACTAGGCCGTGACAAGAAACAGAGGCCGAACCAGACACTGTCAACGTCACGGCCGTGACTTATCGCGCAACAGGCCGTGACTCGAGGGAGAGACCGTCTTAGAGGTAGTCACGGCTGTGACATTTATTACACTAGGTCGTGACGTCGAGTAGTGAACGAGGAGTTCCAAACAGAAGATCGTCACGGCCGTGACATGGCAATGCACTAGGCCGTGACAATGGACAAAGAGTTGAAGTGAAGTTAGTCACGGCCGTGACCCTTCAAGCACTTGACCATGACACATAGCAGAAAGTGGCGCGGAGCAGATCAACGATGGTCACGGCCGTGACAGCCCATGTCCCAGGCTGTGACTCTTACGAAAATCCGTATAAAAGCCCAAATTCGAAGGGGAACCGACCAGATATCAACCCTAATCCCTAAGAGACAAAAAGAGACGCCAAGAACGCGGAATTCCACCCGAGAAGCGTAAGAGACGGATTAACGACGAAGTCACGCCGAATTGAACGAGAAACGAAGATTCATCCACAATTCCATCACTGATCCATCAGTACTCAAGATCATGAGTCTTCCTTCCCTGTTTTCTATTTCCTTCGTTGTTTTCTCGTCAATTATGAGTAGCTAAATCCCCTTTGCGTTTGGAATTAGATGAACGCTCGGTTATTTAATAATTAAGACATATGTTTATTGTGACTTGCGTGTTTTGACTATTTATCGATCTATGAAATTGTTTCTTCGCTTTAATATGTCTATATGTTAAAGTGAATGTATGAAAAATCGTTTGGGGCGACAGCTAAACAACGATTAGGCCATTCGTAGAAGATAGGATTCGAGTATACGGCGAAAGCAAATACTCGATCCTCGCCGTTAGTAATTACTGTATTTTAGATCCCCGCGAGCATTTAGGGAGACAACAAATTTGTGAGCGGGTAGGAAATTATTGCGATCTAGTCAAGAATCACGTAGGACGATATTTCATTGTCTTAGTCGATAATACCTAGCGGGATTCGAATCCCGAGCACATCTTTATCATTTGAAAGCACTCTCACTAGTTAAGTCGTGCTCTTTTAAATCCCTCGTTGAGTTAGGATTGGTTTGTTAGGTTAGCCCGTAGTGTAAAGAAATTGCGTACTTTATTTAGGCTAAATATCGAGTCGATAGGTCACTACTAGTACTCATTTTACTGCACTAGAAACGATAGGTCCACTGCCTATCGCACGTTGGTGATAGTAATTAAGTATTCGTTTTAAGTTTTATCACTTTTCGCACTAGCAATTTATATTAGCACACCACGTGTCGATCAATACACCCATTTTACGTCAGTTGCTTTATGCCCCTTTGGAAGTGGTGTTAGCTCCCATGTGTTGTTTTTTCTCGATCGCCTTAATTTCCTCATCCATGGCTTCTTTCCAGTTTTTATTTCTCACGGCTTCTTGAAAACTCATCGGCTCACTGTCCGCAAAGAGACAGAAAAAGGGTTAGGTTATCTTGATCCTCTGGTACTCCACATATCTCTTTTAGGCTTCTGAAGCGTGGGGTTCTCTCGCTTGAGCTTTCGTTTTCAGAACTCGCATGCGACGATGGGAGTAGTGGGCTCGTCTTCCGCTTGCTCCACTGTTGGCTGTTCTTTGTTATTCAAATAATGGAGTGTAATTGTACTCACCTCTACATGTATTCCAATCCCATTCTCCTTCTTCGTCGAATATCATGTCTCGAATGATGATAGTCTTTTTTTGTAGAGTTTGTAGAGTTTGTATCCCTTGGTGTTGTTATCATAGCCTATGAAGATGTACTTCTCACTTTTGTCGTCCAACTTGCTTCTTTTCTCGTCGGGAATGTGCATATGGGCTACACATCCGAAGACTCTTAGCTGGGATATACCGGGTTTCCTACCACTCCATGCTTCTTGCGGTGTCATTCCCCACATATTCCTTGTTGGAGATCGATTAGAGAGGTAGACTGCACATACGACTACTTCTGCCCAGAACTCCTTCGGTAGCTTCTTACTCTTGAGCATGCTTCTAGCCATGTCGAGGATTGTTCTGTTCTTTCTCTCTGCTACTCCATTCTGTTGGGGGAATCTTGGTACCGTCAGGGGCCATCTTATCCCGTGCTCTTCACAATACACATTGCCGCTCACCGATTCATCAAGCTCTACGAACATGTTCCTTTTCCCGCACATGTGATTGCTTGCGCCGGTGTCTAGGTACCACTTGTTACTCTCGCCTCTTTCATCATCCTTATGTGCTAGGAGCGGAATATCTTCTTTATTCTTTTCTTCGACGTGGTTAGCCTTCTCCTCAACTTTATGTTTAGGAACTCTACACTCGGAAGAATAGTGCCCAAATCTCTCACAATTGTCACCTAACTTTTGATTTATCATACCTTGATCTTCAGTTACTTCTCCCACGACCTCTCGTTGAGTTATCTTTTCTTTGATGGTTGTTGTTGTCATCGTCGTTGGGCCTCCAACCTCGTCCGTATCCGTGTCCACGACCTCCTCCCCGCTCTCCTCTTTTGACCTCGTCCGCGGCCTCGTCCTTTATTATCTCTTTCTTTTTCTGTATCAACTTGCAGCTTGAGCAGTTGCTCTACAATCCCTTCCTTCTTTCTTTATCCTCTTCATGAGCTTGCAATGAGCCCAATAGTTGCTCCATCGTCATTTCTTCTAGATCCTTAGTTTCTTCTATGATGGCTACGATATGCTCGAATTTCGGATCTAACGAGCGAAGAATTTTCTCCATGACTCTAACTTAATCAATTATCTCACCATTCCTCTTTAGTTGATTGGTTATTGCTAATACCCTCGAGAAGTAGTCCGACACGACTTCATCTTGTTTCATATGCAAGGCTTCAAACTCCGCTCTTAAAGTTTGAAGATGTACCCTCTTTACCGGATCCGCTCCTTTATACGACGTTAGAAGCTTCTCCCATGCTTCCTTGGCGGTCATTGCTTCCGAAATCTTTTCGAAATCATCGTCATCTAATCCTTGATAGATTAGGTAGATAGCTTTCTCGTCTCTCTTTCGCTATTCTCTCAAACTATCCTTTTGAGTTTGAGATTAGTTTTCTTCGTTCTTCGGCTCCACATAGCCTTTCTCCACGATATCCCATACGTCTTGTGATTCAAGGAGCACCTTCATCTTGATACTCCAATTGTCGTAGTTGCCTTTGTTGAGTGTCGGAGCTTGGAAGGGAACCATGCCGCTCGCCATCGCCGTAGGAACTTCTAGCTCTGATACCACTTTGTTGGAAATTATGAGATATATCGAAAGAACTTGATAGGTTTAGTGTTTAGAGGAAGAGGCTTTGTATATTGATATTGTTTTGATTTTGACTTGCTTGATCCAAAATGCTAATATCTCACCCTATTTATACTAGTTCCGCCTCCTTAACAAATGGCTAAGATTTAGCCAACACATCACACTCTAGAATTCTCCCAAATAGTATCTAGGTTCTATAAGGTTCCATAGAGTTCTATGGATATCTCTGGATTATTCCCACATACTCTAGATATTGGGCCAATATATCTCCTAAGTCTAATTTGCTAAATCCACTTCTTAATAGTTCTAAGTCCAAATCAAGTTTATTATTTCTACAGATTTCAGTCACGGCTCGGGAGGAAAATATTCAAGATCTTATCATCAAAGGGCTGCTCGCATGCAGAAAGGACGGCGGAGAAAATCTTTACGTCGATTGTGAGGTTATTTGGAGAACCTTACCCACGACCAAAAGAGGGGGGAGGCTGATAATCTGACACACAACTGAGACAGACACATCCCTCGAAGCTTATGCTCAAGGCCACCCGAAGCAATATTTGGCAGAACATTTAAACACGGCTGGGAAGGAACCGAGCTCGCTGCTCTTGGTGCTGCTCGAAGCTCTCAGTGTCCACCCACACGAAGATACAGCCAAGTAGAGAAAGAGGCCATATACACATAGACACACGGCTGGGGAATAAGTTGAAAGCACGTTGCTCTTCTCGGGGCTGCTGGAAATCCTCTCGCGGCTGAAGATAATTCAGATATATAATCATATTTTTAATGTTTATGTATAAAAACTAATATATTTTTTAAAAAATAATTAGTCGGGTACCCGAATAACCCGATCGGGTAGTAAATTACTACCCGATACCCGACCCGATTAATAATTATCGGGTAACCCGATAGCCGGCAAATAACCCGAATTATTCGACCCAAACTACCCGAACCCGATGGGGTTCGGGTAAAACCCGAATACCCGAACTCGAATGCCCACCCCTAATTCCCATCCCCAACCCGATAGCCGGAAAATAACCCGAATTATTCGACCAAAACTACCCGAACCCGATCGGATTCGGGTAAAACCCGAATACCCGAACTCGAATGCCCACCCCTAATTCCCATCCCCACCCCAACACTTATCAGGGAATCCCCGTCCCCATCCCCGCCGATGAAAAATAGTGCTAGATATTTATCGTGCGAGTGAAGAAAAGTTATGAAATATAGTTACGAAAAATTGTGACGACGAGATAAGGGAAAAAAATAAAAAGAATAAAAAGTAGTGTTTAAAAGGATAATTTTATGATTATACATATTGGTGACTCACGGGGAACGGAGCGAGGATCCCCACATTGCGGGGAATCCCCATCCATTACCAAGCCTACTTCAACCGAACAATCCCCATGGTTTGGACAAACAATTAGGTAAGACGAGGGTAGGCAAGCCTACCCTGAGATTTGTTAAATTTTTTATAATATATATATATATATATATATATATATATATATATGTATGAGTAATGTTATGTGCTCACCTTGCGTGAGCACCTTCGTGAGCACCAACCACATCAACGCTCCAAATCAACATACAATGAGATTTTTTATTGATCTATAACCTACACATGAGATTAGTGAACCCGTCGGGGGTTGATTTGGCATGTCGGCGTGGCACAAAAAAATGCCACACAACAGGTGCCCACGGATGGTGCTCACCTACATTCTGATCATATACTTTAGCACAATTACTGATAGTATATATAGTATTAGGGAAAGTTCAGCACCATGACTTTTAGATATATATATATATATATATTCATGATACAGTTTTAACATATTCGTTAAGTTACTTTTTTATTTATTAACTATTTTTCTTGTGTTTTTCTTTGGAATTTTTTTTATGTCAACGAACTGTATAAGTGGTTCAAATATTAATTCCACATAATCACTTTAAAAAACAAATAAACATATTTAAAAATGTGTAAAACCAAAATAACAAGGAAAATCGGTTTTGTTGTGAATTACTCAAGAGTAACGAGGTCTTAATTTGGTGCTACTAAATGAAGATATAAAAATTTACAAACTCGAAAGAACCATAATTTAGTGGGTCTTTACACGTAAATACCCCATCCGTAAAAAACTTGTAATCTGGTACCCTGTAAGCATTTTTAATATGTAGGTACCTAACAGAATAAATTTTTTACACATAGTTACCCGATCCGCTGCAGGTACGCCATACAACACATTTGGGTACCCTATATCAGTGCATTGTGGTACGTAATACGTTTAGAAAATGGTACGCCGTATTAGCACATTTAGGTACGCATTATTTACACATTAGGTACGCCGTACAGACACATTTAGGTACCCTATATCAACGTGTTATGGTACGCAATACACACATAGGAAGGTACGACATGACTGAAATAGTGGTACAAAATAAATTGTATATCTATCTGTAAAAATTTCTGACGTAGGTATTGATCTGTAAGTTTTTATTCAAATATGTATTTATGTGTAGATTCCCGCATAATTTATAAGGTTAAGTTTTATTTGATTTAATATATATTTTTGGCCTACTCTCATAGAGTTCTTTGGCTCCGCCCCTGGCGTTGAGGTAGGTAGGTTTGGGATCGAATGAGATCAAAAGCTTAAGACGCGACAAAGAAATACTAACGATGGAACTTGCTAAAGTGAGACAACAGAAAGAAAACTCAAGATTTGTCTCAATACTATGGAAGAAAAGATAAACCAGCCGAACTTAAAACAAAAACAGCACAGTATCTTGGCTAGAGCAATGAGAACTTATTTCTTGAAGCAGATATCTCAGCAAGAGATAAAAGGAGGGAGATCGGGGAAGCTATCTAGCATTTAAGATTCGAACAACATTTTGACCAAAGATGTGATATCGAACACCTTACCTTACAATCTTAGCTTAATGTATTTTATTTTCAATATATACAAACCAAATTGTAGTTCCCGTTATCTACATTATCAATTGGGAGCCCAAAAAATTGAATTTTTCCGCAGCATTGAAATGATTTCATGCAAAGGAACCTTCTAATGCAAAACCCATAAACCTAACGTGATCGATTTATAGATATAAAAAACAAATTGGAAGTAAGCAAACCAACTCATAAAAATCGAAAGGGGGTGTGACACTTTATTTCAATATAAATCATGATACATCACACACACGAAAATCTACTTACAACCAAACCCTAATCTATCAGTTCTTCACACATTGATTAGCGGGCCGCCTTTGACGTACTCCGTAAAGGCGAGAGCCACAAGCCCAATCATGGCGAACCTCCCATTCCATATCTCGGCGTCTGAATTCCAAAACCCGTTGTTCTTCGCCTCGGGGGAAAGCCCTCTGTAGATAGGAACCAGCGTAGCGAGCGCCAACACTGCGCTCGTAAGAAGGAACCACTGAACGCCTCCGTTGAACACCTGAGAAAATACGTCCCGCCCAGTCGCTAACTCCACACCTACGGCCGCCACGAATCCGATCATTGCCGCCCGACCGTTGATCCTCTCTGGCGCCAGTCCGTCGAATAGAACAAATCGGTGGTTCTCTTTGTCGTTACCTTACTTCTGTTAGGAGTCAGGTCGGGTCCTCCGTCGTGCGTCTGCTGCTGCTCCTTCTGATCATCCTAAATTAAGTTCGTATGCCGTTTGAGGAGTTCGGGAAAAATTAAAAGCGTATAAAACTTAATAGGAGTTGTTTACTAAGGGTGTGTTTGGTGTTAAAGATTTGGTGAGGAAAACGAAAAAGGAAAACGAATTTTTATGTTTGATTGTTTACAGAAATACTTTACTAGGAAAAGAAAAGAAAAAAGAATACTTAAATTAAGCTTAAAGTTTAAATCATAAAAAATATCAATTATTTCAACAAAATGTGGCAAAGGAAAGAGAAATTAATGAAAATCGTTCTCTTTATTTCCCTCACCGGTTTCCTTAATCCAAACACAGCATAAGTGTGTGTTGGTATAAGGATTTCCATGAGAAAAAAGAGAAGGAAAATTGTAACGATACGACCCTCGAAGAATAATTGTACAATAGTTCGATGCGATAACCAAATTTTCCTTCGTCCAAGTAGGGATTAAGCATACCGAATAAACCCTAAGTTCGTCTATGTATGTAAAGAAAACACTTTAATATATATACCTGTCTCGTGCTTCGGACAGTAAACTTAGCATTCCTTTTCATCAGTGGCAAGGGATAGCTACTTGGCTGTCCAAGGAAGAGGTTGTTAGGGCCAAACCTCGTAATACTGCTTTCTCCTCGGCAAGACATTGCTGGCATCACTGTGTAGCAAGTAGCAGAGGCCATTATGGATTATCGCTCTTTTCCGACGATAAATTGTTGTTGTTGTTGTTGAAGATTTCAATTTTCGTAGGCAGTAACAGTGGAGAGCGAATTAATGATGTGAGCTTAGTAAACGAAGCCGTTGTATATTTATAGGTGAATATGAAGGACATTCGAGTGATGCTCTTACATCCACGTAACATTTAAAGGAAACGAAGTCACGTGGATGCAAATCTTGAAATTAAAGGTGATGAATATGTGATGATTAATCGTAAGTATAATGTTTCGAAAAATCCATGTATTGTCATTTAATGGTGCAACTCGACTGTACGTACATGTGTATATTAATGTCAGCAAAGGGAAAGTTTGTTTTTACCATCGTTTCCGTTTATTGTAATAACGGGAGTTACGGGTGTGTGTAATATTCCTCCTTAAACAGGTGTCGAATTTCTTTTGCGATTCTAAGATTCAATTCGGAATTGAAGGTTTGATTTAGAATATTTTGAATACTAATCTGAAAGAAAATATTTCTATAAAAAACTTCGAATATAAATATTCGAATATGAATACAAATATTGATGTATTATTCGATTATTTATCGCGATTCGAAATTCAGTATATTTTTTACTATAATATATTATAATTCGATGTACATTTTAAATGTAGCATATCATATATTATAATTCAATATATATATATTAAATATCATATTATTTATATTTATTAGTAAATAAAGTATAAAATAAAATATATCGAACATGAGATTTGAATATTTTTCAAATATGAATTCATCGATTTTAAGATTCGAAAACAATAAAATAGGAATATAAATACTCGAATAGTGAATAGAATACGAATATAATATTGTGGTTTTCGACTCGATTCGTTTGCAACCCTAGAGTATTATTAGCTCACTCCTCTTAAAAACGTTAAACTTGAAAAAAAGGGTATCATCACTTATCTTATATATAATATTTTCAACATGTTCCCTCACGTCTAGGATGATTTCTTTATTATCTAGCATTAGACTTGTAACTTTCTCAAAATGGGTGGTCTTAAGGCCTCTCTGAGCTCTTTAAAAGTTTCGTTAGGGCTTTTTCACGCGTATAATTTGGGCTGTTATAAATGGGCCTAAGTGATGCCTTGTAATCATCCCAATAAACTCCCGATCCCGTATTGACACGACAAAAGTAAAACAACGTTAATCTTGCTTTATTTATTGATTTTTTTATTTTTATGTTGATAGGATATTAATTATTTCAAAAATAATAATAATAATGATAAAGGATTTCTTGGTGCAGTTTAAATGTAAGTTACGTTATCAATATTTATATAACTGGTAATAAAATGAATATTATTTTTAGGGTAGAAAATAATGTTATTTTTGCCATCTTATGGGATCCCACGAGATTTGCCATGAATCTTCTCCCAAGACAATTTCTCAACCTTTGCGAGGCAGCTCAGCACTTATAATCGAATCATCCTAATAATTTCAGATCATGGAAAGTATTGAGTATCACGACGAAAGAAAAACTAACGCTAATTATATTTACTTCAATTTTTATTTTTAATTTACATAAAATCTTAATTATTAATAAAATATAAATAACAAATAATAAAGAATATGTAGGTGTATTTTGGATTTAAATTACTTTCCTATTGATTTTATGAATTAGTTTTGATGGTAACAAATGTGCATATTATATTTAGTTTAGAAACTTGTGTTATTGGAGTAAAAATTAGTTCATAAAATATAATTAAAAGATTTGAGTAAAGGCACAACTGTATTTGGGTAAAATTGGCTATATTTTTGTGTTTCCAGCCTTTTTCTGGCCTCCAGTCATCACCAACAGAGACTCATTTTCCAAATTTTCCTCCATAAAAAAAAGTTCCGTTTTTCCTATCGCACATAAATATTTAAGTTTCAAGAACATTTGCGATATGAATAACATACTAGAGCTGTCAAAATGGGCCGGCGGTGCGGGCCGGCCGTAGCACGCCAAAGCCCGCCACTAGCGGGGCGGGCGCGGACAAGCCCTCCTACCGGCGGGCCTGGGAAATGAAGGCCCGCCCCGCCTGCATGCGGGAATCGGGCTTGGCGGGCTTACCCCGCCTTTTGTTTTTTAAAAAAATAAATCGCGTCTGTTTTTTTTCTTAAATAAAAAGCTATAGTATGTATTTCCTGATAGAACCACCATATGCTAAATGTTTTTTAGGTCAAAGCTTCTGGGAAATTAAAAGAAACTCAGAGAACAAGTGGAATATCAATGTCCGGTATCATTATGAGGACGGTGAAGGACTATAACCAATATATGATGCGTAATCTTGACCGTGGCTACTCAAAAGACGAGCTTAATCTTAACGTCATTAAGGTATGAATATAATGCCTTTCATTTAAAACATCTCAACGTTATTTGAGCTGCTTGCAAGTGCCATATTATATGAATATTGTGTGGTATTCTCTCATTGTGATGATTAGGAGAATCGACTAAGTGCTAATATGGGCCGACAGAAGCTTCAAGAGAAAGTCAAGGAGCAGCACGAAAAAGTGGGAGAGAATGTTAACTATCTATCTAAAAGAGCAAATCCTTTGATGTTCCTGTTTTTTCTTTGATCTGTAAGCTTCTAAAACATCTTTGCAGCAACTGATGAGATTTTCTATTTGGTCTTTTTCGGATACTAATGTTGCGAAAACAGCTTGCGTCAACCGCAACATATGGGTTAAAAACGCAGATCATTGGGTCGCTGGGTTTCTTTAGATGTCCGAGGAACGCTTTCATCAGATGGTGAGTATGTAGTAATAAGCTCTTCTTCCTCGAATGATCGTCAATGGTTTGTTTATCCTTAATCTTGATTTTATCATGGAACAGTAATTATCGTGTTCAAGATTAATGTGTGGATTACAAAAATTACACAAGTAAATACCATTTTTATTTACTCTTTTTTTTATAATTTCAAAAATTACACAAGTAAATACCATTTTTATCCATGTGTTATAAGTTGCGCTAAAAATTAATTAAGCCCAATATCTAATAAAGGCTCAATTTAATTTTTGAGAGAAAATAATAAATTAAGCCCAATATCGAATAAATGCTTCAAGCTTTTTTCGCGCGCAAAATAGTTGTAGGGATTTTCACCGACCCAATTCCAGCCCAAGCCCATGCCCGTATAAGCTTATGGGGTTCCTCTCTAAAACCTAGTGGCAATGGAGGGAGTGAACCCACAAGCTTATAAACAACTCCATTTTTTTTACTTCATCGGTGCGGTCTTGGGTTTGCACACACCCAACAATCCTCCCCTCAAACTCAAGACCACCCGGGCGTCCCCTTCGACGATTATCTGCACCAAGCGCTTCTATCGCAATCACTGCACCTCTTTTCATTGCAAATTCACCAATCGTCTTACAAGGGCCGGGGACACACCACCCACACCGTATCCGGGCTAGAATTTCTCCATCTGAAGGCACCCTCACGTATTCGGCCACGCTCACCGCACCATGTAGGGATTTTCACCGACTCAATTCCAGCCCAAGCCCGAGCATATCTAAGCTTATGGGGTTTCTCTCTAAAACCAATTGGCAATAAAGGGAGTGAACCCACAAGCTTATAAACAAATCCATTTTTTTTACTTCATCGGTGTGGGAGTCTTGGGTTTCCACTACCAACAATAATAATTCCATTATCTAATAAAAGCTTGACATTATTTTTTGAATATGTAAAGAAATGTCATTTTCTTCATTTCAATGTTTGATGTATTGATAAACGTATTTTATTACGTTTATGAAGGTGTTTTGCATAAATTTTATTGCTCATGACTTATATTTATTTTGCGTAGAACTTCAAGAGGGCAATGATAACAAAGGAACAAGCTGATATCAACTTAACGTTATAAAGTCAAACAACTATTAGGTGGGACCTGCAAAGGAAAGATAAGAGATGGGAATTCTCCCGTGACATTAATTTCTCAAGCTGGAGATCTAGACAAAAAGCAAAAAAATAAAAGATTTTCAGCAATATCATCCTCAAGGAGATTTCATTTACGGCTCGAGAAGAAAATATTGAAGATCTTTATCATCAATGGGCTGCTCGCGTGCAGAAAGGACGGCGGAGAAAATGTATACGTCGATTGTGAGGTTATTTGGAGAACCTTACCTACGATCAAAAGAGGGGGGAGGCCGATAATCTGACGCACAACTGATACGGAAACATCCCTCAAAGCTCACGCTCAAGGCCACCCGAAGCAATATTCGCCATAACATTCTGGGAAGGAACCGAGCTCGCTGCTCTTGGTGGTGCTCGGGCTTGTAATTTCATCACAGAGGAACATCGGCGAAGCTCTCAGCTCACCGCGGAGGCGACCCACACGAAGATACGGCCGAGAGAAAGAGGCCATATACACGTAGACACACGGCTGGGGATAAGTTGAGAGCACGCTGCAGTTCTCGGGGCTGCTGGAAATCCTCTCGCGGCCGAAGGTAATTTGGATTAGCTCTCGGGTGTGCTAAGTTGAAGGAAGGAGCTGAAATCGTTTTAGTCGCCCACCACCATTCGACGAAAATTCTCAACGAAGGATTAATCCCGAGCCAGATTCAGGGAAGATACTATGTTTTCCTGTATGTTATTTTTATCCTTCCTTGTGTTAAGTTCCATATGAGTAGCTAAATCCCGTGTATTTGAGATTAGACGAACCCTTGCAAGATCTTTCGTATGTTTACGTATTGTTGTTGTTAGGCTATTGTTATGATTTGTTTATGAATCGTATGATTTCAATTATGTCTAGGTTATTGGAACTATATGGTTATTTTCATCATGTCTATGTGTTGAAGATAGCTTAGACTGAAAATCGTACGCTACGTTCGAGAGAGGGGCCGACGGTTAAACCACTCGTAAACGAGCGGAATAAACTCATCGCTAGAGATAAGTTGAACTACCCCCCCCCCCCAATTAGAGTCAAATCTAATAGCAGGATTCACCGTGTTTTTAATGCGATATTGGGTTAAGTAGTTAGGGAATCTTGCCCGACTATTTAATTTGTAGATTAATTGTGTAGGAACTTTGTATGATAAGGCGCAGTTTTGTCAGTCATATGAACTGGTACGCATGTTGTAGGAATCTCCACGGTCCAATAGATAGCTAAAATCTCATTACATTTGTCAGTCGTTTCGGTTGAACTAGGGGGATTCAAAGTCTCAAATACTTAGCTATCATAAAGTCATCCCAACTCCGCATCGCTATTAGGGGTGAGCAAAACCGGATATTCGATTTTTCGGATATCCGAATTCGGGATATCCAGATTTTCGGATATCGAACGTATCCGCACCGGTTTTAATCGGATATCCGAAAATGGGATATCCGGTTTATTCGGATATTTACACCGGATATCCGCATCCGGTTTTTAAATTTATTTTCTTATATTTTTCATTATTTTCTTTTGAAATCATAATTTTTAATTTCTTATCACAATAAAAAAATATATATTTTAATATAAGAATTTCTACACATAGTAATTCACACAATATATGAATTTATGATTCAAATTACATAATAAATAATAAACACAATACCACAAATTTTCACATTAATTTTTTAACTTGCATCTCGATGTTTTTATGTTTTTTTATCTCAATTCTCTAACAAAGTTTTTTACAATTAATAATATAAATTTAAATATTCTACTTGATGATATTTTTCCTTTTTCGACCTTCATTTTTTCTTGGACGATATTTTTAATTTTTTAATATAAAACCGATGCCGGATATCCGGATTTTAGACAAATCACTATCCGTATCCAATCCGGATAAGTTTAAAATAAATCGGATCGGATATCCAATCCGGTTTTTAAAACCGAATATCCATTTTTTCGGGTTTTGAAAACCGGATACTGGATAGAAATCCAATTTCCAGATATTTTTGCTCACCCCTAATCGCTATTATATCAGATTTTATTTTGTGTATATCATTTATTTCGTTTATCGTTATTTTTATCAATAAAAAATATTTACTAGGATATTTAAATTACAGTTTTCTAAAGTATATAGTTCATTTGGGTTAGATGCTCGAATACTTGCCATTTCTATACTATTTTCGATAGGTACACTTGCCTGTTGAGCATATAATAGTTCGTTGATATTCGTTGATTATTCAATCCGCTCACGTATTAACAGAAAACTTTTTTACAGATGGGTACTGAACAGGAAGAAATAATTCGAGCTGTATTTAAAAATATGTTTAAAATTCGAAAGGGACTATAGTCTTTTTAAGAGACAATTTCATTTAAATCTCCATCAGCTAAATATCTTTGAACGACCTCTCTATTTCATCAATTTCATCAGTTGAGGACCACCTGAAAAGCTATTTTATCACTTAAAGGACAAAAATTCGCTAAAAATACTAGTTTCCCTTATTTTATGACGACATTGAAATCCTAACCTGTTTGGTAGAGAGGTTGGGTTTAGAGGGTATTTGTTTAAGTTGGGATTGAATAATGGGTGGTGTGGGTGTTTTCGGGTGTTTTGGGATTAAATAATGATGTCCGGTGTGTTTGGTATATGAGTTTGGGTGGTATTAGGTTTAATTAAATTGAATTAGGATTTTACCCGTACACGGGAATGAATTCTCAATTAATTTGATTAAGCTCATCGTTCAACAATCCGAATAAGGTAAACTAGAAATCAACCAATTTCACAAAACTTTAATAACAATGGCAGAAATCAACCATTTTGTTTGAACACTGTTGGACTCGAAAATAGTACAAGACGGTACCATCAATGAAACGAAGCGAAAGAATACGCAACACAGAGAAGAGGATGATGAGAAAGAGGTAATCTGAATTATTGAAATGCATTTCGCTTTTTGTTTCTCTAACGTTTGCTTTTGCGAAATTGTGTTTTTTCTTGAAGGCAGATACTTGAGAGGAAGAAATCAATCGACAAGAGAATCAAAGATGCTTCGTCGGTGATAGGCCACCTCGATTCCTTCCCCAATCTTCGATTTTACTTCAAAGATGGTTCGATCAATTTGCTAAAGATCCCATGTTTGGAGTTTGGAGGAAGATAAGATGGTTTGATCGTGATTCGTGGGAAGAGAGAGGAGGATTGCGATGGGTAAACAAATACTAAAATAAAGGATAATTATGTCAAACAGGACGGCATTAGATAACCATGAGACGTGGATTTAATTAATACTACATAAGAGGTATTAAGAGGGGTTTAGTTAAACCCCACCTTTAAATTAAGGTCCCAACCAAACACCACTTTAATTTATCCAAACTCCCTAATCCCCCCTTATACCCCCAACCAAACACACTGTTTCTTATCCTCGCGTGACATTTAAAGGACATAATCGGAAATTGCTTATTGATTTCGCAATTCATATAGTCCCCAAGGAGTACCCACTTAAATGCAGTGAAGAGAATTTTACGATACATAAAAGGTTCTCTCGATAATGGTTTGGTTTAAGAAAGATGTGGCAGTTTTGTTCTCAACGGCTTTACTGATGCCGATTGGGGAGGAGATGCAAATGATAGGCATTCTACTTCAGGTTACTGCTTTAATATTGGTTCGGCTGTCATATCTGGTGTAGTAAGAAGTAGAATGTAGTGTCTCAATCTAGCACAGAGGCAGAATATATAGTGACTATGGCCGTAGAAGAATGCATGTGCTTGAAGATTTTGATAAAAGATATGATGCACAAGGTTGAATATGCTCGAACTAAGCATATGTTCGCCATCATTACATCCGAGGGATGGTGTTGAATCAAGACATTGAGCTGAAGGGGATCTATTCAAATAACCAAGTTGCGGACATTTATAGGGAAGGTGTCTGGGCTGCATAACAGCTCGCCACTTCCACGGTCTCCATGGGATCCTCAGCTGAGATCAAGGCTTGGGAAACATCTACACACATCATATGGTTAGGATCAACCGAAGATTCGAGCTCTAGAAGGTTCTACACGCTCCAAGAAGAGATCGAAAACACACTCTATAAATACAGCTTTAGTGTGTTCAAGTAGGCGTGTTACTGAGTTCAAAACTTGAGAACGAGCGAGAATTAGAGTTGAGTGAAAACTGGTGAGTTGGAGAGGAAGTTGAAACTTGTAATCCCAATTCGTAGTTTGAATAAAAGATCAGGTTTCAGCCGTGGACATAGGCTCGAACTTTTCGAGCCACGTAAACCCTCTCTGTTTTCGTTTAACTGATGGTTTTCTTATTTGTTCGTAGTGAAGAACGAATTTTTATATCCTCAAACCACAGACCCCCGGAACATCATCAAGTTGAGAATCTAGAGCGGGCGTCGATTTCCCAACAATTATTTTCATGGTGTTCGAGCAATCATAGGAAAGGGTCAAAGGGCGAATTCCCAAAAAAATTCAAATTCCGCACGTCCTTGGGGATGCGAGTTTCAAGAATTAATGGGAAAACCCAACAGGGTTGGATGCCAGATTTGGTTTATTTTTGTGCTGAACACATAAATGATTTGGTCTATTATGAAAAAAATACTACTGTTGTTTTTCTTTTTGACTAGGGTAGTATAAAGGTTTTTTTATAGTATTTCTCAATGTCTCTTTTGCAGCAAATCGTGGTTCCTTATATTGGCACTGAAGGCTACTGGTTATAAGTTCTAGCCTTTAGGATTATGATCGCCTCTCATGTTGAGCAGATTCCTCTTTCCTTGTTTCTTGTTGAAGCCGATGACGAAAGGCATTGATGAGTTGTAGTGTTGCCTTATCTTGTGTTAATTGTTTCCCTTTTTTTTTCCTGAGATCACGTAATACATCTACGCTTAACTATTGGACATCTTAAATGATCAAACAGATTTCCAAAACGTCATCTTTCCTAACGCTATATGTGGTTCGTCGAGAATGAAGTGGTTAAGTAGAGATGTCAAGAAACAACATGCAATTATGACTATCGCCGTCATTAGGTTCGTCCAGGACTATGAATGGTCTCTAATCACGCTCTTGTTAAATAATAAAGTATTTGATAAATCCGCTAGGCGAAGCAATATTCCTAAATTTATAGCTCGGCTATCGCTGGCACTATGTTTGGTCTTAGGAAATATACTTAATCGTTTGCCGTAGAGATTTCAGGATATTGTAGCAACAAACCTATGTAGTACCAAATCACGTGATTTTTATTTATCTTAAGTTTAGGAATGTTGGAAAAATATTAAATAGGCTTTTAGATGACGGTTGACATGTTGATCCGGTTACGGTTACAGTTCACGGTTATGAATCGCCGGCTTACGGTTAATTAAAACCTCTGACCGTTATTGAACCGTGGGAATCCATTATGGTTACGGTTTGGAACCCGCCAAGCCGGTTAGCTTACGGTTTGGAACCGCCGATTTACTATTCAGTTTTTTTAAAATTTTTTTAAAATCTTTTGTTTCCCTTAATAATTGAAATAAATTAAAGAACTTTGATTTTATGTTCATTCCAACAAATTTATATAAAAATAAAATTAAATATTTAAAAAAATCACCTTAAATATTAAAAGCAAAATTGTCGACGGACATTCGTCGTAGGCATCTCCTTCTAAAGATCAAGACTCAATATTCGTCTAAGTCTTCTAACGTCCATTTATAATCGTTGAAAAAAAATAATAAATAAAAAGGGTGAATACATTATAAATGGTTACTATATTAAGAGCAATAAATTTATGTATTTAAATTGTCGTATGAAAGACGGTTATAACCGCTGGTTTACGATGAAAAATAAATAACGAGGTAACTAAACCTTCACAATTGACGGTTCGTCATATCATAGACTAAATCAAACTAAGATCGCTCAAATATCAAAAAGCAAATCTCTTCTTGTCCTTATATTTGATTAGTCATGGATAGTAGCAAATTATGACTAATCTCTTCTTTTCCAACGTGATAGTCAAGGAAAGGTGGCTAATTATCTTCATTTAACACCCCCTCGTAATTTGCAACATTGACTTGATTCTTGAACTTCTCGAACTTCTCGGTTTGTTATCGCTTGGTTAGCATGTCCGTTGGTTGGCCATTTGTATTGACGAATTCCATGCGAATTTCTCTTGAGTCACCAACTCTCGAATGAAATGATGACGAAGCTCGATGTGCTTGCTTCTTGCATGAAACACGGGATTTTTCGTCATCGCAATAGCTGACATATTATCACAGTGAATCGTGGTTGGTTCCTTCTGCTCAAATTTTAAATCTTTCAAAATTCTTCTACGCCAAACTGCTTCGCAAGCGGCTTCAGTAGCAGCAATACATTCGGCCTCCGAAGAAGATAACGCAACGCTTTCTTGTGCTCCATGATATTATGTTTGAACCAAGACAGAAAATATAACCGGAAGTACTTTTTCGATCATCCACCGAACCGGCCCAATCACTATCGCTATAACCGACGAGATGAAAATTTTCTTCCTTTTTAATTCGATGCCCAGATTTTTGGTCCCTTTTAAGTACCTCAATATACGTTTTGCAGCAACGAAATGAATTTTACTTGGTTCGTTCATGAAACGAGATAGGAGACTAACCGAATAGGTGATGTCCGGTCTAGTGTTGAGATAGAGCAACGAACCGATCAACTTCCGATAAAGATTCTCATCAGCCTTTTCAGCATCATCATGAATTTGAAGTTTCTCGTTTAGAGCCATCGGGGTTGATAGCGGCTTGCAGTCGCTCATGCGGAATTTCTTGAGAAGATCGTCGATGTATTTTTCTTGAGATAGAAAAATTCTTCCTGGCCTTTGCTTTACTTGAATCCCAAGAAAATATTGCATTTTTCCTAAGTCCGTCATTTCAAAGTTCTTCATCATTTCCTTCTTGAATTCATCCACCATGGTTTGATTCGTCCCAAAATTAATCAAGTCATCAACATAAAGGCAAATAACAAGAAAGTCATCACCTGAGTTTTTCACATAAAGTGATGATCCGCTTGGACTCCGGTTGAAACCTAATTCAATAAAATAACCATTTATTTTGCTATTCCAAGCGCGTGGCGCTTGTTTTAACCCGTATAAGGCCTTTTCAATCGATAGACCTTCGCTTCGTGGCCTTCAACTTTATATCCTTCGGGTTGCTCGACAAATACCTCCTCCTTGATTTCACCATTTAGAAATGCTGATTTTACATCAAGTTGATAAACAGTTACCTCGAGTTTGGCGGCTAAGGCAAGAACGGTTCGAATAGTCTCAATCCGGGCCACCGGCGCAAATGTTTCGGTGAAGTCGACTCCATGCTTTTGAGAGTAGCCTTTAGCAACGAGCCGAGCTTTATATTTTTGGATTGCGCCTTTCTCGTTATACTTGATCTTGTAGATCCATTTTCAGCCCAATGATTTTCTTTCCTTTCGGTACGTCGACGAGCTCCCATGTTTTGTTCTTTTCGATGGTAGAGAATTCCCCGTCCATCGCTTTTGTCCAGCATTCTTCTTTCGATGCTTCTTCAAATGTTTGAGGCTCGCTGGAAAATAACCTTCAGTGGTTTTGTAAAGTTCTCGAATTGAGCGTGTTTTTCTTGGAGGGCTTTCGTCGTCGTCGTCGTCTTCTTGACTTGAAGGGGGAGTCGAGTTTTCCTCGACATTCTGATCCGCCGGAGAAGTTTGAGATGATGATGGATTAAGATAAGTTATTTGATCCACCGATTTTACTTTTCAGTCCCAGGCTGCATTTTCATCAAAAATAACATCTCGCGACAATATAATTTTATTTGTTGTTGGGTCCAACAGACGATATCCTTTGGACTCATCATTGTAGCTGATAAAGAGAAGCTTCTGTCCTTTCTCGTTCCCGCGACCCTGAGAAGGAATATGAGAGAAAGCCACACTGCCGAAGACTCGAAGATGATCGACTCTCGGCTTTTGGTCGTACCACGCCTCATACGGAGTTTTATCTTGGACAGCTTTAGTAGGTGATCGGTTGAGAATGTGGGCAGCCGAGTAGACTGCTTCGGCCCAATATTGGTTTGGAACGCCCTTCCCTTTCAACATGCTCCTGGCCATTTCAACAATTGTTCGGTTTTTTCTTTCGGCGACACCATTTTGTTGTGGCGTTCGACTCACCGTGAGTTGTCTTTTGATTCCATTTTCTTTACAATATTCCAAGAATGGATTGTAGAGATATTCTCCTCCTCGGTCTGCCCTTAGCGCTTTTATAAGAAGACCACTTTGTTTTTCGACAAGCGCCTTGAACCGGAGGAAGGTAGAGAATGCCTCCGACTTTTGACCGAGAAAAAAATTCATATCGTCCGCGTATAATCATCGATGAAGAGAATAAAATACCTCTTGTTTCCCGGTGTGGGCGTTTGCATCGGACCACATATATCCGAGTGAATTAGTTCCAACGGTGCTTTGGCTCGCCAAGAAGTCTTCAGAAAAGGAAGCTTGTGCACTTTCCCGTAGATGCAACCTTCACACACATGGCTCGACTTGTGAATATTAGAAAGTCCTATAACCATATTTTTCGCCTTCAAAAGATGAAGCGCCTCCTCATTTAGATGACCGTACCGTAAGCTCCATAATCGTGACAAATATAAATTTTCTGCCTTAAGCGCATGGTTGAGGTTGAGCGGCATCATAAGAGGAAATATTTTATTCTTCATTTCGATGTTTGCAATGACCATGTTTTTCTTCTTCTCGACAATTTGGCATTTCCCATTATCAAAGTGCACCGAGAAATCCTTCTGAATAAGTTGCCCAACACTGAGAAGGTTGCGAGATAGATTCGGCACGTAAAGCACGTCCAAAATGAACTTCCTTTCTTCGTTCTTCGTCTGAACAACGATCGTTCCTTTTCCTTCAGCGCTTCTTTGAGATCCGTCCCCGAGAATGATTTGAGAAGTGACACTTGCGTTTAGATCAACAAAGATATCACGGTTGCCCGTCATGTGGTTGTTGCACCCGCTGTCTAAATACCATATACTCTTTGAATCGCCACCGTTACTTGAGTAGAATAGGGTTTCTTCGCTCGACTGCTCGGAGAACTTTGCGTCTTCTTTTTCTTCAGATTTTTTATGCCAACAATCCTTTTGCGAGTGGTTCGGAATTTTTCATCTTTTGCATCTAAAGTAGCAATCTTTAGATTCATGGTTCGTCTTCTTGCAAATGATACACTTGGAAGATTGTTCGCCGAATTTTTGGGATGACTTTCCTTTCCAATTTTTACTCTTCTGGTTTGGGAGGCCCTTGGAGTACTCCTTCGTATGATTTGAATTCTCCTTTTGGCTTGCTTGTTTGGATTGGAAAGCTAGTTCGGTTGATTGATTGATCGACCGATTGATTCTCTGCTCATGCGCAAGAAGCGACCCCGTCAACTCGTATATGGTCATCTTGGACAGGTCCTTCGACTCCTCAATAGCGGCAGCCGCATGATCAAACTTTGGAGGAAGACAGCGCAACACCTTCTCCATGACTCTTTTGTCTGGAATCTTGTCTCCACAACTTTTGATTGGTTTACAATCTCCGTGGTCCGGGATGAGAAATCACGAACGGTCTCTCTCTCGTCCGTCTTGAGATTGTCAAAATCTCGCCATAGAGATTGTAGCTTCAAGGTGATTGTTTTTTAGTTCCTTGAAACTCTTGCTTCAAAATATTCCACGCATCTTTCGCCTTTTTAACACCAAAGATACGAGGAAAAATGGATCTTCCAACGCCTTGTTGAATATATCGTAGCACCATGGCATCCTTCTTATTCAACTCCTTTTGTGCTTTGATGGTTTCAGCGTCGTCTTCTTGGTGGTTTTGGCGGTTTCAACCTCATCTTCTTCGTCGGACTCGCTCTCGTCTTGGGTTGGTTCTTCGTTGTCGATCACTTCCCAAAGATCCAACGAGATAAAGCAGGTTTGCATTTGGCTACTCCATTAATCATAGTGCTCCCTTCGAAGATCGGCACTTGACTCGGAGAATATTGGAATAATGACGGTATTGAAGTCATCGTGGCTCTGATACCAAATTTGTTGGGAATTTTACTTGGCAGAACTGCAATTTTGCGGAATTAGATGCAGTAGTGCTTATTATAGAGATGGAAGAATAAGTTGGTATAGCATGTACGGTGTTATAGTGATTTTACTTAATGATAATATGATGAATTACATGCATGATATATATAGTGCTGATTATGGAAAAGCAACAAACAAGTAGCAGACATATCACACCATATCATAGACTAAATCAAACTAAGATCGCTCAAATATCAAAAAGCAAATCTCTTCTTGTCCTTATATTTGATTAGTCATGGATAGTAGCAAATTATGACTAATCTCTTCTTTTCCAACGTGATAGTCACGGAAAGGTGGCTAATTATCTTCATTTAACAATAGTACTATCAATGGGCCGGGCCGGAGCGGACTGGCCCGCCGCCCGCCATGTAGCGGGCCTAAAAATGGAACCCAGCCCGCCCTGCGGCGGGCCAGACCCGCCCACTTAGAAGTTTTTATAATTTTTTTTATTTTTAAATTTTATACTTTAATTTATTATATTCGCTACTTAAGGTATTTATTAGTAACAACTTATAAATATAAATTTATTAATATATATGTAGTTAATTATGCTCTAATTAATGAATCATTAACTATAAAATTAATATATTTTAAATATAATATATAATATATAATTAATAAAACTGTTGGCGGGCCTAAAAAATTACAGCCCAGTGCGCCCTTTTGGAGGGACGGGGCGGGCCGGCACGCGGGCCACGGGCCAATTGACGGTACTAGCTAGAGATAGGTTGATCTGCCCCGTCGGATTAGAGTAAAATCTAATACGGGATTTATCGTGTTTTAATGCGATCTTCGGTTTGGTAGTTAGGGAAGGTTGCCCGGCTATTCGAAGATTAGTTGTTTGAGTCTCGTGTGACAAGGCGTGGTTTCCTCAGTCATGCGAACTCGTACGCATATTGTAGGAATCTTCACGGTCTAATACATAACTAAAACTTCATTACAATTGTCAGCATTTCGGTCGGGCTAGGGGGATTCGAACCCCGCTATTGCTATTTTACCACATTTTTATTTTGTGTTTTATTGTTTATTTAGTTCATCGTTATTTTTATTTTTATCAGATCAAAAGTATTTACTAGAATATTTAAACGACGATTTCCTAAAGTATTTAGTTCGTTTGGGTTCAATACTCGAATACTTGTCATTTCTATATTATTTTCAATAGGTATACTTGCCTGTTGAGCGTAAGATAGTTCATTTGTTTTACTTTTATTATTCGTTCCGCTCGATTAACGAACCTACTCATTTACTATACACCTTGAACATTTAGTAAAATCTCGGACAATTCAAGAAACTTGCGTTTCTTTATTTTCTTTTTATGAAATATATATCATATTTTTCCAATCTTGTTGGTCAGAGAATCACAAAATTTCATATTTCACAAGCTACGTTAGCGGGAAAATATGATTTCGGGAACAAAAATCCATGCTAGCAGTGGCGGAGCCACATGAGGTCCAGTAAAAAAAATTTATTAATAATTTACTGTAAATTATCTACTTATAGGATGAAAACTAAAGAAACTTATACTATGAGGACCCCAGTGAAATTTTCTAAGAATACATGGGTATGGGGCCAATTGAAATTTTCTAAACATAGTGGGTAATTTGACCCCACTGAATGAAAGTCTGCCTCCGCCACTGCATGCTAGCCTCGACATATAAGGCGTATAACTCCAATATATGATATATTATTTTTTCGTATACATATATATAAACTTTCACTCGGAAAAAATTACCAAATAATAAATGCAATGTTTATTCTAAATTTTTGTATGGAAAGGCTTTTAATTAAGTTCAGGTTTAATATCAGTATAAATTGGCATCGTCACTACAACGCGTGTTTTTCTCCCTAAAGTGAATAAAACGTTTGAAAACAATAAAACGTGAATCTACATAGATATTGCATTTTTACAAACAGGCTAACTAGCCTACAGGGCCATCTGGTCATATCACGAGTGCCAGAGGGAAAGACACCTCCTAAGCAGGAAAAAACTCCGGGAGACAAAGTTCCCATGAGGAGAAAAAAAAACCGAAAGAAAACAACTTTCCAAAGTTTCAATTGGAAGAACTAAAGATTCTACTATAAACCGAGTCTAAATTTTCACATAAGAAACAACAAACTCAATTTTAAAGCGCACATTTTTATCATTTTGTTATGCCCATCAGTCGTACGGTTTTTTCCGTGTTCTATTTGGCTCCGTTTACCAATTTGAATTTCACACGCATATAGAGTGACGCGTTTCCTTTTCTCCTTCACTTCGCGTCGGAAATGCAATATGGTCCTTGGGTATTTGTTGTCTTGTCACGGCTATTCAGAACAGAAAATACAAATGAGGAGAAAATAATCTTTCTAGAAAAATATAATATTTTCTTTTAAGTATATCTATGTAGATTCACGTTTTATTGTTTCATTTACAGTCTAGAGTCTTGACTTCGTAAAACAAGAATAAGTAATTGTGCATGTAATTTCTTATTATCATTATGCTCAGGAGAAATTCCCTTTCCATAACTTTTGAAGTTTAACAGTTTTGTTCATTACCCCTTGAATAATTTCTTCATGTTCGGTATCCATCTATGAAAAATTATGTGTTTAATATTCCAAAACAGTAAAAGGACGAAGTAACCTTTCTTATCCGCAAAAATGGATATTCTACTACCGTTGTGAGTTGTATACCAATTCTTGTGATTATTATACCAACTGTCATTGCTACCAACAAATTAACGTTATTATAATTTTATACAAATAAAACTGGACATTATACCAATTATTGTCGCTATTATACAAGCAAAATTGAAGATTATACCAAATGTTAGCGTTATTATACCAACAAAATTGAAAACTAAACCAACAATTGTTATAATATTCAATCTTATTGGTATAATAGCACAATAATTGGTATATTGTCCAGATTTATTTGTGTAAAACTTTAATAATGCTTGTTAGTATAATAGTAGTAATGAGTTTTGTTGGTATAATTCATGCAATAATAATCTCGGAGCTTTTTCGAACATGTGAAGCAAAGTTATTTTCTTCTTTTCAACGTTGAAAATACTATTCTCAAAACTAAGCAGAAAACAATAATTGGATGGGTTTTTAGGAGTAATTTAAACTTAAAAGAGAATCAATAATTGGATGGGTGTCCCTAGTGGACCCTTTCTCTCCATGTGGGAGAATTTGTTCCCCTTGTAGGATTGTTTGGTGCTCCTATGTGGGCCCTTTTTTTCCGGTTGACGATGTACTAGTGAGATTATTTGGGCTATTTAGCCTTATATCTTTTGTTATTAATGCAAAGTATCATTGACAAAACATTAAAAGAAACTCAAAGGGAATTTCCCTATTTGTAAGGATGTTGGTAATAATGAAAGTCAATTCAAAGAACTCTAAATCAAGGGGGAACTAGTGAAAGAAATATATAATAAACATAAACGCAAAATGGTTTCGTTTATAAATAACGGGATCCCTATAAATAACCGTGTGCTTCTCATTCTCCATTGAATCTCACACCACGCGCTCTCTCTCTCTCTCTCTCTCTCAGAGGCCATCACGACACGAGCATTTCGGTGCCGTTGTTCTATTCTTTCTCTATTCGATATGCAAATGCAAGCACTAACATTCTCTCACCGGCCTTCGCCTTCAAGTCTTCGGAGAACGTATCCGACTCCAGTCGCTGGCGTCAGATTCTCCAGCTCAGCCGTTACTTTCCGTCGTCGCACCTTTCAGTGCTATGATGCTTCCATTTCTGCTTCTTTAGGTTTGCATCATATTCTCCGTCTAATTACTGTTGTTTATTACTCGCATCAGAGTTGTGGCGTAGAGCTTATATTAATTTACTGTCATGAGCAAAAAATGACAATGCATTATCTCGTTTTCAACTTCTGTTCATAGTAGCGATCTCAGCAATGTTTTTGCCTGTTCCGTTGTGTCGGAGTAAAATTAGTTCTTTCTGCATTAATTTTATTTCAATTTGGGATAAAAAACGATGTTGTCTTTAACGTTTATCCAGATTCTCGATCATTTTTTCCTAAAAGAGTTGGTGGTGTTTACAAATTGCAGGTGTGGATTGTTGAATTATTAAGTTTCTTCTAATTATATAATATATCTCATAAATGAGTTGGATGCATGTTATACCTAACTCATATAATTATGTCTTTTGATGAGTCATAATATTCTCTTCTATTATTGTTGTAATAATGTGTTTGTGTGATGTGTGTTTTATTGTCTTTATGTAATTATTGTGATGTTATATATGTATATGCATGATGATGAATGAATGTATGAATGTTTATGTATGAAATGAAGTTCTAAGACGTATGGTCTTAAGATCTAAAAGTATCTCCTTTCCTCTTCTCAACATAATCAATCATTCATTCAAGCTTCAACCTATTCTATACATCAAAATTCCAACATGGTATCAGAGCTTTATTCTTGAGGGACTTGTGAGTTAAAAAAAAAAAAAATTATACCGTAGAAGAAATCGAAGAAGATGGCGAGCAACTCTCTAAGCACGGGGCCTCCGGTTTTCAATGGCGAAAACTATCACATATGGGCGATTAAGATGAAGGCATATTTGAAAGCGCTATGCCTATGGAATGTGGTCGAAAATGATGAAGAACCACCGGCCTTACGAGCAAACCCGACGATTGCTCAAATGAAGAAGCATGAAGATGACCTCGCCAAAAAACCAAAAGCACTAACATGTTTACACTCGGCTCTCTCCGATATGATCTTCACAAGAATCATGACTTGTGAAAATCCAAAAGAAGTTTGGGATAAGTTGAAGGAAGAGTTTGAAGGAAGCGATCGTGTGAAGAGCATCAAACTCTTAACATTAAAAAGAGAGTTTGAAATGTTGAAGATGAAGGATGGAGACTCGGTGAAAGATTACTCTTCCAAGCTTTTAGATCTTGTTAACAAAATAAGGTTGACGGGAGAAGAGTTCAACGATGCAAAGGTGGTGGAAAAAATGATGATAAGCCTACCATCGAAATTTGAAGCGAAAATTTCGGCTATCGAAGAATCATGCGACCTCAAGACTCTATCCGTTGCGGAGCTCATAAGCAAGCTTCAAACTCAAGAGCAACGAGCAAACATGAGAGAAGAAGATACCACCGAAGGAGCTTTTCCGGCCTTTAAAGTAAAGATCAAAGGAAAGCAACTAGTAAAAGAAGGCACAAGCCAAGATGAAGGCAATGATGATGAAGATCAAGGTGCTCATAATTATAAATACAAAGCAAAGCCTAACCGATCGTGCAAAATATGTTTTCGAAACAACCACGTCGAAAGTGATTGTTGGTACAAGGAAAAAGGCGCAATCCGGTGCAACTATTGTAAGAAAATGGGGCATCTTGAAAGGAATTGTCGGCTTAAAAAACAAGACAACGTTCAACCACAACAAGCCAACGTCTCCGATGATCAAGAAGAGGCTAAAGAATGGCTCTTTATGGCGACGCCGGAGGAGAAAAGTGAGCAAATATGGCTCATTGATAGTGGTTGTACAAGCCACATGTGCAAAGATGAGAAGATGTTTGTGAGCTTGGACAAATCCATCAAGACGAAGGTACGACTAGGAAATGGCAAGGTTATTCAAGCCGAAGGGAAGGGATCGATACCGGTCGAAACAAAACGAGGTACAAAATATATTCCCGAAGTTCTTTTTGTTCCTCATTTAACTCAAAATCTTTTGAGTGTCTCAAGAATGATGGAAAGAGGATACTCTCTTTTATTCAAAGACAACGCATGTGTTGTCTATGATCCGAATGATGTGATTTTAGCTAAGGTGGCTATGGTTGGAAAAAGCTTTCCTATGAAGCTCAATGAAATGTGTGAAGATGTTAATTATGTTTCACATGATGGAGACGATTCATCTCTCGACTCGTCTATGGAGTATGAAAAATGTATGCATGTTATGTTGGAAAATTCCTTGCTAAAAGAAGTAACGAAGCATGATGAACGGGAACATGCTATAAAGGAGGAGATGGTGATGGACGGAAAATTTCAGATTCAACATTTGGTTCTCAATTCCTTAAAGAAGTCTAAAATGAGGAGGAGCATGCCGAAGCCAAAACTTGCCGTTCACGATGAAGCCGCTGCAAATGTAGAAACTGTCGAAGTCAAGTTTCATGCTATTCGACGAGCTAAAGAGGATGATAAGGTAAAATTTAATCAGTGTTGTCCTCATGATAAATATACTGATATGATGATGAAGGCATTGCCCAAAGGAAGGCTCAAACGTCGAAGTGTCGTTTAAGAGCCATGAAGAAACTTAAGGAGGAGTGTTGAATTATTAAGTTTCTTCTAATTATATAATATATCTCATAAATGAGTTGGATGCATGTTATACCTAACTCATATAATTATGTCTTTTGATGAGTCATAATATTCTCTTCTATTATTGTTGTAATAATGTGTTTGTGTGATGTGTGTTTTATTGTCTTTATGTAATTATTGTGATGTTATATATGTATATGCATGATGATGAATGAATGTATGAATGTTTATGTATGAAATGAAGTTCTAAGACGTATGGTCTTAAGATCTAAAAGTATCTCCTTTCCTCTTCTCAACATAATCAATCATTCATTCAAGCTTCAACCTATTCTATACATCAAAATTCCAACATGGATGAGCAAACTTTTATCGCAGCATCGAAACATGGAAATGTAATTCCTTTGTACAAATGCATATTCTCTGATCACTTGACGCCTGTTCTTGCCTACCGATGTTTGGTCAAAGAAGATGACCATGAGGCTCCAAGCTTCCTCTTCGAATCTGTAGAGGCGGGCTTTCGCCAATCGAGTGTTGTGAGTAGCCAGTACACAGACACACATACACTTAAAGTTCATGCTGCTGTCTTTCAAGTTCATTATTAAGTTTTTGGTACTATAGGGTCGCTACAGTGTGGTGGGTGCTCAGCCTGCCATGGAAGTTGTGGCAAAGGAGAATAATGTCACCGTTCTTGACCATGAATCTGGTAACGTAACCAAGAAGTTCGTTGAGGATCCTATGACAATCCCAAGAAGCCTTTCCGAATCTTGGAGACCACAACTAATTGATGAGCTTCCTGATGCATTTTGTGGTGAGAGAACTGCCCATTAATGTTACTCATACATGGTGGAAACTTAAATGATTCGTATACAATCTCATGTTATTTGGAATAGATTGACGCGAGCAGTGTCATTACATGCCGGGACAGAATGCTTGTTATGAGTGCTCATTAAATCTATCTGTGATATGTTTTGGATCTTTGGTTGCCGTATGAAAACAGTAAAGCTAATAAAATTTCATATAATTTCTTCAATAGGTGGATGGGTTGGTTTCTTCTCATATGATACGGTTCGTTATGTGGAGAAGAAGAAGCTTTCCTTCTCTGGTGCGCCGGAAGATGATCGAAACCTGCCTGATATTCATCTCGGTCTGTTTGATGGTGTAATTGTTTTTGATCATGTAGAGAAGGTAAATATAACTGCCTTATTTGGGGATTTTGTTCTTGAATATTACTGATCCTCTAATTTGATTTTATCAAACTGATTCTCAGAAAGCTTACGTCATTCAATGGGTGCAATTAGATCGATATTCTTCTGCTAAAGCGGCTTACAACGATGGTATCAAACGCTTGGAAACATTGGTTTCGAAAGTACAAGACATTGTTCCGTGAGTTTTTATTATTAAATCTAACGTTACGTCGATGATAAATAATCCATACCACAAAATTGGTTAAGACATCTCTGTTTTCATTTGTCAGTCCTCAGCTCTCGTCAGGTTGTGTTGATGTCTCCACACGTGGTTTTGGACTCTCACCAGACAAGAGTAACATGACAAGTGAGGAATACATGAAGGCTGTTTTAAAGGCGAAAGAGCATATCTTGGCTGGAGATATCTTTCAGATAGTTCTAAGCCAACGGTTTGAGAAGAGAACATTTGCCGATCCTTTCGAAGTATATCGAGCATTAAGAGTAGTGAATCCTAGTCCATACATGAGTTATTTGCAGGTTTTTTTCCCACCTAGTCATTACTCCTCTACGAAATTTAAAAAAGAAAATATCCAATATTAAGTAACACTGATGTTATTTCTCTCATCTCTCTCCTTGCCAGGCCAGAGGCTGTATACTCGTTGCTTCAAGCCCAGAAATTCTCACAAGAGTGAAGAAGGTTCTCGTACATTAATAGCTGTTCAAATCTCACCTTCAGTGTAATCGGAGAAATCATTCGTAACGTGAATTGATACATGACAGAACAAGATTGTTAACCGACCACTGGCGGGGACCACTCGAAGAGGTTTAACGCCATACGAAGACGAGATGCTAGAGATGAATCTACTGAAAGACGAAAAACAGCGTGCAGAGCACACCATGCTCGTTGATTTGGGAAGAAATGACGTTGGAAAGGTTTCTTTCTTCAAATCAACAACCCTTATTTACTTCTTGTGCTTTCAAGAAAATCTTCAATAAGGTTCCTTAAGTTAGGGGATTATTAATTAATGGCAGGTTGCCAAGTCTGGTTCTGTCAAGGTTGAAAAGCTGATGACCATCGAACGATATTCCCATGTGATGCACATAAGCTCAACGGTCACCGGGGAATTGCTCAATCATCTAACTGCATGGGATGCACTAGGTGCTGCACTACCCGTCGGGACTGTCAGTGGAGCACCAAAGGTATAATTTAATAACCCGCTAATTAGGCATAGGATTAGTTTTGTTTTATGTTATTATATTTTTATCATCCCATCATGTCGGACTAATAATAATAATAATCAAAATTGTCACTTTGATCACTTGATCTATTATCTCTCAAGGTTAAGGCGATGGAGTTGATCGACGAGTTGGAACCGACGAGGCGTGGGCCGTACAGCGGGGGATTTGGAGGGATATCATTCACGGGCGATATGGACATTGCGCTGGCGCTTAGGACGATTGTATTCCCTACGGGGCCACGTTACGACACGGTCTTTTCTTACTACAAGGACGGTAATAATAAACGTCAGGAGTGGGTTGCTCATCTCCAGTCTGGGGCGGGAATCGTTGCTGATAGCTCGCCGGAGGATGAGCAGTTAGAGTGCGAACGCAAAGCAGCTGGTTTGGCTCGTGCTATTGATTTGGCTGAGGCTGCATTCGTCAATGGAGATCGCTTCCAGAAGAAGAAGAATTGGACGACGGGTATTGGGTCGAGGTCCCTCGAGTTTCACTTGAAGGAGGAATTGGTCTCTCAAAATTGAGAGAGATAATGGTCTTCTTCAGGGGCGGAGCTAGAAAAAAGTTTGAGGGTGGGCGAAAATAGAAATAATTATACGATATATAACAAAAAATAACCATACAAATTGCGGCTGTTTTTCTTGTTTAACGAGTTATATTTTATCAAATCATTCTATGTTTGCATCATATCTTTTTTTTCTCAAGAAATATATCATATTCTGTATAAATAAATGCTTCAAGATTAAAAAGTGTAGCTTAAATTCTCTAATATTTTTTCAGTGAGGGTATACTAGATGAAAAATATTGAAATATTGGATAAAACAAACTGTACGGTACTGACTATTTTTTGGACTACTTTTGATACTATTTTTGTTGACGTCTAATAATGATCGCCCGATACAGATTTATCTTCATAGGTGAGGTTACGATCCTATCATTCGAAAAGATAATCAATTCCTTCTATTAAGAGACTTGTACCGTAATATATTAATAAATAAAATAATTGCCTATCAAATGAGTTATCATTATTACCTTAAATAATGGACATGATTAATGGTATAGTTCACTAAGGGATATAAATTTCGTACCTAAATATATAAATATATTAATTGTTATTAATTGATTTCCATCATATAAAGCACATGTGATATACATATATATACATACAACTAGGCATGAGGTGGCTCCGCCCATGGTCTTCTTCTTCTTCATATTATGCCTAGTTGGGATTAAGTTACAATCTTGTTTTTTTTTAAACTCTGTACATGAATCATGCATGTACCATGTGCCGCGCGTAATCATATAACTTAAAATTATAATAGTATCTGGCTAGGAGAATTAAATCAACGACTAAAGATGAGAGATTGTATTAATATAAATCGTTGTTTGTTACTCCCTCTGTCCCAAAGGGTTTGGACATTTGGGGTATGATACGATTTTTAAGAAACTGGATATGTTAATAATATATACAAATAAAAAGTAAAAAATTGTATATTTTGACACGTCTTTTAAGAGAATTTAATATTATTATATTGATTGTTTGTGGTAGTTTTTTGCTATAAAATGAAATGTACAAAATGGAACAGGACGCCCGATATAGTAAAATGTACAAAATGGTTTGGGACGGAGGGAGTATATGCTGGGCCACATTATCGGACAATTTGATAGTTTAAATATGGAAATCAATGGCTAAATTTAAGGAGAGTTGGATTGACACACAACAATGAGCATAATCAAAAGACAAACAGAATTCCATAAGGAGTACGCGCATTCGCATATTTGAACGATTATAATTTATGAATGTTAAAATCTTAATTTGAAATCCAAAATCATTGACAAAAGTTAAATTTTTGAAATCACGATTTCTAAATGGAACTCGAGCTCGAGCTTTCGAGCATCTAAGAGTGAGCCCCAGATCAACAATAATGAGCTCTAGCTCGTCAACTCATCATTCAACTTGATTACTATCATTCCACCTTATTAGGGAGTAATACATCATTCAACATTTTGGTCCCTCGATTGATTTAATCGCTAGTTTAGAGAAATTTAACACGTTAGAGCCAATGATCTCCTTTTACTCGACATAAAACCTCATAACACATCTTCTTCGTCGACTTAAATGCACGTGATCATCATTATACATTACATTTAGGAAGGGATCGACAACCTTGAAATGAGTTAAATGTAATACGTCATGATGCCCACGTGCGTTTAAGTCGAAGAAGATGTACTATGAGGTTGAGTAAAAAGAGATCATAGGCTCTCACGTGTTAAATTTCGTCTAAATCAGCGATTAAATTAATCGAGAGACCAAAACCGTCCAAAATCGGTAACATTGGGGACTAAAAGTGTCACCTCGAGACATGAGGGCCCAGAAACACCCACACCCCAAACATCGGGGACTAAAATTGCCCTTTCGCCCCTATTATTACTAAATGTTGCCCCCGTGTGATGCACGATGACAATTGTGTTTAATCTATCCGGATCTGAACAGACTATTGCGTCTAAAATTTTCACTTATTTTTTGAACAACAATTTGTTCAATAGCTAGATTATCTTGGAGTTCGAGGCCTGTGATTTCGTTGGGTACATGGAAGCTCATAACATCAAGCATTCGGATAAACCATTTTGAGTGGACAAACGCTCTCTCCTACAAGGATCATTATGTAACTTGTAATGTAAAACCGAGTCCAAGAATATTAGACCACGAATATCATTGATTCAGCTATAAACAGGGATCTCAATGCAATGGAAGTAATTGTGGTGAGACCCGAACCAACATCAACACCATTTTTCCCGGGCAGCTACGTTTTCTTCGAGTTCTTTATAGAGTTAATTATGATTCAGGCCCCAATTAAGTTTTAAAATCGAGTTTAGGCCCTGTCAGAAAAAGCAATTAGTTTTAAGGAGCCGATTTCTGCATACCACTTCATCGTTCTGCAGTACCACTTCTTTGTTCTGCAGTACCACTTCATTGTTCTGCAGTACCACTTCATCGTTACTGCAAAAACTGCGGTCAACACTGGTCAACGCGGTAAACTGACAGTCAACCCGGTCTCGGTCTCGGTCCCGCTCTCAGACTGGACTGACCGGTCTTGGTCTGGACTGGTCGGTCTCGGTCAGTACTGGACTAGTCCGGTTTCGGTCAGGACTGGTCGGTCTCATACTGGACTGAACTGACCAATCTCACACTGACTGGTCAGTTTTGGACTGGACTGGTTGGTCTCGGTCTGGTCTGGACTAGTCCGATCAATGACTGGTCAGGTCAATGACTGGATTGACTGGTCAACTGTTGACTGGTGTACAAGCCTTCTATTGCAGCAACAGGTACAGGCAGATAATGCTGACGGCACTGACCAAGTCAACAAAGGCTCCCAACAGTTATATTAATGAGTCTAACGGCTATATCAATGTGAGGAAGCCCATAAATACAACATTGAAAGGCAGAAACAAGGGGAATTCTAGAGCAAACAAGCACACATTTCAAGAGAAAAGAACAAGAGCTAAGAGCACAAAATTAAGAGAGTTCTTCCCAAGTGTGTGGGTTACAAGAGAGATAGAGCTAAAACGTTCAAACCCACATATCTCATTCACACATTAGAGAGATGAGTTTTAGTAGATTAGTTGAATGAGAGTTTAGCACATAGACTATAAACAAGTGTATGTAGTCTTCACACCTCGTCTTAGCTTAGTGACGTAAAAGATCAAGCCGATTGTGAGGTTGCGTCCTACAACCATGGTTGTCTAGGACTTTGTCACTTTCACGAATCAAGTTTACACTCTCAGCTTGGCGAATCAAGCGCACACCTTCAGCTTCGCGAATCAGGTTCACGCATCATCAAGCTTCGCGAAGCAAAGTTTCGCGAAGTTGAAAGCATGGACCTTCGGAAATTCAAAGATTAAGTCAACGCTCAACTTCGCGAACTCTGCTCTGTGAATTGAATTTCACGTGTCAAGTCTACAAGACGAGTTTCGCAATTAGTTGAAGAAGCGGAGTTTCACGAATCAAGACTACTTCACGAACCCAAGTACTTAGGCTAGTCCGCTAGTTCCCAAACCATTTCGCGATCCAATCATTTCGCGAATCCAGTCACCTTTCGCGAATTACATTCAACTTCACGAATCCAGACCTCTTCGCGAACTAAAGGAACCAGTCTACTTCGCGAATCGTATCTCAGACTAATTCGCGATTCAAAACTTCCGCGAATCAAGCATTTAAATCAATTCGCGAATCAAGACTTATACCAATTCGTGAACGCTAAACTACTTCGCGAACCACAACACAACTCGCGATCAAACAACACGATTAACACGTGCCAAATGCTATACCTGGCTGATATCTTTTCGGATTTTCTGTGCCACAGCGGTGTTCCACCAACCATTTTTCGACAAGTGTTAAAATCGTTTACCAACTGGACACTTATCGCAATTCGGTTGGTGAACACCAGATTGGAACACCAATATGGATGGAACAGAGGATCCAATCTAGGCTGATACAACATATATAGCCTAGAAAGCACATTTACGGGGTGTTTGTTTTGGGGTGATCCTCCAAAACATCACCGTGATCCTCTCGTTGACCACTCATCACTCTGTTTGTTTAATCTAGGTGAGAGTCATCATGGATGTTGTTGGATCACCTAGGTAATGAAAATGGGGTGATATTTCCATATTTCAGATCACCCCAAAAAATTTAAGTGACCAACATCATGGTGATGGGGTGATCTATCTAACTTTTTAATAGACGAAAATACCCCTCATATTTTAACAATAGTACTTTATATGCCTTTATAAATATTTTAATTACATGATTAACATAATTAAATCTTAAAAATATTTCGGTTATTTAAAAATATTTAAACTTATATTTAAAAAAAAAGAATGATTATAAATAATGCTTATAAATATGTAATTTTAACATATTAATGATTATTTCATAAAATATCGCCTTAAAAAAATAAACACATTATTTAATCATATGTATAGGGTCAAATATAGCATTTATACAATGTCACCCTACACATCACAGTGATTAAACAAACATAATACTTTCATATCACGTTGATCTGCAAAACGAAATATCATCTTAAAACAAACACACTGATGACGTATCACCTTGATCGACATTCCCGTGATACTTACATCACCGTGATAAGCGTATCACCGTAATGTTGGATCACCTGAAACAAACACCCCCTTAACTGTAATTAATTCCACTTATACATGATTTATAACACAAACCAAGTATTTATTGATTCAAAGATTAATACATGGTCCTAAGCCCATTTAGACAGATGACAATCAACCCATTAAAGATCAATTGGATCCTTAATTGGGTCTGAGTCTAGACACATTTATAGTCTAATTGGATCTAGTTCTAGACTACCCATTTACAAATTCAATGTAACATCGAACTCGAGACTACCCATTTACAAATTCAATGCAACATAACAATCATGTAATAGCCACATAGATGAAATAGAAACGGTTGTTTCGCCATGAAAACAACCAACTTCAACGTAAGAAAACAACCAACACGTTTAAAAACGATCATCAAAACACATGGATCCAAAAGTAAGCCATGAAGAGAAACAAACACCAATGCAAATAAAAATCACAGCACAGCAATGCGATCGACTCTGACTCGGACTCAACCCCCCGCCGAGGCCTCTGCGCAGTCCAAAGCCGAACGAATGTTCTGCACAGTCGAGCTCACTAGCGAGTGGACGTTGGCCACCGTCTCCATGCTGACCGGGCTCGGGTGCTGCCCGCCAGACACCAATATCTGCATGACCACGGTCAGAAGTGACCCCTCAGGGCCACACCCGGACCTGACCTTGTCTCTTCTGTTACCGGCCCGGCCGTCACCCGAGATGACGAATCCCGACGGGAGAATCTTCACGTTGTCGGGATTCCGCCCGTTGATGACCGAAGTCACGTCGGGCATTTCGATCGGGGCGTAGACGAACATCGCCCCGAGCGGGCCCACGAGGGTCTCTTGGAGGATTGAGAGGCCGACACCAACTCCTTTGGGGAGGTAAGGCTGCAATTTCAAGGCAAAATTGTTAAACGTCGAAGATTCGAGAGAAAAAAAAATCGCTTGGGTTTATAGTTCGCGAAGAATATCGCGAGTTGGTCGTATGTAATAAAATACCAGATGAAATAAAACACGCCATCGACCCGAAAAAAAAAAATCGACGGAAGTCACCTGAATTATGGATATGCGATTCCCGGGTTTAGGGCCGGTCGGGATATGAGCGAGGGCGTTTACCAGAGCCCCGCTTGCCAAAACGTCCCACTGCATTCGAAACACGAAAAAAAATAGTTCGGTCATATGTGATATTGGGCCCCAAAAATTTGTGGCCGCGTGCAACAGACCAGAATGCGTCATAAATTTGCGAATAGTGAAGAAAGAAAATAGTGCGATTTGCTTACAAGAGCTCTTAGGGTCTCGTCGTTGAAGAAGTTGAATACTTCCTCGGAGGGAAGGGGAAGCCAGAGAGACATAGCCGCGCCGAGGACCAACCCGTCGGGACGACCGAGGGAAACGTTCTTCCTCAGAGACACTCGAAAGCCGCTGTTGTTGAGCTCCGACATGTGGGAGAAGTCGAACTCGTCGGACATGTTCACCGCTTCGCTGAAGTCCATCACCATCCTATGAGAGAGCCTCATGAGGTTGCAACGACCTTCCACGGCGCGGATGACTGAATAAGCCACGTCAAAAGAAAAGACAGAAAAAAATAAATACTGAAAAAAATTAATATATAGATAGATAGTATGATTTTACCCCCATCGGGCTCGTGCTTGGGAGCGAAGGTAGGCTCCATGGAAGATGCCAACCGTTCACAAGTTGCTCGAAGAGATGCAATCCACCTCTTGGCTCCGTAGGCTTGGGAGCTACGAACCAAGTCCTTGTAGAGCCGATGGTTCGGCGGCTTGTCTTCCACTTGCACGTGCTCGACCCATTTGACCTGTAAATAGAGATTATTATGCGTTAATGTTTGCCCGATTATGATGTTTTATGTAAGGATGTAATGTTTGTGGGACAGGTGCCCAATATTGATTCTCTCTGCCAGCCAACATTTCGTTGAGTGAGCCTGTCACACATGGACCTGGACTAGTGTGGTTGAAATTTCATTAAAAAGAAAATACTCACAATTGATTTTCCGTCCGGGGCATCTTGGATCATGCATCCCGAGGGGAACTTCCATGAACGAATGGGATTAGCTTCGGACACTTTCTTGAAGAGGTCGAAAGAAACGTCAGCGATGGCCCACGAGTTTGAGCTCAGCTGTCTGCAGTAGCGGAGCAAGACGAAGTGCCTTGGAGCCACGTGAGGCGACAGGACGTGGACTTGCTCGTACATCTACGCCGTGGAAACATCAAATTATGCAAGAATTTCCGAAAAAAAAGAAAATAAGTTTGGATTTTTAGGCTCGATCGAATTACCAAGACTATGGAACCTCCGAAGTTCTCCTCGTCGAGCTTTTCGATGGTCTTCGCCACCGTCACAACCGTAGGGAACACCTCCTTCCACTTGTCCTGCCAAAACAACTCAATTTTTTGGTACGAAAGAAAGAAAGAAGAACGAATGATCATTCGAGTAAAGGGGTTGTGCTGTTACGACACATACCGCATCAGACAACATATTGAACAGATTTCCTCCAGACATTTCGACCTCAGCATAATCCATGGAAGACTCAATTCTAGCGTTGGTCGAGTTGAGAGGGCTCAACGAGGGCACGGGAAAGAGCCGCTCGTAGGTCTCCCTATGCAGACTGCGCCGCCCGTCAGCACCCAAGTGGACCCACACAGGCTCCTTGGTGCTCAGAAGCTCCACGAGCTCGTTCATGGCAGAAGCAGCTATTTCGAGGAGGGCCCTTTTGTCCAATCCCATGACGCCACCTGTCGCCGCCGGCAGCTGTGGGTCCTCTAAGGGCCCGTTAGGGTTAGGCTGCAGAAAACCGCCCATCGCCTCCTCGATCCCAAGCTGTCCAGTGGCTGCGTTTCTTATCTGAGAAAAGAAAAAACGACAAGAACTTTAGAATTTATTCTATCGAGAATTCGCAAATGGAGGGATAAATCGCCGACCATTTCTTTCAATTGGGCGTTTTCGAGCATCACTGCTCTGATACGTTCCTCAATGTTACTGCCGCCCGGGCCGCCGCAGTTAGGGCACATCATGTTCTTGAGAGCCTCTCTAAGTGCGATGTTCTCAATGAGGAGTTTGTCCTTTTCGTCTCGGAGGGCGTAGTTCTCTTCCTTCTCGATATGTGTCTGAAAAACGACGCGTAAGTGTATATATACATAAATACGAATTATGCCGATTTTTATATAAGTAAAAGGAGGGTAATTGTTATTACCTTCTTTTGAGTCCTCTTGTTTTGGAACCAGAACTTAACCTGGGAAGGATCAAGACCAAGTTCCTTGCTCAGTTCTTTCCTTTGGTTCTCGTCGGGATTCGAACATTCCTTGAAGTACCTACGAGTGTGTGTTTGTGTGTGCGATATATCATCATCATATACGTCAATTAATCTCCGTGAGATACGGAAGAATTGCACGAATTAAGACCGTCAAGGAAGAAGATCTCGGAGATTAAGACAAGGCATTGATGTAATCATGTAAAGGAAATATCGGATCTCAACGACTTGATCGCGCCCACGGAAACTATTAAATAGACTATCTAACATAGTAAGTAAAAGACTATTCACCATCAATACGTAGTCATTGTTTTTCACCACAACGATTTGAAAAAACAAGAGCACATGACTGAAACTGAAACTTCATCAGCACATAACACATTTGTTCTTACGATTCGAGGCGTTGGATCTGTTCAGCAGTGTGTCGTTGGTAGTGCCTCTTTCCCGGCAGAGGCTGAGAGTCTTCCCTGTCGCCCGATGGATTTCCAGCGTCCATTTTCTTAGCCTGAGAGAGAAGGAAAAAAAACAAGGGTCTATGAAAATGATAACAACAATAGTAGCAGTGTAATGATCTGATGTGTATGCATGGAGACAAGGAAGAACACACATACTTCAGAAGTCAAAAGAGTATTGAGGAGATATGTGATTTGATATGAGATAGGGGCATATATATATATATATATATATATATATGTGTGTGTGTGTGTGTGTGTGTGTGTGTGTGTGTGTGTAGTATAGGTATCAGTGTAAAAACTCTTAAATGAGCATGCTTTTCTATTGGATAGATATGGAGTTCCTAGATTCTTGGTGACAAACTTTGGAATGGAACAGTAAAGATCATATGAAGGGCAACTAATGGCTTTTTGCTTTCATTACAAGTGAGGAAGTTCCTATAGCAAATCAAGTTATCTATGGTCATGAGATTTTTTGGCTAATCAAATTTTATTATGGCTGGATTTGACCATTTATTATTGCCATACTCAGTTCCTCGACGAAGATCCATGATATATTACTAAACATGATTTCCTCATTTAATAGTTGAAACTATATATTTCAGAAACTTTGATTTAATTGTTCTTACTGTTTGAATATCCTAATTTTCAGAAAGGAAAAAAGATATTCGAGGGAAACAAATTGAATATGTCAGAATAATGCAAGTCCAGCCCAGATGTTGATAGAACACTAGAAAAAATGACAAACACCTAACGAAACAAACAATGAGCAAAGCACATAATGTTTATATAGTCTTCCCAGTATAGTCTGTCTACCCGCCAGCCAAAGCCTAACAGCCGATCCACGATGAAGAGAAAGAAAAAAGGAATTTGTATAGCAAAAATAGGCGTACAAGATTCATTTTAATAAAATGTCAAGCCCTGGCGATGTCGAATGTGCTCCCCGTTCGAGCAGGCCCCAATCAACTCCTTTGAGTTTCATTCTTGCAAACGTACTCCCAGGGCGGGAAAAACCTGATGGAATCAGAACAGTACAAAGTCGTGACATAAATTTTGTCCTTTTGAGTTCTATCATATAAGTGTGAATTTAGTGAACAAAAAGATATTGTAAGTGAAGCAGCCAAGGTTCATCATCAGAAGTATAAGTGAGAAATAGAAGATAGAAGTCTAGCATTACACAAAACACATAATCCGATAATCTTTTGTGCACATGCGATGCTCAAGTAAAACTAGAAAGCATTAGAACAGATGACTTAACGATGAGAGAACTGAAACTGGACCAAAGAGAAGAAATTTAGTTTACCCAACCTTTTCAGAACTCCCCAAACTGCTTCAAGATTAGGCGGCATTAAGATTGTGATGCACTACTGCGCTTACGTTTATTATTCGAAAAGCAGCACATTTGAATCCAAGATTTCTGTTTCTTAGCAGGTTGTGACTTCACTTCCCTCTGTGCAACAGTATCTGCCATGTATTGGACTATAGCCTGTCGTTAAACAAACAACAAACGATGTTATGATTAAGAACGACAGAAATATCTTCCATAAATACAAAAAGGGCATAGAAGTCAAAAATCTCACCTGAGGCCCTTTCTCAATCACATCCCTTGGTGGCTCAAACAGAGGATTCCCCTCGACTTTCAACACCCTTAGCTTAGTCAGCATTCTGAAAGATTCAGGGAGTACTCTTATCTGATTATTGCTCATATCCAACTCCTCTAGCATTTCTAGATTCCCAATTGACCGAGGAAGGCTCTGCAGATCAGCAAAATTGTTGCTTATGTTCAACTTCACAAGCGTCGTAGCGAAGCACAAGCTCTCTGGCACGGATTCAATCTCGTTAAAACTAACATCGAGCTCCCTAAGGCTGATCAGAGAAGCTGTAGTCGTAGGCAACTGTCTTATGTTGTTGTAACGCACTGTAAGAATCTCCAAAGACTCGATTCTTCCTAGTGCTTCGGGCAGTGCCTTAAGACGGTTATAATCTGCATGGAGCTCCTTTAGGGAAGTACATCGACCAATCGAATGGGGTATTTCCTCGAGATTGTTAGTTTCGACGTTTAGCTTCTTCAGATTGATGAGTGATCCAATCGATTCGGGAAGAACAGAGAGCCCATTGGAGCTCAAATCGAGCTCTTCGAGACGAATAAGTCGGAAGATTCCAGCGGGCAAAGTCTTCAGTTGGTTTCCTCTTAAGTCGAGGTTGAGCAAGTTCAGCAAATCTCCTATGGATTCTGGCAATTCGGCAATCTTATTACCATGCAAGTCCAACGCTTGTAATGATGAGAGGCATCCTATAGTGTCTGGCAACATGGTAATCCTATTTTCGGATAAATTTAATCGTATCAAATTGGATAGTTTCCCGATAGAATCGGGAAGCCATTCAACCTGATCTGATAATTTACCCTCGAGGATAATCTCTTGACTCCATTTCTTTGCCGACACTTCGATTAGACTAGCCAGTTTGATCAGACTAAGCTTTTCACTGTCTTGTGCTGCAAAAACGAAGTTGAGCCAATGATCGAAACGAGAAAGTAATACTTTCTAAACACCCATAACATCCAATTTAACGATCAAATCAACCGTATCAAGTTCATTAAATCTTATCAAAATTCAAAAGCATCCCACACTTGCCATTGATCTAAAATAAGATTCTAGTAATTGTCTGAGACATAACATACAAAAACAATCTGGCAAAGATTTGATTGCAGCTAAAACGTATCGAACTTTTATTCACCTGAAGAAACGACATGTGGCTTAAGAGTTGGATCCACAATCTTCGGCTCAGACAACCCATCCAAAGATCTCACTATATCCACCCCATCAAAAGCCATCTTCATTTTCGGTTTCGTCACATACAAATCGTCCTTGACAAACAAAGCCTCTTTCGAACTATGCCTATCATCTGACAAACCCGACGAAGAAATGGCAGTGGCCGGCGCAGCGACACTTGGCGCGAACCCATTGGACGGTGGCTGGTGCTCGGAATCTGGGCTGATACACTTTGAAGCTCTCTGAATCAGATCGTCAAACACCAAGTGGACGTTTTCCACTTCCAAAAGCCTCAAGGCCTCCCTCATCTGCTCCCTGCAATGGAATTGGATGGTATTTCTTTGCATCTCTTGAAGAATTTGGTATAATTCGTCTGGGACATCTTTATTCCACCTTTTGTAATGCTTCCCAATTGATTCCAACTTCAATTCTTGCTCCTTCTCCACATTTCGGATCAAAGTCGTGGCAGCTTCAACTTCTTCGATGCCAGGGCGCGACGGCAACGATCTGTGAAGTCGCATTATCTCCTCCACGACTTCGTGCGTCGACACCATCTCCGACGAGCCCAACGTACCTTCAATTTGGCGAACCAAACTACACGACAGAGGTAGAACAGCAATAAGATCCAAGTATATTCAGACGAAGTTGACAGATGATTGACGATAAAATTGAATCATCTGACTCTCCCAGAATATCCAAGATTTATCGCTTTATCAGATCATTCGACAGAGGCAGGCAAAACACCACTGCTTCGGTGTGTGAAAATAGTAACAAAATTGCAAAGCAAAATGCTTCCTCCTTCGAAAGAAACAATGCTCTATCCAAAATCCCAAATTGTAAAGAAAGAAAATGAAGGGAGAATTAAATATTAATCAATCAATGTCATGACAGCGAAAGCCCGGAGAATATAGGAGACCGAAATGGAAACTTTGGGACAATTACAGAAGATTCCCTATTTTGGATCAAACTATTCAAAAGTCCCCATCTTTTGTTTTCTTCTCATAATTGGGAGTAAAGTTCTTTTTTTGAAGCAACAGTCCACTACTCACATATAAAGGTCCATTATGTAGTATTTGGGCTACGGCCCATTATTTGAAATGGGCCCATTAGTTGAAATGGGCCTATTAGCTGACATCTGTTGCTGACGTAGCCTACGAGCCTAATTAGCATGATTGCGATTGACACGTGTCCTTAATCACGAGCTGGCAAGGACGGTTCACATGGCTTCTAATGGGAAACAAATGAAATGAAAGTCAACAAATAGTCTCTGTGAAAGAAGGGAAGAAGAACTCTGTAGGGGGGAAGAGAACTATCATATCCCAGGAACGATTACCGATCGGTTGTTCTTTTTTCGTCGGTTGATTCTGAAATGGACGACTTTATCTGCTTCGGGGACGGAAACATAACCGATGTGATCAACAGTCGCACTCTCCACAACGACCCTCATGTCCGTGCTTTTCTCTAATTGGGTTGCGATAATAGTTGTGTCCTGCTGAGTTTTGATAACTGGCTATAGTTTCTTCGCTTCTTCGTCATGTTTATTTTCATTTTTGGGTTATGAATTATGATGCTGGTTGGGTTGGAATGTCGTTAGATGGTGTTGCAATGCTGTGAACTGTTATTACTGCGTTGATGGCTGTGGAGCTGGCTTAGTGTACCTGTAAGAAATCAAAGATTGCTTTGTTTTGGGTTCCTCTTGCGGCTGCCTTTAGTGAATACACGAGTGTGATTGGTTGGGGGTATTAGGGAGGATTAAATGAAGTAGTGTTTGGTAGGAGGGTTTATTTAAAGGTGGGATTCAGTTAATACCTCTTCCCCTATTAAGGTATTAACTAAAGCGGTGGGATTCAGTTAATACCTCTTCCCAAGGTATTAACTAAAGCTGCCACTTACCCTACCTTTAGCTAATCCCGAGCATTTATGATAAAATTACAATTTATTTATTATATATTCAATTCAACTTATGGGTACATTTGTAATTGAATTTAATTAAACTTAAAAACCTCTAAAATTATCTACCAAACTCATCCGAGATCATTATTTAAATTCATCAACCAAACGCCGTAAAAATTCATACCATCCATTATTTAAACCCAACTAAAGCTAATACCATCTAAACCCATCCTCCCTACCGAACGGACCCTATGTTCTCCGACATGTTCGATAGATTAAATGGCTCTTTTTCAGTGAGTTGATACGTTCGTGCCAGCCTTTGTCTTTGTAGTGTCATTCTTTCATTCTTTGCAGCGGCTCTATGTGCTAGTGTCCCTAGGTGAAGTGCGTGAGTTAGGAGAGCATAGGATATAGAGGAAGGGAATTATATGAAATCCTGACTTGCGTAGATCTATCACTAACAAGTCTGTGAAGGCAGTTGCAAGAATGGATAGGAAAATGTCAATCACCAGGCTAGAGCCACCACTATTGAGATCTCTCTTATTTTTTTTGTTAGTAGTGATTCATATAATCGGAACTGTTAGTTAGTTCCATTGTTTTTGGACTTTTGCAATTATTCATACGGCACTTCTGTATTATTGTTGGGATGGGAATGTGATTGCACGAAAATAATCTTTACGCACGCTTTGTTTCAGGATTTTGATAAGGTTCTTCAAATTCATTCCTCGTTTGTTCGCAGGCTCTCTCTTGAGAGGGAATTAGAGGTAGCACTTTTTACCGAGAAAGATAAATTGGTGCGACTAACAATGTATCTACAGAATACCAGTCTAGTATAAGTCTTAGCATCATCAAATTAATTGTAACCTGATAAATCAAGAGTAAGAGGTCCTGTGATATTGTTGATTTTTTTACAATATAATCATATATGTCCTGACCACGTGTTTTCTGGTGTAGTTGATGCAGTTTATTTGATATTAGCATCTAAATTGAAGCCAATTCTTTTACAGGGGCACCATGGATGTGTCAATGCTATCTCATGGAACTCTGTGGGTTCTCTGTTGATATCCGGGTCAGATGATACATGTGTATGGTTCTAAAATATCCTTTTGCAACTAAGACTATGAGTGAGCCCTAACTGACTTAAATCTGTTTTTTGCTTTGCATTCATCTTGTATGATTGGTGTCCCTTATGAAGGTTAGAGAGTTGTCTTTCCATTTTAGTTAAATAGAATTGCTTAAATCAGGACTGAGCTATTATGATGTCCACTGGAGGGTAGTAATATCTATTTCTTTATGAAGATAGGTTAGTTCGGTTCAAATTTTTTAAAATATTGTCTGCTGCAGCTTAATTTATGGTCCTACTCAAGCCGAAGGCTCCTTCATTCCATTGATACTGGTCATTCTGCCAACATTTTCTGCGTTAAATTCATTCCTGAGACTTCAGACGAGTTGGTTGTTTCGGCTGCGGCGGATGCTGAGGTCATATTTCTTTGCTTGATTATGAATACGATTATGACCTCGAAACTTAATTTTTCAATTACATTTTGTTTCCGGATGTTATGGTTTATATATTGCAGGTTCGGCTATTCAATTTATCTCGTCCGAGCCTGAATGGAGTGGAGGGTAGTGATCTAGCGCCATCGGCGCTTTTCCAATGCCACACAAAGAGGGTCAAAAAATTAGCTGTAAACCCCCTTCTCTGTCATAAATGTAGATAATTGGATGAAATGTACATGCTACTCACAATCTAAATCCTTCTGGCTTTAGGTGGAAGTTGGGAATCCTAATGTGGTATGGAGTGCCAGCGAAGATGGAACCCTGAGACAACATGACTTTCGTGACGGTGCTTCATGTCGTCCAGCAGGGATGTCCCGTCAAGAATGCCGTAGTGTTCTTGTAAATTCTGTTTCCTCAAATACATTTGACTATGGCCAAATTTTTATATTTAGTTTTGAAATTTAGTTTTGAAACTTCTCTTTGAAATTTAGTTCTGTGTGTTGTTTAGCACGTTTGTACTTTTGTGATTTAATGGCAAGCTATCGTTTGAAAAAAAAAAGTATTTCTTAAATTCAATATATGTGTGTGCGAGTTGAAATTACCTGTTTGCTTAGTCATTAGTTTATGTTCAAAGGAGTTTAGTTTTGAAAATAAATTATTCTAATTTATTTTGTTATCTGATATGAAAATGTTTTGTGTCTCGTTTTGCACTTTATTGTATGTCAGTTGGACTTGCGTTGTGGGGCCAAAAGATCATTAGCTGATCCTCCTAAGCATTCTCTTCACCTGAAATCATGTGACATCAGTTCTACTAGGCCTCATTTACTCCTTGTTGGTGGCAGGTATTTTTCATTTTGTTGAATGACCACATTATTTATAAGCTTAATCTTGTAGGGAGTTTATCATTTTTTTATTTTTGTATATCATATTTCCAACACACCCCGTCATGTATATGCTAGTTTCTTTATTATCTAGTCTTTGACATGTAATTTTTCTTTAATTGGTGGTTGTGAGGATTCGTACGCAAAACATCTTTAGTCTTTAAGTTCTGATATCATGTTGGATGATCACTTTATTTAAAGGATTACGCTTATAGGGAGTGTATCATTCTTTTAATTTTGTATATTATATTCCAACACATTAATTCAGTTGCTTTCATGGTGGTTTGTCCATATGAGACTTGTCTTAAATACATGCAGTGATCCATTCGCACGCTTGTATGATAGACGTATGTTGCCACCAGTATCATCTAGTCAGAATAATAAGCCACCGCCAACTTGTGTGAGCTACTTTTGCCCCATGCATCTGTCTGATCCTGTAAGTAATCCCTCTCTTGACTTGATCATTACGAAATTCTACCCGTCTCTACTGAACTTTAAGCTAAATTATATATCTGGATGAAATGCTAATTTCACGGGCTTCTACAAGAAAAGAAAGTTCATTCTTATGACCTCATAAACCTTTTTAGTAAATGTTGTGATTGGAGAAAATGATTGGAATCGAAACCTTGTTGTTAGTTATTTATATTTAGGTTTAAGTTTTGCCACCAGATGGCCGGGGTACGGAGTAAAGAGATGAGTTAGTCATTAAATTTGTACTATTGTTAGGTGTTGATGAATGTCTCCATATTGTGTTGATCCACAATCGTCATCTTAGCATTTCTATGATTAATAGTACCATTTCTGCGAGAGATTAGCTTGTACATGACAAATCAATTTGTATATGTTTCTTCGTGCTCGTGGTTTTGCTTTTGCATGAACCTCTTCGTGGTATTGCGTTAATCCATCATCGTTCATTGTAACATGAATATAGGTTTAGTGTGAGTATATGCATCATTATGTGACATATCTTTGTAGGGTCGTTCCAGCTTACATCTCACTCATGTCACCTTTAGCCCTAACGGGGAGGAGGTTCTCCTTAGCTATAGTGGAGAACATGTGTACCTAATGGACGTCAATCAAGGTACACATGTTTACATAATTCCTTTTGCCAACAAATTTGATATTTTTCAAATTTATTTCAAAATATGATGGTCTATGTGTACATGAGTCACAATAGGAAATAACTTTTGGAAGTAAACTATATAAAATTAAAAACTAATGCACTCTTTACAAGCTTAAGCTTTAATGCAAAGTTGTCATTCAACATGGTGAAGTAGTTCATGAACCAAAAAGATCTTGTGTACGAATCCTCACGGCCATCCATTTAAGAAAATTACACGTCTAAGGCTATATAATAGAAAAACGGCCTAAGCGTGAAGGGCGTGTTGGAAACATAATTATGACATAAACATTATATACTCCCCGTGAGCTAGGCTTTTAGGTGTAGTGGGCATTCAACAATAACTATATAGCCCATGAGAATATTGCTCTGCGCATGTTTAAATAGAGGAAAACAATGATATCGGCATGTAATTGGATCCTTAATGGTATTTTGAGAATATCAATTCAAGAGTCTTGAAATGTATTCAGAATGACTAGAAGAATCAATTTGATAAGTTTTGGCGGTTGATTATCATTCGTTTTGTTGCCCAAGCGTATTGTGTTCCTAACTCTTTGTATACTTTAATTAATTTGCTCCTGTTCCTGTGTTTTGAGGAAAGAGAAAAGTTGGTGAGGGGCATGTGTCTATACCGAGAGAAGTGTCTCTACATCCTTGTTGGTTTGTTGAATATCACATGCACCACCTTGTTGTATTAAAAGCAATTGACATTGATGCATAGAATGTATGTATTAAGCTTGAACTACCAGTAGCTTAGTGTTATTTTGTTTCCGAATTCATCGGCATGCTTTCTTCCAGCTTCTACCTGTACAATGAGGTACGGGTCCGACGACGTCGCAGATCTTACCAGGTTTAGTCCCGCTGCTGCGTTTGTAGAACTGAAGTCGCCTGTTTCTCGTGTATCTCTTAACGAGTTTCATGTGGACAGAAAAGCTGCTTCTAGGGTATGCTTCCCTTGGTGCCATTGTCAAATATAAATTGTATGATCTTGCCAATGATCGAATTTTTTTCTAGCTTGACAAGTGTAGGGCATTAATTCACAGAGCAGAACGATCACTGAAGGAAGGAACGGAGTATTATTACGGTATTGAAGCTTGTAATGAAGTATTGGATAGACATGGCCATGAAATTGGTCCTACTCTCATGCATGATTGCTTGTGCATACGTGCATCCCTGTTACTTAAGGTGTTCCAAAGAATCATATGTATTCTTTTTTTTTTTTGTCTGCAGGTTTCTTTTAATGATAACTGTTGGTAATTATGTTGTTCTCCTTTTCTTTGGCAGAGAAAGTGGAAGAATGACGCGCACATGTCTATCAGGGACTGCCATGTTGCTATGAGGATTAAACCTTACTCAGCAAGGGCATATATTTGTATGGTTGATGCATTGGCCATGGTAACTAAATTAGTCTAAGATTTTGGTTCTGAGAGCCAGTAAGTTTGATTGTCCTGGAATTGTTGTCTGTTGTGGTGTTCAGAGATAGGGTGTTCGAGTATCTGGTCTAAATTTAGTTCTATACGCATGTTTCACTAAATGTTGCAGCTGGAAAAACATAAGGCAGCTTTGGAATTTGCAATTGCAGCACAATCACTGGATCCATCTGATTCTGAAATTATAGAAAGGGTTGAGACTTTAAAGAAGAATGTCGCTGCAGGTGTGTGATGATTGTAGTGCTCTCGATACTTTGAATATAGTTCATGCTTTCATGCAGTTATTTTTTTTTTTGCCTGAGGGCATTCTTATGTTTCCACATAGAATGTTGCATATTTTCATTCTGTGATCGGTGTTTAGGATTTTGATTATGGCTGCACAGTTTGATTAATGTATGAACGATACTAAACAGCTGAAAATGAAATAGCTAAACCCGAGATTGAAGGGGTATCTGGGCAAAGGAAAGAGGGACAAAGGATATTTTCTCTTAGTGACATAATCTATCGATCAGAGGGAGAAAATGACGCTTCACTAGATGATCCTGAAAGAGGCGACTCTGATTATGACGAAGACCTGGAATTGGATTTTGGAACCTCAATATCTGCTGAAGAAGCACATGATACTGAGCCCAATGTTCTTCCCAGAAATATTAATCTTAGAATACTAAGGAGAGGTGACTCCGCTTCGGAAGATGAGAGACGCAATGGATTCTGTGAATCTCCAGTGCCGTCATCTGAAAATGAAATGCTTTATCAGGTTCATGTTGCTTTTCTCAGTGTTGTTGAATATACAGTATTGTCCTTTTATACATTCTGCATCAACTTTTCGCGGAAGAAAGAATTTCCAAGTACGATAAATTGGATGTTTTTATCTTTCTGAAACTTAAAACATTGTTCATCCTCATCAGCCTTTTTTGACATACTTGATATCATTCTGCCACTAGTTACTGATGTAGTCATTCATTCGCCTTGGGATCGGACGTTGATTTCTCTTTGTTTCTTTAGAACTTTCAGACTTAGTTTAGTTGATCAAAGTAATGAACTTCTATTACACTCAATGATTAAAATAAATCTTGTATTTGTTGGAAATAAAATGTTACAAATGATATAATCTCAACTAGCTTAAGCTTTTAGGTGAAGTGATCGACAATCTTGCTGGTTCTTTTGTACACTGTTTGAACTCCCCTCTCGTCATAATTTTTACACTTCAATTCGAGTATGGTAGCAATTTTATCAACCGTGTTAGGTTCCCTGATATATTTTTTTATTCACATCAGCTTCTTGTTGATACTGTTACAGACTGTCTGTTTCTTCTCTCTCTTTTTCTCACAATGGCTTTAAAAATGGAAGCATGATATTAAAAGCTTGTCTATCTTGTTCACATTGCAGCGTGAGACTGCAGTTGATATGAAGCGGAGATATGTTGGCCACTGTAATATAGGCACTGATATAAAACAAGCCAGTTTTATTGGCCGGACAGGTAGTTGCCAACAATTGTGATTGTATATTAATGAAGTTTGTGCACTTTAGGTCTAAATGTTACCTACAAGAAGGCTCACTGTTTTCTTGTTGCAAAATCTAGAGTTATCTGTATGTTTTGAAGTTCCACTCTCCATTTCAGTTGACTACAATAATCTAGGATCTTCTCCTTTTTCTTACCTGAATATCCGAAAAAAGGGGTGCTGCTGTAACCTTCATTTTAATGCAGATCTTTCTTCTAGGACAAAGTTTGTTATTGCAGTTGCTCGATACCATTGACATACCTTGCAATGAACTATAGCTTCTCTGGTTCATCTCTTGTTCTTAGGTCAATACATTGCTAGTGGCAGTGATGATGGTAGATGGTTTATCTGGGACAAGAAAACAGCTCGTTTACTGAAGATGCTGCATGGAGATGATGCTGGTAATCTTCTTCCTCGGTTGATCATTCTGTAATCTTCAATGCTCGAGTGGTGTATCCTTGCTTCATATTTAATAGTTTCTTCGATGATGTTCAACTATGACCTGCGAGTCAGCTTCTTTCTGTAAGATATCCTCTATTAGCATCCTTGGTTTGTTGTCTGGTATTGATTTTCTAACACTTGTGTTCTTATTCGTTGCAGTTGTCAACTGTATTCAGTGTCATCCACATGACAACGTTATCGCAACTAGTGGAATCGACAGCACAATAAAGGTGATAATGGTTTAATCGTTTGCGTTTGAGATGAATTATGACTCTTATTATTATCTCCATTTTGAATTCAAATGCAGTTATGGAGTCCCACTTCCCCCGTCCCATCTGTAGTAGCTGGAGGAACCGCTGGACCCGAGACTTCAAACCCAGTCGAAGCTATGGAAGGAAATCAACGCAGATTGCGCCGCACTCGTGAAACAATATTGTAAGTCTGAATTCATTCCTTTGCCGTATGAGCATATCATCGGTGGGTCATCAAAAGATCGAATTTTTATTTTCGTTTTACAATTTGCATAGTGTTTGTTCATAACATTACTATTCATCCATTCGTGTCTGAATTCAGGCCTTTTGAGATTTTGGAGAGATTCAGTGTCCAAGAGTTTGCCGAAGGAAGCTTTCATCCATTTGAGTGCACTCAAAACTAACTCTTTCCCTGCGATGTTTTCTTTGTTTATATCCCAGTGGTTTTGTTTTCTGATTTGCCTTGGTGAGTGGTTTTAGTTCTTTTTGAAAGAGTGGGTTAGCATTTGTACATAAAATGGCATTGTCATTACTCATAATATGATTGTTTTATTTTATCTGGTAGCAACAATAGAGTAGACCTGGGTTTTGGGCCAACCCGGAACCGGCCCAAAACCGGCCCACTAAACCGGCCCAGATCCGGAACCGGTAGATCCGGTTCTGGAACCGGTAACCGGCCCAGTTAAAATGAACTGGGCCGGTTCGCGGCGTGGAACCGCGGATTACCGGTTCCCGGTTCCGAACCGGAACCGGCCCAACGGCCTCTTCAATTTTTATTTTTTTATTCTTTAAACCCTGAACAATTACCATTTTACTCCGAACGAAAATCTATAACTACTACCTCATTTTAACCATTTTAACTCACAATTACATCCAAATCTCTTTCACTCTCTCTCAAAAAGCTCTCAAAAAATCATCCTCATATTAATATTTAATATTATTAACAATAATAATTATTTTATTTACACTACTACACAAACTCACTTATTATTACAAATAATCAAATTATTATTTTATACTAATGGCGTTGTCATCGAGAAATCCTAACCCTCGCGACGAAGACGTTTTTATGGTTTTAGGTCACGCCGATACATTTCGGGGAAACGCCGACACCGACGAGGAGACCGATGTACCTAGACTTGCCCAAATTCAACCGTAAGCGGCGGTTGAAACCGTCAACCGCCGGTTACGGTTACCGGCACAAACCGTAACCGGTGACCGTATATGGCCGATTACGGGGCGGTTGGTCCGTTCGATCAACCGCCAACCGCCGGCCCGAAACCGCCGGTTACACAGTTAACGGCGGTTGGTTTTTCAAAAAAAAAAATTCGAATTTTGAAATTTGAAAATGCCGCCCAGTAAAAAAAATTAAAAAATAATAATAGCCGTTGTAACCGGCGTTGACCAGCCTAACCGGCGGTTAGCCCATCAAACCGCCGGTTACAACGGCTCCCCAAACCCTAATTCTATAAAAACCCACCCACCCAAACCCTAAAAATTCTATCTCTCATTCTCTCTCTACCTCCCTAACTCTCTCATCTCTCATTTCTCAAGCTCACTCTCTCCCTCTCAAGCTCACTCTCTCCACGCCACCTCCACGCGCCGCCACCACCACCGGTCACCCACCACCACGCGCCGCCGCCACACCACGCCGCCTCCCACCACCACGCGTCACCACCTCCCGCCATCCCACCGCCGCGCCACCTCCCACCACGAGCCACCACCGCCCGCCACCTCCCACCATGCGCCACAACCCGCGCTGCCTGTCGCCTCCCACCGCCGCCGCACACCGCCCGCCACCTCCCACCACGGCCACCACCCGCGCCGCCTGTCTCCTCCCACCGCCGCCGCCCACCACCTCCCACCGCCACCACCGCCCGCCATCCGCTCCGCCTGTCGCCTCCCACCGCCGCTGCGCCACTGGCCACCATGCGCCACCACCCGCGCCGCCTGTCGCCTCCCACCGCCGCCGCCCACCGCCCGCCACCTCCCACCACGCGCCACCACCCGCGCCGCCTGTCGCCTCCCACTGCCGCCGCCCACCGCCCGCCACCTCCCACCGCCGCGCCACCTCCCAGTGCCACCACCGCCCGCCACCCGCTCCGCCTGTCGCCTCCCACCGCCGCCGTGCCACCGCCCACCGCCGCGCCACCTCCCACCGCCGAGCCACCACCACCCCGCGCCGCTGCCCGCCCCGTGCCGCCTCGCCCTTTCGGTAACGTTTCGGTATCGTTTTTTGCCGTTTCATCTTTATCTAACCATATTTTTTTGTACCCGTGTGTGTCAGTATTTTTAGATGGATCGTGGTCACGGCCGTCGTGGACGTGGTTCTCATGCGTCGAGGCCCAGCAAAGGGAAGCAAGTCGTTGGTACTTCGTCGCAAGATGACTACCAACAGTACGACCCGAACGAGTTGTTGGATCTCGCCGACGTGCTCGGCGACGACCTCAACGAGGACGCGTACGGAGACAAGCGGCGGCAACGGCGGCGACGACGAGGATTATTAGAGGCATTCGGCGAGGCTGGACTCCACATCAACAAACAAGTCCGAGAAAAGATAAGTATCCAACTCTTATATTTTTTTGCATACAAATATTTTTTATGTTTATATTGCTAACTAATGAATTGTTATTTTCAGGTACTAATTTATTTGAACAAGCCTAACGACGAAGCCCGAAAAAGATAAGTATCCAACTCTTATATTTTTTTGCGTACAAATATTTATTATGTTTATTGGCGAACTAATGAATTGTTATTTTCAGGTACTAATTTATTTGAACAAGCCTATTATGACGAGTCACGACGAAGCCCGAAAAAAGATAAGTAAATATTTGTATAATTACTTCTTGTTCTATTTTTAAAATTAAACTTATAATGTAAATCATGTTTATGCATTTTTTTATAGGGTACAAGATTACGAAGACGAGGGGTTTCGGTAAGTGCAAGTAAGTTAGCAACGTGTGATCTCCGGATGCTTTGACGGATCATAATTGATAGTAGATTCGTTAGGGCTCCTGAGATCATACGCTGCTTTCTCGCCTACACTTGCGGAAGCCCGACCGAAAAGTCGAAGAATCGTGGCTTCGCCCGTGATGGGCTTCAACAGGTGCAGACGGCGGGCCGGGCGCGTTAGGTAACTTTCGCTTAGGACTTGGAAGTAGGTAACTTTCGCTTAGGACTTAGGAGATCGGCGCCTGCACCGTTGAAGCCTTTCTCGGACGAAGTCCCGAAAGAAGACTGATTTAATTTACATTTATGTATTGTATTGTAATTGATTAATTAAGATTTTGTAATACAGTACAAGTTCTTTGTAAAATGCAAAATGTAATTTTTTTGTAATTGTCTTGCAAATTATATAGTAGATTTCGATACATAATTCGATTTGACCAAATAATATATCAACCTTTACACAACACTAAGAATTCAAATATCTTTAAAAAACGGCGGTTGTAACCGCCGGTTACAGTTAATCGGTAGTTAGTCAACCGGCGGTTGGTCTAACCGTCAACCGGGGGCGGCTAACCGGCAACCGCCCCCGGCCGGTTAGACATCTTGTTTCGGACGGACAAAAGATGGACTAACCGCCGGTTGGGCAAGTCTAGATGTACCGGAACCGGAACCGACGGGAGCGACCGACGAGGGACCGAGCCAAGCTTCTACGGCGACGACAAGAAGGAAGCAACAACCGCGTGGTCGGCAGTCTAAGGTATGGAATTTATTCGACTTAGAAACGGACAAAAATAATCCCGCTGCAGGTACCGCTTATTGCAAAATGTGCTGTCATCCATACTCGATTAAGACCGGAATGAATCAAGGTGAGACGGGCTCGATGAAAAAACACCTACAAAGGGCGCATAATTTCGGGGACGATCTACAGCCGGTAGGAACCGAACCCCGACAACAACAAATAAACGTAAGTACGGGTAAGAATTTTGTTATTACTAGGGAAATTTCTAAAAAAGCATTAGCTAAATTCGTAGTATTGTGTGAAGAACCCTTTTGCATTGCGGAAAGTGAAGGGTTTATCGAATTTACGAGTACGATACAACCCGGATTTCATAACGTGACCCGTAAAACCCTTAGGAAATATGTCTTAGAAACTTTTAAGAAATATCAGTCTAGCTTAATTAGTCATTTAGCCAACATTTCGTGTAAGATTAGTTTGACTACCGATATTTGGACTAACATTACGTCGCAATCTTATTTAGTCGTTACCGCCCATTGGATAGATGAAACATGGACCATGCAAAAACGTCTTTCCCTAGATCCCCTAGATACGCAACATAACGCCACTACGACGAACTATGTGTTGAATGTCGCTAATAAATATTGTATTCAAGATAAAATTATGTCTATCACCTTAGATAATGTTAGCGCGAACAACGTAGCGATAGGGATCCTTCGTAGGCATCTTAGGTTACCCTTAGACGGCAAATTATTACATGCTAGGTGCGCTTGTCATATTATTAACTTGTGTGTGCAATGTGCTTTTGACGAAATTTTGGGAGATATTGTAGAAAAGTTTAAGGTAATAGGTAAGTTACTTCGGGAACGCCGTTACGGAACGTCGTGGAAGCAAACTGTCCTTGCTGCCAGCCTCACGTACAAGAAATTTCCGTTGCCAGTCCCTACTAGGTGGAACTCGTTGTACCACCTCCTCAGCACCTTCATGCGCTACAAGGACTTGTTGACGCCTTTTTGGAACGAGGTCGCAGTCGGCAACACCTCCAGGTATGAATTACGACAACTTGATTGGGATATTGTAGGTTTGGTCGTGTCCATACTTGAAGTGTTCGCCGAGGCTACGGAGAAATTTTTCGGAGTTCACTACCCGACGTCCCCATTATCGTCCCGAACCTCTTCGCAATGTGCTACAAGTTCGTGGAGTATCTCAACAGTCCATACTTGGGTGGTTTCATCCAAAACATGGAGCAGAAGTTCAGGAAGTATTGGGAAATCATCCCAATAGTACACGGTTTGTCGGCCTTAGTCGACCCTAGTTGCGGTGTTGATACATTTGATATTTTTTCGATTATTATGCTCAATTTCTTGGAAAGAAAGTGGACGACCAAAATGTGCCAATTCACGATTCTCTCCAAGAACTTTTTTTTCATTTATGCAGCTGAGCAGGGAGTGTGGAGCAACCCGTACCAGCGAGCGAAGCCTGTTCGTCGGAATGAGGCGGCGGCGCAATGGGACTACTACGAAGATTGAAGGCACAAAAGACGAAGACCAAAACGCGTGCAACAGGGTCGAACACGAATGAGATCCAGCTCTACCTGAGCCACAACTTCCAGATTCCTGAAGACTTCGACGTTTTAGCCTGGTGGAAGTCGAACGCGACTCTTTATCCGACCCTCTCCGCGTCGCTCGAGACATTTTAGCTAGGGGTGAGCAAAAATATCCGGAAACCGGATTTCGATCCGGTATCCGATTTTCAAAACCCGGAAAAATGGATATCCGGTTTTAAAAACCGGATAGGTTATCCGATCCGATTTATTTTAAAATAAACCGGATCGGATACGGATAGTGGTTTGTCTAAAATCCGGATATCCGGTTTTATATTTAAAAAAATAAAATAAAAAAATAGTCGAAAAAGAAAATGAAGGTCCAAAAAGGAAAAAAAATTCATCAAGTAGAATATTTAAATTTATATTATTTTATAATTGCAAAAAACTTTGTTAGAAAATTGAGATAAAAATAAGACATAAAAACATCGAGATGCAACTAAAAATTAATGTGAATTTGTGGTATTGTGTTTGTTATTTATTATGTAACTTTGAATCATAATTTACATATTGTGTGAATTACTATGTGTAAAAATTCTTATATTAAAAATATACTTTTTTATTGTGATAAGAAATAAAAAATATGATTTTGAAAAGAAAATAATAAAAAATATAAGAAAAATAAATTTAAAAACCGGATGCGGATATCTGGTAAAAATATCCGAATAAACCGGATATCCGATTTTCGGATATCCGATTAAAAACGGAGCGGATACGGATATCATTTTTTGATATCCGAAAATCCGAATTTCGGATATCCGAAAAACCGGATATCCGATTTTGCTCATCCCTAGTTTTAGCCGTGCAAGCGTCTAGCGTCGCCTCCGAGTCCGCCTTCTCTACTTCCGGGCGAATTACCGGCGACAGACGCGCGAGCCTTAACCCGACTTCCCTCGCAATGTTAACATTATTGAAGGATTGGTATTTGGCCGAATCGAAGAACCGACGGTAGAACGCCATCGACGAGCTCCGTTCTTCCAGTTCGGACGAAGACGAAGAGGCCTCTAACATAGTTTTAGTTAATAGTCAAGTCGAATAAATTGTGCTTTTTATTTCGAATATTTTTTTTTCCTTTTTTGTAATTTTTAGGTATTTTTTTCTTCTTTTGTTTGTATTTTTTAGGTAGTTTTTTTATTTTTTGTAATTTTCTTATGTATTTTTTTGAATAAATTTTTTGGATATTTTCTAAAGAATTTTTTCAAAATAAAATAAATAAAAAACAAAAAAATTAAATGGGCCGGTTCCGGTTCAGGCCAAGGGGTTCTAAGTGTGGTTCTGGGCCGGTCCCGGGAAAATGGTCCCGACACCGGAACCGGAACCGGCCCCACTGCAGAACTGGTGGAACCGGAACCGGTAGAACCGGCCCAATCAGGCCCGAAGTCCAGGTCTACAATAGAGTAATAATATCGGAAAGGCAAAACGCGCGTAGATCGAAGTACATGTTTTGAGCTTTAATCTCATCTAGATTTCTGATCACGAAAGCAAGAAGGGCCAAATGGCAATTATTTAATTGAAAATAATAGTGTTGTAGTAGCAATTGGTAGTATGAAGGAAAATTAATTTAAAACGAAAACTGAAGAAGAAAAAGAACGAAATTAGAAAACGGATCGGAATCAAATCGAACCGATCCTCCCCAATTAATGTTTTCTTCTTTCGTCCTAAATTCTAAACCATTCATATTCTCGCCATGATGACAGCGTAATGCAGTTGTATGCCTTCTTTTAGCTTCGAAGATTAGCTCCGCGAATATAGTCGATGAAATTGGAATTGTGATCGTTGAATTGCCGCCTATTCGAATTGCTAGTTTTCGCAATTCACGAACTTAATTATTTATGCTGTAAGTTCCTTTTGATCCTCCTTGATCAGTAGATGAAGATCGCATTGACTTCTGGGGAGAGAAATTGAGTAAAGACTTTAAACCGAGAAATGGGGGCTTCTCCGGCGAAATTCCTGTTCGGTTTCTTATTTGTCTCCATTGGATTATGGATCATGTTCATGTAAGTTAATGACTTTGGTCAAGATAATGAAATTCGTTTTGTGTTTGCAAAATACCTGCGGTGTACTTCTTATTGTGTTGAATTGGAGATGATATCTATTGCACCGGCCTGTATTTGATGAGATCAGTGTGGTCTGTTCCTTGCTGACTAAAAACTGAGTAGAGCCAAATGGTCATTGTGTATATGGCGACTTAGGGTTTTGCATTTCTGTCTGGTTGTTTTTCTTTTGGATGTTTGTTATTCGATAGGGTTAAGATGAACTCTTTTTTGGTATGGTACAGTACAATGTCAACTCATCCGATTGTATTTTGGCATATTTGGCGGTTTGACTTTGACCTCTACTACTCTTAGCGTTTGACGGACGCGTATCTACATTTATTATGCGTAATAGATTACGGATCTCAAGGATGATTTGCAGTTTCCATTTTTAACTACTTTGACTACGACAACTTGTGCTGTGTCGCATTAAGTCTTATGCTGGTCCTGGCATTCATGAGTTTATGAATTTTTGGTGTGGTGGTAGTGTATCACATCCTCATCTTACTGTCTCCAATGGCGGGGCTGAAGCGATTATAAGATATTCGAAAAATTAACCCTTGTTGAAACCCAAAAAGGCCTAGAATTCAATCAGACTTCTGAATCAAGATTAATAAAATGCTGGAGATGCCTCTGTGGGTAAACATATGCTACCTGACCGAGTATTACCCTCCTCAATTGGATGCGTGATATAATACGCGTAAAATAAATATATTTTGTTGGAGTTAGATTCTGTAAATTTGTTGTCTTAGGCAAAATTCAGAAACAATAATTTAATGTTTAAATACAGTGGAAATTCTGACACATGCGTACTTGAGCATTGATATTATCGATAAATATTTCAGCTGCTTCAAGTTATCTGATGAAAAGATGAAATGTTGAAGTTTTGGATGTGTGTGTGTTTTGGAGTATAAGTACAGCAGGAATCTGGAAATTATGATGTTGTTAAGAATTAATTTGACGATAATCCTCTATCTAGGAGTTGCTAGAATGATACTTGAGTTCCGTTTATTACCCACTGAAAGAATGAAATTTAGAAGCCTATGATATCCGTGAGAATTAATGTTTAATGATTACCTGTCTAACCGCTTCCTTTAAGTTATACATATATTTTATTGATCAACCCTGTGAATATGAAATGCTGGAGGAGATGCTTGTTGATTGCATGGTAGATTATTGCTTAATTTTTGCTCAATGTATCAATAGTTTGTATTGTGCATTCTCACTTTTTACTGTATCCACTGCTAATGAGCTCATTTCCGAATTACAGAAACATTTGACGTAGTTTACTAACTGTGATGCTTCCTGCATTAGGTTTGCTTCCAGATTGGTGGCTTGGATCCTCAGTCGAGTACTGGGAGCATCAGTTGGATTTCGAATTGGCGGATGGAAATGCTTGAGAGACATTGTTCTAAAGTTCAATAAAGTATATCATTAGCTTTATAGTAGTTGATTGTACCTTAGACTTTCTAGGCCCTTCCATATGCATGAAAGAAACTTAATACTTAAGTATGTTACATAAATGACCGATGTATGATTCAATTGATGTTTAGGTTTGTTAATGATAGTAATCAGAAGAATAACAGCCTGTGTCTGTATGTGATTATCACGATAATGTTGTCTGAACTTGCTGAACATATTAAGGTGTGAAGTTTCTTTGTAGGTGTTGTGACAGTTCGATTAATTTATGTGTAATGGCTTGCTGGTACCTGGCAACTTTGTTTCTACTGCATATGAACTTGCTTGGGGATAGAAGTATTTATGTGCATCCTCCCTGCTTAGTTTCATGTCATGCCCTGTCTTATTGTTAATTTGTGAATATTGTGACTTCTTTCCTAGTATAAGTAGTCATTTCATTGAACTTCAGTGGAAGGAAACGACTACATGTTTTTCAATGGCTCTTACTTTTTCAGGGTGCTATTGAATCTGTATCTGTCGGTGAAATCAGATTGAGTGTGCGGCAGTCCTTAGTGAAGCTTGGGGTTGGATTCTTTTCCAGGGATCCTAAACTGCAAGTGCTAATCTGTGACTTAGAAGTTGTCCTGAGGTCTTCTCAGAATAGCTCTAGCAAAAGCAAAACCAGATCGAGGAAGACCCACAGCTCTAGTAGAGGAAAGTGGATGGTTGTGGCAAATGCAGCTAAATTTCTGTCGATTCATGTGACTGACTTTGTTCTTAAGGTAAGAAGAGTAAACGGTTCTCTGAATTTGGTATAAGTTAATAAGTTGTCGCTATTGTTCATCTGCATCATATATTTTGCTTGCATATACATGATAGGCTGGTTGGAAGTAACACTCAAATATATGAGACGCCATGGACTTTACTTTGAAAGGTCATGATACAGTGATCACATGTATAAAAAAGAATATTAAGTGCACTTGATGTTTAGTCGTGTTTTTTCATGGTTTTTTAACTACTGAAAGTAATTTGGTATCCTATACATTAAAGCTGATTTATAAGTTGTTGCTTTCTGTTTATCACGTATCTGCTCTTTTTGGTTGAATATTGACCTGTGTTGGTTTGATTGATGAGTAATGTTTAAGTTATATATTGCAATGATGCAGACCCCGAAAGTTGCAGTGGATGTTAAGGAAGTTAGAGTGGAAGTATCTAAATATGGTGGATCTGAGCATAACTTGTTCGTGAAACTGCAACTTCTTCCAATTAATGTTCATGTAGTTAAATCCCTTGCACGATCTGATCAGATGGTAACTTCTGGGGTATCTGCCTCTGCTCTCCAGTCAGATGTGATATGTTCTCCTTTCAGCTGTGAAGAATTGTCTTTCCTATGTGAATTAGGCCACAACAGGTTGCTATCTGTTCTCGTTTACTTTCCTTTGATGATCTTGTACTTGTTGATAGAAATGAGCTTGAGCGTGTGTCTTTTTGTTCATTAAGTGTTAGGAATCAACTTTTAAGCTGGAATGGTTGATTAGAGATTGTCATGTTTCTGAGGGATCTCTGATTTGGAATAATTACGATCTGCATGGTTAATTATTTTTTCAGTCCCGTGGCATTATGAGGACAGAGAATTTAGGGGGTGGTATTTTACGAACAATAGCTTTCAAATTAAGCATTTAGGGAAATTATACGCCGGAACCCAAGATTTTGTCCCAAAATTACTTGATTGAAAGTTATTTCCATATAATACAAACCCTAAATTTGCCGGTCCTAAAGGCTAAAATTATATGCTGGAAGCCTAATGAGTCAAAATCAACGGTTCCGGCGTATATTTTATTTTAACTTAAAGGTCATTATCCCTGTAATGTCAACCCCTAAATTCGTTGTCCTTATAATGCCTCCCCCCTTGGGACAAAATATTTAAGCCGTGATCTGCATGACCATTATGTTCTGGTCCTAGTGTTGACAAGCATATTTCGTTATCCATAAGTGGCTTAACATTCTGCTATGCATCTCCACTGATTGAAGATCATGTATAACAAAGAAGTGCATGTTCAAGGAGTTGCATTTCCAACAACTAATGGAAATATGTCTTGGTAAAAGCCGAGAGATTTATTCACGTCTCGTATAACCCCATAAACAGTGGGGGTAATTATGGTTATTTCTGTTCCAAAGCTCTCCGAAAACTGGTGCAAAAATATTTAATGGGAAATTGATGAACTCAGCGTAGAGCTGCTAGTTGGTGTCTTAGCTCGAAATACGTATTAATATTGTGCAGGGAAACAGGTGTTGTTGTAAGGGAGTTGGATGTTACAACTGGAGAAGTGCATGTAAATGTCGATGCAAACCTCCTTCTGAAGGAAAAAGGATTAGCTGATGCAACTCTCCATAATCCAACAAACAAGGATCTAGTATCTGCTAAGAAAAAGCAGGGTAATCAAGCATGGATTGGTTTATCAAAGTACAGTTTCATACTCCCTGAAAAGGTTGGTTTACGTACACTTTCCTGAAATATCTTTGCTGCTTCTTGTTTCTTGGGCAGTAATATCGTAGAGCTTGATGCAATAGCCTCATCTAGTTATTTGAATCTCCTGGTTGCTTCTTTGCAGCAGGGTCGCCTAAACATTACGATATGTGGCTTGATTCCTGATTGCTGTTGTTTTAGTACATATTTAGGTTTCATCTATCGATGATTTACATTTGCTGTAATAGGTCTCAGTCACTTTGCCTATGCTTAATGCAACGCTAACGCACCAGAGTTATGGTCTTCTGGTTGAGAATACTATTATGGGAATCCAAATGAAGTGCAGGAAATCACAATCCACTGAAGATGTTGGAGACAGTTTAAAGCTTGATGTTCAAATGGAATTCAGCGAGATCTACGTAAGCAGACACAAATTTAAGCTTGGACATATCACTGATGACCCTTTCACTAATATGGTTCATAATGTTGTAGCTGCTGAAAGAGGCTGGCATCTCCATTGTGGAGATTCTAAAACTTTATATTGTTTCATCATTTTACGTACCGCAACAGGTAATTAATTACGTATGGTTGACATACACTGGCACGTGATGCCTTATGTTTTTTATTACATACTTTTTTTGAGATTGATTTGATGCCCAGTCTTAGAAAAATGAGGTAAACTTATATTACAGTTTTCAGAATTGTGCTGGCCTTTAATATTCTCACTTTTATCATGGTTTTATTGCCTTATAAACATCTTAATTGGTACTGTGCTTCTTTTTGTTTATTTTCGAAATGCTTACAGATTTCAACTTCTTTTAAACTTTTTTATTGAAAGTTATAACTGTTCTTTCTAATATATTTAATCATGCATTACTTTTCGTTGCAGTCTAACACCCCTTTAAGATCTGAAATCGACGTCAAGCTTGGAGGCACCCAATGCAACTTACTTTTTGATAGATTAGAGCGGTGGATGCAACTTCGTACTCCTAGTAAACAAAAAAAGAAATTATTGCACCAGAGTTCTGTCAAAGAAAAATCACAACCATCTGAACAGAAATCAGTTATGTGGACATGCACCGTCTCAGCTCCTGAAATGACAGTTGTGCTTTACAGCTTGAGTGGTTCTCCAACGTACCATGTAAGCTTCAATCCAAAGTACAAGCATTCGATGTTAGATGGAATATTTCTCATGCCTAGCTTATTTATATTTGCTTTATCTATATCACCTATGAACCTACATTTTTTTGATTATTTCGTTATGATCCTACACATCTTTTCGTTTTATTTCATTGAGCTCATAAGTTTTTCTTTTACAGTAAATTTTTGCAAACTCTGGCTCCTGGTTTTTGCAATTTGTCATGCACATTTATTGGCTTATTTGCTAGGTTTATATTCTGCATTGTCCATCAACCATTGGAAAGGGAATTGTATGAAAGAACTGGATATTCTTTTGAGCCTTTCCTAATTGTGCTATTTCTTGCTATATATTGCTCCTGTCTTTTCTTTCCAAATCGGGAAGGAACTCCTGTATCTCTTTATAGATTGAAAATGTAATAGAACTAAGTTTATTACTCTTTAGATAATGAAGGTAGCTTCTTTAGGATTCTGCTAACTATACTTTGTAATACCATATATTTGCTGGTTAACTTAAGGCCAAAATGCCCTTTCGGTTTTTCAGTTTGAAGCTTTATAAACTTCATATTCCCACGAGGCTTTGAAGATTTTACAATCAATATTAACTGATGCGTTTTGATCATATTTATTTTTTTCTTCGTTTGTCTTCTAATGGTGTACATTGTTTATAAGTTAGTTGCATCTTCCTTTCTTTTTGTCTGCAGCGGTATACTAATGATAATTTTTGAAACTTTTACTCTTATATTCCACCCTTACGCGCATCATTTTGATTTTGCATATGGTGGGCAAGTGTCCTGATCTATTTTTAAAACTGCAGGTTTGCTCTCAATCTTCTCATGTTTTTGCTAACAACATATCCAGCTCGGGTACAACTCTTCATATGGAACTTGGTGAATTGAACTTTCACCCATCTGATGAATATCAACAGTGCTGGAAAGAAAGCTTGTTTGGCGTAGAAACAAATACATGTTCGTTAATGCACATAGCCAAAGCCAGTTTGGACTTGGGCAACAGAGATACAGATTCTGTTGACGATGGCATTAGGCATAAAGTGATTCTGGGCGTTGACGTCACTGGTATGGGTGTCTACTTGACAGTCAGGCGTCTTGAATCGCTCATATTAACTGCTTTATCATTCAAATCCTTCCTAATGAAACTGTCTGCTTCATCTAAGAAACTCTCTGTAAGCAAAGGATCCCAATCTTCAAAGTCATCTGGTAAAGGGATTAAACTAGTGAGGCTAAGCCTTCAAAAATGCTCCTTTAATATCTGTGGGGAGTTGGGGTTGGATAACATGGTTTTTCCAGACCCAAAAAAAAGTAAATTATGGATCTCAAGGTGGTAAACTAGTAGTTAGTAAATTAGTAGATGGGACTCCTCGCACGGCGCATATCATGTCTACAGCTCCTGATGAATGCAAAAAGTTTAAATACTCTGTATCTCTTGATATATCCCACTTCAACCTTTGCATGAACAAGGAGAAAAAATCAGTACAGTTGGAGCTTGAAAGAGCAAGATCTGTCTATCAGGAATTTTGTGATGACAATAATCCTGGGACGAAAGTATCCTTGCTTGACATGCGGAATGCGAAACTTGTCAGGCGATCAGGCGGTCTTAAAGAAGTTGATGTCTGCTCTCTCTTTAGTGCCACAGACATAACTCTGAGGTGGGAACCTGATGTACATATAGCACTGTTTGAACTCGGACTGCACTTGAAATCGCTGGTTCAGTCTCAGAAGCTTGATAAAGGGGAGAGTATGTCAGTACCAGATCATGAAATTAATGAAGAAGTATTGGTTGAATCATTGCGGTTCAACAAGAAAAGAGAATCCATTTTTGCTGTTGATATCGAGATGCTTAAAATATCTGCTGAAATTGGGGATGGGATTGAAACCTTAGTCCAGGTCCAGTCCATCTTTTCTGAAAATGCTCGTATCGGAGTTCTGCTTGAGGGCCTCATCCTCCATTTAAATGAAGCTAAAGTTTTTAAAAGCAGCAGAATGCAAATATCTAGGGTCCCTAATGTCTCTGGCAGTTCTATGGATTCAAAATCTGAGAAAGCTACTACCTGGGATTGGGTAATTCAAGCCCCTGACGTGCATATATGTATGCCCTTTAGGTTGCAGTTGCGAGCAATAGATGACTCGGTGGAGGAAATGCTGAGAGCTTTAAAGATTATAACGTCTGCTATGGCTAGTAACATATTTCCTAATAAGGAGCATTCCAAAACTAAAAGGGTTAGTTCGTCAAGAATTGGATGCATTAAGTTTAGCATACGGAATCTAACAGCTGATATAGAGGACGAACCTATTCAGGGTTGGCTCGATGAGCACTACCGTCTTTTGAAGAATGAAGCTCGTGAGTCAGCTGTGAGATTAGATTTTCTTGATAAATTTATTTCGACTGCTGGTCAATGCCAGGCTGTTGGTGAATCAAATGATTCTCGTGAAGGAAAAATTAGCTTTAATGGGGAAGAAATCGATATTCAAGATGCTTCGTCTGTCCAGAGGTTGCGTGACGAAATATATCGACAGTCATTTCGATCGTATTACAAGGCATGTCAGAATCTTGTACCATCTGAAGGATCTGGGGCCTGTAAAGATGGTTTCCAAGCTGGCTTCAGGCCTAGCACTTCCAGAACTTCTCTGTTCTCAATTTCTGCAAAAGACTTAGGTATTACCTTGACAAAGATTGAGGGTGGTGATGCTGGGATGATTGAAGTTTTGCAGAAGCTTGATCCAGTATGTCGTGCACATAACATACCATTTTCGAGGTTGTATGGTGCAAATATCACTTTGCATGCAGCTTCCATCGCCGTTCAGATAAGGGACTACACATATCCAATTTTTGTAGCAACTTCAGGTCGATCTGAAGGACGTCTTGTGCTTGCTCAACAGGTTCGACTTTATGTTCGGACTCTCAGTGCTTATGTCATCAGTATGGACCACTTCCATGCGATTGGTGATATTGAATAGTTTTTTCCTTTGATTGGTGATATTGAGATTTTTTCGGCAAGTTGCTTGTCATATTGGTTACATCAAGTCCACCTAATATCTAATGAAATTAATTTTGCATCAAGTTGTCCTGGTTTTGCCAGGCGATCTAATATGTAGACGTTGCAGGGTAACTTGGCTATTTGAATATTGAGTTTTGAAACGTCATTGTTGCTATATAACGTACATGTTTTGCTTATAATATATGGCGTGCTGATATGAGTTTTGGTCCTCATACTTTTCCATGCGTCTTCTTTACAATTTTGATTGCAGGCTACCTGTTTCCAACCCCAAATTCACCAAACTATTTATATTGGAAGGTGGAGAAAAATACGTGTGCTTCGCTCGGCTACTGGCACAACTCCACCAGTAAAAACATACTGCGACTTGCCCATACATTTTCAGAAGGGAGAAATGTGCTTTGGTACTGGTTTTGAGCCATCCTTTGCTGATATAAGCTACGCTTTTACTGTGGCTCTCCGTAGAGCAACTCTTAACGTTAGGAATCCAAATCCAGTTGTTCAGCCCCTAAAAAGGAAAAAAGTTTGCCTTGGTGGGATGAAATGAGAAACTACATTCATGGGCAAACTACTTTATATTTTTCAGAAACAAGATGGCAGATTCTTGCAACAACTGATCCCTATGAGAGCATGGACAAACTTCAAATCGTTACGGGTTATATGGAGTTACAACAATCAGATGGACGAGTCTATGTTTCTGCTAAAGATTTTAAAATATTTATTAGCAGTTTAGAGAGCGTACTGAAGAACCGTAGTTTAAAGCAATGCTCTGGGCTTTCTGGACCTTTTCTTGAGGCTCCCGTTTTTGCTCTTGAAGTCTTGATGGAATGGGAGTGTGAGTCTGGGCAACCTCTAAATCACTATCTTTTCGCCCTTCCCAAGGAAAGTGGACCTCGTGACAAGGTTTACGATCCCTTTAGATCAACTTCTCTTTCATTGCGGTGGGATTTCTCCTTGAGGCCTTCTCATTCTTCTCGAAATGACCATCCAGCATCGTCTTCTGTTAGTCATCCCATTCAAGGTGGAGTATCTGATAATCCATTGAGATCAGATAATCAACTGTTTAAGTCACCAACCTTGAATCTTGGTCATCATGACTTGGCATGGATCCTAAAATTTTGGAACCTAAATTACACCCCTCCTCATAAGTTGCGGAGTTTTTCCAGGTGGCCGCGATTTGGGATTCCTAGAATACCGAGATCAGGGAATCTGTCAATGGACAAGGTAATGACGGAATTCATGTTCCGAATTGATGCCACACCTTCATGCATTAGGCACATCCCTTTACATGACGACGACCCGGCAAAAGGATTGATGTTTAAGTTGACAAAACTGAAATACGAACTCTATTACAGTCGCGGTAGACAAAAATATACATTTGAATCCCAAAGGGATCCTCTCGATCTTGTGTATCAAGGTGTTGACCTTCACATGCCTAATGCTTACTTAAATAAGGAAGATTGTCCAACGGATGCGAAAATGATGACCAGGAAGCAATCTCATTCTGCATTGGTGGATAGGGTCATGAGTGATAAAATGAGCTCCAGAAATAACAGTGCAGAAAGGAATCGTGATGATGGGTTTCTGTTTACATCAGATTATTTCACAATTCGCAGGCAATCCCCTAAGGCTGACCCAGCAAGATTATTAGCATGGCAAGAAGCTGGAAGAAGAGATCTTGAGATAACATATGTCAGATCTGAATTCGAAAATGGGAGTGAAAGCGATGAGCATACAAGGTCTGACCCAAGTGATGATGACGGCTATAATATTGTTATTGCTGACAATTGTCAGCGGATATTCGTGTATGGACTAAAGCTTCTGTGGACACTCGAAAATAGAGATGCTGTTTGGTCATGGGTAGGTGGAATATCAAAGGCATTTGAACCCCCGAAACCTTCTCCTTCTCGCCAATATGCTCAGAGCAAACTGTTGGAGGAAAAAAATGTCACCTGTCCTGAAGTTCACAAAAAAAATGATGACCAGAAGGTCCCTCCTGCAAAAGACGCTGCAAGTTCTTCCATGCATCGTGTGGGGACCTCTGCATCCGTACCTTCTCCATCACATCCAATCAGAGGAGGAAATGCTTCCTTGAGTGCAATTGGTAATTTTGAATTGTGTACATGCCCTGGCCCTTATCTGATTGCGTGTAATGATTCACTTGGATACATTTTCGATGTATAAGTAGAGCATTCTGACATGTTTTCACATGGTGTTTTTTATCAGGTAAATGGGTAATATTTGTCGATATATTATATACTTTATAGTGTCTTCATGATTAATTTTTTTCAATTTGTAAGGTATATTGGTACAATTATCATATCCTTGTGGTACTTATTCATGTTTTGATCAGTTTCCTGGATGCTTGCATATTATGCATCTGTCAGTTATCTCTATTCATTAACTGATTTCTTCATATTCACAATTTTTTTAATCTAGAACTCATTTTTGTCACTTTTTACAGCAAAGTTTGGCTACCCAGATGACTCTGAAGAGGGAGGGACTCGTCACTTCATGGTGAATGTGATTGAGCCGCAATTTAATCTTCATTCGGAAGAATCTAATGTAATATCGCACTTCTAGTTTTACCGTTAGATATTTGACAAAATAAAAGTTAATATGCTCTTTGAAGATTTTAAAATTAGTACACAGACCTCATGCAGTAAATTGTATGGAAACTGTGCTATAGAAATATGCTTCTGACAGAATTGTTATTTGATCAGCCTATGTCCAACACAGGGTTGGTATTGTTTGGTTAATAAAGACAAAAAGATATCTTAATCTTCTTAATTTTGTCAGCCAGTTTATGTGTGACTTCATCTAGAATGTTGACCATGGCTGACCACCGTCAAACTTCTCAACCTCTTGAGACATAATTGCATGTTTATCTTAACAAGCGACACCTACATGAGTACATGCACTTGTTATCATGATTAGGTAGAGTTTTCTAGCAGAGCTTTTAGAAGAAAATATGTTGTTCTCGAAGAGCCAAGTATAGTTGGCAAACTTTGAACTTCTCTTATCATTCATTTCCCTCATTATATAGTACCTGATTGCCTTCTAGCTGTTTTCGGATTGAGGGATAGTGTTGGAACTGTTAGCTCCTAAGGTCATCCCGTTTCTAGGAGTTTGAAATGTGTAATATTAATTGAGCCTCTATAAATCATGGATGATGATATGATATTTGTTTGTTTATTATGCTTACTTCAGAACATTTTGCAGGGTAGGTTTTTGCTTGCTGCTGTGAGTGGTCATGTTCTAGCTCGGTCTTTTCATTCTGTACTTCCTGTGGCCCGCGAGATGATTGAGCAAGCACTTGGTGAAGGGAAGATCCAAATTCCCGAAATGACTTGGAACCGAATGGAATTCTCTGTGATGTTGGAGCACGTGCAAGCTCATGTAGCCCCTACTGATGTGGATCCAGGTGCTGGACTGCAGTGGCTCCCGAAAATTCGTCGTAGCTCACCGAAAGTGAAGCGTACTGGAGCACTATTGGAGAGGGTGTTTATGCCTTGTGATATGTATTTCCGTTACACGAGACACAAAGGAGGAACTTCAGACCCGAAGGTACAGGCTGTGGAAGAAATTTCGCAAAATGTTCCTCCAATAAAAAGTTATTTGGATAGTAATCCAATATGTTGTTTGAAAACCAGACCTGCTACATAATGCTAACGGTGAGTTCTGATATCTTCTCTCAGGTGAAGCCCTTGAAAGAGCTGAAGTTCAATTCTCGTGATATAACAGCTACGATGACATCCAGACAGTTCCAGGTCATGCTTGATGTGTTGTCAAGCCTTCTATTTGCTCGGCTTCCAAAGTAATAACACCGACTCCAACCTCTGTCTGAAAATTGTGTACATTTATACCCATTTAAATAGTTCGTATGGCCCACGCCTAATGTGACTTCAGATGTAAAACCGGTTAGGTCTACTCTTCATGCATGAAACTACACGTTATGGTTGGAATTCATTTTCTTCATACATTGTGGCAATTTATGATTACTGTTGGTATGATTCTCCTAGGAATGTTCCGAATATGGTTCTCTTGTTTTATTGGTAAGGTATTTACAGTACAACTTGGAAAGGTATTTTTTTAAGTGTTTTTTGTTGTTGACCTATCAGGCCTCGCAAAAGCAGTCTGTCATATTCAGCAGAAGGCGATGATGATGATGTCGAAGAAGAAGCAGACGAAATGGTCCCTGCTGGTGTTGAAGAGGTGGAATTAGCAAAAGTTCACCTTGAGCACAAAGAAAGGACAGTGCAGTTGATCCTTGATGATATAAGGAAATTGACTCAGTTTAGTGATATCTCTGGTGATCCTTATCCCGAAACAGAAGCGGATTTATGGATGATAACTGGTGGAAGGTCCTCACTGGTAAGAAGGCTTATATTGACGGAAATTATTACAAATCCATAAATATGCTTTTTCGTTGCTAATAACATATGGTCGTAAGTTGTTTGAGTCTGGCAGTTGATGTACAGGGATTGCATTAATGTGTTGTTTCAGTTGAGGGATTACTAGATTTTGACAATTTTCACTCTGTAGCCACAGCTCACTAAATCTTTTGTATAGTCGATGTAGTTTTACCCACTTGGGGTACTACTTACTAGCCAGGTGGACTAGTCCATGGAATGAGGTTAAATTTTTAGAAATTCTCTTATGCTTTTCCAACCTCATGTTAGCGTTTTGAAGAAAATAATCAGTCCTGAAAATTCCTGCTCATGCATGCAATATTTTTCACTTCAGTGAGGTTCAGATTCAAACTGTTGTCTGGAGACGCAAAATTATGTTCTCTTCCTATTTAGGACCTATGGATTTCAAATGGCAGGTTCAAACACTGAAGAAAGAGTTTGTGGCCGCGCAAAAGTCCAGAAAGGCTGCTTCCGCTTCTCTGAGGATGGCTTTGCAAAAAGCAGCGCAGCTTCGACTAATGGAAAAAGAGAAAAACAAGAGCCCTTCTTATGCCATGCGTATCTCTTTACAAATTAATAAAGTGGTATGGAGCATGCTTGTTGATGGAAAGTCTTTCGCTGAAGCCGAGATAAATGACATGGTGAGTCGCCTGTACTATGCTTCAATGAGGTCTCTTTTGTGATATTCTTAATAGCCTCTTTACCAAAAGTTAGAAAATTATACGACTTTGGCCTAAAGTGGATATATCGTTTTTGGTGAAGCTTTTTGCTAAACTGTTGTACTAAGCTTATATTTTCCTATGCAGATTTATGATTTCGATAGGGACTATAACGACGGTGGCATTGCCAAATTCACAACTAAGTGCTTTGTTGTGAGAAACTGTCTTCCTAATGCCAAGTCTGACATGCTCCTTTCTGCTTGGAATCCCCCTGCTGAATGGGGGAAGTACGCACCATACTAGTTTCTTGCTTCATTCCATGCATCTAATGTTCATATCAAGTCCTTTCTGGCTAATGGTCTCTTTAATCATGGCTATTGGAAAACAAATAACTTATCTGCTGAATGTCGCTGTATGGCATGAGATTCAAATGCTTCAAAAGCAGTTGTCTGTTATAAATAGAAGTTCTGGTATCATATTTTTATGTTTCTTTGTTACAGAAAAGTTATGCTACGGGTAGATGCAAAACAAGGATTCTCAAATGAGGGAATGTCCCCTCTCGAACTATTCGAGGTAAGTTCTTTCATATTCGTTTTAAAGTACCACTTCCATAATACCATACCCCTTCTGTTGAGAAATGCATTGTTCGGAATGCAAATGTTGGATGATTTGGTCTAGTTCATGATTTTGTGACCAATTTTGGAACACCGTTTTAGGTGGAAATCTATCCTTTAAAGATTCATTTGACTGAGACCTTGTACAAATTGATGTGGCTCTACTTCTTCCCTGAAGAGGAACAAGACTCTCAACGGCGTCAGGTACGTTAGAAGCTATAGCTCATCAATAGAAACAAGTTGTCACTAACCCATGAAATCAATATTGGGATTTTTCCTCTGCCCCACAGGAAGTCTGGATTTCTACGACAGCAGGTTCGAGACGCATAAAGAAAGGGACGACGGTTCATGACCCTTCTCCGTCAGGTAGTCATTCATCAAAAGACATAGAAACAATCAAGTTGAGCACCTCAACCGTTACAGCCTCGTCTGCAACAAACCAATCGATGGTTTCTGCTGATCGTCAACAAGTTAGTATCGTACAAGTTATAATTTGCTTTCCTTTTTGCTTTTCCACGTCTTACGTTGCCAAAGAAAATGTGTGTTTTTACTTTTTGGAAGTATGAGAACATGTTGATGGAGCCTGAGAAAAAGCAATAATGTAATTAAATATCTGTTGGAATAAAGGTGTGAATTGTTGAGAGTTTTAACTGATTATTATGTACTTATCATGAATTGTTCCTTGCTCACGGGGACAAATGGATTTCATCAGGTGTTGATGGTACAAAGTAAAAAAGCAACTATTGTTAGTGGCTCTACTCCAGAGCTAAGGCGAACATCCTCCTTCGACAGAACATGGGAAGAAAATGTAGCAGAATCTGTGGCTGATGAGCTGGTGTTTCAAGCAAACTCTTCAACGGTTATCTCGACGAAAACTGGTCCACGTAATTCTCATGAACAGCAAAATGAATCCACTAAAAATAAATCGAAAGATACTAAAAAACCTGGTCGGTCCTCTCACGAGGAAAAAAAAGCTGGAAAAGTGCCAGAAGAGAAGAGGACCAGACCTCGAAAACTGAGGGAGTTTCACAATATTAAGATCAGTCAGGTAAAATAGTTCCTGCAGAAAACTTGGAAAAAAAAATATTTTTTGTGTCAACACATTGTATTTAACTTGCACATTCTGAATGCTTTAAGGTTGAGCTCCTAGTCACCTATGAAGGATCAAGATTTGCTGTCAGCGATCTAAGGTTGTTGATGGACACATTTCATCGTGTTGAATTTACTGGAACTTGGAGGAGATTGTTCTCACGCGTTAAGAAGCACATCATTTGGGGAGTTCTAAAATCTGTCACAGGGATGCAAGTAAGTTATAGTAATGGCCCCATAATGATACCTACCATCCAAGTATATTCCTGCTGATACGCTTCTGCCCTTTGTGCTATTTCAGGGGAAGAAATTCAAAGATAAAGCAGCACAATCAAGCAGCATGGCTGTCCCAGACAGTGATCTCAACCTAAGTGACAGCGATGGAGGAGGGTCAGCAGAGAAAAGCGATCAACAAGTTATATTGTGGCAAAAGCGTACTAACGATGGTGCTGGCGATCGGTTCGTAACATCCATACGTGGGCTTTTCAATTCTCAGCGGCGAAAGGCAACGGCCTTTGTTCTCCGTACTATGAGGGGCGAAGCAGAGAATGAGCAGCTCCATGGCGAGTGGAGCGAAAGCGAGGCTGAATTTTCCCCGTTTTCTAAACAGCTTACGATCACCAAAGCTAAAAGGCTGATTCGACGCCACACAAAGAAGTTCCGTTCAAGGGGCCAGAAAGGTTTGTGCATATCATTTATGTTTGATTGTATGCCTATTTTCTCTTTTTTTTTTTTCCGTTTTGAATACGTTGATGATGTATGTATATATTTGTGCTTTAGGGTCTTCATCATCCTTTCAGCAGAAAGATTCTTCAGTTGGTGCATCGTTATCATCTCCCAGGGAAAGGGAGAGCACACCCTTTGAGAGTGATTCCTCAAGCGGTTCTTCCCCCTACGAGGATTTTCACCATTAATAATAATGTTGTCAAAATGTTGCATTATCCAAAATAGCAATTTCAAATATATGCTTGTAGTAAACTTGTATGCTCAAGGGGGTATTACATGGACAAATTTGTTATCGCTAAATAGGGACGCAAATGTTTAATAGATAAAATATAATACTTAAATTTAGTTGTGTTTATTGTTTAAGAGATTTGTGAGGATTTAATAAGACTAATTAAAATAACTGATAAAGTTAATTACGTATGACGTATCGAATTAATTGAAGATATTCTCGTACTATAAATTATAGGGTACTATTGGCACCCCCTTGTTTTCTATTTGCACCCCTTATTAAATACTACAATAGAGAAATAGATAAGGTAAAATAGAATTATTACTAAGGAAAGAGAATCAGCCATTAAATACAGCAATAAAAGTATAGTTAAGCCATGTTTGCTTCATCTGTGTGGTTACATGATTCTATTTCCTAATATGGACATCGGGATTGTATAATTTGGTGGTGAGGTCAAATTAATTTTTGAAATTTATTATGTGCTATTTAAATATTGAAAAGATGTAACAAAGTTGAATTGTATCTACCCTAAAAAATGTGTAGTAATAAAATTTAATTTTTTTGTCGATAATATAATTTCCTATCGTGTAATACTTTGGCTCCACAGTTATTTATCTATGTTTATTTTAGTGTGTATATGTTGATAAGAATATTTATTTTGTATTGATTTTTTATAATAAATTACATATTAAGATCGATAAATTTAACATATTAATATTTTAAAGTTAAGTTCAACAATTAATATAAGATATATAACCGAAATTAATTCAACATCTGATATAATAACTTAATTAATATTGTTGAATTATGTGAAATTAAATTGTAAATATTATTGTTGAATTCATGTGGCTAGATAAAATCTTTACAAATTTCATGTATTTCACACCAAGTAAAAAAAGAGGTGTAAATGGGGTGTGAATAGTAGGACCCTAAATTATATCGAATTGATTGAAGATATGTCATATTGTAATTATGTGATTTGATCATTCAAACATTACAAATGGCAATTATATAACGAAAAATTTACTATTTTGAGTAAAGTCGCTCTGTGTTGCATTACAATTCCTACGCCACCCCAAAATTTCTCGAAATGAAGGGCGCGCAAGCAAAATGTTGATAAATAAATAATAACAATAGTAAATCAAAAATACCAACCAAAAGTCTCTCCGCACGTTTCTTTCTTCCACCTCATTTCCCCATAGATGCGACATTTTCTGATCGTACGACAACTGTGAACAAGCATTGAAAGAACTTGAAAACAAGAAAAAGGTAAGGAAATGACTCGCTTTGATTGTTGTATTTTTTGTCAGCTTAGCGTATGTATTTGAGCTCGGCATTTCATCCGTAAGTGACGATCCATATATATGTGCAATTTTCAGGTTCCTTCGTCTTTTTTTCTTTTGGCTCTGATGGGATATATTGATATTAGTTAGTCATAGGTCGAATCGAACGACAAGTTGATGACGAGCGGGAACGCAGCTGACGCGTCATCAAATGTGTGTATACAATTTTTGCGTCCATCTGCATGTCATGTTTATTCCGTAATTTGTTGGATCAATCAATCGAAATTGATTTCATTTACATTAACTTTATGTATATGTATTATTTTAGGTGGAAAGCGAGCACAAGGAGCCACCACCACCTCCTCCACCTCCGCCGCTTGCACCAACAACACCCACTCATCATGGCGGCAATAAGGTTAATTGTTAGAATCGACTGTAATTATGTTCTCAATCCTTATTTATTATTTCGCAATTGCATTCGCTTTAGTGGGGATTCTGTAACGTATTCGTCGGGCCATATGCGTGTTGTGGTATGCAATGCTTGCATGTTCTGTATGAAGCTTCTTCGCCACGTATTATCATAGATGATGTCTGGAATGTCTCCGCAATTTAATTTCTTGCAAATTGAGCTGATGCCTTGAACTTGAATCTGGTAGTGTGGTTTGTGCATATTTGTTTCAGTAGTTGATAGGATAATATTGTCAATGAGAATTTGATCATACTCAATATTGATCCCTAAAGTCTAACTCAATCCCGCTGTTCTTGTATATGAACGTCAGAATTCATTGTGTTTGTGTGTACTAAGTCCATTTCAAAGATTTTGAGGTTTTCAGCTTAAGCTTTGACAAGTTATGTGCGATTCACTATCCCATAACAAGTCCATACCGTGATCACTGTGTTAACTATCTAACAAATATGCAGTTTCCGTTTAACCCGCCCTGAAAAATCATGCGATAAAAGGAAATGCATCTCTCTTTCTTGAAAAGATATCATTTATTATGTTTTTGATTCTATTGAAGCAAACAGATTTATGAATGTTATGCGTGGTGCAGGTGTATAAAACTGGCCCGCTGTTCTTATCATCAAAAGGTTTGTGTCGTTTTCATTTAATGCAAACTGTTGAAGAATAGCGAGTAGAAGCTTTAAACATCCTCCTATACAAGCGAGCAAGCATATTAAGTCGTTGAAGTGTATCCATCGTCCCAATTGTCTCCTGAAGTTCTCGAGCCAATATGCAGGCATTGGATGGACATCATGGAAGAAGAGATGGTTTATTTTAACTCATACGTCCTTAGTCTTCTACAGGAGTGATCCAGTAAGTTGTGCTCTCTCTCTCTCTAGAGCCTTCCTTATTACATTCATTCCAATGATATACTTCTAAGATCCTTTCAAATTGGTAGGTTCTAAATTCTTCTAGTTCCCTAGTTGAGGATTTTGCTAGGATCGTTGCATTTTTGCATGCAACCTTGCATGCGGCATTAATTAATGAAGAGGATTGCACAATTTGAAATTCTCACAGTATGAATTACAGTAATTCGCTTTACTAAGGATTAACTGTACTTTCTCACGGTTTATGATGATTCACTTATGGAACCATTTAAAAATAGGAAACTGAGATAACATGGCAAATCTTCCCAAAATTAACTGTTGATGTTACATATTTACGTCGTGTACCAAAGTCATATTTCAACATTTTTATTCATCCTTTGGTCAGAGTGTAGTGCCCCAAAAAGGAAGTGAAGTCAATTTAACTCTAGGAGGCATAGATCTCAACAGTTCAGGCAGGTTGGTCTCTCAACCATTCATCTTCTTCAATTAGTGAAGTAATGTTTCTATCAAATCACATAGGTTCCCCTGTTCCTAACACTATTGATTTAAATTCCAGTGTCGTAGTTAAGGAAGCAAAGAAACTGCTAACAGTTCTCTTCACGGATGGTCGTGATGGACGCGCTTTTACTCTCAAGGTCCAACACCTTCTTATTACTCATCATCACCGCATCTTTCAGCACTATCGTGATACTATTTCCCCAATATTGTGCCTTATATTAGTCCAAAGTTCATGTTTAGTTTTCCAATCATGTGAATGATGACATACTTTAATTCATGGATTATTCTTGAAGCTACCGGGCGGAAGAGTCAAGTGGCTATTTTGTGGATAAAATGTTACCTTCTGGTTATACGGTTCTATTTAGGAAGAAAATGTACTGCTGTTTTTTTCTCATGACAACATGCCAGTACTGTCCTTGATCCATGCTTCTCGATTGCACAATAATCACTAGTCAATCTCACTGTACCATCAATATGATATTAAAAAAAAAAAAAGTTTTGTTTATTGCCTTGTGCTTGGACAACCCAGGCTGAAACACTGGAAGATCTTCATGAGTGGAAGATCGCACTTGAAGAAGCAATTTCGAATGCTCCTAATGCTGCATCAGTTATGGGACAAAATGGTTTATTCAAGAATGATCAATCTGGTGAAGCAGATGGTTCTTTAGAACCATGTAAGCGTCTTGACCTCAGCTGCTTTTAAGATTGAAATATATGCACATTTCTTAAGATTGGACCATAGATTCTTATTGCACTTTAATGATTTACTTTTTCCTTTTCATTTTTCCAATGGTGGATGGGTGAGGTTGCATCATTGGATTTGTAGGAGAACTTTCAAATGGTGGTTTAAACTTTTGACCATCTCCAATCATCAATCCAACTGTTTTGGTATTCTCTGCTGTTTTATAGCAAAAGACAAACTACCAGCTAAACCAATGGTTATCGGCCGTCCTATCTTACTAGCTTTGGAAGACATTGATGGCACTCCATCGTTTCTGGAGAAAGCTCTAAGGTTTCTTGAAGAACATGGTAAGTTAGGTTCCATGAGGCTTAAATTTGTTTAGCATAAAACGTTTGGTTCCTCATAAGTTTATGCTCTATTACTGCTTGTTAGCTACTTTTCTTACTAACCGATGCCATTCTTTAGGAGTCAATACAGAAGGTATCTTGAGGCAAGCTGCTGACGTTGAAGACGTTGAACACAGAATACTAGAATATGAAAAAGGTGGTTTTCACTTGATAGACTGCATTTTGCTGCTAAGATGAGTATTTTGAATCAAACTACTTAAATCAGTTTAATGCTTTCGAATAATTAAGGGAAAACCGAGTTTTCAGATGACGAGGATGCACATGTTATAGCTGACTGCATAAAGGTATATCCTGAAATAACAGGAATTCTGTCAACTTTATGTTGTAGTTCTAGAAAGTAAAGATTTAGTCAAATTTTCCAGTATGTTCTTCGAGAGTTACCTTCATCGCCCGTTCCGGCTTCTTGCTGCAAGGCCCTTCTTGAAGCTTGCCGTAAGTTTTTCTCTTCCACAAACAAAGTACCTTCCCAATTTTGCCTAACTGAAAATGTGCATAAAGTCGTTAAGAAGTAATTATCTCAACGAGATTCCCTGAGCAATGATCTTGACTATGTCCATACACTTATCTTTCTTTTCTATCAATGCACTGATTGCTAGTGGCTTTGTACATAATAAAACTGAAATGTGGAATTAGAAATGATTAATTGCTCTTCGTCAAAGCACATGACGTCCAACTGAGGCATACTACATGAAAATGACATTGGCTACTAGGATTCTAGTATCAAAGAGTTCAATGTGCCTGCCAATTAATATGCTTTATTAATTCTAGGAACTGAACGTGGAATGAGAGTTAGCGCTATGCGTTCTGCTATATGTGAAACATTTCCAGAGCCAAATCGCCGCCTGTTACAAAGGTAATGATAATCATACTCTTGAACTTCTTGGTGTTCCACTTCGTTGAAGTATTAGTTAACATAGTGCCTTATAAATTAGGACTTCAAGCGGTTACACTGGAGGTGGATATTATGAAAGAGCATGTTGTAATTGTCTCAATGATGTTTGGTTTATTTGTTAGACATGCTATCAATTGAAATATTTCTGATTCTTTGGTTTGTTTTGGTTTCCCGTGTCAGAATCCTGATGATGATGCAGCAGGTGGCTGAGAACAAGGCTGTGAACAGAATGAGCATATCGGCCGTGGCAGCTTGCATGGCTCCATTACTCCTTCGACCCCTTCTGGCCGGTGATTGCGAGCTCGATCATGATTTTGATGTGGGAGGTGATGGTTCTGTTCAACTTCTGCAAGCGGCTGCTGCTGCTAATCATGCTCAAGCCATTGTCATTACATTGCTTGAGGAGTATGACAATATATTTGGGGTATGCTTTGGCATTTTGCTTGACATCGAAAGCTGATTTTAAAACAGAAGTCACTTATTGATTTCAAAGAACTAATAAGGCATAAAACTCTGAATTGCAATTCATTTCTCTTGATTTCTTGTGAGTTGCAGTCCATCCAAGCCTGCAACAAATACTCTGTGGATTAAATAGTTTGAGAAATCTATAATGGCGTTAATTTTACTTCATATTTCATTAGAGGACTCAGATTCTATTTGGTCAAATGCCATTAATTCGCAGGAGGGTGACATAACCCATGAACCATACACTGATTCGGAAGAAAGTGGCAGTGAGAGTGGAGAAATAACTGACGAGGACAATGATAGTTTTGATGATGAAGATGACGATGAGGATGAGGAGGATGATGCTACTGAGGACTACACGACAGATGTCGATGAAGATATAGAACATGAATCAACTCCAACTAGTTGTGAGACTGGAGAAAATCAATATGAAAAACAGGTCATCATTTGGTTATTATGATTTCTGGATGTGGTCTTTGAGATTGCTCTATTGAATTCATCTCCATAACTAAAACTCCATCGGTCGTATACCTAATGAGCTCTTTGCAAATCATTCTGACAGACAATTGAGACAATGCCTTCAAGAAGTAACAGCTCAGGCTCTGAGTCCCCTGACCTAGACAATGACCTTGAAGAGAGCCCAAAAGTCTTGAGTCCACCTCATGCTTCTAAGCGTTTACATGATAATAGGGGAGGAAATGATAGCTTTACGGATTCATATAATGATGATGCCAAAGTAAGGCCATCTAACTCCTCTAAGTCCTTCGGGGTTGATCCTACTGAAGCAGCTGCTTCTTACAAGTCCTCTGAAATAATTCCCGGACCTTCACGCAGTTTACGACGGCCCACTGTTTGGGGCCGAACTCCTGTACGTAAAACTTCGATACTTCAATTAACTCATGAATTTATCTCTGGTCATTTGACACCAAATATTAAACTACTGTTCTTCAAAATTTTGGACACAAATAATGCTTATTGTCAAAAATTGAAGTAGCACACTGTTGATTATTCTTTTAAGTTTTAGGCTGTAGAGATATTACTGGACTCATGTTACATATTTGCTTTCCAGGCAAGGAAGAACCTTTCCATGGAATCCATCGACCTTCCTTTGGAGGAAGAGTAAGTTTAATACACTTATGTTAATCTGAACATACTCGTGGGATCTAAAACAAAATGAATTGGTATTCTTGTTATGTATGAATAGGAGTGAAATTCAAAAACTTGAGTCCATCAAGACAGATTTGGAGATCAAAATCACAAAAGAGGTAAACCAACGGAGGTCCATTCCTTTCCAGATGTGCTGCTGCCCAAATAATTTTTTTTTCATTGCATGAGAACTTTTACTTATATTCCATGATAGGCTAAGGCAAATTCACTTCTTCAAGAAAGCATAGAGAAGCGGAAGCATGATTTGTTTGATCGTCGTCAAGCTCTTGCGATGGAGGTAAGGCCCGCTCGTATTGACGTTGTCTTTCTTCCTTGCCAAGAATACCATGAACCTTATTGCAGTCAATCTAAGCTTCATATCCAGCTTGAATAAAGTGTTAAAAAGATCGAATTTGCATGTTAGGTGGCAAGTCTCCAAGAGCAGGTACAGAGGGAGATGGAGTTGAGGAAAGCACTCGAAGCTGGTCTTAAATTATCAGATTCGAATGTACCTTTCACTTCCCTCGATGAGAAGGTTCGTGTTTGTGTTTTCCTGATATTTATTTTAGTTAGCCTCCATCTAACCAACTGAATTAACTATAGACAAAGGCAGATCTGGAAGAAATTGTTCAAACAGAAGCAGATATCAGGAACTTCGAACAGAAAGCTGGTGATCTACAAGTGGAACTTAATCAACTGCGTGAAAACAATTCTAAGTCAGGGCATAACAAAGGAAACCAGCTTCATCGAGATACAAATCAACAACTGAAATTGTAAGCAGGCTTTGTTTCCATTTGAAACAGTTCTGCATCAAAAGATAAGGCAGAGAAAGCACTTTATGATATGACTTTTTTTTTACAGGAACGAAAAACTTGCGGCTGCTGGAGGTGGAGGTGAAGCTACTTCAAATAGTTATGATAATTCGTCCGTAGTAACCAAGGTATACATACATTCACATCTCAGGAGCATTCTTATTGCAGTTACTATGGCATAAGAATTCACATTAAGAAGCTTCTCATTGACATGGGACATGGAAAAAAGATCCATCCTTTTTTTTTTTTTTAAACACAAGTTCTACATCTCAGTATGTCTCGTTTTTCAAGTGAACTAATATCAGTACTTGCATTTGTTTTTTGGTCCAATACGTAGAATGACTCTCCTTTAGGCAAGTCTGGCAAAGAAAAAGACAAGAAAGTGGACTCATCAAAGAGACAATTGTCCGAGGATATTATCATGGATACTTCAAATAGATACGGCGCAACCATATCTACAAAGACTAGTTCAAGGGTCGAGGTACTTCCCTTGTTTCTCAGATATAGGATTCACATCCTAGACAAAGCATACAAATTGATGCTTAAACTCCGTTGAAAGATAGAACTCAAATGATGCATGTCATAGCATGAAGTAGAATCCAAATCATTGTTTTCTTGTCTAGATTATAGATAATCATCTGCTTGGTTAAATACTTGTCCAACTAAGAATACATATATACTGCTGCTTGTATATGATAGGGCACTAATTCAACAGCTTCTGCCCTATCAAAGCTGACAAACAGACTTAACTTTTTAAAGGATCGACGTTCATCGATCGAAACCGATCTCCAACACTATGATGACAAAAACAAAGGATCTGAACATCATCAGCCCGGCGAAATTCTGACAAAGCACAGAGAGTCCAAAGGCAGGTCGTCAAAGCAGAAAGATACGAAGAGCCAATCACACGCCGATAAAGGGACGATAAAAGCAGATGGGCAACAACAACCAAATGTTAACTGGGGAAAATCCGAGAGCTTTCCCACTGGGGACAACAAGGGCCATCCTAAAGTTGCTCCTAGGACACTGTCCAGATGATGATTATGCTAATTACCATTTCTTATTTTTTTTCGAATTCACGCCATTTCCTCGTATAACAATACGAAAACACTCCCGAGAAACTGCTTGAAGATTGGAGATTTATGCGGCGTATGGCGAATTTCCAGGTATTTTTCCTTTATGATTTCGCCACCTTCAGAAACTACTTGAGATGACTTATAGTATATGAAATGTCCTCTTCTGTTTTCGCCTGTTAGCTATGATTTATTTTGTTATAAGGTGAATTGATTCAATTTCTGATGTATAGTTGTTACTTAGGAAGTTACGTACCACTTCAACAAAATACACGTTGTAGTGGGTATTTGGTTAAGATTGTCAAGTGAACTAGAATGAAATCGTCATAGATTATATGCATATAAATTGTCATCACCAACCATATATTACTTACTAAAATAAAAAAATATCACCAAGTCTTTATGCCGAACCAACCCCATGAACGACGATGACCCATCAACAAATAAATTGAAAAGCATGAGTCGAGATTCCTCACATGTCATGATGAGTTTCGTGTTGTGGGACAAGTCGTTACAATTTTGGTGGTTTGGGTTAGGTAAACGTTTTGTTAGGGTTTGGTTGAGATTTTTGATTCATTTGAGACATCTAACATATAGTATGTACGACTACGATTAAGATTTTTCATACAAGAACATTAGGCTTAGTTCCGTCCCTCTATACGAACTTTTTTATAAATTTAGTGGCAATCAACAATCGAGAGCTCTCTAATAATTGGGAGATGCACTTTATTATGCTTCAAAAGAGCATATTCAATTATGGGACTAAAGAATACAAAAGGGAAAAAAAGGAAAGCAAAAGGAAAAAAGGAACGAGGGGACAATTATTATCATTGCATTATCTCAACCTCATCATAACGCGGAAGTCGAAGTTTATTAGGTAACATAAGAAAATAAAGTTTCTCCTATTTTACAACCCCTTTACATCTATATATCCCATAATCAAACACAAGCATTCAGTGAGCTACTCCCACTTCTCCTCCTCCTTCAACCTCTCTCCCTCTCTCCTCCTATATATAACGTGACGTTGCATGAGCTTATTTTAATTTGCAAGATACTCATACCTCATAATATCTTCTTTGGTTTCCACTGAAAACAACTAAACAATTAATTAGGGAAGAAAGAAAAGTGAAAATGGCGGCAACAGCGACTGTAATAATGATGATGACAGTGATATGCTGCAGTTTGATTCGAACAGTTCCGGCGACTGTTTACACGGTGGGCGACTCCTCTGGCTGGTCAATGGGCGGCGACTACACCACTTGGGCCGGCGGAAAGACCTTTGCCGTCGGCGACAGTCTTGGTATAAAACGACGACGTCTCATAATCCATATATATATATATATATATATTATATATAATAATACATCCTTATCAATTCATATAGCAAAGCTCATGACTTTTTGACTGAACAGTGTTCAACTACCCATCTGGCCACACGGTGGACGAGGTGAGTGAAAGCGACTACAAATCTTGCACCGCCGGCAACGCAATTACCTCCGACACGAGCGGCGCCACCTCCATCACACTCAAGACCGCCGGAAATCACTACTTCATCTGCAGCGCCCCCGGCCACTGCGGCGGCGGGATGAAGCTCGCCGTCACCGTCGGGGCCTCCAAGGGAGAAGCACCGCCGGCTTCGTCCACCACCACTTCTCCGCCGCTGTCCACGGATGCCCCATCGGCCGTCCCCGCCGGTACCACCACCACATCCGTTCAGCCGTCTTCTTCTCCGGCTATATCCCCGGCGGCGGCTGTGGTTTCTGCGATATCCTATGCGGTGCTGAAGCTCGTCGTGGTGTAAGGAAGTGGTCGGGTCGGGTCAGGGCAGAGGCAGTGCAGTGTTCTTTCGTTTGTTTGCTCGTTAATTCCTCGCGTTATGCTTTCGGATCGGGTCGGGTGGGGTCGGGTTATGTAATGTAATGGTCTTTGAATTTCATTTCATCCGTAACTCTTTTATTTGAACCTGAGCTGCTAAATTAAGGAAAAATAAAAAAAGTAAATAAATATGGCCAAAATTCGATCCCTCCCAAAAAAGCAAATGTGAGCAGCAAGTCGCTTGATTTCTCCAATCGGAAAGTTTCATCAGTCGCGTGGATCAAGAATCAAGATACACAGCCGCGAGTCCACCGATCACACAGTGGGTCCGCGCGTATCCAGAAAAACCCTACGGACAAGTTTTGCCTTGCTTGGCCACCGATCTGCTATCTGAGCTCAAAGAGAAAGACGGCGTCATAGAGCGATCGAGGGAAATTAAAAAAGAACTAAATAAAAACTAAAAATTTCACCGGAACACCCGTTGAGAATACATAAAAAAAAATAGAAACCAAATTCCGACGTAAAATCCGTCGATAGAAATAAGACAAAAAAAATAAATACAAATTCAACGGGAAACCCGACCTTAAATAAGACGGAGAATCCGACGGAAAAATGCGATAAAAAAAAAAATAAATTAAAATTTCAACGGGTAAACCCGTTGGGGTTACTATAGTTAAATACCCATTACTATAACCTTGTCAGACATTTTTTAGTCTGAGGTACCTACTTGATTATTTTGTAAGCTGTAAGGTACCCATGGTCTTAAAAGACCAAAATAACCTCATTTTATATTATTATATTACTTTTTCATTTCTATCGTACATAAAACCCATCAAGAACATAAAGAGCTCTTTTCTGCAAAATCCACACACCGAATCCTCCCAATTATCATCCTCAAGCTGTTATATGGCTTGAAAAGGATCGAGATGGTATCTCCCACCACGACATCATCTTTTTCGGCCAAGTCACTCCAAATTTCGTCCGGATTTTGAGTTTTTTGAGTTTGCAATTGAGGTTCATTTTTGGGAAAAATCTACCAATTATTCTGAGTCGTGGCAGTAATTTTCAAGCCGATGCATTCTCGTATAAGGGTGGAAAAAGTTTTTCGCAGCTCCATATTTTCTTTAATGGCCTGGTTCATTTTAGCGGTGCAAGTTGAACTACGATTAGCGTGTTTTTTTTTGTTCTTCTACACATGTAGAGGTAATTAGGCATCGAATTGTAAGCGTCTGCAATATATTTTTGTTGGTAAACGAGGCTAATTTCTTGAAATCCTTATTTTGGTATAAGGCATTATATGGTACCAATTTCGTCTATTTTGTGTACCATTGGACGTGTTGTTGTAGTACTTAATTGTTTCATATGTTGTACCTTATAATAACCTCTACCATAGTTACCGTATCATGGTTACACATCTAACTAGATTAGATACTACAGTCACATTAAAATGGTAGCACAACATATCTAGTTAGGTACCACAACCACAATTAAATGTTACCACAACATATGTATATTAGGTACTGCAACCTCATTGACATGGTATTACAAACCCTTGTAAGAAGGTATATGCAAGATTTGTGAATCCTTTTCGCGTTTTACTCCAAACCCTTTTCATGTATTTATGTAATGTTTATTTGTTTCTATTGTGTTGATTGATCCTTGATGCATATGTTGATCCCACTATGATGTTTCTTACAATGTAATGTTGCTTGTTGTAGGTTAGGACTGAAATATGGGATCTATGAAACAAGAAACTACACTCTTGAATCTTGTGGTATAAGAGACTCACTAATACTTCATGTGGACATTATTAAAATTAGCCTTGTGGAGAGATCTCAGTTCTTTTATGCTTTTATAGCCATGGATTCCAATGATTCCAAGATTAGGTTGTTCGATTTCTGAAGATTTTAAGTAGTTATAACATCTTTGGTTATTGATATGGTGGTTAACTTTACCGAAACATATCGTTAAGTACTATGACATATCTATAAAAGGTACTTCAACCACATTAAAATGATACCACAAGTTCATCGAACATAGTACTACAAATACATTAAACTTGGTACGAAATATTAGAAACCGTAGAAGATAAAAAAAAGTCCGAAATATCTGAGAAAGTCGCTGAAAGATCATAAAAGATCTGACATGTCGGAGAATGTTTTATGAGTCAAGACAATATCTGACTTGTCAGGTCTTGTCGGTTGGATATTATTTGTGACTAATGAATATTTTTGGTACTACAACACACTTATATTTTGCACCTTATACAAGCGTAGTAAGGTACCCTAACATAGTAAAATAAGATACCATAACATTCACAAATAAGGTACTATGTATTAGGGTAAGCGTTTTTTAATCGCATTTCGTATTACTTTCGATGCAAAAACACTTTAGCATTGGTCAGAGACAATGTTAACATAGTTATAGGTATTATATTGATAATTGGTATCAATATTGGTTGGTTACTTAGAATTATTATCATTATTACATTGGAACACCATCTTTCTTTCTACTAAATATGATACTAGTAAGAACATCTTACTACATAGTCAAGATTTGATCAATTGGAAGTTAGTGTTTATGTTTTACATTATCGTGCGTTTAAGTTTTATTGATGTACCGTGTTTTAAAAGTTCTCATGCCTTATTTTCACAATAATATACATGTTTTCGATAATTAAAAACGTGATACGAAGAAGATACTACAACAGTGTATAGTACTACATTAGCATATGTTATGGTACTACGATATTGGTACTGCAAACATATGTATATTGGTACTATGTTGATAATTTGTATCAGTATTGATGGGTTAATATTTAGAATTATGACTTTCCATCCGGAACCACCCTAAGACACTTTATGTAGTATATATTACCTTTTAGTAATTTTATTATCGTTAGGTATGGGCAAAATCACGCAGCCTTACGCGATTAGTTTAGGAATCTATATATTTTCGATGTTATAACAAATGGTAAGGCATACTTGCAGGTTAGGGTACTATATATGCATGTATAATGATAAGGCATACGTGCACATTATTGTACTGTATATGTAAAAGATAAGGTATGTTTATATAAAAGATAAGGAACTTCATATATTCTAACATGGTATATAAATATACATAATGGTACGGTATACAAGCATATTATGGTACTATATTTGTATACATAAAGGTAAGTTAATTTAAAAAGCCGCTTCATATATTCTGGGTACGGTACGTTACATATATACATAATGGTACGGTACACTTGCGGATTATGATACTGTATACGTGTACATAAAGGTACGTTAATATAACAAACAAGGTACTTCATACAATCCTGTCAAAGTCTCATAGAACTACAAACACCAAACATAAAAGACAAAGTCTCCCAGTCTCACAACCATGTAAACAACTTTACATAGATCTAGCACACAACTGTGCTCGGGTTTTCGATTTTATCTTCGAATTGAGGTCCACGGATTGACCTACGTGATGCAAGACCATGTCTATGCTAAATTCATGTGGAGAGAATACCACATCCGTATGTTGTGGTGCCTTTTGTGTCGTTTCTGCAAAAAGCAAAACGTTTAGTGAGTAATGAAGAAGCAATACAAATTTTATTCACACGGGGTACCAATTTTCCCAAAGAGATGGTACCAAATACAATGATCATGTAGTACCAAAATCATTGACCCATTCAAAAATCCTCAGCGTCAATCCATCACATATCCATTTCAAGATGGTGTTTTGCCGGAAAAATGCTGAGATTGTTTCAGTATGTATTATCATGTAAGTCCACCATTTGGTCTCTATTCTTTCTCATGTAAAGCCGTTACTGAACATAACCGTGTATTAACAACAGATGATAGAGCAAGATGCATAAGCTAAGCCATCAACAAAACACACATAGTTGAGAAGTTAAATTCATGGCGATAGTCTTTATTGTCAAATGACAAAGCATTCCAAATTTATCTAGCCCATTTAAGGATAAATAGTTTAATTTACCGTAAGCAACAATACTACGATAACCAAAAGAATTAGTTGAGAAACAAGAGCAACCCACAGACGAGGGATCCGACGAAATCAGACAACCTACTAACTCAATCCCAAAAGTAAGACCTTAAACCCAAGAAACGAAAATAAAAGTACCAATTTGGAGACGACGACGACAATTTCAAATGGAGCACCTCGGTAGTGAGAGAGAAATGGGAACAACTACTGCGATTGACAAAGTTAAGGATCGAGAATTTAAGTGGGTATTCGATTTGGAGTGGGATGTTCGATTCGAAGGGGTTCAACTTTCAATTTAGCGATCATTTTTTTTGGGGAATTCTTTTCGTTATTCTTCAAGTAAAAATGCTTGGTAAACTCGTATAAAAGGAAGTTATGAAGGGTATTTTCGTCCGGTAGGTACCTAAGCGCAACAAATGTTTCAAACGGGTATCTCAGCATAAAAAATGTCTGACAAGGGAGCTAGCTGTAGGAATTTTATATCGGTGGGTATTTAAATGCAGAAACCCCAACACGTGGGGTTGAAGGTCCTAAATAAAATAGAAAATTAAAAAAACATACAGACGGAAAATCCGTCAGAAACAAGAAAATGCGATAAACAAAATAAATAAAATTTCAACCGGAAACCCGTGTGATATCTACACATAAATACTTACTTGAATAAAATTTTTACAGATAAGTATCCATGTCAGAAACTTTTACAAATATGTACCCGATTTAATGTTTATCAGTTTCTTCAGTCATGCCGTACATTCCTGTGTGTATGGCGTACCATAACACGTTGATATATGGTACCTAAATGTGTTTATACGTCGTACCTTATGTGTGGCGTACCTAAATGTGCTAATACGACGTACTATTTCTCAACGTATGACGTACCCAATACGTTGATATAGGGTACCTAAATGTGTTGTATGGCGTACCTGCGGCGGATCGGGTACCTATCTGCCAAAAAGTTATTCTACTAGTTACCTACATATAAAAAAATCTGACAGGGTACTAAATACAAGTTTTTCCAAATGGGTATTTATGTGAAAGACACTGAAACCAGTTGAAAATCCTAAATAAATAAAATAGAACAAAGATAAAAACACATACCGACGGAAAATCCATTTCATGCGATAAAATAAATAAAATTCTACGGGAAACCCGTTGAAAATCCTAAGAAAAAATAATAAAATAATAAAAAACACATACCGACGGAGAATCCGTCGGAAACAGACGGGAAACCCGTTGAAATACTAAATAAATAAAAATAATAATAAAAATAAACACATACCGACGGAAAATCCGTCGGAAAAAATGCGAGAAAAAGTAAATAAAATTTTCAACAGGAAATCCGTTGAAAATCCTAAATAAAATAAAAATAAAAATATAAAAAATACATATTTAGGAAATTGCGAAAAAAATAAATAAAAATTTCAATGGGAAACCCGTTGAAAATTCTAAAAAGTAAAATCACATACCGACGGAAATAATAAAAATGCGATAAAAAATAAATAAAAATTTTAACCGAAACCCGTTCAAAAAAAAAACACATACGACGGAAATAATCTTCGTGTTTTAGACAACAAAACAATATGCTTAAACAGAGATGAAAACCTTAATTCACCCTCCGTCCCAGCAACTTTATCACATAAGTTGCTGGGCACGCAAATTAAGGTGGCATTATTATAGTAATATAGTACAATGAAAAGGTAAAAATGTATATTTTGACACGTCTTTTAAGAATATTTAATATTATTATATTGATTGTTTGTGATAGTTTTTTGCTAAAAGGAAATGTGATAAAATTATTGGGACGCCCGAAATGGAAAAGTGATAAAATTAGCGGGACGGAGGGAGTATACTACTTGTAAGCTGATAAGCCTCTCTTCTGGGTAACAGAAAAAATGGGAAATTTTCACGATTTTTACTAATTAAGAGATGAAAACCCTTTTTCTCTCTCATTTCGCTTACGAGTCAAAATCTCCAAACTTGTAGAGCTCGGAAACGTAAACCCAGTGGCGGAGATAGGAGCTTCGATTAGTGGGGTCCAGTATAATTGGATCCCATACCCTATATTATGAAAAATTTCACTGGGGTCCTAATAGGGTTATTTTTGGTATTTTTAATAAAATAAACCAAAAAAATTAAGCATTAACGAAATAAACGTAAAACGAAAACCATTAATAAATAGAGCGTTTCTTATGTAGATTTTACGAGTTAGTAACTCGTATCATATATTACGAGTTACTCCTGCCAGATGGCCCGCTGACCTGACGCATTTCTTATGAATTAGTAACTCGTATTATTTGCATACGAGTTACTACACGGTGTCGCGCTAACCTGACGTGGCAAAATATTGAACGTAACTCGTATAGAAAAAATACGAGTTACTAACTCGCAAAAAAAGCATACGAGTTATGTTCGTGGCCGACCAGCCTGCATGGCCATGCAGTGTCAGAACAATAACGCGAGTAACTCGTATAAGTTAAATACGAGTTACATGCGAGTTGGCAATAATGCATGCAATAATTGGAGTAACTCATATGTAATAGATACGACTTACGTGAGAGTTGCATGATGCGCAATAATGCATGTAACTCGTACGTAATTGATACGAGTTACGTGCGACTTGCTGTAACTCGTATTAAATACATACGACTTACATCTCTATAAATACCCTTTCGATTTTTAAACACAACACAAAAACCCCTTTCGATTTTTAAAACACAACACAAAATGGTGTCGAGTCGTGTACAAGTCGTAGTATATTTCGGCGGTGAAATAATTCAATCATCCGATTCTATCGTTAAATATAGTATCCGTCCTATTGCATATAGGCGAATTCGTCACAACAGCAGTTTTTCGGAGTTTATGTCGTTGTTGTTCAAAATTACGGGTGCTGATAGCAGTCGTTGTTCGTTAATTGTCCCGGCGAAAAATGAATACTTTCAACATTCCCGCCTCTTTCATTAGTTATTCCGAATCTCCAACGACAACGATTTACAATTTTTCATCCATCCCGATTCGGAGAACAATTGTATTGAGGTTTTTGTTGAAATAGTTGAAAATTCAAATTTTGATTTGAACGAAGAGCCTCATCGGGATTTTGAAGTTAGTTCTTCTAGTTATACCTGTCCGGATTTTCCCGACATTCTCTCAGTTACGGCAGGGTTTAGTAATGTTTCTGTGGAGATGCCGGCGCTTGGTGTTTCATTCAATATGCCGGAATCCGTGTCAGAACCGGAGCCAGATTTCGTGCCAAAACCAGAGGAAGACGTTGATGTTAGTGATTCGAAAGCGGACGATGAGGATCCACTTTCCGAGTTACCCGATCCCAACGACGACGACGATGCGCCAAATGATACCACTCCGCTGGACTCTGCTGCTCCAACGCTGTTTCAGTCCGTCCCATTTTTCCAAACGTACCAAATGCCACCTCCTGATGGTGACGACTACGGTGATTACGGGGAGTTTTATGACATAGATAACCCTGTGTTTTGTCGAGGTATGGTTTTCAAACTAAAAAACATTTACAACGTGCCGTCGAAGATTTTTCGATCAGGGTTGCTAGACGCGAGTATCACGTCAACGAGAGCAGCAATACACATTGGAGTGTCCAATGTAATCATATGACTGATTGCCCATGGTGACTGAGGGCATCCTTCAAGCCGAAAAAAGGTTACTAGTCTGTTACAAAATTTGAAGGACCACACATTTGCTATATGACTGAGCTGGCGAGCCCACACCGTAATATCTCTTGAAATTTTATTGCTGATTTGTTGGTTGGAACCGTGAAAATCGATCCGCAGTTCCTACCCAAGAACATCCAACAACTCGTGAAAGATAAATATGGCTACGACATCTCGTATATTCAAGATTGACATCTCGGGTATGTCTTTTGGGCTTTTAAACCGAGCATCGATGGTTTCAAACATTGTCGAAAAGTTGTTTGTGTCGATGGTACGCATTTATACTCCAAATATAGAGACAAATTACTGATTGTTACGTCGCTGGACGCCAACCAAAACGTCTTTCTCCTGGCGTTTGCCATTGTCACGGAAGAAAGTACACACTCATGGATTTGGTTCCTTACTAATTTGAAAATATTTGTTCTAGAGAATCAATCGGTTTGCCTTATTTCGAATCGTCACACATGTATTTAATCTTACTAAAGTAATTTACTCGTTATTTTCGTAAAATCAGTTACTTTTAGTGGCGTATATGGTGTGTACAGGTCTTACGGGAACAGTAGAAGCCACTGAATTCTTTCGTCCACCAAATGGAGTGCATCGCTTCTGTCTTCGTTATGTAAAGTCAAACTATCAACAATTGAAGGATCTATGTCATAGAGCCGGTACTGTACCAACATTGGATAAATTCGATCGCATTATGGCTCAGATTGCACAAATTAATGAACAAGCAAAGCCTTGGTTGGAAAAAGTAGGGGTCGAGCAATGGACTCTCGCACACAACGGCGGTTATCGATGTGGTGTCATGACGACTAATATTTCAGAAGGGCTCAACGGGGTATTAAAAGGTACTCGAATGCTACCTGCAAGAGCAATCGTCGATTTCACTTTTCATAGGTAAGCTCTAATTACGATGGTCTGTTTTTTATTCTAATTTTGTTGTTATGAATTTTTTTTTATTTCTTAAAATTCACAGGTGCGTACAGTATTGCGTGATCGCTTTCAAGAAGCATCGTCCCTAATGGTGAATAATGAAACGGATTGGTCACGTTATGCAACGAGATTGTTTCAAAGTTGGACGGCAGAATCTTGGGATCACGTTGTATACCGTTTTGATGTCCGACAACATATAGCAGAAGTCATAACATCTGGAATTCATCAGGGCAAATATGTGGTAAGGAACAATGATCGAACATGCACGTGTGGAAATTGGAGCAGGTATAACATCCCATGTTCTCACGCACAAATAGCTTGTCGTCAATGGCAAATTCACTCTGGTAATCTAGTGGCACAGTATTACAGTAATGAGGAATATTTGAAGACATATGAAGGTACCTTTGAACCATTGCACGATGAACGTTATTGGACCCCCGAAGATTGGAGTCTTATTCATAACGAATCTCGTCGAGAGAGAACTGGTCTCGGGAGATATAGTCGAAATCGCATCAGGAATGAAATTGACAGGGGTGAAACTCGTCCTAGACCGCGGGCGGCGTTGAAAATAATATACAATGTTGTTTTCACCGTTTTGGTCTTATATGTCCAACGTGGTTTCAAAAGTTGGTTTCTTAAATGTAAATAAAATAATATTAAATATAATAATGGAAGCAATAATAATTAATGTAATAATAATAAATAGATAATAAGTAATAATAAATAAATGGAATAATATAAAAAATAGAATAATAAGAAAAATAGAATAATAATAATTACTCCCTCCGTCCCGGTATCTTTTGGACATTTGGGATTGGGTTCGGTTTTTAAGAAATATAATATTTTAATAGTATAGAGGAAGAAAAGTGTATGGGTGTGGCACATCTTTTAAGAATATTTAATGTTATTATATTGATTGTGTGTGATAGTTTTTTACTAAATATGGAAATGTATAAAAGATAGTGGGACGCTCGATTTGGTAAAATGTACAAAAGTTACCCGGACGGAGGTAGTATAAGTAATAGGTGAAATATAATAAATAATACTAAATATAATCATAATAATAATAATAACAATAAATATAATCATAATAATAATAATCATCGTAATAAATATAATAATAACATCAATAATAAAAATAACAATAAATATAATCATAATAGTCATTACAAGTTGATTCGAATGCGTTTAATAGTCAATACAAAAAAAATTAACATTTCACATAACGAGCTATCAGGGGTGATGAGCCAAATGATCGTCGGTCCCACAACGAGCTGGTCTACATACTCTATTTCCTCGACGGTTACCTTGCTCCGCATCATCAGCCGGACTTCGAGGTCGTCGCGGTCGTGGTGAAGGTGTCGTAAACGCCTAAAATGTGATAACCAAATTTTAATTTTAGTAAATAATTTAAGGGCTTCAAATTTAAATTAATTTAATATACCTGATGGTCCATATACTCTAGCTGTGAGCTTTGATGGGCTGCAGATGACTGCAAGAAGGGCGAAAATCATCAAAGAAGGACGGGTTAACAGCTTCGTGCACCTGAGATGGTTCGGCCTCATATACGTGAGACGGTCCGGCCTCATGTACGTGAGACGGTCCGGCCTCACTACTCCGTCGAACTTGGCGTCGCGAGATGAACATATTATCCATTTGCTCCAGCAAATGGATCGACTCGTCGTAATTGCCACCCCTTGCGTAACATAGGCTGTCGTGAACCCCGCGTTCCTGAAAATGAAAAAGGACATTATATCATTTGAGATATTTAACAAATAACATTAATAAACAAATTAAACTGACGATGCTCGACATAAAACTGCATCCCCTATCTGGAATCCACGTGACATCTGCATCGCATGTGGAGATATGTAGCGGCGAGTGATTCGATGAAACCAGTCGTAATTAGGGCTGGGAAAAAATACCGAAATATCGAAATATCGTCCTTTCGAATTGTATCGAAAATATCGAAAATTTCGGTATACCGAAGTTTTTGGTAAGGTATGATACCGTACCGAAAATTTTCGGTACGGTAATGGTATGAAAATTTTAAAACGGCGGGACCTCGTCGAGGCGGGGCGGCGGGCAGCAAACGTCGGCGGGGCGGGGCGGCGGGCGGCGGAGAACAGCAGTTCGTGGCGGCGGCTCGTCGAGGAGGGCCGGCGTGTTGCGGAGGGGGGCTGGTCGGCGGCGGCGGAGAGCATGGTCCTTGAGGTTCGGCGGGGTCGCAGAGTGGGGCTCTCCAATTTCGGCGGCTTCTTCAAGCTTCGTCTTCGTCTGTTCGTCTTCGCCGCTAGGATTTTAAAAACAGATCTAACTCGTATAAAGTTTATACAAGTCACAGTTTGTAACTCGTATGAAGTTTATACGAGTTATGTCACGTGTAGTCCAACTAGAATCTTTCCAGCTGGACTTGTAACTCGTAAGTAATTTATACGAGTTAAGTAATTCGTAATAAATTGATACGAAGTTTGCTATTTTATTAATCCTTTTCGTTTTTTGTTTATTTTGTTAATGCCTATTTTTGTTTTGTTTATTTTATTAAAAATGCTGTTATTTTTTCAATTTTAGTCCTATGATTAAAAAATCATATTATTTTATTAATAAAATTTTTTCCTTCAAGTGGGGCCAGTGAACCTACTCTGGCTCCGCCTATGCGTAAACCCTTTGGACAAGTGTCGAACCCAGATCGCAAATCATCGATTCGGCTAAGGAATCTTTCATTACATCATCGACCATCGAACCTCGTTTTCTCGGGTCAAGCTCAAGACGTGTTCTCAACTGACGATGTCGTCGAGACAATGTTCCATACTACTTGAATTTTTTCTGGTCATTCGAGAAGATCGAAGAGCTCAAGTCAAAACACACAGACGAAGGGCAGATGAGAGTGTCAACTGCGTTGTTTGAATTTGGGTCGAATAGCCGTTTAAAACTTGTGGCCGTTATACCCTTTTCCATTCTCTTGGAATTCCCATCATTTTTTGCATTACAGTAGTTTACCTGCGAATATTAAAATCTTCTTTATAAAGAAATCATACACAAATATTTATTTTCCTATACTAGATAGAGACTTGTCTCCGAGTTTGGCATCTAATTGAATAAAGATCCCTCACCATATTTTCTTACATGATCTCCAATATTCCTTCTCATCTTTAACCAAATTACAATAGTCGTTACTACTAGAGTATATAGAATATTTGCATCCTCAACGTTTTCCGACATGAGTCTTTGATACCTTCGCCATGATTTGATCACACTGTCATGCTATTGCAACTACACCAAGAATTGGTCCATGTTTCATAAATAAAGAGGTTAAGTTCTTTAAGGACGTAATCAATGCTAATTTATAACCATATAGCATAGTTGGCAAGTAGCTACGTTATAATTAGTAATTACTGTCTTGTCATTCCACATATACGCACACAGAGTAACATAACATGGCATCAAAAGGGTATAGAAGATGGAAAATTTTCTTTGATTCCTCTGCGAAGATGACAAGAAACAGTAACATGACATACCACAGGACATATAAAGGAACTCTCATGTCGTCTTGTGTAGAATGCAAAGAGACAAACTCGTGGGAAATGAGTATAATTTCGTAAAAATACATACACATAAGTGTATATATGTATGAATAAATATAGTACGCTACACATTTCACCTATAAATTTCACGTAGAGGCCGTCCTCGGCCAGCAATAGAACAACTTGTCTTAGTTCATTTACTACTTCAACTTACTTTACTATTCATTCAAAAAACCAAGTCATCGAATCTTCCTTTATCCGACGGAGCTTCACTCGAGGCATAAAAATGGCCGTCAATGGAGTAGCCTTCGCAAGACTAGCAAACCAGCCATCACTAACACAACTTCGTCGTCCTAAACTAAGCTATGGCGGGGACAAAAAGGTAATTTTCCTACGATTTTCTGACGAGCTTTAATACGATGATCTTTCCATGGTGTGTTGATCTTGATCCTTTTTTCTCACACTTTGCGTGGCTTGCAGTTCTGTGTCAAGGCATCATCCGCCGAGGAACCTGGGGAAATGGCAATAACGAAAGAGAAAGATGGTTGGAAGATAGATTTTTCCGGCGAAAAACCTGCTACTCCACTACTCGACACAGTCAACTACCCAGCCCACATGAAAAACCTATCTAGCAAGGTATACATACATTTACATATATACTACGTTGGCCCATCGAAAACTCATGTATTTTTATGTCAATGCATTGAATTTGTGTTATTGTCAATGTATAGGATCTTGAACAGTTAGCAGCAGAAATAAGAGCAGAGATCGTATACACAGTGGCAAAAACAGGGGGACACCTCAGTTCCAGCCTGGGCGTGGTTGAGCTAACCGTGGCTCTTCACCATGTCTTCAACGCCCCTGACGACAAGATCATATGGGATGTAGGCCATCAGGTAATAAAACCAATCAATCGAAAATCAGCGATCGAATTCGTTGATTAGCGAAAAAAAAAAAAACTTACAATTCATTCGCAGGCTTACGGTCACAAGATTCTTACTGGGAGGAGGTCTAAAATGCACACGATAAGGAAGACCTCGGGCCTAGCTGGCTTCCCCAAGAGAGACGAGAGCGTATACGATTCTTTCGGTGTGGGCCATAGCTCAACGAGCATATCTGCTGGGCTAGGTATGGCTGTTGCGAGGGACCTTCTCGGTAAGAAAAATAGCGTGGTTTCGGTGATTGGAGATGGAGCCATGACTGCTGGGCAAGCTTACGAAGCCATGAACAACGCTGGATTTCTTGACTCTAACCTCATCGTAGTGTTGAACGACAACAAACAAGTGTCTCTGCCCACGGCTACGCTCGACGGGCCAGCCAAGCCTGTGGGTGCACTCAGCACAGCCCTAAACAGGATTCAGGCCAGCACAAATTTCAGAAAACTCAGAGAAGCTGCAAAGGTACTCAACTCGAAAAAGACTTTCTTTTTTCTCTTCTTGAAGTACGTACCTCTGTTTTTCATTTTCTTGATATATGATTTGATAAGAGCATCACGAAGCAAATCGGGCCACAAGCTCACGAACTAGCAGCCAAGGTCGACGAGTATGCAAGAGGGATGATCAGCGCGCCGGGCTCCACGCTCTTCGAAGAGCTAGGATTGTACTACATAGGGCCTGTAGATGGACATAACATCGACAATTTAGTGAGTATTTTCGACAAAGTGAAATCAATGCCAGCGCCTGGGCCCGTTCTGATCCATATCGTGACTGAGAAAGGAAAAGGTTATCCCCCAGCCGAAGCATCAGCAGACAAAATGCACGGTAACGATCCCAGGCGAAAAATTTCATAACTCTGCAAATGTTATGACAAAAAAGGCTCAAACTTTTTGAATTTTCTATTCAGGGGTGGTGAAATTTGAACCAAGTACGGGGAAGCAAATGAAAATAAAGTCAGAAACGAAATCATACACCGAGTATTTCGCCGAATCGCTGGTGAGGGAAGCAGAAATAGACAGCAATATTGTGGCCATACATGCAGCTATGGGTGGGGGGACGGGCCTGAATTACTTTCAGAAGAAATTTCCCGATAGATGCTTCGACGTTGGCATTGCAGAGCAGCACGCAGTTACCTTCGCGGCTGGCTTAGCTACTGAAGGCCTCAAGCCATTCTGCGCCATCTATTCATCCTTTCTACAACGAGGCTATGACCAAGTATGTATTTTACACCACAGTTTCAGAGATCTCTCTAGCAAAGTATGGTGTATTAATTCATGGTTGTCACAACAAGGTGGTACATGATGTGGACCTGCAAAAGTTACCAGTTCGATTCGCGATGGATCGGGCGGGTTTAGTCGGGGCGGACGGGCCGACCCATTGCGGAGCTTTCGACGTGGCTTTCATGGCTTGTCTGCCTAACATGGTGGTCATGGCTCCATCTGACGAAGCAGAGCTAATGAACATGGTTGCTACTGCTGCTGCTATCGATGATAGGCCGTCTTGCTTCAGATTCCCGAGGGGTAATGGCGTTGGAGCTCTTCTTCCGCCTAACAACAAAGGGATACCACTTGAAGTAAGCATTGATATATATATACACATTATCCATACAAATTTACCTGAAAAAAAGGATGTCAAATGTTCAAGATTACTACATCTTCTGCAACTTTCATTAGGTTGGTAAGGGAAGAATACTAAGGCAAGGAGACAGAGTGGCGATTCTGGGATATGGCGCAATAGTTCAGCAGTGCTTGAGAGCTTCTGAAATGCTTAAATCCCACGACGTATACGCAACGATAGCTGATGCAAGATTCTGCAAGCCATTGGACACTGATCTGATTAGACGACTGGCGAAAGAGCACGAGATACTGATCACCGTGGAGGAAGGTTCGGTGGGAGGTTTTGGGTCTCATGTCTCTCATTTCCTGAGCTTAAATGGCATTTTGGACGGGCCAATCAAGGTATATGATCCATTCGAATCCATTTTGAAATCGATTGAAAATATGCTTAAGATTCTTTCCGACTGAATGCAGCTGAGATCGATGGTGCTTCCCGATAAGTACATAGACCACGGTGCGCCGGGCGATCAGATTGAAGAAGCTGGCTTGTCGTCGAGACATATATGTGGGACAGTTTTATCTCTTCTCGGAAGGCCTAAGGACGCTCTCAAACTTCGTTGAGGCATTTCATCGAATAGGATCCCATCGGTTAGTTGAGCTGATGGAGTTCATTGAATGCGCTGTGCATGCAATATTACAAATTTGAACACCGATTACGCCTTTGCTTTCTATTAATAATTAATATTATTGGGCCTAACGGGCCGTTTTCATAAATGGACCTAACTGGCCCAAAAACGGAATTAAAAGCCCACGAGGCCCGTGTAGCGCCTTGTAAGTTGTAACTTGTAAGTATAGTATAGAGGCATAAATACAATACAAAAAGTGAAAAAGAAAAGGGAAAAACAAAGACCCGCGCGACGCTTGAAGAAGTTGAAGTTGGAATCTGTAGTCAACAGACCACTGTTTTCAAGCCCCTCAAGGCCTACGAAATCTCCGATTGCCAAATCCGATTCCGACCGCACCGATACGCTCCGCTGAAGAAATCGTGGCCGGAGATCTACAGCGCCGTGTACGGCGAAATGAAGGTCGACATACGACGCATGAACACCATATCCCGGCGCGTGGAGCTCAAGACGTTTCCCCGCACGCCCGACGCGAGCAATCTTCAGAAGTGCGCGGATTTCGTGCACGCGTTCGTGCTAGGGTTCGACTTCGACGTGGCGGTTCCGTCGTCTGATTGGACGAGCTCTACGTCGAATCCTTCGAGATCAAGGATGTGAAGATTACGGAAGGGAGCATCTGTCTCGGGCTATTGGCAGGCTCAGTGGGGAAAGGCGGGAAGACGAAGTTTGCTATAGAGAATGCTACGAGGACTAGAATTGTGATTGCTGACGCTAAGTTTCATATCTTGGGCTCGATCGCGAATATTAAGGTTGCAAGGGATTCCCTTTGCATCTTGATTTTGGGTTCGCCTGCAGCTAAGGTTTATTCCAAGCTGAAGGCTGTGTCTGCGAGGGTAGCTGAGGTTTTGAACTTGAATCAAATGGTTTTCCTCTGACATTTTTGTCTCATTTTTGTTCAGCCGTGAAATCCATTAATCTCTTGCTCAATTTGGCGTGACAGAAAACTGGGTTGGTTTGATTAACAGTCCACAGAAACACAGAGAAGCAAGAAAATCATGCTTCTTTCGACAAATTACAAGAATGAGCATTGAAGATTCAAGTCCCCTGTTTCCCAGAAACTGGACAGAATGGCTTAAGAAAATCAAGAACGGAATTTTGACAGATGTATCCCTGCTCTCAATATCTGGTATCGTCGATTGGGCTGCATATGCGAGAAAATAGATTGTTTCCTCTTCGGTTTGTTCCCGAATAGGAACGATCTCAATGGGACTCTCCCCCTCGTCAAGTTATCTGGCTGATCACTAGTGATACCATACTCCTCACTCAGATTCTGTAGGGTCTTCTCAATCTCGACCTGAAGCATGCTGACGTGATCTAAACCTGCTCGCAACTCTTCTCTGACCTTGCTGTTTTCTTGCTTCATGTTCAGAATCTCGCCTTGGAACTTTGCAGCTTGATGCGTGCTGAATTTGATTTCGTCTTCCTCGACGCCTTCCTTTAATGCTGTCGTCATCTCCTCTTGAATGCTGCATAGAGACGCAAACCTTCCCTTGAGTTCATCCTTGAGCGAAGCGCTTTGTTCCAGCCACAGGCCTAGCTCTGCTCGTATTTCTCGCAGGTGCTTGTATATGGGACGAATCTCCGATCTTGTCTGTATCGTAATGGCTCCGTCGTTCTTCGTTTTCTCTTTGATTTTTGCAATCTCATCTTGCAGATCCTCGACTTCTGTCCTAAATTTCTGTACCTGATGAAAGGAAGAGCTGAATCTTAACCAGAAATCCAGGTTCTCGTCCAACACTGCATCTATCTTGTAACGGAATTTCTCTTCCACAACCGATGTGGGCTCAGTCTTATCGATGAAAACCATTCCCATATCATCTTCGTTGTCATCATCTCCTACATTTGAAACAGCGGTATCGTCATCTTCGTTCTCCTCTAATCCCGCTTCTCTCTTGCACGATGGACTGCTATCTTCTTCGACGACATTACCCCCTTGAGCCAAACCTATTCTCTGCCGAAGATTCTGTATCTCTTCATCTCTCTTCAGAATAGCTTTCTTCAGCTCCCTCATCTGCAGAGTCACGTCGAATTGGCTGTCCTTCTCCTTCTTCTCCATGTCAGCGAGCTTCTTCTTCACCTCTCTGTAGTTCCTCAGAATCACACTGTACTCCTTAAGAAGAATCTTCTCCCTATCTTCCATTCCGCTCAATAGGATCTGATTCCAATCTATTTCCTCCACCTTTATCCTTATTTCCCGCTCTTCATAATTCCCAGGCGATCTTTGACTTACTGCCTCCTTCAGTCTCCTTCCCGAAAAAGTAGCCGACTTTCTAATTCCCTTCGCATCCTCTGCTTTCTTGAACGCAGATCTTCCAAGACTCGACGACGCACTCACCTCGGCTTCTCTTACATCCTCCGAATCCTCGCGCCCTAAACCGTTCGAACCCAATTCTCGATCTTCAAGGTCATCTTGTTTCTCTTCCGCCGAGTTACTCTGTTCTTCCAACTCCTCCTCCTCGTCGGGCTTTATGTCGCTCAGTTTCCCCGACAGGCAATCGATGTCAGAACGAGCCTCGGAAAAGGTTGTCTGAAGCGTGCTCGACTCCCTCTCTAAACTCTTATTCAACCCCTGAACCTTATTAAGCCTCTCCTCCACCTCCTTCACCTTCGTCCCCACCTCATGAACGTCCTCGGCCAGCGCCTCGTGCCCTTCCTCCAGCCCGCGAATCTGCTCGTTCAGATCGTCCGTCTCCATCCTCAAAGTGTGGACCAAAACTGTCTGAGAAGAAACCGCCGACTCCAAACTGACAACCTTATTCACCAGCTGCTCGACCCTCTCCGCCAGCTCAGACGCCGTCAGACTCCCTAAGCTGTCTTCGTTAGTGCTCTTCTGTGCCGTCCCTTCAGCCACGCCATCGCCGTAATAGCCCAAGGCAGCAGCATCAGCAGCAGTTTTAGCTCCACCATCTTCTTCGTCGTCCCCTTTTTCAGGCAAGTACTTCCTAGAAACAGACTTCAGCCTCTCCCAAGCAGATTTGATCCGCTGATACTCTTCCTTCGCCTCCCTGGCCGACTTCTCCTGGGCAGCCTCTAAAATCGCCAGAGTCTCCTGGCAAGACTTGAGAGCAGCTTGGGCCATCAAAGTCCTCGCATCGTCGTCCTCCATCACCATGTCTACTTCGAACTCGTCCCTCAATCCGCACGCCCTCTGCTGCATGTCAACGATCTGATTCTCCAATTCCCAGTACTTTGCCACTCCCCCCTCGTAAGAGCTCTTCACAAACTCCTTCATCGTCTGCAAGGCCAAGATTTCCTTCTCAAGCCTCTCTATCTCCTTCACCGCCTCCTCCCTGCTCATCCCCGCGGACCCCATCACCTCCTTCTTGCCGCCGCCCGAGGCCGCCTTCTTCTTGTCTTTGAGCTGCTGAGAGGCAGTGGAGATCAGCGCTCGTATGTCTTGGGCGGGCGGAGTTGGGACTTTGGGGACGCTCTTTTGTGGGGTTGTTTGGCCCGTTTTGGGGGTTTTATTGGAGGGGTTTGAGATGTTTTCGTCGTTTTCTTCGTCTATGTTGAACTGGACTTGGTCTGGGAGGACGGTGGCTATCGTGTGGTTGGCGTTTTGGAGCTCTTTCGATAGGAGGTCGTAGCGGTCTGCTAAGGCGCGGAAGGACTTGTAGGCTTCTTCGACGTTGCTTATGAGCTCGGGCCTTCTCTTGTAGTACATCTCGGCCCGCTTGGCGAAGGAGTCTCCGTCTTCTTCGATCAGCTTCAGCATGCTCTGTACCTTTTCCTCCATGTCTGCACACATACACGGCAACGAAGCCTTGTGAAGAATGATCCCTAAACTAAACCCCTCGTTTTTTTTTGTTCGAATTTGGCATGGGTGAATGGAAGGAATCATGGGATGTTGAGATAAAATCGTGATCATTGGAAGTTATGTATATGTATATGTTACCTTGGAGGCATTGGTCGAGCCATTTGGATTGCTTGGTGCGAATGTGGCTAGCCCACCACCATGAATATGCATTGCTTGCTGCTCTCTGCAGCATCTTTTCTTCAAGATTGATGCGCAGATATATCTGTTTTCTCTGCCTTTTTCTTTTCTTCCTATGATTTAGCTTGATAGAGAGGGGAAATTGAATTAAAGATAGATGGATGATCGTCCCTCCCTTGTCTCTGCTGTCTCGCGTGATTGAGGAATATAATAAAATCGGTCTAACGGATGAATAAGAGCTGCAATGAGGGGAATGTGAAGAAGAATGGCGTCTATGTTTTAGGACAAGAAGATCATTGTTGGTTTTAACGTGTTTTCCTTAACAGCTCAAGGATTCGAAAATCCAACCAATCTCAGAAGAAAAAAAAAATGAAGAGAAAAACATTGATTATTATGAACGTGGCCTCCACTGGTTTATTACATTACATTACACCTCGACGACATTCGCATAAAGCAAAGCAAACGGATTTCCAATTTTGTTATTTTTTGCGTTATCATAACTTTATTTATTAATACGTATGATGTGTAAAACATAATTTGTACTTTTTTTTTATACGGTTTATACTTGAACCGCAATAGCACCCGCGGGTCAACTTAAACCGGCGCGTACAAGAAAGAGCTGACCCAACCCAGCTATAAAATGTTGACTGTTATCGATATATATATATATACTATATATATTTCGTGAGGAGTTTTTAATTTTAATTATTTTCGTTTTTAATTTTCTTGTACCATAAAAATGTTGAGCTCGAATTACAGGCAAAATACTTGAGAGGAGGAAGATCCGTCCATTGAAATGGCTTCGTCTGGTTCTCTGCAACTCTCCCTTGAGCTGGGGATTCGCAGGAGCCACGCGGACTTAAAGCAATTTAGGGTTAATGTAAGTATCGGTTGCTTTATTAATATGAATCAATTTTTGTTTTTATACTTCATTCGCGTTTCGTCTTGATTATTTATGAGGCTCGATTTGCAGATTCCTGAAACTAGGGGAAAGCTTTGTTTATTGAGCAGTACATCGCCTTCCATTTCACTGGTGAGTTTTTTGAGTTTCGTTGGTGTATTTGGTCTCGGCGCTTTTTCGTTTGGAAAAAAAGGGGGCTTTGTTTTGGCCTTGATTGATACAAGCTAAAGAATCTTATCCGTATTCGCTCTGTATTGTGTAAATCTTAGTTACATGCGTTTTTACCTAGGCTGCTGCTTAATTGGCTCTTTCGGTCTTAAATATTTTGGATGTTATTCCCTCTACCAGGAATCTTGTGTTAATTAAGTTAAATCGGAATGGATACGACATAGTTTATTAGCAGATGAATTTATCTCATGACTTGGTTTGGCTCGGCTGGCCCTGACTCTGTTTTTTAATTGCATGTTCTGCAACAGTATTCTAGCACTTCAAGATTTTCAAAGAGATTACAACATAGAATATGCAACAGTTCTCGTAGAAATCACCAGTATCGGTGCCGCTGTTTTCTGACGCCAGGGCCCTCATTAGATGCCAAACATGTAAAAGATGCAACTTCGAGTCTAGTGAGGTAGCTCGTCCTCATTCTGTTGGTTGCAGACACAGTTGATAAATAATACACGTGATAAGATATATTGCTTTCCTAATCATACAAGTTTAGCTAGTATCTCGAAATTTTATATGCTTGTTGACTGTGCATGCCGTATCTTTTTTCCTTTTTCTAAATCTGAAGTTTGGATTTTACAGAGCATTTAAAATTATACAAGGCAGTCCATTGGTGATCAAACTGGCTTCAGCAGTTGGTGTTGTTGTTTTTGCTGTGTGGGGACTTGCACCACTCGTGCGACTAATCCGTAACATTTTTCTCAATGTAAACGAATACTGTAGCTGTTGATACTTTATGCCTATCTTGAGAATCGTTTGTTGAACTCAAAGTGGGTTCTTTTTGTATATTAGTTTGAAATATGACGTTATGACTTCTTTCAGAAGAATGACAATAGCTGGAAAAAGAGTAAAACATATCAAGTTACTACTTCATATGTTCAACCGCTGCTGCTATGGACGGGAGCAATCATTATTTGCAGGTTAGTTGTACAGAAAGCAGGAATCGATTCTGAGAGTTACTTCATACTCAAGAATCGCTATTTGACAGGGCATTGGATCCACTGATTCTTCCCACGGAAGCTAGTCAAATTGTTAAACAGAGGCTTCTTAACTTTGTCAGATCATTATCAACTGTTCTAGCCTTTGCATATTGCTTTTCAAGGTCAGTCTCATGTCTGTTAGTAGAATTTCATCTCTACTACTCCATTGCCTTATATGTAATGTTTTTTGTAATATTTACACCTGACACATTCTTCTCTACACAGTGTTACTCAGCAAGCACAAAAGTTCTTCATAGAAACCAATGATTCTTCCGATGCTAGAAATGTATGTTCCTATTCTTTGATCTATTATTGCATGAGGAAAAAAGTTATGACTTATTTGTTCCTTACCCCACATCGTATCGGACTATGAGAGCGTCAGATATATTCAGGTGGTAGATACATCGTAGGACATGTTAGCTAGAAGAGTAACATCCATGTGGCATTTGACTAACACCAAGTGCATAAGATGAATTCTCTTAGGTCTTTCCTCGCTTTGTGACAGATGGGCTTTCAATTTGCTGGAAAAGCCGTCTATACAGCTGTATGGGTTGCAGCTGTATCATTGTTCATGGAGTTGTTAGGCTTCTCTACCCAAAAATGGGTCACAGCTGGAGGGCTTGGGACTGTCTTACTCACGCTTGCTGGACGCGAGGTGCCTATCGAATTTTAGTCTCTGCTTATTATTTTGTTTTTATGTCTCATCGCCATGCTATTGAAGAAGTATTTAACGGTGAATGAAAGCATTTATGGGCCCCATGAATGCATATTTTTGTGTCCTATGCAGATTTTCACAAACTTTCTTTCAAGTGCAATGATTCATGCAACACGTCCATTCGTTGTCAATGAGTGGATTCAGACAAAGATTGAAGGGTACGAAGTTTCTGGCACAGTTGAGGTTCGTTCTGTTTCTGTCGCGCATGTAATAGTTAACATGGTATCTGAAAATTGAAGGTTCTTGAAGTAGTTCAGAAATATATTTGTAAAATTATTGATTCAATCCTATAGAATTCACCAAGTCATCAGGATTTTCACGTTTCATGTATGCTAGTTGTCAGTTATTTTTTCGATAAGCAAGACATTTCTTGGTCATTTATTTCCAATGCCGAAAACTAGGAGGATTATCGATATTGAGCACTAATGTTTTTATCTAATGCTAATTTTGAACGCATGTACCTGTCTTTATTAGACGTCACTCTCTTCTTTTCGTTCACATGTATGAATTTTTAAGGTTGATTGCTGTCATTATGCAGCATGTAGGATGGTGGTCACCCACTATTGTGCGAGGTGAAGACCGTGAAGCTGTTCACATTCCAAACCACAAGTTTACTGTGAATGTAGTGAGAAATCTTACCCAGAAAACTCACTGGCGAATTAAAACCCATATTGCTATTAGTCACTTAGATGTCGGCAAAATTAATGTAAGGGTCAGCATGTTTGATAAAATCAGTGGCAACGAACTGAACGTGGACTGATTATATCTTGCTTCTTGCTTCAGAACATTGTAGCTGATATGCGTAAGGTTCTGTCCAAAAATCCACAAGTCGAACAACAGAAATTGCATAGAAGAGTATTCTTGGAAAACATTAATCCCGAGAATCAGGCTCTCATGGTTAGTTGGGTTTCTCAATATGATCATTTTATCTGGGGGTTAATATCTGCAGTTTGGATAGCCTTTTAGTTCTCGTGTTGTGGCTGTGAAATCTTCTCTATCTTCAAACTCAAATGGAAGAAGAGTTATTTCGTATATTGTTTTATTTCACCACACCAACCAGATTGAGATTAGAAAAATGTGATTTCTTTCAATATCTTAGTCCATTTCCTGTTTGGGGACCGCACCGAAAAGTTCTGTTGTAGGAGTTATTTGATCATATTTTACGAAATAAGCAGTTCATTGATATTACAGTGCTAGAGATACTGTTTTACATCAAATCTTCTGATCTCTAACATATCACAGATACTGGTGTCGTGCTTTGTGAAGACTTCTCATTTTGAGGAATACTTGTGTGTTAAGGCAAGAGATTTTTCTGCTTCATATTTCAGTGTATTTTATGTGATGTATAAACATATATCCTCATATTTATTATTTCAACTGTAAAACAGGAAGCTATTCTCCTGGATCTTCTCAGAGTCATTAGGCATCACCGTGCTCGATTAGCCACACCTATCCGCACAGTCCAGAAAATATTCACCGATGAATCAGACAGTGTACCGTTTTCAGACTCCATGTTCACCCGAGGAGCAACATCAAACCGGCCCTTGTTGTTACTCGAGCCTTCAAATAAAATAAATGGCGAAGATAAGTCTAAAGCTCAATCTCGGCCAACACGTCCAAGCGGCGAAGATGAAAGCAAGACCAATGGAAAACCATCACCACCATCAGCAGATGATAAGCTGGATGCTAAAGTTGAAAGCACTCGAGAAACTGGCATTGCGTCTTCCGTTCTTAAGACAAAGGAGACACAGACATCAGATGCAAAAGAAGATTCTGTATCGAATAGCAGTGAGACACCCGTCTCTAAGATTGATTCTGAGTTTGTCGAAGAAAAAGGTGCTATCCCGGCAACACCCAACACATCTAACAAGAAGCAATCCCTGAAAGCAGGCCAAGATGAGAATAGTACATCAATCTCCTCATCAGATTCAGGTGGTAAAAAAGCCGAAGTTGCTGCGCAGCCAAAACAAGATGTAAGGCCATCACAACCACCACCGCTGAATAAGCCTTCCCTAGAAGAGAACATTGTACTTGGAGTTGCATTAGAGGGTTCGAAGAGGACCCTTCCAATTGAGGAAGACTCGACACCTCAATCGAATCAAGCCGATTCCAAGGAGGTTTCAGCTTTACGAAGTGGTAATAGTAATGGTAATGGCACTGTGGTGGCCAAGAAGGAGAAAGAAAACATCAAGAAGTCGAATTCTTCCGCTGATCAGTCAGAGAAAAACTAATCATCCTCTATCACAGCTGATAACGTACATACATGTTATTTGAATTCATACTCAGTATAGAAGCATCTGCAAGTTGTATTGATTCTGTGACATGCATGATACATAGATCAGTGTGATGAGATGCAAGAGTTCAGTAGTCATTTATTTAAGGAACTCTTGCGTATATTTCTTTTCATGCAGTTTGACTAATCATTCATTCATACTGTATCTCTGCCTAAAGCTTAACCACATGCCTCAACAAAGAGGATAGATATCTTCTTTTACTTTCCTTTACTTTGTTCTTAAAGCTCAGCTCAATCTTGAGTAGGGGTGTTCATTCGGTAAAAACCGAACCGAACCGAACCGAAAATTCGGTTACCGAAAAATTCGGTTTTTTATTCTAAGAACCGAAAACCGAACCGAATTTAATCGGTTCGGTTTCGGTTAAAACCGAACTTTTTACGGTTCGGTTTCGGTTAAAACCGAAAAACCGAAATAATAAAGAAAATTTAAATTTTGGAAAAAATTAATATTTTAATACCAAAAATTTATATATAATAAATTAATTTATTCAATATATATAGAAGAAATAATATTTTAATACAAAATATAATTTACATATATATTAATTGATATATTATATATATTTTAATTAATTTATTAAAATTCGGTTTTTTCGGTTTTTTTCGGTTAACCGAATTATCGAACCGAAAAAACCGAAAATTTCGGTTTTCAATTTTTAAGAACCGAAACCGAACCGAACCTCTTCGGTTCGGTTCGGTTCATACCGAATTTTCGGTTTTCGGTTCGGTAATTCGGTTAAACCGACTTTTGAACACCCCTAATCTTGAGTTTATGGCCGGAGAACTTGAAGTTCATCCTCGCGTTTTATGGAGTTCGACTGTTAGAATGTTCTTATTGTTTTGTTGTCACCGATTGAAAGTGTCAAGTTGAGGAAAACTCTCCCAGATTAGTCATTTGCTTATAGTTCACTTGAGACAGGTTAAATTAGTGCTTCACATTAGGGATGTTACTGATAGAGCAACAACACAGATTGATACTTCACGGGAACTTTCACCAACTGTATTTTCACACATTGTAAGAACAGTCTTCAACTGAGGCTCTAATCAAAGCAAGTTCATGTTGAATATATAATATGCCTGGATTGTACTTGGGGAAAAAAACACTAGTACAGCAGTTCAGCTACAACGCAAAGGCACTATGAGAAACAAGCAAATAAAAAGTAGATAAATTCATGGTTTGGTTTCCTCAGGAGCAGAAAGATGACCTGGTGATGCTTTTAGCTCTTGCTCTTCACGCCTATCTGGCTCATCGGCATGGTCAGAAGAAGGCACTTGTTCCCCAGCTTGTAGCTCTAGCTCTTCATGCCCATCTGCTGATTCATTGGCATTGTTAGGAGAAGGCACTTGCCCGCCAGCTTGTAGCTCTTGCTCGTCATGCCCATATGGCTCATTGGCATGGTCAGGAGAAGGCACTTGTTCGCCAGCTTCACCATTCTCAGGGTGGAAATTGATGGGGAACTTGGTAACCCTAGGCTTGTCCGAGAGTATATTTCTCTGAATCCTGTCAATCAAGACCTTTGGAGGAGGCTCTTCCTTTAGCTTGTCGTCGTCGTAGTCGTTATTCACATAGTAACCCACCCGAATGAACTCCTGCTCCATATAGGAGCAAGTCAGTAAAAGTACGGTCACGCCTAAGATGTCTTCCTCGCGAATCTTGGATGGGTCTGGTGGATCTGCCTGTCATGTATTTAGTCAATGGAAAGTGATGACCACGAGGCAGTATAAATTACGATGCATCATATCTTGTCTATACTTTGTACCTGGAAAACAAAACGATAGGTTCCAATGTTGACTGGGCCAACAAGGACACTTTCTAAGAGCTGGTCATAAGTTTCATCCTCTGCAGATCCCACATAAATGAGTTTCCATTCCAAATCTGCAGCACAATATTGTTATGGTGATTATCATCACCAAGCAAAATTTCAGTGACACCTTACTAAACGAAATGGGACTTTCTCCTTGCCGACAGTAGATAAACACCTGAAAACCTCTACATTACATAACTTGTTGATTGAAATCTTTGCAAGCTAATCAGATTCGTAGACGCAGAGAGGTACCTCATCACTCTCACAGTTAATAAAATACTAAAAATTCCTCAAGTCCTTAGTACTCATACAACCACTGAGCAAAGGAACCCTAGAAATTACCAACACAGTACTAAAAATAGCACACACAACAACAAAGCTAGAGCGACGAGAAGGGGATAAATTGAAAAAATATATATATATACCGTCTTTGAGGGGAGAGACGCATTCATACGAGATCTCGAACTGAAAAGGCGACAAAAACGAAGACGGATTATCCAGCACAGATACGTTGGTGATGTTCACAGCACTCATTATACGCAAGCCGAGACGTCGTATATCCGTGTAGCACAATACCGAAGAGAAAATCAAACCCTAAGCTCGGAACCCCAAATGGATCAACCTATTGAAAACAATATGAATCAAATTGGAGCGAAATTGAGCAGAGGAAGAGAGTCAGTAATATGTTTTTGGCGTGAAAGGGAGGATCACCGGCCACCGGGGAACAGGTAATTAAATACCGCGCTGCTTCGCAAGAGTACGTAGAGGTAACCGGCAGTAGCCGGTCGCAGCCAGTTTTATAATTGGCGGGAGATCTATGGGCTGCATTTTTACCGAGTTATTAATTAATGGGCCAACTATTTCCAAAAGCCCAATAAACCGGCCCACGAAAATTTTAATACATTCGAGATGATGAAGAGTTCACACAATCTTATTCATGGAAGATTACAAGGCAAAAAAAAACCATAAATTGGGACAGACAATCATCAAAGGGGCAAAAGTAATACAGGGCAGGGAATGAACTCGGCCAAGAGATTGGCGTCGACGTGTTTTGAATGAATGGCCTCCATACTCATAACGACGAGATCCATATTCATTTCATCTGCAACCTCTCCTATTATAGCCGTGGTTTTGCTCCCTTCTCCCAGGCGCTCTAAGAGCTTAAATTCTTGAAACCCACCTAAAGGCGATAAATGGATACTTAACGATTAGATAATGTGTCGAAGATTTGATTGATCGTTGAATCGGTGTTCTACGTAGATAAGTGCCATGGTGATGCATGTGTATAATAATAATAATAATAATAATAATAATAATAATAATAATAATAATAATAATAATACCTTCAGATAAATGCCAACGCAGAGTAGCTAGTTGAGTCTCATGCTCTGGGATCTTATCCTTATCCATCTGATCAATGACTGCAAAGAACGTAAAAGTTCTATAATTCCAGGAAAAGGTTGTAACGTGGGAGTTCATATGCTCATAGTTATACCTACTACAGTAATGTCAGCTCCATACTTCTTTGCCAAGGCAGCAGTGGTAGATGTTGCCTATGAAACGATAGACATCACAAGTATACGTGTTCAGTTCCAAGAAAATCGTAAGATCCCAAAATACATTAACGGTATCGAAACGACCAGAGAGAAGCAATTGAATTGAAGGTAAGATTCTTAAAGCGAGCACAGAGAAACAGAGATTACCTGTTTTGTACCTTCAGTAAGATAAGGGTTGCGATCTACGACTGGAAGAAGCAATTGCTTGAACCCAGTGAAGGTGACCGCAGGAGGACTGACTTCGGATTCTTGTGGCTTAGATTTCACTACGAGAGAGTACAAGTTCAGCTCCCAATTCATGAACATCATTGATTACTAATTTAGACTTATCATAGCTTATAAACGACAAGAAATCAAGGATAATCATATCGTAATATGATTCATTTTCCCAAAGCACAATTGTCCTTCTACATCATACGAGTACCGCACTCCAGTGCAACTCACAATCCCCAGTAGGATCCCATTCTTAAAGAAGCTACTGTCAATATCAAAAACAATTTGTGCCACCAAAATAAAACTACAGCCCATGCAGCAATTTGGTATATAAGACAGATCAATTGAAAAGCCGAGACTTGAAGGTAGAGACTGGAAATTACCGCGAAGCGAGGTTCTCAATAGCTTGGGGAAGCTGAAGGAGATACCGCGAGATTGAAGCGGCTTCACTCGCGAGAGAGGTGAAATCGAAGCAGAAGCACCGTTGAACAACTTCTGTGTAGTAGTTTCAGGAGATAAGGCGAGCGGACATTGCACGAGGGCCATGGCAAGAAGAAGATTCACGACTGACGACGAAGTGTGTTTGGTAGTGCAAATTATGACGAATATAAAAATTTAGTAGATAATCATATAGATTAATGTTTTCCGAATATACCCCTGTCCTAGTGAACCTCAGATCAGATATACTGTCCATCGTTTTTCAATTAGGGTTTTTATTTTCCCCTCAAATTACTGAATTGTTCCCTCGCGGATTCAATTTTCTCCAACATGGCCGGACTCAAATTGGCGCCGGAGGACTCCGACGTGTCGCAGGCTGCGCGGCAGGTGGCAGCCGTGGATCTGATCTCGGATGACGACCGCTCGGTGGCGGCGGACTCGTGGTCCATCAAGAGCGACTACGGCAGCACCCTCGATGACGACCAGCGCCATGCCGACGCCACGGAGGCACTGTTCTCTGCTTCTGCTTTTCGAGCCGCTTCTGACTACAGGTAGCTGAAAAAAAAAAGACGATCTTGTACCTAGCTGTGTTGGTTCATTTCGCCTTTGTTGTTTTCCTTTCTATCCCTTCGTTCCACGCCGTGGGTATCATAATGGTTCTGCTCCATCACATCCTCATCTTAGTTCTTGTCACTGAATTTCCTTAATCGATGGATTCTGGAATCACCATTTCGTGATATTTGTTTAATCTCTTCAACATGCTGGTCATTTGTTTGCATTTGATAGTTCTGACAAAGAGGAGCAAGACGGTGAGGCAGTTTCATCGATGCTCGGTTTCCAGAGTTATTGGGATGCTGCTTATGCAGAAGAACTGGCTAATTTCAGAGAACATGGCCACGCTGGTGAAGTTTGGTACGCCGATTTTTAGTTTTTTCGATGGTTTTAGGGTTAGGTGCTGACCAGAGGTTACCATTTTCTGAGAGTGGCTATTATGTTAGTGATTAATCACCTCTTTTGACAGGCTAAAATACTTTGATTCATTTTGTCTTGTGATTTCCCTTTGTATCGTCTAAAGGGTGACCGTTTCTGGTACCAATTGTGATCTATCACGTAAAAGTTCCGTATGTTGTTTTAAAATCCTTATTTGGAAAATGTACCGGCGTCGATATCGGGTCTAAACAGGTAAATATATACATGTTTCTCAGGTTTGGAGCTGATGTGATGGAAACTGTTGCTACCTGGACCAAAAATGTATGCCTGGAAATGACTCAACGCCACTCACAAAATCATTTGCAGAGCACAAACTGTATTTCTGACGGGAATACGGAAAAGGATCTGTCTAGCTGGACTGTTCTTGATGTTGGGACGGGTAATGGGCTGCTTCTTCAAGAACTAGCGAAGCAGGGGTATGCCTATTAAATGACATTTTTACTTTCAATCACCAAATTGATTGTGTATTTGTATAATTTTTATTTTCAGATTTAAATTGAGTCCGTATGTTGTTTTCCTAGTTCTAGAACATGTGATAATTATCTATTAATTTATGCGGAAAAGGAACGTTAACTGTGGTTCATAAATGTTTATGCGAGACGATAAGATTCTCTGATAATGTTAGTAGGTACTAAACAGTTAATATTTTTTTGGCAATGACACATGCGCCGTTATATTAATTGAATTTTTGTTATTAAATATACCGTGATTTTATGGTTGTCTCTTTTGTTTTGCTACTTGCGGAACTGACACTCATCTGGATGTGTTACTTCTGCCTTAGGTTTTCCGATCTTACTGGAACTGATTACAGTGAAGGAGCTGTTAACTTAGCTCGTAATCTTGCTCAGCGTGATGGATTCCCTAACATTAAGTTCCTGGTATGCTTTTCAATTTTGTCCCTTTTTCGTCCATTTTGGAGCAGTAAGTATGAGGTCCATATTATCCTGTTTGACTAATCCATATAATTCATATGCTGCTAAACATTTTCAGGTTGATGATATCCTTGACACAAAAGTAGATAAGAAGTTTCAGCTTTTGACTGATAAGGGGACTTTAGATGCAATTGGCTTGCATCCCGATGGGATTGTGAAAAGGTAACCTTGTAATCATATGCTTTTGTAGGTAGATCTTTTTATCTATCATCACTTGGACCAATCTTGATGTGCTGTTATGTTACTTCGCTTCATTGACCAATTACACGCTTTGTCACTTCATCTACCATGATTGGCATTGCATTTATCTGACCCAGCTTTCCCACTCTTCTAGCATAATCATCTTTGCATTTGTCTGTGTCAGGACAATATATTGGGACACCATTGCTGGCCTCCTGGCTTCTGGTGGGTTGTTGGTGAGTTTGCATGCCATTTTCTAGCATTATTCAACTTCCTTTACAAGTGACAAAATACAATGTGGCATCAAATTTATTGGTTTTAATTCGTCAGTTTCTGCTTTTGTATCGTTTTATGATATTTTGGTCCTTCAGTGAAACAAACTTTTCTTCCTCTCCTCAGGTTATTACGTCGTGCAATAGTACAAAAGACGAGCTGATGGAAGAAGTCGAGGCTTTCAACCAAAGGAGATCATCTAGTGCCACTCAAGATACCAACGCTGATAACGGCAGCAGTGATCCTCCACAGTTTCGATATATCGATCACATTCGCTCATACCCAACGTTCATGTTTGGAGGATCGGTGGGTTCACGCGTTGCAACCGTGGCATTTCAACGTAACTAAAACCACCGTTGTTTTGTGCTCTCCCTTCCCCCTTTCTTACCGATCTCTTATCTCTCAGTATTGTGTTATTAGCTGACTCGTTTACTTAGGATGATGGTTGGTCATTGACATGTTGATTCTGCAAAATACTTATTTGAACTTGCTTTTAATGTGGAATTGTTTCGTTGAATTTGTTTTCGACATGCTGGGACCACCGTTTGTTTATATGATGTTAGCAAGAATCATTACCGGCAATCGTATTAAGAAACTGGGAAGAAAAAACCAGTCATGAAGAACCTGGCGAGCAGTAAATGCAACGAAAGAAATTCAAATTACAAATCAGCCTTGAATCGAAAAAATTGACTCTGTTATGTGTATAACTCGGCCTTGAATTTGATCTCGGGGACTCGAATATCGTCTTGACTTTGGATCAAACGAATCTCCAAGCTACTCGATTGACAATCATGTCCAGCAACTGTGTAGTCGTTTATCGTCCTCGCCAGAACTGCCTGCATCAGAAAGACAACCCAAAGACCCAAGATAGAGATACATTATTACATAACTGCTTTTCATTATGAAATGTTATCAACGAACAAGAAACTAAAGGGTCTGATTACCTGCAAGCTCGATACTGATAGCTCTGCTGCTTTATCAAGGTTTTCTGGAAATTTCTGCGAGCGAAAAGAGAACACGTAGTGATATAAGTGAAAAGATACGATAAACTGTAAAAAATTCAAGCTTTTTCCGAGTATTTATTACATTGCTCCACCCGAGCAAAAGGGCGGTCATGAGATCTCCAGTTCCCTGAAAAAACATAGTGAGAATGAGACGACCATGTCGAAAGCTGACGCTTAATTCGTCAGTTTAATCAACATTTATGATATATGTCGAAAGCTTAGATGAGATTTAGCTGCGTTACTGTAAAATACGCAGGAATCTTTGGGATTGAAATCTTGAATTGCGAGGGAGGTTGCCCCTATCGGTTTTGAAATGCCCAAAGACAGTTAATAATCCAGCAAAAAGAAAGAATGACGGGAAAAAAATAAAATTAAATTGAACATGTCAGCTCGGAGATGAACCTTTGTGATACCTTTTCTTTGTTATGACTGCCAATTAATAGAAGTTGCCCGTCGATATTAATGCTCGTAACAACAACCTGCCAAAGAAACATGAATGTCACAGTTGCTGCTGAGCACACATATTGATTGAAGAATCATTCGGAAATTCGCAAAAGCAGATTCTATTCAACTGTTTTTAGATTCGAAAAATCAGAAAAAAAAAAAAGAGAGCATTGGACTATCTATGAATGTGTCAATAATGGCTTTGGAAAAACCTTCGATGGTCCAGCAGCATGAAGAGTGTTGCACGCTTCCCTACCGTCTTGCTCGGATGAAATACTGAGGAAATAAAAAACATACCAACATCTAATTACATGGAGTAACAATGCAAACTTGTTACTTATTCTTCATCAGCTTTCTCAGCTGTACTCTTAACATTCGCACACGTAAACAAAAAAACTGCTAGGAAAATTCTTATACCTGAGGCCCGTCAACAGTTCAGCCTCAAACTGATTAGGGGTCAACATTGAAGCCACTGGGACAACCTATGAAAATGATTAATAATAACCAATTTTACCATCGTAAAGTGCATCGTGGAAGAAGAGTGCATACATAGTACTTGATGCCTTTTTATTGCAGGGTCGATGAGTTGTATTTGATTTACCTTCTGCTTATATACAGAGACGAGTTCTTGGGGGACGTAAACCCTTCCTTCATCACCTAACACGGGATCGCAAACTGACAAAAAGAGGTGCGGCTTAACTAGACAAAATTTGGGAGTAGATAGAAGCAGAACTTACAAAAAAAAAAAAATACGACTTTCGCTTGGCAAAAACTAAGTCTTTGTAATAGTGGGAAAAGAATAACATCAGCTGTACTTACCATATTTTAGTTCGGGATTGATAGATCTAAGCTTGTCCACAACTTTCAAGACAGTGTCCAAGAAGGATACCGAACCAATATAACCTACAAATGCATAAGGCAGTAAACTATTCCCTTCTGTTTTAGGATGAATCCAGCAAAATTAACAAACATATTCATTCAGTAAGTTTATCTCACACAATCACTACTCAATCATTACTTAACTGATATACCCTAAAGATTTAATGAAAACAGAGCTGTTTGTATAAAAAAATATTGCTGATTTGCAGAGGACAAGTACGCTCTAAAGATACCCGTAAGAAGATGGGTATAATACAGCAAGTTATTAGCTTCAAGGCCCTCTATCAAATTCCAAAGCTGTTCACCATCCAAAACCTGTCCTTTAAAAGTAGGATACCCTGAAAAGATCGTTATTTAGGCAAGACGTTTTCGATTGAACTATCGAATAACAACTACCCCCTTTAACGAATCGAATGAACATATATGTAAATGCCTTGCCTGTATGGTTAGAAAACTGTACGGAGTTTATGGGATCAACGTCATAGCCGAGCAATTGTAGAGGAAAGACAGCTGATTTGTTGCCCACATATCCCTGCAGGGGTAAACTAGTGTATTTTTCCCACTTTCCTAAGGAAGTACAATGCTTAAAAGAACATGAAAGAATCAAACAATTACAGAAATTGATCACGAAAGAAACAGAAAGGAAAATGCTTCAAACTATAAAAAATCCCCCCTTACACTTCCATGGAGAAACATAAAGAAATTACTGATAATTCCACACAAGTTAGGAACAAGAACAGTTCATGTTATTACTGTTACAGCTCCAAGCTCATCGAGAGAGAGAGAGAGAGAGAGAGAGAGAGACCTGAACAGTATGAGATTGAATGCTAAGAACCCGACCCGTCTCAGAAGGCAAAGCCAAAGCCAAAATGGGTGGAGGCGCCATTGTACATAAACCACCAATCCCTTTCCTAATCAAAACTCAAACCCCATAATCTTATTACAAAAATCACGACTTTCGAACGGTTAGAGATGGGGGAAAGGAACAAAAAAGTTGTAAAAAACACACCTTGAATATGAAATGCAGAAGCTTAGAACGGCCTTTTGGTTGAGTCTACCAAGGAATTGATAGCTCCCTAACATACAGAACTCCGAGTGTTAGGTAAATTGTTATCTATCTGTGGTGTTTCATAGATTAAATTATGGCCCAAATCATCGTTAACTGCGTATTATCTATTTGCGCACTCAGAGCATCTCCAACCGATGCGCAAACAGGGATGCATATAAGAAAAGTAGTCCAATGGATACCAAAACGCAAACCAAAAATGGGATTTTTCAGTTTTTTCGGAGCAAAAAACGCATGTATGCGTTTGCAAAAAGATCCAACGCATAACTTTTTAACTCTTACAACAGAACCCCTAAAATAATTTATTTTAATAAAAAAGGACGGAATTCAGGGCTGTTCATATCATGTCAGCACATTTGTCAGAAAAAGTCCTACTTTCATTTAATATATGTTCTACGAATTCACTTTGGGAAGACCAAAGTCTTTCTTGATTAGACTTAACCATGTCATACCTGCCCCCACTTGTTAATTGTTTCGATGTATGTATGTATAAATAATAGATAACTATGTATGTATAAATATTTTTTTATTATTAACTTTGTTAATTTTTTTCGAATAAATCAAAAATGATATTTAGTAGTCTAATTTGTAAAGTTGTAAAATATGTGGGTAGTATTGAAATTTGTAAAATTTGGTGTGGAAGTGAATATTACAAAACAGTCTATTGAGTTTGAGAATGAGTTGACCGGTTGGAGAAGAATTACTGCATTTTGAGTTTGAGGATGCGTTTGAGTTTGAGTATGCGTTTATCGGTTGGAGATGGTCTCAATCAACGATAAAATTGTTTATAGATTGCGAATCTTGACCGTCGTTAAAAAACAACTGAGATTTCACGACTGTATCAAACCAACTTTTGTCGGCCATACATAGGCTGTGAAAAACATTGGGCCAAGAACTTTCTTGGTCCACTGGCCCGTTGCGTTGAGCTGTTAATATAAATAATTATGTAATAAAAATTATGGAATTGGGAGGACCAAAGTATAAAACTAATGTACACCTTGAGCTAAGCCCTCTTTCTAGTGTGTATTAGTTTAATGGTCCCCTACGTGCTTTATACCATAATATAAATATATGACAGTTAATATATTATTCAAGGGAAACCAAGTCAAATACGCCCACCTCATTTGTAGTATAATAATCATAACGAGCGAGGTTAATTCATTCAAAAAAATATAACATGATAATATTCCACCCACAAATGGATCAAAGAATCAAACATTAAAAATATTACACGAACTATTATTATTATTATTATTATGATTCATGTTTCAAAACTATATTATAGCAATAATCATCCCTTGTTGTTAATTATAATGCCACTACTACTACTACTACACATTAAGAAATCTTGGCTGCAACGTGTCTTATTATATCCTTGTTTTGTCTTGCGAAAGCAGTAAACTCTTCGAGGGAAATGCATCCATCTCCATCGCTATCGATCTCAGCTATCATCTTCTTCACATCTTCCTCTTTATAAAGAGCAGAGCCAATTGCTTTGTTCATCGCATCTCCGAGCTCAGAAGATGAGATCTTTCCATCTCCATTAGCATCCAAACGCTTGAAGATCGTCTCTCTATTCGCTACGTCTTGTGGATCCTCATCAGCCATTTTTTTTCGTTTCCTTTTAGGACATGAAGAAAGATTGATCGTCCAACGTTGGACTTATATAATAGTGTAGTGTGATGAGAAGAAGGAAGGGTTTTCTCATCAAGGGCAATCCTCTCCTCCCGCCATGTAACTCGGTGGAATAATTAAATGTGTATTGGCATTAATATTATTGGATAACCGAGTTCAACGTTGGACCAACCCTAAATTTGTGGCTAAATATGTAATGGGCCTCAAGTCACAAATGGGTCTGAAAAGTTATTAGTTCTTATCTATACATCTATTATATGTTTTACTCTACAGAAGTCGTGCCGAAGAAAGACAGATTTGCATTGCATGCCACTGAAAAATATGATAATCACTTAACTAACCCTAGCGTCGATATCGACGATGCAGTAAATTAAAACTATATAATTATAAGTAAGGCAAGCTATATATACAGACTCATTTTTGGTAGAAATCATCAATCGTAATGTATGTATGTATTGCTAATGATAAGCAAATAGTGACTGACCCGTACATGAGATCTCACAATAAACTTAAGAAATTGAACCACTTCGTGAACTTCCTTTTCAGTACAGCGCAAAACATTAGGTTGTGGGGTTTTTGAAATTTAATGGTTGCCTTTTCGACGTATTTTTATTACTATTTTATTTCAATGAATAAAAGTCGATCCTCCTTTAACACGTGTAGGATATAAGTCATCCCTCGACAGAAAATTAAGAGCAAAATCAAAATGACTCACTAGTGATGAGCTTTATATTAGGACAGCATTCCATGAATTTATTAATACATCGATCGTTAATTTTTATTGAAGCAGAATTGACATAGAGATGATGGACACTACAAAATAGTTCTGAAATATCGACGGGCATATCCGTGGAAATGCCGTGGAAAAAGCAGCTCTCGACGGATAAATCGTGGATATAGTCCGTGGATATTACCTTCGTCGAAATGGAAGATTCCGTCGTTGAGACCGTCGAAACTCCATATCGACGGCTGAAAAATCGATATCCGTGGATCGTTATCGATCATTGCATGACCGATTATCCCTCGATACAGCTCAACGGCTCAATCGCTAGAATTCCGTCGGTAGTTGTCGAGCAATTGTCGACGGGTTCTCCGTCGATATAGTCCCACGCCATTTCCGTAACACGGCATGCGTCGGCGCCCACTTGCAACTATGTCGATATTTTCCTCCGTACTCCGTCGCGAACCTCATATTTTAATTGCAATTTATTTTTTACGCTATTTCTTTTTTTATAATTTTTTTTTCGTTTTTATATTTATTTATAGAAATATGTAACTAAAAAATAAAGAAAAAGAATAAATAAAATAATATTTCATAATATAAATTTCATAATAATATTCACACTAATAAAAAAAATAAAAACTAGTCTAATCTATGAGGTTTGACGTTGGTACATCCATCGTCTTTTACTGACGATAACTTCATATCGAGGATCCATATATCTATGAGAAGTATCAATAACATGTGTGGTATATTAAAATATCGCTGACGAACGATTCTGTAGATTGTAGAGGTAATTATCGTTTCAAGATTTGTCCGCTAATGTTTTATAGAGTGAGAATAGTTTCAATTATTTGAGTTTTTCGGCTGGATTCTCGGCTAATTCGAATTTGTAGATCGAACAAATGAATTGATCAATTTTTACATTTTCCGACGGACGAACCGTCGCAATTTCCGTCGCAAAGTTGTTCGACGGCTTATCCGTCGATAAGTGGAGGCAATATATTTTCCATTTTTTCCAACCGTTATTTCGTCGAGAGATGGTGGATAATTTACTCCACTACAATTCCGTTGAAATATCATCGATATTAGAGATCGACTAGTATTTGGTGGATAAGTTGCGTCGATATTTTGTATTTCTTTTGTAGTGGGAAACACACATATTCAGTCACGTAAGCATACCGCTTTTTATACAAGTTCCTACATATGAAATACTAACTCCAACCCAATTAACTACTAATGTTTATCAACTAATTAACTAATAGTGCTTATCCACTAGTAAACTGACACTAGTAAAATTAAACACAATATTTAAATCCTAAAACAACTTCTTAACAGATCGACGTCCATATTACTTACAGATTGAATACGATAAATGAAAGAAAGGAAAGAATATTCAACTAGTTAACTGCGTCTAAAACATACCTAAATATGTCCTCCATAGGGACTCAAAAATCGAGAGGTTTTACCATATATGGGGCCAAACCATAACTTCTCTTGGTGGTCCTATTAGAGAGACTACTCTACTGTAGTAGTTATTACAAGGTGACAAAAAAACGGCCTTGCATGATCATCATTTTCGCGTATAAGCTTTTCCACCACGAGAAATTTTCTCCTCCACAATCAGCGTAATTATTTTATACATTTCTTCGCCTTGAAAGCTGTTCTGATAAAATGGTCCGAATACCATTGGAAACGAAACTCTCTCTCTCACACACACTCACATTACATCCTTTTTCTTGTAGCGACGAGAAAAGTTATCCAAAAAGTTATGTTTCATCAAGTTGTTATCTTGTGCCAACTCTTTCTCCAACTAGGGTTTCTAATTGTTACCATGTGCCAATCTTTTAACCCAATTAATCTTAGTATTAAAATCATAAATAAAAAATCTACACGACTTTTTAGTACATTTCCAAGATGTCAAAAGGTCCAGTCGTCAAATCCTGCCAGTTATGAAGTAATGAATGATTTATATTGCTTAATTTGCTCATGTACTTGACAAAGATATATATATATATATATATGCATCACACATGATGGAAAATGATTACTCGCAATGTAATTGATGACTCACCTCCTAGCTTGTGGGTTTTCGGTTGATTTATATATATATATATATATATATATATATATATATATATATATATATATATATATATTGTATGCGTAGGCACGGCCCATGATAGAGATGAGTCGCCATGTAATAAATGCCTCGCAACTTTCCTTCACAACTAAAAAACCACGTTGCGTCATTGCGTGCCCTGAAAAAGGAATTCAAATTGATTATTCCCTTTTAACTAGATACACAACATTCATCATCTTGGAACAAGATTCGACGTAAAAAGTAAAAATAAAAAAGTTGTTTTTTTACTAAGTGAATATAACATATAATAGCTCGCTAAAAGGAACTTGATTACATTTCCAATCACTCTTCACGTGACTGAATCAGAAGATTCATCATCTTCTTCTTTCGTTTTAACAACACTAATCTAATCATGCAACGAAAGACATATACATACATTGCATGTGTTTTTGAGTTAATAATAGTTTATTACTTGTGACGTGCATGCTTCACGACCACAATTGAATTATGTTAGTTCACAAGCAACAACTTGCTGAGGAAATTAATTCTTTCTACCTCATGCCGACGACTTTACTTTAGGTGATGATTTTTTTCCATTTGATGTATGAGCCCTACCCTTCATTTAATAAGACGATTCTTCATGACGAGTAGATTTGACGCATAACTATATTATTGTCTTCATATCATAATAATATGCAACGCAGTATACCTTTCATTGAAAGCTATTACGTCCCACTTGTTTTTGTCCTTGTTTAAAACACTTGCTTTCGGATTTAGCTACAACAACAACAACATAATAATAATAATAATAATAATAATAATAATAATAATAATAATAATGGAAGTTTGCTTTTTAACTTTTTTTTTTTAATGATGGGGAAGCACTAAATAAAATCTAGATATATACGGCACATGATACGGCTAGTTAAATTAAAAGTATATGCATTATAAAAAAAAAGTACATATATGTAAACCAAACGTTACGTGAGCGATATGCCGTTCCATCGTCTACTGCCTTTTCAGCACAGCAAATCTTTTAGTTGTTGGGTTTTGGAATTAAATGAATAATATTTTTTAGAACTAGTTTATTACAATTTGGATTTATTAATTAATAAACAAATTACAATCTGAACATGTGCGATATTTATTGAAAAATACTCCGTGGGTTCTCATGAGAAAACTAAATACCATCGTGCACTATATCTTGCTTGAAATTAATTATTATATATCAATGCAGAAGTATTACTTCTTTTTTATTTTGCCAAAATTACATCAAAAAATCATTGTTTCACTTACAATATAACCCATCCTTGACTTTTGCAGGCATCGTAGTGCAAAATAAATAATCTTATCATGATCATTATTCGACGAATAAATGTCAATCTTTTCTAATCTCAACAATAATTTTGACTTTATTTCGGCATGTGTTGGCTATTGCATAGCATCAAGAAGACAAACGACGCCCACACGTGATTGAGACATCTGAAGGATTTCGTCTTTTTGATAAACGTATCGTAGTACGTTTATCATAGTATTTAATTGGCTCATAATAGAGTTTTCGTAGTCATTTTATGCACTTATTAACCCTATTTCTGCTTGTCTTGGTATTATAAGGCTTTAGGACAAGTTTCAGGCGAAAAGGAGCGAAAACGATGCAAAACGGCGCGAAAACGATAAAAACTGGTGAAGGTCACGGCCGTGACACATAGTGCACCTGGCCGTGACACTTGGCAGAGAGTTAGACTGAAGACGGTCACGGCCGTGACACTTATTGCACCAGGCCGTGACCCATAGCAGCAGCAATATTAGAAAATTCATATCTCTCAATCTAGACCTCGGATTGAGAATCCCTTCGGTCAGAATGAAGATTGGCAAGTCTTCTATCTATGGTTAAATTTCAGGTCAATCGGACATCGTTACCCATCCATCCGAGAGAAATACGAAACTGCCGCAAAGCTGTTGAGAGGGTCACGGTCGTGACGCTACTGCACCAGGCCGTGACGAGCGGCAGTAAGCTCAATTTTTGCCCAGAGAGTGTCACGGCCGTGACCTATCTTGTCCTAGGCCGTGACAGTGTCGAATTTCACTATAAAAAGCCCAAATTCGACCCAGAAAGGGGGGAACCGACCAGAGATCAACCCTAATCCCTCTAGAGACGAAAAATAGCACAAAAGAACACAGATTCGCGTCCCAGAGCGCAAGAGACGGATCATCGACGAAATCACGCCCAATTGAACGAAGAACGAAGAATCATCGACGCTTCCATCGCAGATCATCCGGATATCAAGAATATGAATTCTTCGCCTTTATTCCTTATTTCTTTCGTTGTTCTTCCGTCTATTATGCGTAGCTAATTCTCCTTTGTGTCTGGGATTAGATGAACGCTAGGATGTTTCGTAGTTAAGACTTATGATTATCGTGACTATGTGTTTGACTATTTATCGTTCTATGAAATTGTTTCGTTACTTTAATATGTCTATGTGTTAAAGTAGTCGTATGGGAAAACGTTTAGGGCGACAGCTAAACAACGTTTAGGCCGTTCGTAGAAGATAGGAATCGAGTATAGGGCGAAAGCAAATACTCGATCCTCGCCGTTAGTAATTACTGAATTTTAGATTCCCGCGAGCGTTTAGGGCGACAGCAAACTCGCGAGCGGGTAGGAAAATTACTGCGATCTAGTCAAAACCACGTAGGAACGATTTTAGTGTCTTAGCCGATAGCACCTAGCGGGATTCGAATCCCGACCACATCTTTATTATCTGAAGCTTCGTATCCGTTTTAAGCGTCTTTGAATCTCTAGTTGAGTTAGATATAATCTGTTAGGTTAAGTCATAAAACAATTTGCGTATTTTATTAGGCTAAATATCGAGTCGATAGGTCACTACTAGTACTTGATTTATTCCTTGTGTTCGATACTCGTTTACTCACTTTACTGCACTACAAACGATAGGTTCACTGCCTAACGCACGTCGGTGATAGTAATTAGGTATTCGTTTTAATTATTACTTGTCGCACTTTTCATTCAGACACCACGCGTCGATCACTTTTCTTTCTCTTTGCCATCGAAGATTACAAACTCTACACTTTTGTAAGAACATAAAGAAAACAGATTTCTTATTAAAGTACAAATAAACGTCGATTTATAGAAAATATAAGTACACACAGGTCGGTATCTGTTATTATTTGCTAACTGTACCAATACATAACCCAACAAGCAGCACAGAATAAATTAAAAGTAATATATTTATTTTCCATGGACTACGACATCGTCAACATCATCAGCGTAGAAGTCACAGATCGAAGAGTTAATAAGATTGCCATCATCATTACCGTACTGCTCACACCACCATAACTTGTCTAAATCTTCTCCTCCTCCTCCTCCATCGTCCCAACCATTAGGGAACAAACTGAAAGAGTCAAACGTCGCCGTTCCCTCTTCTTCACGGCGGCGACGATCATCGTCAGTCGAAGTTTCTTCGAGCAGATTCCTCCACCACCGTATGCTTTCATCGTCTTGAATAAGCAGCAACTGCTGCTGTCTTTGGGATGACGACGACGAAGACGACGTCGTCTCGGCCGGAAAGCACTGCGGCGGCGGAGGCGGCTTGGCTAGTCCTCCGAGGTTGTCGTTCGCCGCCGCTGCCGCCTCCGTCGTAAGTGGTTTGAATGAGAAGGTTCGAGGTCGAGGCTTGATGACAGCAGCTTGTTGATCTGCTGATACGCTGTCCACCTTAACGTCGCTGCTCCTTCTGTGGGACAGCTTTTTCTCGACGTGTGTGTTCCAATAGTTCTTCACGTCGTTAGCTGTTCGGCCGGGAATTCGACCGGCGATTAAGGACCATCTGTCGTAATTAATCCCAATCATTATTATTACCTAATCAAATATTTAATCGATCGCTCTAAATTAAATGTAAGAAAGAGCAGTTTTTTTAGCCACGACGAGCCCACCAATGTGGAAATTTTCTTTATATAGATAGATAGATAGATAGATAGAACACAAATCGACGGCTTTCTTTATTTATGTGTCAGGAAAAGTTAATCAGCCACGATGATGTAGTAGTTAGTAATAATATCTAAGCATGTTTCTCACTTCAATCATTGTGCAATATTTTACCACTAGCTACCAGTGGTTGTGGACTTGATCGACCATGTTGTACTTGAAATTACGTAATATTTATTCGATATGATATCCACGCGTCGTCATTCCAATATTATTAAGATTTGGACGTACCAATATAATATATTATATTCTTGATTTAATGGAGAGGTATAGGGGGCATTGACGCCATTACTTTCTGTCATATGGGGAACATTTCCTTAGTACACATTATTCTAAAAGCTCGAGCAAAGACTAGTTTATCGTTTTAGATTTATGAATAATAATATCCTTTATACTCTAGGACGTATCTGTTGTCACGTGTAAATAAAATAGTACGAGTGATTTTTGCTGTTCTAAGCTTAACAACATAGATGTTTTTTCAAACGTGATCACTCGCAAGTAGTTGATTGGTTCGAATTGTGACGAAGTTATATTAATTATTACCTGTTACCAAGCAACTTGTGAAGCCTTACGATGAGGTCAACTTCGTCTTTGTTAAAGCAACCTCTTTTGATGTTTGGTCTCAGATAGTTTAGCCATCTCAGTCTGCAACTCTTCCTGCACCGATTTAACCCTAGAAAAAAAATGATATGTAATGAAACAATTATAATACCATATGGTTGTTATAAAGTGAGTATAATAGTGTGTAGAATGAAAGTATATTATGCGCAATACAAGCTCTAAGCTGAACATATTAAGATCTTATATACTCGATCAGCTATGCAATAAGAATTATGATTTTTATATATTTTTTTATTTGGAAAAAGGACTGAAAAAGGAAAGGGGTTAAGTTGGTTATGATATTATATTGAGATATGTATTATTACCAGCTCTAAGAGGAACTAGATGCCATCTCCCTTCTCCGTACTTTTCAATGCATTGCCTGAGAAGATCATCTTCTTCTTTTGTCCATGCACCTTTTCTTAGCCGCCCTTTCTCCATTATTTTATTTTATTTTATTTACTATAAATTGGTATATATGATGATGATTTCGTTTCCGAGAAGCTTTAACAGAGGGAAGAACTTTATAATGAATGATACATGCATTAAAACATTGGAATCTTGGAACTATATAGACACATGCTACAATGTGTATTTAAAGCCATATACACACATGTACGGATTCTATATGTGTGGATCCTCTTCAACTTATTTTCCCATATGTGCTCTGACGTGCATCTCTTACAACCACAATGAAAAATGTGCAACTTGTTGTGTGCTAGGGTTATATTTATTTCTTACAAGGCGATCTCTCTATTAATTCTAAAAGAACAAAAAAAGTATATGCAAAAGAACAAAAAAAGAAGTATATGCTTTTGCTTTTTTTACGCACTTTACATCCACATTCAAATATTTCAAAACCATATAAGCGGCTTAAGACCACTGTTACATCTATAACCAATTAATTTATTTTAGAATGGAAACCCAACTTGGGCAGTATACAATTGGGGTTCTGAATATGGACTAATTGGTTTTATTTCTAAATAATTAGTCTCCTCGTGTTTATGAAGTCTAAATTTTGAATTATTTCAGTTGAAATGATCAATAGCGAAGTTCAAACAAGTTTTATCATACATCTATATATTCTTTCTCGAACAATTTGCATGTGAGAATCAAAGTTTGGTTGAAAAAAGTATTACAATCTCACACTCTAGTCTTAAAACTTCCACGGAATTCATCAAATAATGATAGATGTCATGGGCTCGTTCGCTCTAGTGAACTACGGAATGATGTGCGTATTAATTAATTAATTAATTATATACGTGGATGCTATTGTAACCTATCTAGTTTGTTGTAGTAAATACTATTCGAATCATGGAACGCTTCGAACCTGCTAGGCTGAACCAACGCTTGCATAATTAATAATAATGTGAAGCATGGTAAGAACTTTTATTATTAAAATATTTTAGTTAAGAAAAGTCCATTGCGTCTCGTCGTGTCAAACGACCAATTAACCATATTATTGCCTGTAATATCAAAAAGCATATTTGTCCAGATTTTGTAATTGACTTTCATTTGGAAATGGTTTGTCTTATTCTTATATTGGTTTGTGTTTGTCTCTCTTTTCACGGTGGCCTTCTATCATGCCCCAGGGAAGAGAGCTTTTTCGTTCCTCTGAAATATGGTTATAGCAGATAGAGCATCTAAATTCTTTAAAAACGTATTGTTTTTATGAGGCTTCGTTCAATATATATATATATATATATAAATATATATATAACACTATACCAAATGTATTAAAAAGGGAAAAACGAGACAGGGGAGCAGCAGTCCAAGGCTATACACATAGACATATGTAGGACTGCTCCAAGTTCACTCGATCATTATGTAATGGAAAGAAATCTGAATCTTATTTAATTGGAATCAATATTGTAAATTCAATTTAGTTCAACGTGTCCATTAATGGTCACAGTGTTATTTGGTAACAACTCGTAATCTGATTCGACGTGGCCTTGATAACGATAACATATTAGGAAAATGTAGCACTTGGAAGGCCAGGAAGGTAGTTATTAATTATTTCTCAAGGTGACTTTTCTCCTGTTCTTTCCTATCATTAACTATTGTTCAACTGCGCAACTCTTACACGCAATTAATGAGTGACCATATATATGCATTGTCTTTGAATTAGTTAAAAAGGGTTAGTTACAAATATGGCAAAGCAAGAAACACACATGCTCCCTAGTATCAATTATTATTGATGGCATGATAATATTATCTCGCATATCTCTATTTACACCCCCTAATTAAATACTAATAAAAGTAATATTTTTCGCAACCCATAATCAAGATCAAAATATACAAATCTAAGGACATATATAAATTATATTATATGAGTAACAACCGATTCACGTTCACTTAATGAGTATCCGACAAATGGTTTCACAAACTATAGTAGCACCCGATTATCTCGAATCGCATCATGCCATATATTTTCTCTATATTTGAAATATACATAAAAATGACAAAAAATCTTACACGATCGTCTAGGGTGTCTGCTTCAATCACCGCGGAAATAGATTCAAGCATTTATATCTATAAAGTGAATAGGACAAAATACACATCTAAATCACAATACGAAGAAAATTCAAACATTGATGAAAGAAAAATACTCGCTCATACATGCGGTTATGCCCCTACACAAGTGTGCACTATATTAAAAAATAATGTTGCTATTTTTATAATATTTATTTACGGCACTTCATTTATATTAACCTACCAATTAGATGATAGCCAAACAAAACCCTTGCCTGCCACGATTTTGGTATTCAAAAAGTTGTTGCTAACTTGCATTTAATTTCAGAAAAAGGGCAAAGCTCGACTCTCGGTGTGTCTAGAATAGTGACTTGCATTGTAATGCATTATTTATTTATTAACATATTCTTCATTTTTATTAGGTTTACAATTGAACCTATTGAAAGGGCCGGGCCTAATAACCATATAAGGTTTTGGTGGCAAGTAGGAACTCCCATTCAAAAATCTAAAGCCGGCGCGGCCCATAATAATGTCCTCAACAACTTCTGATATATAAATTTTTGTTTAGTACCATTACATATATATGTTATATAAAAACATATCTTACATCATCTTATTCGTATTCTTGCAATAGCCTTATTTTCTTTGGGCCAACGTGGATATCTATAGCATAAAAATGGACACCACACTAAGGTTAACTAGACTATAGAAAAAATCAAATAACAGTGAAAACCCATCTTGTAAGTGAAAGTTATTAAAGTCCAAGATATAATGAAAAATGGTAATGAGGATATAAAGGTGGTGTAACTCTTAACAGTTAACACTAGTTGAGGGCAGTGACGGACGCAGGATCTTACGGTCGGGGGGCTCAAAAACTATTTTTTCGTATACATGCTAGAGAAGAGTTAACGTCATATAGATAATATGCAATGCATTCCAAAACCAATGTTAGAATAAGACGTAATATAATATAGTGTATAAAAAAACATTACAGTTTGGAAAATCTAACACGGCGGTAACGGACGATTACGTGGCAATTGAACTCTACGTTTCGCCATCCGCTGAAATTCTTGCAATATAACAGCAGTGTCAAGCTTTACGAATATTTCTTTCTCAATGTAGCACATCAGACAGTCTTGAAGAAACTCATCTCCCATCTTGTTACGCAAATCCGTCTTGATAATTTTCATCGCTGAAAACGATCTTTCGACACTTGCTGTTGCAACTGGTAAAACCAATGCCAATTTAACAAGCTTGTATACCAACGGAAAAGCATAATTGCACTTCATCTCAATCATCTTCTTTGAAAGATCTCGAATGTCATTGAGTTTAGAAAAAGCCGAGTTCGATCGCATGAAAGATATATAGGACCGGAGTTGATGTCTTAATCCTAATATATCGTTGCAAGAAAAGTCTTCTGAATATAACTCGGCAAGACGAAGTAGGCGCTCTTGATCAAAATTAGCAAATTCATTTTGAGGATCGAGACAAGCTATACACATGAGCAACTCCGAATTTGATTCAGTAAAGCGGTTGTTCATCTCATGAGAAATAAGATCAACCACCTATCATTTAAAAATTTATATTAATATATACATATTTTGTTAATGGCAAAATATTTTTACTATAAAATAAAGTACCTGTAGAAAAATGTCAACCCGGTAATAATGGAAGTATGTCTTCCGTTGGCCATCAACGGTCTTTCTAGCTCTTCCTATAACGTAGTTATCCATATTAGGCACTTCGATCTCATTTGTTGAGCAGAATTCAGTGACTTCCCTCAACAAATAGCCCCATCCGTCAATCCTAAATCTCTTCAAATCTTCTTTCAACGATTTAATCAATTCAACAGCAGTAGCAATATTCTGAGTCTTCTGTTGTAGGACTTGCGATAATGGATTCGTTATTCCCAAGATATATTGCATCAAATGACCAATGAAAACAAACTCGAAGCTTTCCATTTTATCAAGTAAACTTGCAGCTTGACCTCGACTTTTTCCTTCAAGTCCGTCCTCCATTACAATTGCAAGTACTTCTTTCACCGGATTCCATAAGGAAAAAAGTCGCGTGACTGTCTTAAAGTGAGAACCCCAACGAGTATCACCAGCTCTAGCTAAACTTGCTTCTTGATTCTTCCCCTTTCCTGTCTGAATTTCACCACTTTCTATATTTTTCAGAATATCATCGTACTGGTTCTGTCGAAAGATGTCCTTTCTCTTACACGAAGCTCCAACAACACTCACAATCAGAGAGAGATATTCAAAAAATCCAGAAACCATTACATGATTAGTCGCAGTACTGACAACAACCAACTGAAGTTGATGAGCAAAACAATGAATATAATATGCGTGTTTGTTTTCTTTTAGAATAAGAGCTTCCGTTAAACTCCCCACGCATTTGAAGCCCCGTCATAACCCTGACCTCTAAGGCGTGATAGTGATAATCCTTTCTTTGCGAATAAATTATCAATCTCATATTTCAAAGTTTGTGCCGAAGTATCACTGACATGAACTAGACCAAGAAATCGCTCAACCACTTCGCCGTCATCATTCACAAATCTAATAATCATAGACATTTTCTCTTTCACTGAACAATCTCTAGCCTCATCAACCAAAACTGAAAAAAAGTTATCACCAATCTGTTGACGAATTACTTTTTCAACCTCTGATGCACAAGCATTAACAATTTGTCTTTGGATATTTGGGGAAGTCAATTGATTATTTGCAGGAGCATTCAAAATGAGCTTATTTATTTCCTCATTACGTGCACAGTACCATCTCACAAGTTTAAGAAAATTACCTCGATTCAGGGATTGTGTAGACTCGTCATTTCCTCAGAAAGCCAAACCCTGTCGTAGAAGAAATCGAATCACATCTACAATAAAAGTCAGCCTTGTGCGATAAGCAACCTCCTCATCGTCGCTCTTTTTCATCATCACATAATCAATATTATTTCTTTGATCTTTGTATCCACAATACTGAATTCTAGCATAATTATGACTGCTAGTTTCGCTCCCCTCGTGATCAATAAATTTTCTCCAGCTTTTTTCCAATTTTTAAACCCAGTTACCGTGAAAGCATCGTCTCCGTGCTTTTGACTTTTGGCAAACAAATAGCACCAAAAACAAAATGCAGCATCTTTTGATACACTGTATTCTAACCACTTATATTTCTCAAACCATGTCTTCTGAAATTTTCTCCAAACTCCACTAAAATTACTTGCTGGAAATATATGATCAGTTGGTTGAGAAGGACCTTTTGCTAGATATCGTCTTCTTAACTCATCTCTAATTTCTACGGGGTAGCTATTAATCGGCTTACGGAAAGCTGGATCCCCGACAATATAACCTTCTAATAATTCTACCTCGGTTCGACATCTCTTACTGGGTTGAGTCTGATTAAAATTTGGACCTGGAGCATCGGACGAAGAGCTATCATAAATCGGTCTGTGGCCCTTCGGTGTTCTAACAACCCATTTATCCATATTAAAAGCCCCAATATTGGCTATTGCTTCCTATACCTATACAACGGAATAAAAGCTCCAGTTGTAATAACGAACAATCAATAACTTTTTTTTCAGAAAGTATGAAATAAAAAGAAAGATAGATTACCTGATTTCAGAAGAACACAGTTCGACAATCTGATCTGATTGTGTGTTGATTTTGTTTCAAAGGAAAAAAAGACCGTGATGGAGCTTTAAGTGATTTAATTCTTTATTAAATGTTAGTGGGCTTATTTCATTTTTTAATTTCAGTGGGCCTCTACACTTTTAAATTAAATCCAAAACAATTTATTTAATATATTACATATTGGGCCAAATTAGCTATTATTAAAATAGCCCATGTTATATAGGTCGTCTACCTCAAGACCTCAACAGAAGAATTGCAGAATCATCCTCAATTACTCATATGGTCGGTGCAAGCTTGGGGGTCCGATCTATATCTACTATGGAAAAATCCGGCAGCTCGGGGGGTCAATTGCCCCCCGAGCCCCCCCAGCGTCCGTCCCTGGTTGAGGGCTTGTTAGTGCCGTTGCATATAATTAGTTGTTGAGAATCGACCATTTCCCATTGCAACACCATTCATCTCTATCTCAATCATATAATTAGGTCTTTATACTACAAGTTACTTACCTTATTCAGAAGGAGCTCCAAAAGGTAAAAGTCAAAAGGTCAAACTAATCACTGGAGCAAATCATGCGAAGATCAATTATATCTAGTCGAAATACCTAATATATCCCTGTGTACCGCACAACGCTCTTTGAACTTGAATGATACTTTGCATCAGAGATTCGGACATCCTTCTGACAAAACCCTGAAAAACTTTTCCCAAATATTTCTCTTGATTCTAGTAACTACGATATCTGCAAATTCTCCACACAAACCAGATTACCTTTCTATTCTTCCTTCAACAAAACCGAAATTTCTTTGAATTAGTACACTCAGATGTTTGGGGACTAGCTCCCGTCACCTCTTATAACGACTTCAGATATTTTGTTACATTTATCGACGATTGTTCTCGTATTACATGGCTTTATCTACTAAAAAATAAGTCTGAAGTTTTTTCACGCTTTCAAGAATTCTTAAATCTAATTGAAAATCAGTATAATGCTAAATTAAAAATATTCAGATTTGACAATGGTACAAAATATATTAACAATAACTTTTCGCAGTTGTTAAAAGAAAAAGGAATTATACATCAAACAACATGCAGTAATACTCCAGAACAAAACGGAGTATCAGAGAGAAAAAATCGTCATCTATTAGAAGTTACTAGGTCTCTTCTTTTTCAAAATAATGTCCAAAAATCTATTGGTCAGATGCAGTACTTACGGCTACATATCTGATAAATAGACTACCAAGCGTTCAATTAAATAATAAAAGCCCTCTAGAAATTTTATTGAAAAGACCACCTAATTCAGGACATTTACGTGTATTTGGATGTACATCGTGCACGTAAAAAGACACGACAAATTAGACAGTAATTCAGTAAAAACTATTTTCCTGGGATATTCGTCTCAGAAAAAAGGTTATAAATGTTATGATCCGAAAAATAACAAACTATACATATCTAGAGATGTAGTATTCCAAGAAAATGAACCATACTATCACAAAACAGACGACGAAAAACAAAATAATCCAACACATATTCCATTACCGGAACTAACAAATTTCGAAGAAACATATACAATGACTGATGAATTAAGAAACAATGAAACTAACGAAACAGAAGAATCCGACTCAGAGGGAGAACTGATAGAACCTCAAAACCTAAGAAGATCCATAAGAACTTCTCGACCTCCAGAAAGACTAAAAGATTATGTGACAAATCAAGTCACTTATCCAATTCAAGATTATATAACTTATAATAACATTTCATCATCATATCAAGCGTTTTTAAGCAACATTGACCAAATTGTTGAACCTAATAACTTTGAAGAAGCAATTAAAAAATATGAATGGCGCAGAGCCATGGAGGAAGAACTTGAAGCCCTTGAACGTAATCAAACTTGCAGTATCACACCACTACCAGCAAATAAAAAACCAGTGGGTTGTAAGTGGGTGTATAAAATTAAACACAACAGTGATGGAACTGTTGAAATATTTAAAGCTCGACTACTAGCAAAGGGCTTTACACAAACTTATGGAATATATTATAAAGAAACATTTGCATCAATCGCAAAAATGAACACTGTTAGAATCTTCTATCCATTGCTGTTAACTCCGGATGGAGTCTTTCACAAATGGATGTAAAAAATGCATTTCTACAAGGAGATCTGGATGAGGAGATATACATGAGACTCCCACCAGGTCATCAACTCGAAAACCATCACAAAAACCTTGTATGTAAACTTAAAAAATCTATATATGGTCTTAAACAATCCCCGAGAGCATGGTACTCCAAACTAAGTAATGCACTTCTAAACTTTAATTTCTTGAAAAGTTCAGCCAATTCCTCCATGTTCATCAAGACAAATAATCACACCATTGTAGTTATACTTGTATACGTGGATGACATTATAATCACCGGGAATAGTATCAATGAAATCAACAAAATCAAGAAATATCTTAAACACATATTTGACATTAAAGACCTTGGTCCATTGAGATATTTTTTAGGAATAGAAATAGCTCATTCATCGAAAGGGCTATTCCTATCTCAGAGGAAATATGTTCTAAATCTTTTAAAGGAGACGGGAAAAACAGGAGTTAAACCCTCAAAAACTCCAATGGAAACAAACAAGAAATTAAACTCAGAAGATGGAGAACCTTTAAAAGACATAAATCGGTTCCAAAGACTGGTTGGGAAGTTAATCTATTTGACTGTTACACGTCCTGACATTTCATTTGCTGTTAGTTGTGTAGTCAGTTTATGCAGGCACACAGGACTAGTCATCTTGAAGCTGTTGATCGAATCCTAAAGTACCTCAAGGGCCACCCTGGCCGAGGAATTTGGATGCGGAAAAATGGAACATACAATGTGGTTGGCTACACAGATGCAGATTGGGCTGGAAGCTTTGATAGGAAATCGACCACATGATATTGTACGTTTGTTGGAGGTAACCTAGTTACATGGAAGAGCAAAAAGCAGGGTGTTGTAGCAAGGTCAAGCGCTGAAGCCGAATACAAAGCCATGGCCTCGACGACGACCAACCAATGACGATGTTTTGCGACAATCAGGCAGCTCGTCACATTGCAATGAATCCTGTCTTCCATGAGCGGACGAAGCACATTGAGGTAGACTGCCACTTTGTTAGAGAAAAAGTAAAAAGTCAAGAGATAGAAACACCATTCGTAACAAGCAAAGAACAGTTGGCGGATATCTTTACAAAGGCGGTCGACCTCCGAACATTCGAAGACATACTCAGCAAGTTAGGCTTAATTGATTTATTCAAGCCCAACTTGAGGGGGAGTTAAAGACCAAGCCACTACAAGTTACTTACCTTATTCAGAAGGAGCTACAAAAGGCAAAAGTCAAAAGGTCAAACTAATCACTGGAGCAAATCATGCGAAGAATCAATTATATTTAATGTCCCCAACGGCTACTTCTCCTAATGTTCATGTTTTTGCCTATATATAGGCTCATTGTACAATCAAAAAATACAACGAGAAATACAAAACATTTTCCGTGTACAAATTGCAACAATTTCCACGTTTATTGGCAAGGCGTCTCATATTAGGCTTGTAAAACCATATTTACCTATTCGTTTTCTAGTGCAATCATACATATATTCGACGTATATGCTTCGACAATATATGTCAGGACAATTATAACTAGCAAGTCCTCTTAACCATTTAATAGGGACTAATGATCAGTGAGGAGTGAGTTCATCAATTTTAGCGAAGGTAACAAACAACTATATTTATAGTGAAAAAAATACTTTTTAACAGGGATATTTCGTTAAAATGTGAATCAAAGCAGACACATAGAACATAAAAATAGAAGCATTGCCTGGCTCCACTCTGTCTGCCTCTCATAGAAAAAGAAAGATTCTTATTTCAACAACTGCTGCAGCAATTGTATCCAAGAGAATTATTTAAGAGCCCTCAAACAATAAGGCTCCATTTGGTTTCGGATTTCGACGTGGAAAAGAAAAGGAAAATTGGAATGATACGACACGTGAAGCGTAGTGAACAAACCACACTTTCCTTTTCTTTTCCACAACGAATTCCGCGGACCAAATGCACCCTAAGAATCTTCATCAGATGATCATAATATCTAACTGTCTCGTGCGTCGTACTCGTATGTCGCTCGTATTCCGACAAGGGCAGATCAGTCATTGCGTGCGCGTAATACACCGATTGAGGACATGTTATGCGTACAAAAACCAAAGGATTATATGAGGAGACTGATTTAAACATTTGCATACACTTGCCTCTCTCTGTGTGCGCCTGAGAGAGAGAGAGAGAAGGCTAGAGTTGAGCACGAGGTTTTAAAGAGGGACCCAAATGAGTTTGTTGGTTTATTTTTCCGAGTATTTAAGTATGAGACGTCAAATATCTAAAAGAAATCAAAATAAGAATAAAACATGAATTATTCCACCTTTTGAATTGCTCCACGAACTCGATAACTTCTAGAAGGAACATACCACACGATTTTCCAGCACTCGGCGTGCCTTGATGCCTACCATGTCTTGTCCATACCACCCTACTTAGCGAGTTGTTGATACTAGTATAATTATTTAATGTCTCTCGTATATTATTCCTTAATACTACGACTAATAAAATGGAATTGAGTAGGGATTAATATAACATACAATGGCGTTGTCGGTGAGCTTTGTTCCCATTACTGATTATTCCAACAACCAACATAAAATCGTAGCTGGTGATAATCGACACGCGAACTACCATATATAATTACGAAAATTTGATTTGGTGATAATGATTCGATATAAATTATAAGCAAATTAAAATCTTGAGATTCATCCAAAAATAAAATCTTCGTAAGAGGATATGTATGTTCCCAGCATCCTATTATTTTGCGCCCTATTTAAACTCGTCATGGGTATGGGCAATGGGACATGATATATTAATATAACGTAATATGTGGAGACAAGAAAGCATGTTTATATGGTTCGTCGTAGTGAAGACTACACTGAGGTTTTTGTCCTAATGTTTGTAAGATTGAGCACTTTGAAAATTCTTGCATAAATATAGATATATTGGCATGTGATTTCATGCGGGATCACACATGTGTACATATTACGATACTTGCTTGCATATTTCATTTCACCAGCGATTTACATGTGTACATGTCATATTCAATGTGATTTCCTTGCAGCGAGATTTCAATGGCTCGACGATATCGCCAAAATACTATCATTTATGAGATTAAAGATGAGAATAGCGGAGATGGAGAAATTGAGGGGCACAAGGTGAAGTTTTAATGGCTCGACGATATGGTCATAATCAATTATATTGATTTTTTTTCATTTTTTGCTTGATATGTGGTTGGTAGGTAGAGTAGATTGCCGGGTGAGTAGATTTGCTAAGATCAATCCTTCATTCTTCATAATTTGGAGTGGACCATTAGTTTCAACAGTATGGAAGGGTTAGATTTATTTATATTGTATTTGAGTCTTTACTGTACGAGCCTAGACTATACTAGAGGTTCGATTGTGGCGGTTGGCCAGGGCCGGACCCACATGGGGGCTCGGGGGGTCCGTTGACCCCCCGGCCGGCCGGCCGATAATGAGAGGAGTAGGGTGGTCTGAACGTTAAAACAACAATATGAGAAACAAATTTAACTATTTTTGTCGTAAATTATCTATCAGCCTAGTGGTAGTTAGCTTTATAGCAAGGTTCTTCCCACCAATCCTGATTTTTTTTCCTTTTTAGTTTTAATTTCAAAATAGGCATTTATTGTTTTACTTAAATTTTTGACATAAATTTAAATTTTATCTACACTCTTTAATAAAGAGCACTTTTAGTTTAAGATATACAAGACTAAATTATACATTTATATTTTTATTTAAATTTTAGACATAAACATAAATTATATGTATAGTATTTTATAAAGAGCGTATGGTGGATAAAAACTGTATATTTGATATCAATTGACCAATTAATTCTTTTCTACATTAATTACTATTATCAAATATAAAAAATATTAAACCATGTAACATTATACTTTAGTACTTATTAAAATTATCCATTAGCAATTAAATCTATTTATTTCACACTGTTATACTACTTTATATAAATGATTTCTATGTTTTTACATTATATGGGTTAGGTTGGTCCAATCTCCTTTGTGGAGCCCCTACAGTAATAGAATTCTGGATCCGCCCCTACTGTTGGCTGACATATTACGATGTTTGCTTGCATATTTCATTTCACCAGCGATTTACATGTGCACATGTCATATTCAATGTGATTCCCTTGCAGCGAGGTTTCAATGGCTCGACGATATCTCTAAGTTACTATCGCTTATGAAATTAAAGAGGAGAATAGCGGAGATGGAGAAATTGAGGGGCGCAAGGTGATGGTTGATCAACAGTACCAGTAAGGTTCAAAAGCGTGGATCAGCCACAGCCTTCAGAAGTGTCCATCAACACCAACGGTGGTCTCAGTGATCGTGTTCACGAACCCTTCTCACAAACATTCGCCGAGTATCTTCGTGGCCGTGGAACTTTCTACAGAAGGTGGAGTTACGATGATTTTCCTACCTTCTATACCGAAATTTTACAAAATACAGAAAAGTATACAAGTCATGGTCGAGTTCACAAGTGATCTTCACTCACGGGGCTTGACGATCGAGAGGAGTCAGGTCATAGACCCTACAAGAATATCGGTGTTGCGGAGGGCGAGCTAAAGTTTTGGAAGCTGGATTCACTTGTAGTACCAACGCCCCGACATGAGGCACGATTACCGGCAACTCGCCTGCCTCATTGAGGGTCATATTGGAAGCGGGGGTTGACGATTACGTGCTTCTGTTTCAAAACCTCTTTGCGAAGATGAATGGTTACGAGGATGGCGACAACTCGTTCCTGGCAAACCATCTCACCCTCCTATCAGACTACGAGCGGGTAGGATTCATCAAGAACGTGACTGATAGGCGTAAATTTACGCTAAAGAAAGATATTGTCAACTTGATTCGAGAGCTATTATATCGATCGGTAATCGAAGCGGATGAGTCGATCGCTTGGGCGGAGGAACCTTTTGGCCTATTTTGGAGAATCTTTACCAGTATCAAAGATTGGCAGGTTCGTACATCTGTGTGGAAGGCCTGGCTTCAATGGCCAGAATTTATCATCGAAATTCAGACCAACCAATACTATGACGGAGGTGTATTCTCACGGGGAAGTAGAATTCGGACCAACCAGTACTCTCCATTTCACTCACGGGGAAGTAGAACTGTGTATTCTGTCGGTATGAGCAACTTGTTATAGAATTAGAATCAATGAATTAACTATATTGATTTCTTTCCATTTTTTGCTTGGTATGTGGTTGGTAGGTAGAGTAGATTGCTTTGATTAGGGCGGGTAGATTTGGTAAGACCAATCCTTCATTTTTTATAATTTGGAGTTGACCATTAGTTTCAACAGTAGGGAGCAACTTTTTAAAAAGTGCATTGCTTGATGTTTCGCGTTTTAGTGCCGATGTTGCGTAAGTAAAAAGCGTAGCGCATCGGGTGAGCTTTTTGGACATACTACTTTTAATAATATATATATAACATAATAATATAAATCAATTTGAAATGGCCTTTAATTACAAAAAATAAATATTAATATAAAAAATAACATATTAATATTAATTATCACAAACAACCCAAAGACATAAACTATAGACTCAAAATGCAAAAATAATCGATGTCATTAAATTATCAATAGTCATAGGTTCAATCCTTATGCCCACTTTCATAAATGAATTTGAGAAATGTTCCTAATCTCTAAACATTAGTTTTGCCCTTGGAGTGTGCGGTATAGATATCTAGTCAATTGAGTACATTAATAGCTTAGGTCGTAAAAAGAAAACAAAATAAAATGATGCTATATATACAATTTCGTGCGCTATTTACGCTATTGCTCACGCTATTGCTCTTTTACTAAAATTACTTGCACTATTCAGGACAAAACGCTAGTTTTTTACTCTTTAATGCGTTTTTTTTGCTGAAATGCGCTAGAATGCGCTACGAAACGCGTAAATTTACGCTTTTTAAAACACTGGTAAAGAGAGGTTAGATTTATTTACATTGTGTTTGAGTCTTTACTGTATGACTATACTAGAGATTCGATTGTGGCGGTTAGCTGACATATTATGATGCTTGCTTGCATATTTCATTCACCAGCAATTTACTTGTATATGTCATATTGTGATTCCCTTGCAGCGAGGTCTCAATGGCTCAACGATATCGCCAAGTTACTATCACTTATGAGATCAAAGATGATAGCGGAGAGGGAGAAATTGAGGGGCGCAATGTGATGGTTAATCAACAATACTGGCAAGGTTCAGAAGCGTGGATCAACCACAAGAATAGCCTTCAGACATTGTTCATCAACACCGACGACGGTCTCAGTGATCGTGTTCACGAACCCTTCTCACAAATAATCGCCGAGTATTTTCGTGGCCGTGGAACTTTTTACAGAAGGTGGAGTCACGAGGATTTTCTTACCTTCTATGTATGCCGAAATTTTACAAAATTACAGAAAGGTATAGAAGTCCATGGTCGAGTTCATAAGCGATCTTCAGTTACAGGGCTTGACAATCGAGAGGATCAGGTCATAGACCTGCACAAGAACATCGGTACTGCGTAGGGCGAGCTAAAGTTTTGGAAGCTGGATTTCACTCGTAGCACCAACGTCCTCGACGGAGGCACGATTATCGGTGACTCGCCCGCATCATTGAGGCTCATATTCGAAGTGGGGGTGACGGTTATGCCGCTTCTGTTTCGAAACCTCTTCGCAAAGATGAATGGTTACGAGGATGGTGATGACTCATTCCTGGATAACCATCTCACCCTCCTATCAGACTACGAGCGGGTAGGATTCATCAAGAACGTGACAAATAGGCGTAAATTTACGCTAAAGAAAGATACCATCAACTTGCTTCGAGAGCTATTATATCGATCGGTAATCAAAGACGATGGGTCGATCGCTTGGATGAAGAAACCTTTTGGCCTATTTTGGAGAATCTTTATGCGACTATCAAAGATCAACAAGTTCGTACATCCGTGTGGAAGGCCTGGCTTCAAGGGCTAGAATTTATCACCGAAATTCCAACCAACCAGTACTATGACGGAATTTGCTCCGTTTGTCTCAGAACTTGGCGATGCAATTTAGTGAGGGCGGAGATCGATATAGTGCTGAGAACGTGGCGTCAATGATCCTACGACATTTCGATACTCCTTTGTCAAATTGCAGCGAGGTTTATCCAGAAGGGATATTCTGAAGGAGTTCTGGCTTAGATTAGGTCGTGTGAGGCTTTTTTATCTTCTCGTTGTGTTGTTATTTGTGTCCATTTCATTTTGTGATTTACTATCTATCATCAGACTTGATATGACAGACAATATATGTATTGTGTTTATCAATGCATAAATATGTCTCTTTTGACAGTAGCCGTTTGTTTAATAGCCCCGTGTGCAGTAGGTTCTGGAACCGTTGGGCTCGTTCATGTCGAAAATGTGGGTTAGGGGGTCCTTGGAACTGTGGGTTTAGGGGCTGTTTGGGGCCAGTTCATTGTATGTGGTTTGGTCCGTGCATTTGGGGTTGGGGTATGTCTGTGGGAAGTCGAATTGTGTATTCTGTCGTTATGAGCAACTTGTATAGAATTAGAATCAGGGAATTAGTTATACTGATTTTCATTCCATTTTTTGCTTGATATGTCGTTGGTAGGTAGAGTAGATTGCCTTGATTAGGGTGGGTAGATTTGGTAACGTCAATCCTTCCTTATTCATGATTTGGAGTGGACCGTTAGTTTCAACAGTAGGGAGCAATGTTTTAAAAAGTGCATTGCGTGATATGTCGCGTTTTAGTGCCGATGTTGCGTAACGTAAAAAACGTAGCGTATCGCGTGAGCTTTTTGGACAGACCACTTTTAATAATATATACATATATATATATAACATAATTATATAAGCAAACAATTAATTTAAAATGGTCTTTCATTATAAAAAAAAATGTTGATACAAAAATAACATATTGATATTAATTATCACAAACAACTCAAAGGCATAAACTATAGACTCAAATGCAAAATAATCGATGTCATTAAATTATCAACAGTCATGGGTTCAGTCTTATGCCTACTTTCATAAATGAATTTGAAAAATGTTCCTAATCCCTAAACATTAGTTTTGCCCGGTGTCCGCGGTATAAATTTCTAGTCAATTGAGTATATTAATAGCTTAGCTCATAAAAGAAAAAAAATAAAATGATAAGCTATATAGACAATTTCGCGGGCTATTTACGCTATTGCTCACGCTAATTGCGCTTTTACTCAAATTACTTGCACTATTCAGGACAAAACGCTAGTTTTTTACGCTCGCGTTTGTCGCTGAAATGTGCTATAGCACGCTACGAAACGCGTTATTTTACGCTTTGTAAAACATCGGTAGAGACGGCTAGCTTTATTTAGATTGTGTTTGAGTCTCTACTGTATGAGCCTAGACTAGACTAGAGATTCGATTGTGGCGGTTGGCTGATTTATTACGATGCTTGCTACATATTTCATTTTACCAGCGATTTACATGTGTACATGTCATGTTCAATGTGATTCCCTTGCAGTGAGGTCTCAATGGTTCGACGATATCGCCAAGTTACTATCACTTATTAGATTAAAGACAATAGCGGAGAGGGAGAAACTAAGGGGCGCAAGGTGATGGTTGATCAACAATACTGGCAAGGTTCAAAAGCATGGACCAACCACAAGAATCGCCTTCAGACATTGTTCATCAACACCAACAGCGGTCTCAGTGATCTGTTCACGAACTCTTCTCACAAACATTCGCCGAGTACTCTTCGTGGTCATGGAACTTTATACAGAAGGTGGAGTTACGAGGATTTTGCTACCTTCTATGCCGAAATTTTACAAAATTACATAAAGGTATACAAGTCCATGGTCGAGTTCATAAGCGATCTTCACTCACGTGGCTTGACGATCGAGAGGAGTCAGGTCATAGACCTGCACAAGAATATCAGTACTGCGTTGGGCGAGCTAAAGTTTTGGAAGCTGGATTTCACTCGTAGCACCAACGTCCTTGACCGGAGGCATGATAACCGGCGACTCGACCGCGTCATTGAGGCTCATATTCGAAGTGGGGGGTGACCATTATCTCGCTTCTGTTTCGGAACCTCTTCGCAAATATGAATGGTTACGAGGATGGTGACGACTCATTCCTGGCTAACCATCTCACCCTCCTATCAGACGAGCGGGTAGGATTCATCAAGAACGTGACTGATAGGCGTAAATCTACGCTAAAGATAGATACCGTTAACTTGCTTCGAGAGCTATTATATCGATCGGTAATCAAAGAGGATGGGTCGATCGTTTGGACGGGGGAACCTTTTGGCCTATTTTGGAGAATCTTGATGCGACTATCAAAGATCAACAAGTTCGTACATCCGTGTGGAAGGCCTGGCTCCAAGGGCTAGAATTTATCACCGAAATTCCAACCAACCAGTACTATGACGGAGGTGCACCAATCCCCGACCTTGAGGACAGTGAAGTGCTTTTGATTAACAAGAATTTGCCCCATTTGTCTTAGAATCTGGCGACGCATCTTAGTGAGGGCGGAGACGATTTAGTGCTGAGAGCGTGGAGTCAATGATCCTACGACATTTCGAGACTCCTTTGATCGAATTGCAGCGAGGTTTATCCAGAAGGGGTATTCTGAAGGAGTTCTGGCTTAGATTAGGTCGTGTGAGGCTTTTATCTTCTCTCTGTGTTGTTATTTGTGTCCATTTCATTCCGTGATTGACTATCTATCATCAGATTTGATATGACAGACAAAATGTGTTGTGTGTTTACCACTGCCTAAATATGTCTCTCTTGATAGTCGTTTGTTTAGTAGCCCCGTGTGCAGTAGGTTCTCGAATCGTTGGGTTCGTTCATGTCGAAAATATGGGTCTGGAGGTCCGTGGAACCGTGGGTTGTTTGGGGTCAGTTCATTATTTGTGGTTTGTGCGTTCAAATCTATTTGTGGGTTTGATTTTGAAATGTGGGTTTGGGGTTCATCTGTGGGTTCAGAGGCTGCGGTGTTGGTTTGGTTTGGTCTGTTCATTTGCGTTCGTGGTATGTCTGTGGGAAGTAGAACTGTGTATTCTGTCGTTATGAGTAACTTGTATGGAATTAGAATCAAGGAATTAATTTTATTGATTTTCTTTCCATTTTCTTTCCATTTCTCTCTCGTGTGCACAATCCAAGACGTATTAGAGAGAGAATCTCTACATACACTGATATACGAAACGAAAACTCCCAATAGCACCGTAAAAGGAGTTAAAAAACTAAAATGAAACAAAATTGAAAAAACATTTTTTTTCTTTGCATGGGGTGTGCAATGCGTCCATTGAAGAACACACAGGCCAAACCATCGTCATCGAACGCTCATCGCTCACGGTCGTGATGAAACGATAGTCGAAAAACCCATTTCGCAATCATCATCTTCTTTCTCCTCCTCGGTTCCTTCCTCCTTAAAATACCAGAATAATTATCACCACCACCACCAGCGCCGCCGTTCTTTTCCTGCTCATCATCGCTCGTTGCCGTTGCCGGCGTAGCTGCAGGAGATGGCACTGTCGCCACCGCCTCCACAAAAGACTTCACCCGGCGAATCGCCAGCTCCAAAGTAGCCTCCGACATGTTTGCGAAGCAAACCCTAAACCAGCCAGGCTCAGCACAGTGGCACGAAGAACCCGGCGAGATATTCAGACCAACTCCATAGACGATCTTCTTCCACAGCTCTATCTCTCCTTCGAAAGTCTGAGATCTCAAAAGGCTCCTCATATCTACCCAGCAAAAAAGCCCAGCGTTTCCCTCCAAGCAAGATATTCCACAGCTCTTTAGACCTTCAACCACCATGGAATGCCTCTTCTCAAGTCTCTTCCTATTCTCCTCGACGTAGCTCATCGTAAACTTGGTGTCCGAAAGCATTTCGGACAACAAGTATTGTGTCTGAGAGGAAACCAAACCGAAGCTCGACATCTTGGTCGCGGCGGAGATGACCCGTGGGTTGTCGGAGTAAACCGCTCCGACCCTAAAACCCGGCAGGCCCAAGTCTTTGGAGAGGCTGTAAACCACGTGAACCCTTTTCGAAATGTCTGTGTTTTTGCACCTGAGGAGAATCATCTCCATGACGCTGATGAAGTCCGGGGAGCTGAAAACTGTGCCTGAATAAATTTCGTCGCTGATGAGGTGTATGCCTTTTGAATCGATGAAGTCTAGGAGTAAGTTGAGTTCTTGGCTTGTGAGTGTGGTTCCTAACGGGTTCGATGGGTTCGTTACTAAGACGCCTTTGACTCTGAGTTTGAGCTCATGGGCTCGTTGATAGGCTCGCTCTAAGGCTTGTGCTGTGATTCTGAAGTGATTCGAGCTTTTGCAGTGTATGGGTACTATCTCTACGCCAGTTCTCCATTTGAGGTCTCTGTCAAATCTGATTTATTAGGAAAAATAAATTAGCTTTTTATAATGACGTGGCAAACAATGTAGTGAGATTTGAGAAAGATATAGTAGCATGATGCAATATCTTATTATTGTTATTATTATTACCCTGGGTAGTAGGGCGTGGGAAGGAGGAGAGCTTCGCCGGGGTCGGCGAGGCAGAAGATGAGGGTTTCGTTTGCTGACGTGGCGCCGGCGGTGAGTACGAGCTTGTTTGGTTCGAAATTGACTTTGTTGCCTCGGATTTCCGACATGAACTGTGCCAATGCCTGATGGACATATGACACGTAAGTCAGCGACGTGTAATAAATTAGGGCTGTAAATTCGCCGAGCTCGGCTCATTTTCTGGGCTCGAGCTGGTCGAGCTTTTCAGCTCAGGGCTCAAGCTCGCTCATTTGCAGCCCGATGAGCTCGAAACGAGCTCGAGCTTTTAATAAAAAGGATTAAAAAATTAATAAAAATAATATAAATTTAATATAAGAATTAAAATAATAATAAATAAAAGCTCGCAAGCCTGTTCGTGAGCTTTCGAGCCCACATGATTGGGCTCAAGCTCGAGCTCGACATAAACGAGATCGAGCTCATTTATATCAAGCTCGAGCAGAGCTTTTGCCGAGCCGGCTAGTCGAACTCACGAGCCAGCTCAGCTAATCTTTCACCCCTATAATAAATTACGGCACTTTGATTGACAAGTTGTTGTTATTATATTATAATAATTAATAAAGGGTTTGAAGTAGTAGTAGTTGAGATTATTCAGTGATCCGATCTCTCATTGATAAGATTAACTTTATAATAACAAATAAACAATTAGGTGATGGTTGCATGGTGTCTTACGTTTTTGAAAGATGGAAGGCCGTGATAATCTTGAAAGAGAGCAAGTTGTCGGAAAATGGAGTCTCCGTGGCTTTTGAAGCCAGCAGCGTCGGGATTTTGTGCTAACCATGATTCTAGCAAGTCAAACGAAAGCTGTTGTTGCAAGAAAAAATAAAATTATTATTACTTGTGGGATTATATAAATTTCTTTATTTTTTTCTTTGGAATATATATAGATTCGATAATTTAAGTTTATTTACCTGATTCTCTGCGAGACCCATCTGGATAATTCCATTGGGATTCTTGATTTCATCGTACGGATTCTTCTCGTACTCTTCCCATCCTAAGAAGTAGGAAGAATCTTGGCCGTGAGAGTTGAATGTGACCTTCTTTGCTAGCATCATGTACTTATGATATTATGTATTTCAATTCAAATGTAGTATAAATAATAAAACCTGTTGGAATAAATTTTTGTATATTGATTATTTATATATGCGAAGAATGAGGAATATATATGGAGAAACTACAAAAACTAGAGTGAGAACATTATTGATATATCTGAGTTAGAGAAAAATGTGATGATGATGATTATGATGATGATTTCTGGGAATATGGAGACGGGTATATATAGATCATCAAATCGAGAGAGAGAGAGATGGGCATCTTTTGAAAGGGGTCCCAACATGTGCTTTGACCGCGATAGAGAATATAAATTATATTAGATTTTGCCATCTTTGATTTTTTTTTTCTTTTTTCCCTACAATTTCGAGAGGTAAATGAACATGCCATTGAACTTAGGAGTGAAATACAGCATTATAGATAAAATCAGGAAATTATACATATACATACGAACTAGCAAGTTCAACTCATCGCAGAAAATACTTAAAACAAGTTGTAAAGATATATTTGTTACACCTGATCAGTGATCGGCTTTAAAGATTGATTAGGAGGTTTAATTATTGATTAATTAATAAATCAAATAAAAGAAAAACCGACATAGAAAATCTGAAGAGTGAATGCAGCAGAGCAAAAAGAGGAACATAACCGATATTAAGGAACCCTTATGGTCCGAATCTTGCCAGGCCATATGGTCCCATCTCTTACTTTCATGTCGATAAACTACCATCCATTTTATTTTTATTAAATAAGATTATATCATGTCATGGAATATATTTACATGATAATACGATACTAAAAATTAATTTTCCATTGCATTCACCAGAATTTCTTAATACCTTCACCATGGCTCTGATACCATTTTAAGGATCTTTTTTTAAAATAATTTGTCAAAAACCAAGGAATAAAAGGTAATTTTTCATTTCTTTTTGACAAATCAGTATAAAATTTATTTTGGATAATAATTTTATCTTGATTATTGAAACTTTCAAAAAACCATTTTCGAAAGAGTTCCCATTTGGGTAAATTAAATTCTTTTTGAATTTCTTTTCTTGCCGGAGAACCCGGACTAAAATCAATTTGAGGTTTTAAATCCATTAAACACAAAAATCCATTTCTGACTCGGTTATTTCCTCGTCATTAGTTTTAGAAATTCCATGAACAATATTATCAGAATTAATTCTTAATTCTTCAACTCTATTTTGTAGATAATCATTAGAGGTTGATTCTCTAACTTGAGAAGTCGAAGCTCTAGAGGGAGATTTTATCATATAATCACATGGTGATATATGATAATGAGAAGAGGCTGATCTAGTTATTCTAGATTTAGGAGTTCTAACATCTATAGATCGGCGATTTTGATCAAACTGTATTTGAACAGTTCCATTTGTAGATTGTATTATTTGGGTAGGATTGTTTTGTATTTTAGGCAGAAGAGGCATAGCTCGTTCAATTGTCCAGTTTTCTGGAAATTGTATTTCTTCCCATTTTATAGATCTGCGAGTTGTAATATTAGATCTACTAAAATTAGTTTCTATAAGAACAGTTTCATTGATAGGTTTATCAACGATTTTACACTGTGGATTGAGTGTATATAAAGGCTTATAATAAATTCTATAACAGATACATATTACTTCCGAACCCGGAGCGTAATTATATCCATGAGTTTTGACATTTAATGTCAGAGCATCCAATATATTGACATCAGTCAAAGATAATTGGAGATTTGGATAAACATTAAAATAAACTGGTCCATGTGCCAGACTAGACTGAATTATTCCCATAAGGGATTGTTTCCAGTCGAGATTTCTACCATCTCTAAGAGCTGCTATAAAGCTCTCTGGTAAACCTTCTAAAGTCAAAGGCTTAAAAGCTACCTGAACTAATCCAATATGGATAAACTTATGATTCAATCTATATTTTTCTAAGTCTCTATTACTTAGAAGTCTAATAACCATCTCTTCGTTGTTGAGAGAGATAGTTTCTTCGGTAGTTTTGACTACCTGTTTTAAACCTAATTTCTCAAAAGTTCCTAATTCATAGATTATTTTATAATCTATTTTTGGAATTGTCCAACGATTTAATTTGTCTAAATCTTGAGGAATATCATACTCCTCTTCAATACTGTTTTTAACAGTATTATCTTTTCGTCTTATCAAATTCATTTGATAAAGAACGTTAAACTACACCAGAATTTCTTAATACCTTCACCATGGCTCTGATACCATTTTAAGGATCTTTTTTAAAAAGCTTAAAAACTGTACAAAAAGATGGAAAATGGTACGTGGCGTTGTTAAACCTATTAGTCCAGTTATCAAGCTGTAAACAGTTTGATCCCGTTCGGACCCAAGGTAGTCCAGCCTATATACCATTTAATCCGAAAACAAATTATTTTTGTGATCTTTAGAATTAAATTATCGAATACAAGGAATTTTACATAGTAAAATCTTTATTCAATTAATTCAATTGGTAACAGCCTTACCCTTCAAACGCCTTTTCTACGGCAACACGGGCTAGCCAAGAGCCAACAAAGAATTAATCGAAATCAAATTTTATTATAACCTTTATTCAAAATTTAATTCCTTCAATCGATTTTTAAAAGATTTTTAAAATTGAAAATATTACATCATATTAATATAATATATATATATGATATAAAACCATGATTTAAGTATTAAGGCATCTTGGTGTAGTTTAACGAATATTTAGCCTTCCATTAAGGCTAAATTATACAAAAGATAAATATTAAAAAAAACAAAATTTAAACTTACTTGAAGAGAGGAGAGTCGTACAGCAAACTTCAAAGTTTTATTTCTTAGATTATTTTACAGTAGAGAGGATTACAATAGAGAGGAAGGAGAGAGTACAAAGGGCGTAAAAAAAAAAAAAGCACACACCTGAAGCTTATGAGCTTCAACTCTATTTAAAGAGGAAAAAAGTAAAGTACAATAATTAAAGTAAAGAAAATTTTTCTTCGTAGCCGCCCCACTTGTAAAAGCATCTCGACAGCTGTTTTCCATTTCTTCAATAAAGTCTTCTTTAACTTTATTAAAGCTAACTTTAGCTTTATTAAAGCTGATCAATTTTCCAACGTTGAAGTCTCTTTCAACTTTTTCTGAGCTTATCCATGGCATCTTTATTTTCTTTGATTTTATTGGCAACTAGTGCCATTTGGTCTTTAATAATTGCCATGTCTTGTCCTATGAGGTCCATTGTGTTGTCATTTACTTCTTCAAATAAAATATCGTCCGGATTTTCTGGTTCTTGTCCTTCACCAGCTAAACAATAGTCTTCATCTTCATCAATTTTTGAAGATGTCCCCATCGAAATATCTCCGATATTCAAACCATAATTTTTTGCAATGTCTTTCTTCATTTCTTCGAAGTAGACATCAATGATTTCATTGGGTTTCATTTTTCCTTTTTGTATTTTAATCCTTTGAGAAATCATCTCAAAAGGACTAGGTGCTTCTCGTTGTTCACGATTATTAATCGCATTTTGATAAAGAGAAATTTTCTCTTCGATCTTATCGATCGTCTGCTGGCTTTCATATTCACCAGTGGCTGTTTTTCTTATCATTTTTTTCCAAAACTTTATATAAAAGTTTCTTTTTAAATAGGGAATTTTTTGTTGAGTATAACTCACTTCTGGAGTCCATCTCCAAATCCAAGGAATACTAAATTCAATATAAAAATGTAAAGAAGCCATTCCTTCAATACATTCTTTTTTATGTTCCGCTTCTATAAGAGTCGGAGAAACTTTAACCCATTCTTGATATAATCCAAAGAAGGGTTCTTTAAGAATTTCAATTGTAGCTCCATAAGAAAGCCACCATTGATAAAACCAATTTGGTATATCGGACTTATATACATCCGCACAAATTTTTATCCACCAAGAATGTTTTTTACTTTCATTCTGGTATAGAAATACTTTATAAAAAGCATCGATATAATCGTAATAATTAAATTTAACAAGAGTTTTTAACTCAGGATGGAGATATTCTCTATCCTTTAATGGGTGTATAGCCCATTTTTCAGGCGAAATAATTTGCTTAAAAATTATTTTGCTAAAGGTATAACCCTTTTTCAAAGCATACGGGGTATTTCCCGCATTAAAGTGATCAAAGTCACATGTTCCCGTAGACCTTAGAATATTTTCATAAGTGTCACGGTTTTTATAAAAAGTAGCAGCATATGATGCTCTGTCTAAATACCTTGACATTAAAGTCCAAGGTTCATCAGACCATTTTAAATCTTTAAATTCAAGTAATATAATTACCTCAGTATGAGAAATTTTCTCATAATCAATCTCATCTTCTTCTTCCGCAATTATTTTTGCGTAAGATGTTCCTTCAGCAGACTTTGCTTTCTGCTTTTTATATTCAAGGAATTCTCTGAATTCTTCACTGCTCAAGGTATTACTTGAGGATAGGTTTTCTTTAACCAGCTTTTTATTGCCCATTTGAGCAATAATATTTTTGCCACCTCTACCACCTCTATTAGAGGGATAGTTTTTCCCATATTGGGACATATCTGCAAAATTCATGAAAGATATTCACGAGTAAGATAATCGGGAAGACTATTATCACTCCCTTTTTTATAAATGATTTCAAAATCGAATGGTGCTAAATGAGCCTGCCATCTCGCAAACATTTGTTTGGAGACATCATGTTTGAAATCTTTCTGGAACATGAATTTCGCAGCTTGACAATCAGTTTTTATTAAAAACTTTTGATTATATAAATCATCCTGAAATTTAAGAACACATTTAACTATAGCAAGTACTTCCCTGGCTATAGTAGCATAATTTTTCTGAGCAGTATTCCATTTCCCCGAATGGAATCTAACTAAATATTCTTTCTTATCTTCTGGAGAAACTTGTTTTAAGATTCCTCCGAAGCCTAAGTCAGAAGCATCAGTTTCAATAATTTTTTGCCAATTAGAATTAGCAAGCATTAAACAAGGTAAATGCGTAACCTTATTTTTAATTTTTCTAATTACTTCAGTGTGACTATCTGTCCACTGACAAGGAATCTTTTTTAATCTATCATATAAAATAGATGTATCAATAGCAAGATTTTTATAATAAGGAGAAATATAATTAAGACTCCCTAAAAATCTTTGAAGCTGAGTTTTATCTAAAATTTGATCTGGAAATTTTGATGCAAACTCAATACTTCTATTAATTGGATTAATATTTCCTTTTTCAATATTATGACCTAAAAATCGTATTTTAGTTTGAAATAAAACCATTTTTGGACTAGATATAACCAATCCATTTTGGATAACAATTTTCTTAAATATATCAAGATGTTTAAAATGTGTTTCAATATCTTTTGAAAAGACTAAAATATCATCAATATAGACGATAATAAAATTACTATAAGGAATGAATATGTCATTCATAATATTTTGAAATTCAGAAGGAGCATTTTTCAAACCAAAAGGCATTACGTTCCATTCAAATTGTCCTATTGGAACAGTAAAGGCAGTTTTATATCTGTCCTTTTCATCAATTTGTATTTGCCAAAACCCTGATTTTAAATCAAATTTTGAAAAGATAATGGCATTAAATAAACGATCTAAAAGATCTTTTTTATTAGGAATAGGATACCTAATCCATTTCAAAACTTTATTAAGAGGTTTATAATTAATTTGCACGCAAGCAGGAGTCGATACAACGATATCAGGTAGGCCCAACAAGATTGTTTTCTAGTAAAAAACAAGCAAAAATCCAAAAATACACAAAACTAATAAAAAAATTTCAAATAAACTGCGGACTACAAAGCAATCCACCAACCAAGTCAGACGGAGACATTGTGCTCGTCAGCTGAACAACTTTCAACTGCACTCGGCACAACTCAATCAACGATGTCACCTCCGAATAAACCTTAACAACACGAAAAAATCCACGTGTAAAGCTAAAACACAACATTAGTAAACAACTTAATAACCACTAGCTAGCACGCTTAAATTATACAACATAAAAAGCATACTTGCTGGCATAGCTCGCGAGTTGGAACGAGAACAATAGCGGCTGGGGCTACATTCTTTCTAGGAGACGAATCAGCAAAGAGCTTCTGTAGAAGTGGGAGCAAGTAAGCTAAAGTTTTCCCAGACCCCGTCTTCGCTCGAGCTACCACGTCTTTGCCTTCCTGCGAATAACATCATCAGTTAAGCTCGTCAAATTCAGCCATAAAACCGAGAAGAAAGCACCAACACTGTTATTAGCGATTCGGCTAGCAATTAAAAAAAAAACAGTTACATACCAGGATGAGAGGAATTGCGACGCGTTGTATAGGAGTAGGATTTTCGATCGACTTCTTCGATAGTGCGCGGGTGAGACGCGGGTCGAGCCCTAGCTCTTCGAAGCTTTGTTCTTCTTCATCTTTCTCTACTTGTTTTTCGGGTGGATTGGATTCAGCTTTAACTTGTGTCTCACCTTCCTCTTGTCGAAGCTCTTCGCCACCATTTTGCGAATTGCGCTTCCTTTTCCCCATTGACGACTTCTGAAGAATGTTGGAAGTGAGATTCGCAGGTTTAAGGGAGTAGAGTAGGGCTTTATGCGTTTGGTTTCGGGTCTGGCGAAAATAAGCCCGTGGATCCGAATCAATAATATGGATTGGATGTGTGCTTCGACCCAAGTTTATTTCCTCTTTTGCTTATTGGGTTAATTTCATAACAAAAATAGATTCCAGACTCTTGTTTTTATTCATAATAATAAATCAAAATACATGTCGACAGCAGTGTAAGCTTAAGATCTGAATACAAATAGTTTTTTAAATTAACTTGTTTCAAATTTTGAATCAAATTCTTTCGATTTTGGCTTTTTTTTTGAATTTGTGGTCCTCTTGACGAGATTCTCATATCATTTCGGGAGAAAATTAGAATGTTAATTAATAAAATATACATCAAGATTGGTCCAAGTTAAAAAAAGTTATTTATGATTAAAAAACCCAATTAAGTTTTAAAATTGAGTTCAGGCCTGTCAGAAAAAACAATTAGTTTTAAGGACACGATTTCTGCGTACAACTACATCGTTCTGCAGTATCACTTCTTTGTTCTGCAGTACTACTTCTTTGTTACGCAGTACCACTTCATTGTTTTGAAGTATAACTTCTTTTGTTCTGCACTGCCACTTCATTGTTACCGCAACAAAATGAAGTGGTATTGCATAACAAAGAAGTGATACTGAAAAACAATTAAGTGGTACTACATAACAAAAAAATGGTACTAAAGAACGATAAAGTGGTATGCAGAAATCGGGTTAAAACTAATTGTTTTTTTTGACAAAGCGTGAATCCTATTTTTAAACTTAATGGACCCAAATTGAAAAACCCCCTTAAGAAAACCACATCTAACTAAATGATATGACGGGAAGAAATGCAGCGTAGCCAATTGTACGTCGTGTCTAAATGGAGTGAAATGTCGAAGCTTGTCTCCCAACTGTGTCGATTAGTCTCTGAGCAAATGTTTAAGATCCAAAAATACAAATCATTCTTATTATCATCGATGACAATTCGTTACATTGCACAAAACAATGATCAACGATCAGTAATCAACAAATAATATCCAATAGTAATCGCTCCTTCCCAAAAAAATATCATAAAAAAGGGGATTTGAATGCTCAGATTCTATGGGTGTATAAAGGGTCTGTCATGCCTTTGAAGCATTCAGAACGAGGAATATTTTTCTAATCATCGCAATCATTCCCAAATTAAAAAGACGAACAACAAAAAGCACGAGAACAAAAATCATCAACAAAAAGTACAAATAGGTCGCGGTCGCATCTTCTGATTAAGTTACGAAAAGAATAGAGAATATTAAGGAAATCGGCTCAGCTTCGAAGACGCATTCGAAAAGATTTAAATCGAAAACAGCTCTGATAGAAAGAAGAAATCCGACGGAAATGAGATGGAAATTATTTTGCTCCTTCATCGATCGATCGCCAAACTTATTCATGTTCGTTTCTTCCACCATAGGCGACTGAGCGCTGAGGTTCGATATTTATAGCTGCATATTTAGGGCTTAGGGTTTTTGAAAGGACGATTGGGCTTTAAATGGGCCTATTCGGCCTTCATATCCACAAAAAATCGTAAGGTTCATCAAGAAAGATTCGCGCTGACTATACTTACTACTACATTTACTAAATATTGATTTAGCTAAACTAATACCATTATTACAGTTAAGTGTAAATTGTGGAGGAGATTTAATGAGCTTTATGACCGTGATCGTCCCACGACGTTCCTAATGTTTCACAAATAAATTGAAATCATTTAATTCCATGAATCATAACGCGTGTGTGAACTATATTGTACATTGCCCGGACTTCACGTGGCTCATCATAGAAATGTGTCCCCGTGCACGAACCTAAGAAAACAAAGCCTTTCAAGAATTAATGTTGCCAAGAAAATACAAAAAAAAAAAAGATCCCTTTCATCTTTATCATATCTCCATGTGGCGCACGCAATTGAATCATTCCATCGATGTCCTTCCATAAATACTAAGTATTACCAATTTACACAAACACTCAACGCTCCCTCCTTCTATTTATATGCCATTGAATCAAATTCATTTCATAAACTTGAGAAGACACAGCACAGAGAGAAAGAAGGCTATATGACCATGTATAATAAAGCAACGTCTGTCTTCTTTGTTGTGCTATTCATTCTCAGTTTCTTTATCTTGTGTACTTCCGCTCGCCCAACGCCTACTGTTTTTCACGTAGAAGCAGCAGATAAAGCACAGGTTAGTTATTCATTACGTCTCTATGCTCCTTAATGAAACCACAAATAGATACTATTCATAGTATAAAGAAACCCTTTTTTCTTTGTGTTTCACAGATTAATGGGAAGAGAGGAAAAGTGGAAGGTGGGTGTGAAGGTATTAGTGAAGAAGAGTGCAAGTTGGCGAAGAGTACACAAGCTGCTCATCTTGATTACATATACACTCAGCGCCAAAACCCATGATGAATATTATTACATCATCAGAAACTATGATGAGATTTTTCTCGTCTTTTAGTATGTGGGGTTTTTTAAGTTATCACGTTCATGCTTTTCAACAGAAAGCATGCACCCCTAATTTGTTGTTGCAACAGTGAGTTAGTAAGAAGATGAGATATGATTCCTATCTATAGCTCTCTTCGACTGTTCACTGTGATGGTTTTTTTTTTTTTTTTGCTTTTTTTTGTGTAAACCAGACTTGTACGTTTGGTTGTTGGTGCGTGCTGTACAATGAAATACCAATGGAATACACGACTTTTTTTATGGAAAAAGTAGGCTAATCCTTCTAAATTCTGGAAAATAATTGCATGGCTAGGTTCTATAGTATTATAGAGTGGATCATTTTATATATCATTTTACTGATAGATCTCGATTAACTTATATGCTCCTTCCCAAAAAAAAGTTCAAAGACTAATGTAATTAATCAAAGCTCGAATTATTAATTAACTTGATCATTCCTCTTAAAAGAATATAATCTTCTCTTTTGAAAGCAAAAGCACGTAAGTAGGGTGGGATATTTCATTGATCTATCAATCTCAAGCGCCTAATAAGCCACAGGTTGTTCTTGTGAACGAAGGTGAATAATGGTAAGGTGGTTGAGGGTTGAGAGAATAATTAATCATTGTAGAAATAATAAATGTGATACATTTGTGTGCTGTGCAACTGCTGTTATATGTCCTCGTATCTGTATTTTTGGCCTTACGTTTTGCCAAGTATTAAATGGACCTCAACCATGGTTATTAAAGCCTTAAATTGATGTATCATTAGGGTTTATTAGAGTAAGGGTCGGTTAATTCTTGGAGTCGATGTAAATCATATATATTCATGTATTATTAGGCTTGTGTTTGGTCAAGAAAGTAATGATAACTTGTAGATAGAATAATGCATTACATCGAGGTTTGGTATGAGGTTTAATTAGCAAGAAATTGAAATTTTATTGCTCACTTGGCAATTAATTAATGGGTCAATTCAAAATCAGGTCCAAGGGTTTGATTTCGAATTCAGACCATATTTGAGAATTTTAGATTGACCCATTTTTTGTGGTGTAAAAAAGTGGTATGAAAGATATATGAACTGGTATAGAATGATCGTTTTGTATTACAAACTTCAACATACTGGTATGTCAGAGCAATAAAGTGGTACTGCATAAAATAAACCGGTATCACATGATCATAAACTGGTACCATTATGGTTTTGTGGTACAGAATTTCAACATACTGGTATGTAAGAGCAATGAGTGATATTAGCAGAAAATGGGTTCTTAAAAACTAAATTTTTTACCAAGACAACCTGAATACTAAATGATAGTTATAGTAGGCCCTGAAATGAACTTAATTAATACTTCTCCTCAGTTTCATTTTCATCCGCTTATTTGATTGTGCACCCTCTAATTCAGGGTTTCTTTTACTCCGGTAAGGTGGTGAAGGGGGCTTGAAAACATAAACGAGACAGAAGTGTACTATTTTGTGAGAGATGATAAATTGGAGAAACAAATCGATGTAAAACAAAGTACGGAGGTCTGAACTGTAAAAACACAAATTTTTCCTCGCATAATCTATCTTTTCGGCAAACGACAAACAAAAGAGATGATCAGTCTTTCCTATACTACTGTCATGTTCCGCAATCCAACATTCCCTTCTCAGCGATGAGCTCATCCGAAGGAAAACAGCTCAGATCGCCGTGAACCAATGGCGTGGCTCGCTCGATCCATCGCTAACACCCTCAATCTCGACAGTTCCGACGAAGAGGGCGAAGCCAGCGCGAAATCTAACCACCAAAACGACGTCGGTCCGTCCAAGTCCCCACCGTCGTCATCCTCTCCGCGTGGAGTCAAAGAGGATCTCTCCGAGATCACCAAATCGATATCCCGCCAGTTCTGGGGCGTGGCCTCTTTTCTAGCACCGCCGCCCGAGCAGAACCGATCCGAGTCTTCGGATCCGCGTCAGGATACGGATCCGATCGCCGGAATCAGGGAGGATTTCGCGGAGATTGGTGGTAAGTTCAGGAGTGGGATATCGAACCTGTCGAACAATATCAATGTGTCTGAAATTACCAAAATGGCCTCGAGCTTGCTGAAGCTGGAACCCGACGACAAGGAGGAGATTGGCGGCGGAGGTGGTGAGGCTTTCGGTGTGACGGAGGAGGTCGTGGGATTCGTGAGGGATATCGCTCTGCACCCAGAGACTTGGTTGGATTTCCCTATTTTTGATACCGATGGAGCTGATGATGGTATGAGATGATTGCAATTATTTTGTTATCAAATAACGTTGCTGGGAATTTTGGGGTTCTTTTATTGTTAAATCAGCGACTGATTATTTTCTAACGTTTTGTGTGTTGCGTACTAGATTTTGAAATGTCCGAAGCTCAACAAGAACACGCCTTGGCAGTAGAACGTCTTGTCCCAAGGCTGACTAGTTTGAGGATTGAGCTTTGCCCTGAGTACATCGGCGAGAGTTGGTTTTGGAAGATTTACTTTGTGCTCCTTCATCCCAGGCTAGATCAAGAGGATGCTGCAGTTCTTTCGACGCCGCAGGTTCTTCTTGAATTTTTCGTTTACGATACGACGTCTATTTTGATGAGTTCTTGTGAAGATATCTATAACTTCATTGAAATCATTGATGATTATGCTTCTCCGACATGAATTTCTGGTCAAACCTTGTATGGATTTGCTGGTCAAGCTATTCAATTTCAGAAGACTAATAGTGCTTATATTATCATCACAATGTTAGTAGTTGTGGCACTAGCTTGCCTGCTATCACATTCTCTCGCAAACACCGACCCTATATGATCTGTTACACTCGCCTTGCAGATACTGGAAGCCAGGGCCTTATTGGCGAACGAGTTGAAGAATCGAAGAAACAAACTCGACGAAGACTCTATGGGTCAAGAGTTCCCAGATTCAGACAAAAATCCCGAACCCCTATCTGTGCCATCCTCAGTTCAATCTGTGAAACAACCCCTTGAGAGTAAAGACATTGAAATCGAGGACAAATCGGTCGTTGAAGAGGTGAAGAATGCCACCACTCCCCAAGTCAAAGAACAGTATTTTAAGCGAAGCCCATCTAATCTGTCCAAGGAAGAGGATGAAGATGAAGAAGAAGACGACGACGCAGATGCTTGGCTGAAAGAGGAAGAAACATCGTCAGAAATCGGCGGTGGTAGCAGCAACATTAGAAGCACAAACCCTATTGAAAACGAAGAGGACGTCTCTTTTAGCGATCTTGAGGAGGAAGAAGGAGAAGAAGAAGACGACGATTTGAATACTAAATACCAAAAGATGAATGACAGCTCAGACAAGGATTCCCGAGATTGGGTTCGACTGGGGAAAACTTCGTCTTCTGACTCGTCGTCCAAGGATATGAACACACACGAAGACTGTAAGGAATCTAATGACTGGCTTGATGTTGATGTCGCTGCATAGATTCATTGAGTTTGAATGTGGTTTTGTATGTAATGTTATGAAATGTGTAATTATGTTATGGTAATTGAGTTTGAAGGTTTGGTGGTAATATTTCATTATTACATTGCATGACGAATACAATACATAATGAAATCCATAAGTGAGAAGATTTTGTCGTTAAGTGTCGGCGAATTTAATACACTGGTACATAATCACATTCTATGCATCATGTGCAATATGTAAATATAAAAATATTATTTTATATGTTAATTATTATAAACTTAAATTATAAAATTAATTTTATTACTTTTGTTATGTATAAGTAAATTGATTTGAGGAAAACTGTAATATTTATCAATATCATGGGTAAATTTGTAATTATGATTGACACACCAAATTAATTAGAGGGTAGTTACTCTAAGCCTCTCCCCTTAATAAAACTGGTATTTTGGCACACCCGATGTGTGTGCTTAACTATTTTAAACTTTAATAGGTGACAGCGTTGGAATTAATTTTATACGATTTTTAAGAATTAAAAATGACTTTAAAGATGTAATGATGATAAATTTAAAATTAGATGTAGAGTGGTAATTTGTGGCTGCCACACCAAATCAATTTGGGAGAAGTTACTATAAGCATCTCTCCGTTAATAAAATAGAAAGATAGAAAGATATGGCTTAATAAATAGAAAGATATGAATGGATTATGGATGCCAAGTCTGACCGTAATAGGGATTCCCTTCGTTAGCTTCTCATTGATGATATCATAGATAATACCGTTGAAAGTTTGTGATAGTCACGCGCGCATCTCATATAATTCAACTTCAATTATTGAGTATCAAACTTAAAATCAGATCGGATGGGTAGGTGGTAGTTTAGCGACGAATATATGTCCAAATAACGTTCTACTAGTTTAGCGACGACATATGGAAAACTTAAAAAGCAGAAAATACCTTCTCAATATGTTGCTATTCCTAGAAAATCAAACAATAATAATAAACACGAGCGTAATACACTATTACCAAAATAGTTGCAAGAACACATCATCAACTTCAATTGCTATTACATCTGAGTTTCGACTGTAAGATTACTAAGACTCGGTTGTTCAACATTATTAATAATAGGAGAACTCAAAAGAAAAGACGCACACCATTCGAGCGACGCAGGCGACAAGCCAAACCCTAGCTGTGGACTTTGAACTGCCGCACTCCCCCCAAATCCACCTGTCCTCGCCGGAGATAGGCTGAGCGGCGGCGGAGCCACCTCTCTCAACCGCGTGGTTCTGAAGTCCGACGCGCCAGTCAGCTTTTGGACGACGTCCCTGAAATCTTTAGCGTCGACGTTGTACATTTTGGGCGGCGTAGGGATCATTGGCGCAATGGGTTTTTTCTTGATTTTGTGTGGGATTTTTCTTAAATTTTTCGAACTGAAATTCCTTATGATGGGTTCGTCGGAAGAAGAGAATATACTGTTAGTGGCATAAGAATACTGTGGTTCCATGATATTTTATATAAATAACAATAGTAATATAAATATTTGAATTTGTGTTGTTTTGCCTGTTTTTGTGGAGAGAGTAGATAGAACGACGATGGTGTATGATCGTGTTTGGCTTAAGGTGTAATGTATTTATACAAACGCACGCATGCCAAGTTGAATTTCAACGCAGTACGAAAATGAGATTTGAATAACATTATGTGCTGATAATAAATTACAGTCAGCAAATTATATTTTTCTAAGAGAAAATAAATAATACTTCACAAATTTCTGTAGATTTATATAGATTTAGTCGTAGGCGTCGGATGTTTGATTAATATTTCTTCTCCGATATATTTCTGTAGTAACGTCGATGCTTCTATAGCTTTTCTAGAAAAATTGATGCATGTCCCATACCTAAATTTATTATTTTGAATCAGAAGCATTGAATGCAGTAATCTGCATCAATTATGATAGCACCGAGTACCTCATTTCCTATAGCATTGTGTGTTCTTCAAGTCCTAATAAATAAATCAATTAATGGGTAATTACAACTTTACTAATTAATCATCGCTTTCATTGAAATTTCAACACCAATTAAACGACGTTGAGGAATACAATTTCCTGGTCATATTAACAAATGATATTTTTTTTTTTGGGGGGGGGGGGGGGGGGGGGGTGGGGGTATACGTAAGCAACACGTAATATTACATAACTTATGTTGTTATTGGTAATTTATCGGCTAAAATTCAATAATATATTACGGAAGCACACACGTAATATTCCAAGGTACTATCTAATCTCATTCACATAAAAGTCGATAGTCAACCTTAGATTAAGTGATCTAATATGAATCCACTTCCATATTCTGTTGGCAGTTTGGGCAATCATAGCTCGATATCAATATCATTATTTGAATTTGACGTTGCAAAGCCAAAGCAGCTTATTGTCTTTATTTTATTTATTTATTTATATTTGTTGCGTTCAACGTTAACGACTTTGAATTGGACATGGTCGCAAATAGGCTGGATAGGGCAATCAAATGGGATGAATTGGCTACTAATGGGCTTACGATTTAGGCCTTCTTAAATGCTAAAACCCAAAAAGTAGGGGTGGTAAACAGGTCGGGTTGGGTCACCTTCGGGTTCAATCCGTTTATTAAACGGGTTGAAAACTTCAACCCTGAACTGACCTGTTTACTTAAACAGGTTGAAAAATCAAACCCAAACTGCTTTAACCCTAATCCAACCCGCCAACCTGCCAACCCATTTAAAATAAAAAAAAAAAGAAAAGAAAATAACAAAATTGACAGAATTATAAATCCAAATTAAACAATAAAAAGGAGGACTAATGCATTTTTTTTCTGAAAACATCATATGTGAGCGTGATAGTGGATAGAGATTTAGGGGTAATCCTTTTATTTTATTTATAATAGTAATATTTTAATAATATATATTATTCGGTTAAATGGGTTGATTTCGGGTTAATTTCAGGTTGATTTCGGGTTGAAAATCCAAACCCTAACCTGACCCACTTAATAATTGAGTTGGGTTCGGGTTTACCCATTTACGTAAACAGGTCAAAAATGCTAACCTGAACCTGCTATTTTCGGGTACGGTTCGTGACGGGTTGGCGGGTCGGGTCGATTTTTAACAGCCCTACCAAAGAGTAGGTTTTTTGTGGGCCACGTCAGCGCGACCTCAAAGTAAAAAACCTCTACCTCCAAAACAAAACTCCTCCCCAATCATAAACCCAAAAAGAAGGTTTATTGAGGCTCCTCTTCAATTTTATTTAATTAACCAGTTATATTTATCTAATATTCATAATAATTTATAAATAATTATATTTCGTATTATTTAATTTTTTAAACTTAATAAAAAATAGAAAAAGATAATTATTTTATTACATACAAAACAATAAATAAATATAAATAAATTGGATAAAAAGGAAATAAAATAATTAAAAAAATCATCACGTCACATAAAGCAAAAAACCTAGGTAGAATGAACCTGCAACCTCTCACAATGGTAAAAACCTCTACTAGTAGGTTTTTTCTTTTTCCACCTCACCAAAAAACCTCCCATTGGAGAAGGCCTTAGAGGAAATTGACAGTTAAAAATATTATTATTGCATAAAAAATCATGTAACAAGTTGCATGAAAGTTGACATTGCTTTTAAGCTTATAGCTTAGCCCCCAACCTATATTATTACGAGTTAATTATGATTCAGGCCCCAATTAAGTTTTAAAATCGAGTTCAGGCTCTGTCAGAAAAAGCAATTAGTTTTAAGGACCTGATTTCTGCATACCACTTCATCGTTCTGCAGTACCACTCTTTGTTCTGCAGTACCACTTCATTATTACCGCAGAAAAATGAAGTGGTACTGCAAAACAAACGAAATGGTACTACAGAACGATGAAGTGATATGCAGAAATCGGGTTCTTAAAAATAATTATTTTTCTGATAGGGTCTGAAACCTATTTTTAAACTTAAATGGGCCTGAACTGAAAACCCCCTATTATTATCGTATGTAAGTCAACACATCAGTTGACAGTTGACAATGGTCTATTTATTACCACTTAATGTTCTGAGAAAAAGTTTTTGTTATACGACGAAATTTCAAACAAGCAACCAAAAAGCTACTTCCTCGCGTATCCTAAAATTTGCATATCCACGAGGATTTTGCGAAGGTGCATTATTGTGATAAAAATAAATACCTAAATATATTCCCATACGTCTATTAATCAAGGATGGACGGCAACTATTATTATTTTTTGTTAAAACGTTACTTTCCCTGGCCCACGCCTAGTATTATTATTGATGCACTTTTTCATCATGTCATTAAATCTTGGGACAATTTGAATTCAATGCCCTATTTTTTGCAAATAGGATTCAGGCCCCTGTCAGAATTAATATAGTTTTAAGGACCTATTTAAGAATTTAACATAGAATAAAGGTTGACTGATGAAAATACCGTCTAGTTATGAAGTGGTATCCAACGCGCTTGAAGTGGTATCCAGCGCAACATAACAGGAAGTGGTACTGTAGATCCATGAAGTGGTACTGTAGACCCATGAAGTGGTACTGATGAACAGTGAAGTGATACTGTAGACCCATGAAGTGGTACTGGTGAACAATGAAGTGGTACAACATTTGTAGACCCCATGGAATGGTACTGTTGACCAGAGAAGAACTGGCACGGAAGACCCATGAAGTGGTACTGTTAACACAGAGAAGAGGTACAGCATTTTGTAGACCCATGAAGTGGTATTGTTGAAAGGAGTGGTACACAGAAGAACTCTTATGTGTTTCTTGTGCAAATATTTACCCGGTTTCTGCAGAAACACTTAACAATTCTCCTGTACCACTTCTCCGTTCAACAATACCACTTCATGTGTCTACAAAATGTTGTACCACTTTTCTGTGTCAACATTACCACTTCATGGGTCTCCCGTACCAGTTCTTCTCTGGTCAACAGTACAACTTCATGGGTCAACATATGTTGTACCACTTCTCTGTTCACCAGTACCACTTCATGGATCTACGGTACCATTTCATTGTTCACCAGTACCACTTCATGGGTCTACAGTACCACTTCATAATAAAATATACCAAAAAATAATGTGGTATCAGTTTGCGATGAAGTGGTACCGAAAACATGTCAGTGTTTTGAATAATGTGGTACCAATTTGCGATGAAGTGGTACCGAATAAACATGTCAGTGATTTGGGCGGGAAAGCTGAATAAACAAGGGTAAAAAAGTCTTTTTGCAGCATTTAGGGCCTGAACTCTAACGAAAACTTACATTGGTTCTTTCACTTTAATTCAAACATTAGTGTGGCCTGAATTCTAACCGAAATTGCTAATGAGGCCTGAACTTTTAAATAGCCCTTAAATCTTCTCATAAAAATTGATTAAATTTAATCCATAAAGTAGACTACTTGCAATGAAAAACAACACTATATAAGGATACCGCAACATAACACTTCATTCTAACACAAAAAAGAAATGAAAAACCCTCATCACATAAAATAAAACCCGAAATATTCTTGAAAGAAAAATGGTCTCAAAACCTAAGAAGGCATGCGCACTCATCAAATACATGAGAGCATCGATCAAAGCCCTCTCACGGGCCTACGACCATTCGCTCACGGGCTTGCGATCGACTAATATGATGATAGCCTATGGCAATACGATGGGATGTCCTACCCCACAAATGGCTACTGTCCAAAGATCTCTTTGTTCGAATTCCTCGAAAAACGCTAATAAGTTCAGTGAGAGATCTTCGACGAAGGCTAGGAAGAAGATGGCAGTCGTCGTCGACTGTGGAGATGGAGGAATTTATGGTGATATGGGGCCCACTCGTAATAAGGTGGCGTTTGGGAGGATTGATGAGGAGAGGAGATTCATGTGTTTGGCGACGACGATGAAGGGGTGGGATTGCTGATGAAGACGGCGAAGGTTGTCTGAATATTATGTGTCTGTTTTTGTGTGTTTGTATTTAATTTAATCCATGTCGGAAAGTCTATTGTCAAGATATATAGTAAGTATATCACCACAGTTTGACAGGGCTTTTAGAAGCTTCAAGTTTTAGTTTGTAAATTGTCATTTCAATTCAAGAATCACTCTGTTCAAGATAGGGATATAGAGATTAAGTTATGGCATGGTTCCGTTCTATGATTGATCAAGAACCTACGTCAACGTTGTGGGTTGAAGGAATTATTGTTGAATTTCTGAATTGACGCTTTAAATATAGACTAATATAATATGATTTGTCTTGAGTATAAATAAATTCGATGGGAAAGTGTTAGGAATCGTGAATCAAGAATTCAGATTAAAACAGTTCTGGTAATTGTCCAAACTTGATTAAGTATACCGGTTAAAAGAAGACTAAAAGACCGGATATCAGTCAGAAGGAAATTGTCCAAACTTGAATAAGTATACCGGTTAGAAGAAGATTAAAAGACCGGATGCCAGTCAGTAGATCGAGTGTGTGCAAAAGACCAGATATTAGAAGGACATAAGACTGGATATTAGGTATAAAATTACAAACGTGCCTAAAACCGAAATATATATATACCGGACATGCCATGAGCAAAGACCAGAACTCAGATATCGGACCGATAAGTGCCAAGACCGGAGTTCTGTTACCAAACGTGCCACATGTGCAAAGATTCAAGGTTACTCAAGGCGGTATAATGAAAACCTCTGATGAAATCTTTAATGCAAGGCTGCCATGGGGAGTCATGTCGAAGTCAAGCCAAGCTTAAAGTGGAAAAAGCAAACGAGACAGTATAAACTGCTGCCTAGACCGGACAGTACCCATTTTGGGAAATGTGCATTTAATGCGCAGTCCAGCACTTGGAGCCATTTCACAACAGTCTTCTTCATCAACGAACAAGTATATATATCATAGAAGAAACACTGAAGAAGATAACAACACAACCACGAGAAATCAAATAGACGAGATTCGAAAAACAAAGCAAGTAATTAGAAAGTGTTGTCCTCACTGTACGATAACCAGTTAGGTTAAGTAAGTGAGTTATTGTTTTTCCGACGGACTGTAAAAAGCTGTTGAAGTAGGTGGATTGTATCTTACGACTGCCTAGGGATTCACTAGATAAGGCTGGGGGCAGCCGGGTAGGTTGTACTGTGAGTGTATAACTGAAGTCTAGTGAACCTTCCTCGCGAGGAAGAAGGGGAGACATAGGAGATTTAACTCCGAACTTCCAGAAACAAACTGGTATCCTTGTTCACACACACTAACACTTCACACTGATAATCGGTTTTAATTCATAACCGACCTTCAAGCTTCCGCAAATAACACATAGAGAAAAATCAAGCACTGGTATTAACCCTAACCGGTTATCTACCAAAAAGGTGTCAAACGTTTATTCACCCCCCTCTAAACGCGTAAACCGATCCTAACAGAAAGCCAACTCAACTCTTGCAAGTAGGAACCACATCTACATAGGGTGCGATTCATAATTTACGAATTCTACCCACGATACTTATATATAATTGTAAACTTGGAAAGTTAGATCACGTATATACATGTTTTATCGACGAGTAAGCAATCAAATAATCACAAATGATCAATTCTTAAACTGTATATAATAATTATTATTGTTATTATATTTTATAATACTTCTATTATTCGTTCCACTTGCTAATCTCCTAGTTGGTCATGTAACTTGCATAAAATAGTATCTTTCATAAATATTGAGATAACGACTGTCTCAGCTTTATGTCCAAATTCGTATATCCGGGCAAGATACTTGACCTTTTTGCTTGAATGCCATCTATACAGCCCTGATTATTGTAATTGTTGGGTATTATGATAGATGTTAGCAACGCACCTATATTCTTTACATAATAATAAATATAGGTTGATAGTTGATACTTTATGGGGTGGGTCAGCGCAAGTGGGGAAAAAAAAAGAAGAAAGAACAAGTCATCGATCCAATGCACTTGCTGTATTGTGACTGTGAGGCCCATCTTCAATTATTCATACGTTACATTCAAAAGTCTCACTAAATTGGATCTAACATACAAATCTATATAACGAAGAGACCACATTCATATATACAACAATCCAAGCATTTATTTCATCAATCAATTATGTGCATCAAAGTCCCCTTCCGAGCCCTCGCACGTCCGAGGAGATAGAGGTTGGTGGGCTCGGTGTTGTAAAATGGACGGTATAAAAATTAAAGAGATAAGGAAATTTACGTGGAAAACCCCCTTTTGGTTAGGGTAAAAACAACGGACGAGGTAAAAATTTTATTACTGGGGTAAAAACAGGGGTTACATCCTCTCAATCTATAGCGGATAAAGCACTCTCTATCTCTCTTTATAGTTGGAGCAAATACCGAACAAACCCTTTATTTTTTCTTTTCTTTTTCTTTCCCCTCTTTTCTTGTAGTCTGATGTGTTTTTTAGATTGCCTTACTTCGTTGCTATTTATAGATAAACTCACTACTAATACAATATAGTATTATTATATATTATATTATATCTTATAACTAGCATCTTCGTTGCATTTGGTCTAAACACATTGGTTATTAAAACCAAGTGTCCAGCCATGTGTCTTGCTGGGTAAAACGTGTCATGCCAGCAATCTCTCACTTGAAGATTTGATTGGAGTGCAATCAGATCTTCACACCATTCTTCCTAGCTCGCCATTGTATGTTACTTATGTTCGGTCAATCCACAAGAGGAATGACACTACATAAATTTGTCCAACTAATTGTCTTGGTCATGTAGTCTGCCAGATTATCCGCAGTGTGAACTTATGCAGTTCATAGTCTCCTCTTTCACTTGTTCACAAACAAAGTGGTATTGGACTCTGATGTGTTTGGTTCTTGAACGATATGCTGGATTCCTTGCAAGATGCAACGCACTCTGACAATCACAATAGAGAAAATATTCTCTTGTTTGTGGCCGAGCTCTTTGATAGAATGATTTTTACGTAATATTTAAGCTTCTTCTACTTCAAAGTTTATCATATATTATTCCAAATTATTATTTTTATGTTTGGTTTAGTAAAGAACAATTATTGAGGACATCCACTTGCATCGATCAAGGCCCAAATGTGTAATTTCTATCTAAAATCAAAGCATCACTAGAAGTGAAGGTGGAGCCTACAATAATAGAGGTACATGCGTATAGATGAAAGAAGGAAGCAAGAATTTACACCACTTTCACACAAGGAGTCGAACACGCACTGTGCTCGAGGAAGAAGAAAACAAAAAAAAAGAGAGATACACAGAATCGATCTCGTGGCTGCTCGATGTATGAGTTTTTCGCTGAAGGAAAAGGATTTTGAAGACTAAAGCAAGATATTGAGACGGCGATAAGATTTTCAAGTTGAAATGAGAGATCAAGAATTGAAAGGGATAGTCAAAGATGCATTCACAAAAGGTTTTTCACGCTCCATAAATACACAGCCCACAGAGAGATCAAAAACAGAGAGTTTTAGAGATCTTGAGTCCTGTCACTAGTAACTTCGAGTTGGTTCCTTAGTCTGTCGTTCGGTACTTTATTTTTCAGATTTTATCAAGTTCGCAACTTCGTGTGGTTTTATTTCACAGTTCAAGAGTCATTAGTTAATTCTCATTATCTTTGGTCCAATCCCAAGCTAGTCTTTATTTCGTTCATTGAGGTTTCTTCGTCACTTATGTCAGAACAGTTCGTTTCTTACGTATTATGTTTGTATTGATATATTATTAAAACAGCTTTAAATCAAATCTATTATTGTTCTTACACGAGTTTATTAGTTTAAGTTATATCACAGTTCTTGAAATTGAGCCGTGTGTTAGTTGGTAAATTTCTTCACTGAGATTACTAACGAATGTTTCTATCGGGTTCATCCACTCGGGATTAAGCCAATCCATCTACTCATTTACGAGGTTACGTACGCTTGTTAGAGAAGTAAAATTCACACAGGTCCTAAGTTTATTTTTGATCTAACCAATATGCCTACTTGATTTATGTTTAGTGAATATCATTTTATTATGGTTATTTTCGAACATTTATTTTGGACCTAAGCTTTGCCAACAAATCCCCCCTTAATATTATTATTATTAATATTATTATTACTACTGTTATTACTATTATTACTATTATTATCCTTATTATTATTATTATTTATTATTAATTATTATTATTATTATCGATCGAATTTGAAGTTAGAAATAAATCAACCATTTTCCATGTGGAGACGATCCCTATTTTCGCTATACTCATATTTAGTGAAGAAGGTTATAAATTATATTTTTGGCCGTTTACGACGCGACCAAATTTTGGCGCCGTTGCCGGGGAATGTGGTGTCTATTGATTTACTTCTGTTTTTAATTCGATTTTCTTTGTTCTAGTTTATGTCCCGATCTTCTCGAACAGGTATATTAATATTCGATCCAGAAATAGAGAGGACCGCAAGGGCGAATCGAAAGGCAAAAAGACAAAAAAAATCGACTGTATCAATTTCTAGCACGGAATCCGAACAGGAATTTTCAACAAGCGACATGGAGGAAACCGAAGAGCAGCAACCACTCCGTCTTACGTTGAGGGATATGGCTACACCGGATGTTAATCAACGGCCGCTTTGCATTGAATTTCCTATTCTTTAAACACCGTTCGAATTAAAATCAGGGTTAATTCATTTACTTCCTACTTTTCATAGTAACGCAGGTGAAGATCCGCACAAGCACTTGAAGGAGTTTCACATGGTTGCTCAACCATGAAGCCAAACGGGGTCACGAAAGATCAGATAAGTCTTCGTGCATTTCCGTTCTCGCTGGCGGATCATGCAAAGGACTGGTTATACTACTTACCATCGGGTTCAATTACTACGTGGGCCGAACTTAAAAAACAATTTCTTGCAAAATTTTTCCCTGCATCTCGTGCCGCAAACATTCGTAAGGAAATCTACGGGATTCGACAAATGATCGGAGAAACCCTGCACGAATACTGGGAAAGATTCAAGCGGTTGTGCGCAAGCTGTCCATATCACCAAATTTCAGAATTAGCGCTTATTCAATATTTCTACGAAGGATTGCTACCCATGGAGAGAAACATGATTGGCGCGGCAAGTGGAGGAGCGTTGGTCGATAAAACGGCAGACGAAGCACGTCGGCTGATCTCAAGCATGGCTACAAATGCGCAACAATTTGGAACACGTCAAGGCCAACAAAGGATGGGCGAGGTAAGTACTACTTCATTTGAGCAAAAATTAGATTCACTAACATCTCTTGCGGAAAAACTTGTGATTGGAAAAACGAGTCAGGTAAAGGCTTGTGGTATATGTACATTTGCTGGACATGCAACAGCGAATTGTCCTTCACTTCAGTTTGATCTTAGCGAGCAAGCCAATGCAATTGGAGGATACACAGGACCATCTCAGAGGCGCTATGATCCATACTCCAGTCAATACAATCCCGGATGGCGTGACCACCCAAATCTGAGTTACGGAAATCGACCGCCAGGTTTCATGCAGCAAGCACCAAGGCCACCAAATCCTCCACAACAAGCCGCACCATTAAAACCAGGTATGTCTTTGGAGGATATTGTTAAGAATTTAGCAACTAGTACTGCCACTTTTCAACAGGAAACTTGATCAAGCATTAACGAAACACGCTCGAGCATGCACAATTTAGAAAGGCAATGTCTCAACTCGCAGCACAAATGAGTCAAATGCAGAACGAGAAAGGAAAACTACCGGCCCAAGTTGAGATCAACCCAAGAGAGAATGTGAGTGTTATGACTCTTCGAAACGGGAAAGAGATCGCCAGCCTAATCATGACGAAGTTTCCATAAAATCCCCAAGAGAAGATAAGACTAAAGACCATGCAAAGAAGGTAAGTAATGATTCTGTTTTCGATAAACCTAATATTGTTATTCCTCCACCTTTTCCTGGAAGGTTTGCTAGGGTGAAACAAGAAGAGGAGGAAAATAATATAATGGAGACCTTCAGCAAAGTCAAGATCAACATTCCACTTTGGGATGCTATCAAGCAGATTCCACGTTACGCAAAATTTTTAAAGGAAATGTGTTCGAACAAAAGGAAACACAAAGCCGAAGGAAAAATCCTAGTAAGTGACAATGTTTCCGCTGCGCTTCAACGAAAACTGCCCCAAAAATGTAAGGACCCAGGTATGTTTGCTATCACGGTTACTATAGGGACGAGAAATAATGCCATGTTAGATTTAGGAGCTTCTATCAACGTTATGCCATTATCATTATTCAATGAGATGAGTATGGGACCTCTTAAGTGCACTGATATTTGTATTCAATTAGCAAATAGGTCCATTATTTATCCCGAAGGATTAGTTGAAGATGTGTTGGTAAAATGTGGTGAATTTATTTTTCCTGCTGATTTTTATATAGTAGACATGGGTGATGAACATGCGCTAGATTCTGCTGTTATTTTATTAGGTCATGAAAACTGCTAAAACTAAGATAGATGTTGATTCAGGAACTCTTACTTTTGAGTTTGATGGTGAAAAACCCACTATGAATGTGTTTGATTCTATGAAATATCCTGACGATGCTGAATCTGTTAGTATGATTGATACATTTGTTCGAGATGATTTTGAGCGTAATTTCACTAACGATACACTCGACTATGTGATTAAGAATAGCAAAAAAGAAAAAGATTTGCATTGTGAAATAGACGAAGATATCAGAAACGCGCTCATGACATTACACGCACTTTCGGAATCTCACGATCAATCGGGTAAGAACACTTTCTCATTACCTATTCCTAACGCAAAAATTGTTCCTTCAATAGAACAGGCACCTACGTTGGAGTTGAAGGAGATACCAAAACATCTCAAGTACTGCTATTTGGGAGATAAAGATACTTTGCCTGTTATTATTGCAAATGACTTGAGCGCCACCCAAGAAGAGAAATTGATTCGCGTTCTGAAGGAGTACAAGACCGCGATAGGATGGACTTTGGCCGACATCAAAGGAATAAGTCCCTCGATATGCATGCATAGAATTCTACTTGAGCCTGACTCTAAGCCAATACGAGAAGCACAACGTAAGCTCAATCCGGCCATGAAAGAGGTAATTATGAAAGCAATAATTAAATTATTAGATATGGGAATTATATTTCCAATATCCGATAGCCAATGGGTAAGTCCAGTTCATGTTGTTCCTAAGAAATTTGGTTTCTCACTTGTGAAAAATGATAAAAATGAATTGGTACCAATGAGATTACAGACGGGTTGGCGCATGTGCATTGATTTTCGTAAGTTAAATGCGGCTACCCGAAAGGATCATTTTCCGCTACCCTTCATTGATCAAATGCTAGAAAGACTGGCAGGTAAGTCTTTCTTTTGTTTCCTCGATGGGTTTTCTGGTTATTATCAAATTGTCGTGGCACCTGAAGATCAAGAGAAAACTACTTTCACATATCCCTTTGGCACATTTGCATATCGTCGCATTCCTTTTGGTTTATGTAATGCTCCTGGTACATTTCAACGATGCATGATGAGCATATTTTCTGATTTAATAGAAACATGCATTGAAATATTCATGGATGATTTTACTGTTTATGGAGACTCGTTTGATCATTGCCTTGGTAATCTAGTAGAAGTACTCAAACGCTGCATTGATAAGAATCTTGTACTTAACTACGAAAAATGTCACTTTATGGTTAAGGAAGGAATAGTTCTAGGACATGTAGTTTCATCAAGAGGAATTGAAGTAGACAAGGCTAAGGTCGATTTGATCTCTAATTTTCCATACCCCACTAATGTTCGAGAAGTTCGAAGTTTTCTTGGTCATGCAGGTTTTTACAGGAGATTTATTAAGGATTTTTCAAAAATCGCTCAACCAATGTCAAGACTACTTCAGATTGACGTACCGTTCAATTTTGGGGACGAATGTAAGGAGGCGTTTAACAAGCTGAAATCGTTACTCACTACCGCAGCTATTATTCAACCTCCAAATTGGGAGTTGCCGTTCGAGCTTATGTGCGATGCAAGCAAATACGCCGTAGGGGCCGTACTTGGACAAAAAGAAGGAAGAAAAAGCCATGTCATCTATTATGCCTCGAAAACTCTCGATTCGGCTCAGTGCAATTATACAACTGAAAAAGAACGCCTATCTATTGTGTTTGCATTTGATAAGTTTAGATCTTATTTTTGGGATCTAAGGTTATTGTTTATTCTGACCATGAAGCTCTTAAATATCTATTGTCGAAAAAGGAGTCTAAACCACGCCTGATTCGATGGATCCTTTTGCTTCAAGAATTTGATTGGGAAATCAAAGATCGAAAAGGCGTGGACAACTCTGTAGCAGATCATTTGAGCCGTTTGATCCATGATGAGGAGCCACTACCGATTGCTGAAACATTTCCAGACGAGCAATTATTTCGCCTTCAAGGTAAGGAATATCATGAACCCTGGTTTGCCGACATAGTTAATTATTTGGTAACTGGTGTGCTACCTCCATATTTGAGTTCTTCAAGGAGAAATAAAATTAAAAGTGATTCTAAGTATTATATTTGGGATGAGCCATATTTGTAGAAAATTGGTTCGGACCAAATAATGCGTAGGTGTATTGCACATAATGAAATTAATGATATACTCGCTCATTGTCATACATATGCATGTGGAGGACACTTTGGACCTAAGCGAACTGCTAGGAAAATTTTAGACTGTGGATTCTATTGGGAAACTATTTTTAAAGATGCTTATTTATTTTGCAAGAGTTGTCCTAATTGTCAAAGAACGGGTACAATTTCTTTTAGAGATGAGATGCCACAAAATCCTATTTTAGTTTGTGAAATTTTCGATGTATGGGGAATGGATTTTATGGGGCCTTTTCCAAGTTCGTTTGGTTTTCTTTATATTTTGCTTGCCGTTGATTATGTGTCGAAGTGGGTAGAAGCAAAGGATACCCGAACTAACGATTCTAAAGTGGTTGTAGGATTTCTTAAATCAAACATCTTTAGTAGGTTCGGAGTTCCCCGTGCAATTATAAGCGACCAAGGTACACATTTTGCAATCGCACGGTGGAAGCACTCATGCGCAAATACGGAATCCATCATCGATTAGCCACTACTTATCATCCACAATCAAACGGACAAGCTGAAGTTTCAAATAGGGAGGTCAAGAATATTTTGGAGAAAACCGTAAACCTGAATCGTAAGGATTGGAGCTTGCGATTAGACGATGCACTTTGGGCGTATCGTACTGCTTTTAAAACACCAATCGGAATGTCGCCGTATCGCCTGGTTTTCGGTAAGATGTGTCATTTACCAGTATTGAACATCGTGCTTTTTGGGCAGTGAAACAGTGCAACATGAAGGCCACAAAAGCCGGTGAGGAGCGAAAATTTCAGCTACAGGAACTTGAAGAAATTCGCCTAGAAGCCTATGAGAATGCGAGAATGTACAAGGAACGCACGAAGCAATTTAACGACAAACTCCTACATAAAAAAGTATTCATGGTAGGTCAAAAAATTCTCCTTTACAATTCAAGACTGAAATTCATGCCATGTAAGCTCAAATCTCGTTGGATGGGACCATATATTGTTAAAAATATTTTCTCAAACGGCGTTATTGAAATTGAGTGCATATCCACTAACAAGTGTTTCAAGGTGAATGGTCATAGGCTTAAACCATATTTTGAGAGTGCTTTTATGGCTTGCGTGGAAGAGATCAAGCTGCGGCCACCCATTTATGCATGACGTCGAAGAGCGGAGACTACGTCTAGCCAAAGACGTTAAAGAAAAGCGCTCATTGGGAGGCAACCCAATATTATCCAATTTTATTTTGTTATTGCAATATTTCGTTTTATCTATGTTTCAATGATGCTTAAGCAAGTTTGCTAGCAACTACATGCGCTACGATATCACTAGGCTCGAGTAAACATATCACCTATCTTGGAATTCCTCTACGACTCGATCACTGTCAGGGAAGTTTTAGTTTCAATATCACTTTTATCGCTTCCTTCACATCTACTCTGAAATATTAAAATGAAAATATGGTGGGAATCGTTATTTTTAGCTATTATTTTCATTAGAATTCTACATTGAGGACAATGCAGAGTTTAGGTGTGGGGGGAGATTTATTATGATAGTTGATGAACAAATATATTGTCTCGAGCAACCCGATGTGCATTAATTAGAACATGAGAGAAACAATTAGGAATAACTATTCGGTATTAGGATGATTATGTTTTTTTCTTCAATTGATTTAAGTCTGAATGCGCAAGAGTCGACACAAAGCCTATTAAATAAGTGAGATTTGAGCCTTAAAAAAAGAGTATTTATCTTTATACTCAGTTTTTTTACGAGAGTGTCACATATGTTTCGAATATGCTAGAACTTGCTCTATTATACATGTTGATATCATTGGCGGTTTTTTGTGTACAAAAGTGATTAAGGCACTTAGAATTAAGCCCTTGGCCTCACACTGACCCTACCTTCAATTTCCACTTAGTGAGTCAATTTGAGCCTTAAGCATTATTTTCTTGTTGAATTTAAGCCACTATATTTACCCAGATATATCATTTTGGCTTTCTTTTTCAACCCATTGTCGGATTGGATGAGTTATTAATTGCTTAGATTCCACGATTTCGAGACTGATAATAAACTAATGAGTCCAGATATGTGATATTAGGAGTCTTTTAGTTATAGCAAAAAAAATCATCCGAAAAAAAAATATTCGAAAAAAAAAAAGCGAATACGAGAAAGAAAAAAAAAAAGAAAACAAGAAAAAAAATATGTATTCGAAAAAAAAGAGAAAAAAAGAAAAAATTCATAAAAAAATATATGAAGTGCTAGTTAGTTTTGTCGATATTGGGAAGCTTTGAGTTGTCTTGAAAATGAAATCGTAGCATGTTAGTATGATCAGAGTACTTCTCGAACTAGACGTATGTCATGGTAAAGTCGTGGGATTTAGCGGGTAAATAATCATCTGGTCCGATAATTTTCCACCTACTTCCCAACATTCCTACCTTATCCTTAGCCCCATTACAACCCAATGAAAGACCTTCTTGATTTGTACACCAGAGTCGCTATGTGAATACAATGTGATATGTTAGCAAGCTTATGGCAATATCGTTCATAATGTTGATATGAGCGCATACACATATATTGTCAGGACCCGCCGTCCAACCTCGTAATTCGTTCTAATTCTAGGTGCCTAATACTTCGTTATCGTGCAAAAGCGTAAAAATGCGAATAAAATTTTTCTTTTTAAATACGTGTGAAAGTCATATATATACAAGTCAAAAGAATGTCCACATGTCCTCCTATAATTCATCGTAGTCGTATCTACACAGAAGACAAGTGTGTGTGTGTGCAGCAAAAGCTTCCTATGCGCCCGGCCTTCACAGGTCGTCATCCATACACACACTCCCACCACAAAAGCAGTCGGATAACTTCAAAAGATCGGCCTCGCATAAGAGTCGGATCACGATCGTCAGTACCTACAACACGTAATGTAAGGATGAGCCACCGAGGCTCAGTAAGCAGAAATTATACATGTATGCACATGTCCTAACGATCGACAATCCACGCCGTCGTTTTCTAACACTCATACTCTCTTTCTTACACTCGTACTCTTTTCCTGGCTCATACTCTTTTCCTCGTACTCATACATCATATGGGCCCTCGACTTTCTATCCCACTATGCGCCATATCATAGAGATCTCAATCCACTAGGGATTCGTACATATGCGGAGGTTCACACACTAGAAGGTCACCCGAAGGAATCTTCCCTTACTCAGTGTGGCCTCCACGCGGACGCTTCTCACTGGTAGCCAACACTGAGGCCACTAACCGCGGAGGTCACCCGAAGGAATCTTCCCTCCCGGTTAATGTTCACGCACTAGAAGGTCACCTCAAAGGAATCTTCCCTTACTCAGTGCATGCCCCGAGCCGCATCCTCCAGACTGCATCTCCCGCATACGGGGTATTCCCCCAGCCTCTTATACAGGCCTTATGGCTTCATTCGCCATGGCTGCATAGGGGAGCCGTGACTCTTCATTGAGTCGACACAAACGCCAATATCGGCGAGTATATATATCGCACACAGGCGATCTTATGCACGCTCGTACCTCGCGTCTTATATACTACGCATGCGTGCAAATGCTCATGCCATGCTCATAAAAATATGCAGATCATGCTATCATGCATAAAATGAAATCATGTCATACGTACACATTCCACATAAAGTCACGTAAGCACGAAATCACATAATCATACGCAGGCAAGTTACGTGTCGTAGTTGGATTTCTACTTACCTGGTATCCTTAGCTATATCGTACGGTAGGTTGCTAATCTTCAAACCCTAAATATACAATCATAATAAATTAGGTTTGTTAGTCTAACCAGTATTTCACGAAATTGGCTTCGGGTGAATCTCGAGATATATTATAAGTAGATCTCGAGCTTGGTGTTGGGAAGATCTCGACATTTGTTTTGGTATAAAACTCGATATTGTACATATAAAGGTTCGACATTTACATTCTACAAAGATCTCGATATATGGTTTCGAGATTACCTATAATATACCAAGGTTGAAATATATATTGATATCATGCTTAAGATGTCGAGAGATGGTTATAACAAAATGTCGATATTAAGAAGATAAATGTCGAGGTGCATAAAGATTTCGATACTCTATATATGTTTCGACATTTCAGTTTAAATATCTCAATATAGACCTTAAGTTCAGTCTCGACATTATGGTTTGATTTCAAACAGCAACTAAGGGTTTCGAGATATAATTATCTCGACATGTTTACATGGAATAGGTCTCGAGTTGTGGGTTAAATTAAATCTCGACATTATAAAGAAAATCGCGAGCTATTGCTTTCAAAATAAATCTCGAATTCAAAACTAAATCTCGACATGGATTTAGAATGAATGTCGGGTTCTTTCCTAAATGTCGAGATAATATAATAGGGTTTCGATAACTTTCTTGAAAACCAATCTCGACATTTTTAACTATCTAACCTCGACATTGCATTTCGACATTTGAAGAAAATGTCGACATGACTCAACATGAATCTCGACATATAACGTATGTAAAGATCTCGGCAGGTAATAAATCTCGGCACTTACTAAATCTTCGATATTTAACTCGACATCCTACACTTATCATTTCGGCATCGTACCTCGACATATCTTATAAGTGAATCTCGACATGTAAGCTCGACATTCTATCCTAACATTTCGACATTTACTTGAATGTCCCGACATTATACTTCGACATTTGTAACTGGAAATGTCGACATAGGATTCAACCTAAACCTCGACATGTATCATCTGTTTCGATCCTCAAACGTTCTTCATCACTCGAAACTAGATTCTTAGCTTGTTCTTCCTAGAATTATAAGTTCTAAATCACATACTAGACTATCCAGCTCCATATTTGCTCATACCGAGACCCTTAGTTCGAATCTAGGTTCGGCATTTTAGGGTTTCTCGTGGTCCCCTTAAGCTTAGTTGCTTTAATGAAATTAATATATCTAAGAAGGCCAAAATTGCGTAACTTCAAGACTTAAGGATGATGCTTCACTTACTAGCTTCGATCTTCAATCTACTTGGGATGTTCTTTGAGTGCAATTCCTCTCGGCTCCTCCCTTTTCTTTCTTTCTTTTTCGTTAGTTTTTAGATGTAGTAAAGAGTTTAGATGTGGGTTACGTACTTTTAAGTCAAAAAGGGTCATGGTGATAGGACTCCAAAGCGTGGGATTTCCTTATATTAAGGAGGGCTTGTCTCCCATGTTGATATTTTACAATTTGGGCCTATTATTAAGTTCTAGCCCATTAATTTTGAATATTCATAGTCCAATTTGAAACTTCATGATCCAATAAAGTCCTAGTCCATATTTCCATGTGCCATTCTCGGGAATTTTCCTACTTGTTGGGAGTCATCGTAAACACATAATTAGTGGCACATATTTGCACTTTAATTCTCATGGAACTCATGAGCACAAAATCCGTAAATTCACATAAGTATATATCATGTACGAAATTAAACACGTAATTACTTAGGTTATAAACGAAATTTATTGGCCGGCCTAATTTACGGGGACTGGGGCCCTACATATATCTCGTAAACACTTTGAGCGCATTGAGAGATCCTTGTGAGAGTTGTTGATTTTTGTGGCCAGGCTTTACTGAGATTGTCGAAATTGATATGATTTCTAGTGCTAAATGTTATGAATGATTGCTATCTCTAAGGCAAATTAAATGTATGTCGGGGAACTCCTGATTAGAATGTTTGCATCTTCTATCTCGAATAAATGCTTGAGGACAAGCATTGAGTAAGTGTGGGGGAATTTGATTGAATGATTTTTACGTAATATTTAAGCTTCTTCTACTTCAAAGTTTAGCATATATTATTCCAAATTATTATTTTTATGTTTGGTTTAGTAAAGAACAATTATTGAGGACATCCACTTGCATCGATCAAGGCCCAAATGTGTAATTTCTATCTAAAATCAAAGCATCACTAGAAGTGAAGGTGGAGCCTACAATAATAGAGGTACATGCGTATAGATGAAAGAAGGAAGCAAGAATTTACACCACTTTCACACAAGGAGTCGAACACGCACTGTGCTCGAGGAAGAAGAAAACAAAAAAAAAAAAGAGAGAGATACACAGAAGCGATCTTGTGGCTACTCGATGTTTGAATTTTTCGCTGAAGGAAAAGGATTTTGAAGACTAAAGCAAGATATTGAGACGGCGATAAGATTTCCAAGTTGAAATGAGAGATCAAGAATTGAAAGGTATAGTCAAAGATGCATTCACAGAAGGTTTTTCACGTTCTATAAATACACAGCCCACGGAGAGATAAAAAACAGAGAGTTTTAGAGATCTTGAGTCCTGTCACTAGTAACTTCGAGTTGGTTCCTTAGTCTGTCGTTCCGTACTTTATTTTTCAGATTTTATCAAGTTCGCAACTTCGTGTGGTTTTATTTCACAGTTCAAGAGTCATTAGTTAATTCTCATTATCTTTGGTCCAATCCCAAGCTAGTCTTTATTTCGTTCATTGAGGTTTCTTCGTCACTTATGTCAGAACAGTTCGTTTCTTACGTATTATGTTTGTATTGATATATTATTAAAACAGCTTTAAATCATCTCTGTTATTGTTCTTACACGAGTTTATTAGTTTAAGTTATATCACAGTTCTTGAAATTGAGCCGTGTGTTAGTTGGTAAATTTCTTCACTGAGATTACTAACGAATGTTTCTATCGGGTTCATCCACTCGGGATTAAGCCAATCCGTCTACTCATTTACGACGTTACGTACGCTTGTTAGAGAAGTAAAATTCACACAGATCCTAAGTTTATTTTTTATCTTAACCAATATGCCTACTTGATTTATGTTTAGTGAATATCATTTTATTATGGTTACTTTCGAACATTTATTTTGCACCTAAGCTTTGCCAACAAATCCCCCCTTAATATTATTATTATTAATATTATTATTATTATTACTATTGTTATTACTATTATTACTATTATTATCCTTACTATTATTATTATTTATTATTAATTATTATTATTATTATCGATCGAATTTGAAGTTAGAAATAAATCAACCATTTTCCCTGTGGAGACGTTCCCTATTTTCGCTATACTCATATTTAGTGAAGAAGGTTATAAATTATATTTTTGGCCGTTACGACGCGACCACTCTTCCAGCAATACCTTCAACCATATCACCTCTTTACTGGCTTGCGTAGCTACTACATATTCTGCTTCCGTTGTCGATGTTACAATAATGGACCGCAGTTTTGAAACCCAGCTTATGGCTACGCCAGCAAGAACACATATCCGATTATGGATTGCTTTTATCTAGTTCACCTGCATAATCTGCATCGACAAAACCATAGATTAATTAGTATATCTGTAACATAACGCGAGATCAGAGGTTCCCCTAATATATTTGAGAATCCTCTTTAGAGCACTCTTAGTGCTCCCTGTCAGGATTGGACATGTATTGACTACCAACTCCCACTGGGACCAGACTCTCCGTATCTTGCCACTTTCGGCTCACATTCGGACCACCTGCTCCTGATCTTGTCTTCGTCACAGTCAACGCATCTGCATGTTGGTACATAATTATCTTGTCTTCTTTGTTATTGCGCCGACTTTCTTCTTCGAGAACAGCAGCTGCAACGTCATCATAGACAAGTTGATCTGCAGTTGGTTGTTGGTTAGACTGATGATGAGATGAACATAAGAATTGGCAGACTTGCGAGTAGAAGCTCAGCACGTTCGCTTGACTCTATATTGTAGTCCAAGTCTTTAAGTTGGCAAAACTGAGTAATCATTCTGTTGGTGTGCTGTTGCTGAATAATCATTTATCTTTAGAGCATATAATTTCTTCTTCAAGAAAATTCGACTATGAAGAGACTTTAGCTTGATGCAGTTTCTCTAGATGATCCCAGACTACTTTCGCACTAGTTTTCTCTTCGACGCTTGATAATATATCATCTGTTAATGTCTGATGAATATTGACGATGGCCCTCCCGTCCATCTTCTTCCACTTGGCATCACTTGTAATTGTAGGTGGTCTGCCCGTGATCGCCTCCAAACAATTTTCTTTCAATAAAATTATCTTTCATTTTCCACAATGAGTAGTTTCTCCCGTTGAGTTCTTAATTTCATTTTTAGCTGCCATTTTTCCCACGTCGCTATCGTCGTAGAAATTCAACAGTCCAACCAAATAGCAGCACTGATCAGATAATTTGCAGAAAGGGTAGCGACCATCTTTCTAGACAAAATTACCCTTCCAAATAAATTCCCAGATGAGATCTGGTGGGGTCATAATGGTCCCACTTTGCACCAGCCCACCTAGACAGAACTTACTTACACAGTCTATTGCCATGACTTGCCAAAAACTCTTCCGTAACGATAAACCTTTTCGATATCTTTTCTGATGTGGAAGATCAGACAAAGGAGGAACCACAAAGCATAATCAAAATATCAACCAGGGTTGGCTCTGATACCAGTTGTTGTAAAATGGACAGTATAAAAATAAAAGAGACACGGACATTTACGTGGAAAATCTCCTTTTGATTTGGGTAAAAACCACGGACGAGGTAAAAAGTTTTGGGGGTAAAAACAGGGTTGCATCTTCTCAATATATAAAGGAGAAAACACTCATTATCTCTCTTTATAGTTCGAGCAAATACCGAACAAACTCTCTATTTTTCCATTTATTTTTCTTTCCCCTCTTTTCTTTTGGTCTGGTGTGTTTTTTAGTTTGCCTTACTTCGTTGCTATTTATAGACAAACTCACTACTAATACAATATAATATTATAATATATTATATTATGTCGTATAACTAGCATCTTCGTTGCATATGGTTTAAACACATTGGTAATTAAAACTAGGGGTGGTAAACAGGTCGGGTTGGGTCACATTCGGGTTCAACCCGTTTAATAAACGGGTTGAAAACTTCAACCCTGACCTGTTTACTTAAGCAGGTTGAAAAATCAAACCCAAACCCAACCTGCTTTAATCCTAACCCAACCTGCCAACCCGTTTAAAATTAAAAAAGGAAAAATAAAGAAACAAAGTTGACAGAATTATAAATCCAAATTAAACAAGAAAATGAGAACTAATGCAGTTTTTTTTATAAAAATATTATGTGTGTGCGTGAGAGTGGGTAGAGAATTAGGGTTAGTCCTTTTATTTTATTTATATTAATATATCTTAACAATATATATTATTTGGGTTAAATGAGTTGATTTTGGGTTGATTCCGGGTTGGTTTCGGGTTGAAAATCCGAACCCTAACATAACCCACTTAATAATTGGGTTGGGTTCGGGTTTACCCATTTACGTAAACAGGTCAAAAATGCTAATCCGAACCTGCTATTTTCTGGTGCGGTTTGTGTCGGGTTGGCGGGTTGGGTCGATTTTAACACCCCTAATTAAAACCGTGTCCAGCCATGTGTCTTGCTTGGTAAAACGTCCGAGGAGATAGAGATTGGTGGGCTTGCTGGTGAAGAGTTGCGCCGTCGTTAATGGGCTATTATTGGGCTAAACCAGCATCAAAGGCCCAATAAGAGGAACCCTTCTTCTTTTGAATAGTGTACGTAATATTCTCAACTTTGGCATAAACGAAATAGCATTACTATTCATATAGTTATGTAAGAGAAAAATAATATTGATCTTTCCAATTTAAGTAAAGAAGTGACACGATATATTCACATATTTTAGGTTGACCACGTTTACTATTATAGAAAGATTATTCAATGGACAAATAGAGTAACGCAAGCACAATATTCAAATAGGATCATACACGATAGAATTGCAAAAATAGTTGATGTTTAGTGACATCTACACATAAAATCCCAAAGTTTATTGCAAAAGTAGTTAATTTTTAAAAGTATTGCAAAACTAATCAACTTTTTTAATTTCATTATTGTAATTTTTCTCTCCTCACCACGATACTATCTAAAATTACAATTTTTCATTATTATTATCTCACATTACTATAAATTATTAATAACATTATTTTTAACCCCAATTAATTTTTAGTAAATTCCTATAGCATATCTAATATTATTTAGAAACTGAGCATTTCAAGCTTCTTCATCCATCTTCACATGTCAAATTCAACTTTATTTTACGTTCGACTAATTACTACATATGCGTTGACATATTCATTCGGTTTAAAATATCATAAACGAACTGACGAACAACGATTTTAGCTCCAATCAAAATCGAACCGTTGTTTATTGGTTATTTTTTAAATTTCCTACATATATTTTATTATATGCAGGGAATTTATTCATTTTGTTGCTTTTTAACTCAACACTCATATGATTGTTTTATTTTTTTTGCTTGTAAGCATTGGGGACTTATTTTGGTTTTTCACACTATTTCATCTCGAATCTATATCCGGTCCCTCTCGAATTCTCTCAATTTTCTAAGTTCGAATTTCAATTTTACATTATTAAAGAAATTCAAATTTATTTTTCATTAGAAATGAAAAAAATAAGCAATATTCATAAAAAAAATTAAAGTTTTGAGTTCCAAACCGACACATGCCCCAACCGATTCCAAATAATATGTAATAGTGTTACCACAACTCGGTTACGCGGGGATTTTGTTCAATAGAAACGGCAATTTCACATTGGAAACTGGAACCGTTTAAATACATATACTAGATTTACATATTTTGATGCCTTAAAATGTTTTGAATTGAATTGGGGTTAAATATAATTATTGCTAATTTGTATGCTAATGTAAGATATAATGGTGAATTTTTAGAATTTTAAATAAAAATAGCGGTGAATAGAGAAAATACAAATAATTAAAATTTGAAAACTTGATTAGTTTTGCACAAGTTTTAAAAAGTTAACTAGTTTTGCGATTATGGAAGAATTTCCCTCTCTAAAACCTCTCTCTGAAAACCCTCTCGTCTCTTGTAGCCGCCGCCAACCACCCCAAAATACTTCCCCCCACCACCACCTCGCATTTTTCCACAACCACCACCAAAAAGAACACCATCGCAACCGAGTCGTCGTGCTCCCCCTCCTCGCAAGAGGACGGGGAGTGACATTGTTGTTTTTTTTCCTCTTTCTCTCTTGTTCATGGTTTTCATCTTGCGGTTCCGCTCGCCGCCTCATCGCCGCCTCGCCGTCGCCTCCGCCTCCCCTCGCTGCTGCCGCCATCTCGCCACCTCCCCCTCGCTGCCACCGCCGTCTCGCCACCTTCGCCTCGCCGTCGCCATCTCACCACCTCCCCCTCGCTGCCGCCGCCGTCTCGCCACCTTCGCCTCGCCGTCGCCGCCGCCTCGCTGCCGCCACCGTCTCCGCCTAGCTGCCGCCGTGTCGCCATCACTGTCTCCGCCTTGCCGACCGTCACCCATCACCACCGACCATTCTCGAGTCTCCCATTGTGGAGCCCGCTTCTCCTGACCTTTGCGTCAGGAGCTCTTTTCTCCCTTGTGGAGCCATCAGTCCGATGAAGACAAAATCCAGAAGTCGAAGGCCAGGTTAAAGTGAAGAGTATCGTAGATTTAGCCTAATCGCTGTTTCTGTTATAAGTTCTTTAGTTCTTGGTCGTAGATTATGGTGTTTTGTTTTTTATCGGTTTTTTTGTCCCTTGTGGACCCTTTTCTCTCCATGTGGGAGTGTTTGTTCCCCTTGTGGGTTGTTTGTTGCTCCTATGTGAGCCTTTGTTCTCCCGGTTGACGATGTACCGATGAGACCCCTTGGGCTATTTAGTCTTGTTTCGTTGTTATTAATGCAAGCTATCGTTTCGAGAAAAACTAGTTTTGCAATTCAAATTTAAAACTTAACTATTTTTGCAATTCTCTCAAGGAAAATTTGGTGTAAATAATTCATCCTATTGATTTTCTTCTAAAAAAAAACCAAACTTTAGGTTATTTATGAATAAACCCAACTATAATAGGTATGACCCATATTACCTTTAACCTATTCAATAGGTTAAATTTTTTCTTTTTTATTTTTTCTCTTATTTTTCTTTTCTGTTTGAATAAATTATTTTTCAAAGTTTAAAATAATTCCGAAATTTGAAAAAAATATTTCGACGAACATCCAAGAAATTCTTAATAAATAAATTAAAAATATAAATAAATCGAAGTTTTTAATAAAATAATAAATAATGTATTAAAAAGGTCATGTTACTTTTATTATATTAATTAACCTTAAAAATAACTCCAACATGAAAAGAATTTAAAAAACCGACTGAAAATTTTCAGCGTAAATCCCACGAAATTCTTATTACATTAATTAATTTTTTTTTTTAATTTCATAAAGATGGTATCAAATATTTAGACCAAAAATTCCTAAAATTATAAAAAGTTAATGATCAATTAAAATTAAAATATTGATGCAGACGAAGTTCTTCATAAATATTTTCGTCGAGATATTTTTAATTTCATCTTTCTATTTTCTAAGATTTTGATGATGTTTTATTTATATTACGTTCAAGTAGATTTTTTTGCAGCTTTTGAGGGATTTTTGTGGATTTTTTTTGTTTTGATTTTTGTATTTTATTCATGTTGGAGATATATTTATTTATATTTCTAATTCTAAGTTTTGAACAATACTGAAGGGTATGTTCAACATGAATAAAATACAAAAAATCAAAAAAAAAAATCATTCAAAAACAGGAAAAAAAGTTCTACTCGAACTTAATATAAATAAAACATAATCAAAATTTTAGAAAATAAAAAATGAAATAAAAAATATCTCGACGAAATAATTTATTAAGAACTTCGTCTGCTTGAATAGTTTAATTGTAACTGACAATTTACTTATTTATAATTTCAGGAATTTTCGGTCTAAATATTTGAACCTTTTTTACGAGATTTTTAAAAAATTTAATTAATGTGCTAAGAATTTCGTAGGATTTACGCTGAAAATTTTTGTTTTGATTTTTTACTTTCTTTTCATGTTAGGATTATTTTTAAGCTGTAACTAATATAGTTAAAGTAACATGACTTTTTAATACATTATTTTTTATTTTGTTTTAACTTTGATTTATTTATATTGTTAATTATTTTATTAAGAATTTCTTGGGATGTTCGTCGATATATTTATTTTCAAAGTTTCGATTTATTTTAGAATGCGAAAAAATAATTTATTCAAATAGAAAAGGAGAAGAAGAAAAAAATTAAAAAGAAAAAAAAAATTAACTTGTTGAATAGGTTAAAGGTAATATGAGTCTAATATTAGAAGGTAAGTATTATAGTTGGGTTATTCAGAAATAACTTAAAGTTTGGTTTATTTTTAAAAGTAAATCAACAGGATTGATTATTTACACCAAATTTTTTCTCTCAATATGTTATTTTTGTGTCGTTACAAGGTGCACCTTAGACAAACAAACCATGCAGCTACATCCCGTCCTCGCTTGCTTATCCTAAATGATGTCTCAACTCAAATGTACAATCAACTAAAATTACTACATTATTTAAAAATCTAATTTTCTTGATTGTCATAATTAATAATCAAGTTCTTTTCCACTACATAAACTTTAGATACAACCGCCCATTTCTCCACTCACAGATTTATGTATTCCCTCCGTCCCACTAATTTTATCACATTTTACCATTTCGGGCGTCCCACTAATTTTATCACATTTCCTTATTTAGCAAAAAAAATATCACTAACAATCAATATAATAATATTAAATATTCTTAAAAGACGTATCAAAACACTTTATTACCTTTTTATTGTACTATATTATTATAATAATACTATCTTAATTTACGTGTCCGGCAACGGGACGGAGGGAGTAACTTGTAAGAAGTATAACAAGCGCACGCAATCCCAAAGCTTCTCCTCTCACTCACGCCGCCGCCGGATAATCGAACGGCGCCGGTTTAACGACGGCCGGGTCACCCAAGTCCGTATGGACAAACCCGTATTTCCTCAGCACCTGATTATCCGCAAAAGTCAAAGCCCTCTGCATACCTTCGAAGCAACTCCGACCCGAATATTTCTGGTTATGATCGCCGCCGCAAGGCTGACACCCAGTGAAGTGCGTGATGAACGGCCGGCGCAAGCTCCACCGACCAAACCCCAAACCCTTCAGATTCTCCGCCCAAGATTTCGCATAAGCATCGCTCACTTTCTCTGCGTGCCTCCTCCTCAGTCTCCCCACGTGCCGCTCTACCTCGGCGTATTTCTCGGCGACGTTCTCGAAGCTCCCGACGATCTCCGCCCAATAGCCCTCGAAGTAGTACTCGCTCTCTACGTAAATCTTCTTTCCCCATTTCTCCCCTTCGTTTAATAGCAGATAGACGAGGCCCGATTGATCGTCTGAATCCTTAAAAACCTTGTCTTTGAAAAGGGAACTTAGGGTTTCGCCCCATTTGTCGTACGCAGGTGACTGTGGGCCCATCGCAGCCCAAACGTCCATGAAATCCATGGCCCACTGACAGTTCCTTATCAAGAAAACGCCAGCGTTTATCCCCGTCCAGCTCTTGGCTTCGTAGACCATGTTTTTCCAGCCGTGTACGACCATGTTGTGGTCTCCGTACCGTTCCAAAGGGAGCTTGAAATCCATGTCGGTGAAGGCGGCGTCGGAATCGACCCACCATATCCATTCCACCTCAGGTGGGCCAGCATCGCCGCCTTGACGGCGGGCGTTTTGGCCCAGAAAGACCACATCTTGGGGTGAAGCAGGGCGTTGTTGTAGAAGATTTCGATGCCGTGCCGGCGGCAGTAGTCCACCTTGTTCTTGAATAGCTTGAGAAGTAAGTAGTCTCCGATGTTGGAAATAAACTCACGCGAACACAGTGAACACGGTCTTGTTTTGTGAAGCTGAATCGACTACGGTTTCTGTAGCCTCTGTACTGCTTAAATAGAAGTTTACATGGAAACTAATAAATGCCTACAATCAGGCGACTAATTTAGCCTACGCTAATAAGGAAAAGATAATGTAATCATATCCTAATCTAATCTTCTCCTAATCTAATAAAGGAAAATGGGATCACAAGGATTATTCCTAACAATCTCCTCCTAAGCCTTGTGTCCACCATTGGTGTCGATTAGGCCGATCTTATCCCGTAGTTCAAGAAACTTGATCCTTCCAAGCGGCTTCGTCAGAATGTCGCCCAGTTGATCCTCACTTCTGATGAACTCTACACCAATCAAGCCTTCTTCTGCAGCTTCCCGAATGAAGTGGTATTTCACTCGAATGTGCTTACTCTGTCCGTGGAGTACCGGATTCTTGATCAAAGCAATGGCGGACTTATTGTCCACCCTCAACATTGGCGCTCTTGCTGCTGTTCCCTGCACCTCAGACAACACACGAGCGAGCCACAATGCTTGACAAGCAGCGTTAGCAGCTGCTATATACTCTGCCTCACAGCTGGACTGAGCCACTACCTTCTGCTTCATGGATTGCCAGGTGATCGGGCTGCTGCTGAGGAAGAAAATTACGCCAGTTGTGCTTTTACTTGTATCAACATCCCCGGCGTAATCACTGTCGCTGAAGCCTGTCAGATAAGGCTCCTCCTTCTCCCTCCTGCCGAACCAGAGTCCCCAATCTTGGGTCCCAGCCACATAGCGCAGGATGCGCTTCACAGCTGCGAGGTGATCCTCGCGTGGATCCTCCAGGAACCGACTCACATAGCCGACCGCAAATGCTAGATCGGGGCGCGTGTTGACCAAGTACCTCAAGCTCCCGACGACGCTCCTGTATGCCGTCGCATCGACCGGCGGCTCTGTGCTGAGCTTGCTCAACTTCAGGCGCGGTTCCATGGGTACGTGACATGGGTTACACCCTGCCATGCCGCTCTTCTCCAGGATCTTGCCGGCGTAGGCACCCTGGCTCAGCGAGATCCCCCTCGCGCCCTGCTTCACTTCAATGCCGAGGTAGTAGTGAAGCAAGCCGAGGTCACTCATCTTGAATGCGGCCGCCATCTCCTCCTTGAATGACTTGATGTCGCCGCCGTTGGAACCGGTGATCACGAGGTCATCGACATAGACCCCGATCACCTGCTGCTTGCCGTCGTTCTGCCTGATGTAGATGGCGTGTTCCGACGGGCTCTTCCTGAAGCCGAACGTCAACAGCGTGCTGTCCAGCTTCGCATTCCATGCGCGCGGTGCTTGATGCAACCCGTACAACGCCTTTCGGAGCTTGAGCACCTTGTCCTCCTTGCCGGTGATGACAAACCCCGGCGGCTGCTCGACGTAGACCTCCTCCTCCAGGTCTCCGTTCAAGAACGCCGACTTGACGTCCATGTGGTGCACCTCCCATCCTTTGTGCGCCGCGAGGGCGATGATCAGGCGTACCGAGTCCAGCCGCGCCACCGGCGCGAACACTTCGTCGTAGTCGATGCCGTGCCGCTGTGCGTAACCCTTCACTACGAGGCGTGCCTTATGCTTGGACACCGCCCCGTGCTCGTCCCTCTTCACCTTGAAGACCCACTTCAAGCCAATCGCCCGTCGGCCCGGCGGGAGGTCGGCGAGAGACCACGTTCGGTTATCCTCAATCGAGTTCATCTCCTCCATCATCGCCTTCCTCCAGCTGGGGCTGCGTTCCGCCTCGGCGAACGACGCAGGTTCGTCGGAGCTCATGGCGTGGAGTTCCTCCGTCACCAGTGCCCGTGGCGCAAAGCCACGCGGCGAAGCCGGTCCGATGATGTTTTCGATCTTTCGAAATCGGAGAGGGGCGTCGTCGTCGTGGTCAGCGTCCAAGTGCTCGCCGGCCTCGCTCGGCGGTGAGGCGAACTCCACCTCCTGTGCCCCGCTGGATCCCGCAGGTACAGCTCCTCCACCACCATGAGGTGATGTCGGTGGCGTCAGCTCGCCCTCCGGAGTTGCCGTGCTAGGTGCCTCCTCGGTGACCTCAGCCACTGGAGGTTCGTGGTTCGCGATGGAGTACTCCACCGTGAAACTGTCGTCGTTGCCGTTCGGCTCGCCGTCGGCCTCTACAGAGTCCCAGTCCCATTGGGCTCCCTCGTCGAACACCACGTCGCGCGTCACGTGGACACGCTTCGTGACAGGGTCGTAAGCGCGGTACGCTTTGGAGCCGCGCTCGTAGCCGATGAAGATCATCTTACAGCCACGATCCTCGAGCTTCTTCAGATGCGGCGTCGTGTTCCGAACATAGACGATGCAGCCGAACGTCCTCAAGTGATGCACTGCCGGCTTCTTCCCATGCCATGCTTCGAACGGCGTCATGCCGTCCACGCTCTTCGTCGGGCATCGGTTGAGGATGTATATCGCGGTGGTCACAGCCTCGCCCCAGAACCAGCCCGGCAGCCCCTTCGCCTTGAGCATACTCCTCGCTGTCGCCACCACCGTCCCATTCCGTCGCTCGACCACGCCGTTCTGCTGCGGGCTATATGGTGCGGTGTGTTGGCGATGTATCCCTTCTCCGGCGCAATACTCCGCAAACTCGATCGACGTGAATTCTCCACCACGATCGGTCCGAAGTGCCCCCAGCTTCAGCCCGGACTCCCCCTCGGCCCGTGCCTGGAGTTCCTTGATGGCAGCCGCAGCACGATCCTTCGTAGGAATGGTGACTACCCACATATAACGGCTAAGGTCATCGACGAGCAACAAGAAGTACCTGTTGCCGCTTGGGGTTGCTGGTGTGATTGGCCCGCACAGATCGCCATGCACAAGCTCAAGTCGCTGCTTCGCACGATACTCCGCTTTCCCCGGAAATGGGGTGCGCTTCTGCTTCCCAGCCAGACATGCATCGCACAGCTGGTCCACCTGTCCGATCTCCGGCAGTCCGCGCACCAGCTCCTCCCGAGCTAGCTTCCGGAGCGCCGCCATGTTGACATGGCCGAAGCGATCATGCCAGCGCCATGCCACCTCGTCGCCGCGCCCGCGCACCGCTAAGCACATCGACGATGCTATCTTGATCCGAAGAAGGTATAGACGGTTCGCCTCGCGCGTCACCCTTGCCAACAGTTGACCGCCGAGCTCCCGAATCCGCATAACGCTATCTTCGATCTCGATCTTGTAGCGGACCTCGTCTAGCTGGCCAAGACTCACGATGTTCGTCGTCAACCGTGGAATGAAGTAGACGCCGTCGAATGAACGGAGCTCCCAGTTCTTGCACACAAAGATGACAGTGCCCCGCCCTTCTATGCGTGCCACCGAGTCGTTGCCGAAACGCACGGTGCCTCGTACCGCCACGTCAAGCTTCGAGAAGGCGGTTCTAGATCCGGACATGTGATTGGTTGCCCCCGAGTCCAGGACCCACGTCTCCGCCTCCCGTTCCTCTTCTTCTTCCCCGAGCTGCGCGAATACCTTCTCTTCGCGGATCTCGATCTGGGCCATGGACGACGTCGACGAAGTCGCCGTCGATTGCGGAGTCGGTGGGGAGAGAATGGGGGAGCACTTTGCGAGACAAAGTGAGGCCTCTTCCTCTTCGTGGACTGCATGGGCCTGCGCCTTCTTGGGCTTCGACCAGCACTCCCGGGCCCAGTGGCCCAGCTTCCCACAATTTCGGCACTCGTCACCTGCGCGCTTGTTCGAAGTAGCCGGCCCACTCGACTCGCCAGCTCGCCCACGACCGCGCCCGCGTCGGCCGCCTCCTCTATTCGCGCCACGACCGCGTGAGTGGTTCTCCGCCTCTCGCTTCTTTCGTTGCGCGTCCCACTGCTCCTCAGTGAGATACAACTTGCCCTCGTGCTGTAGTGACGCCGGGGGTCCATTCAACTCCTCCTCCGCCTCTTGCAATCGCCCGGTGAGATCGGCGACCGTCATGGTGGATGGATCGAGCAAGGTCTTGATTGCAATCGCGATCTGCTTGAAGCGAGGAGGCAGACTTCGTAGCATCTTGGCTACGATCTCCTTTTCCTCCATCTCCTCTCCTAACGTGGTGAGGTGCGCCGCCATGCCATTGAGGCGTAGCGCGAACTCCTCAACGGTCTCGCCGTCATTGAACGAGGCGAGGTCGAATTTGCGACGCAGCTGTTGCGCCGTTGCCTTCTTCACACGATCGTCCCCGATCCTCATGGTCGCGATCGCGTCCCAGGCCTCCTTGGCCGTCTCCTTGGAGCCGATCGTCGACACCATCTCGGGCGGGACCGCACTCACCAACGCATCGAGCGCCATCATGTCTTCCTGCTCATCAGCAGTGCCCTTCTCGATGGCGTTCCATAACGCTCTCGCCTTCAGCTTCACCTTCATCATGAGCGCCCAGTCAGAGTAGTTGGTCTTGGTGAGAACGGGGTAGCTATTCCCGCCGCCCACCTCACGAATCACTCTCTGGATCACGGTGTCGGAGGCATCGGCTTTCTTGCTCCCATCGCCTACGATCACGGCGCCGGAGGTATCGCCTTTCTTGCTCTCATCGCCCATGGTCCCTGGATGAAACTCGCTCTGATACCAGTTGTTGGAAATAAACTCACGCGAACACAGTGAACACGGTCTTGTTTTGTGAAGCTGAATCGACTACGGTTTCTGTAGCCTCTGTACTGCTTAAATAGAAGTTTACATGGAAACTAATAAATGCCTACAATCAGGCGACTAATTTAGCCTACGCTAATAAGGAAAAGATAATGTAATCATATCCTAATCTAATCTTCTCCTAATCTAATAAAGGAAAATGGGATCACAAGGATTATTCCTAACATCCGATTGGGTTCTTACACGGCGTGGCCTGCGAGCCAGTGATTAGAAGTACACGCCTGTCCGAGCCGGGCAGGAAAGAAGGGTGCTTTTCCAGCCAACCGCGCCTCTTTTCGTCCCAATTCTTGATGGGCGAGCCGTCTATGGCGTAGCTCAGATTTGGGTCGTCGTAGAACGTTTTTGATTCGATGGGGTCATGCGTAAGGTTGGGAACTGACGGCGGCGGCGTGTCTGCGGCGCAAGGGACGAAGTGCTTCTTTTTGTTGTCGGAGAAGAAAGTGGGGGTTGCTGGGTTTGACGTCGTCGTCGACGGCGTGAAAAGCGACCAAAGCGCCCACACGGCCAAGAAGGCCAGCGTGGCCATGGCAGGGTAGAGAAGCCCATCTGATAGAAACGAGCTCATGGCTCTGAGACGAGAGGTTGGATGAGCGGTGTTGTGCTTCGCCATTGAAATACTGCTTTACTGTCGAAATATTATGGGATTGAGGAACTGATTGTTCACGCGGAGAAGAAGCCATTCTCTTATATAAATGAAGCTTCATCAACTCTTTTTCCTTTTTCTTTTTTCTCTTTTTCTCGGAGAGTCAGTGAGTCAGATGGTAACGTAATGGTAGAATGATGCCACGTGTTGGTTTCTCGGAGACACTTAGGGAGGAGAAAGATGGATGGAAGGCATGAAGAAGTAAACAAGAGACAGAAATAGTACTTCCAAAACAGCTGAGCTGAGAAATGTTTGACTTTTATGACAAAGATATATGCATATGCTTTGAGAAAGAAAAAGTAACGTAAGAGAACTATAAGCGAGTTAAAAAGCTGAAGAAATAAATGGAGTACGATGCGAAGAAGCATAAATGGTGGTTGTTGAGCGATTCAAATATTATTGAAAACAAAAAATTCTGTGATAAACATTGTTTTAAAACAGTACAACAAGCTCTCGTAGCTCAGTTGGTTAGAGCACCCGTTTAGTAAGCGGGAGGTCTTGAGTTCGACTCTCAACGAGAGCATATTTAAAAATTTGTGATTTTTTTTTTCACTTGTATTTCGACCTATATGACCTGTTATTTTTATAAATAATATATCCCAGAAATAAAAAAAAAATTTACTCTCTAGTCTTAACAATCATTTTCTTACAATTCCATCCTATTACAGAAACAGGCATCAAGCAACAAAAGATTCCTTCTAACATCCCTGAACATCTCTCCAGCCAAGATAAACAAGCCCGGCCCGATAATGCGTATAAGCACCCGCCACAACCAACACATGGAACAGCTGATGACTATGGCCCGCAACGTCGAACTTCCCGGGCCTCCACCTCTCGGGCACCCTAACTGCATAAACAAGCGCCCCGACCCCATAAAGAAGCCCCATCAACACCTCATAGCCCGCGGTTCGAACCGCCTCGGGCCTATCAGAAAACAACACCACCTTGTGAAGCACGGGCACCGCCCCAGAAAGGCCCATACCGAAGAAAAGCCCGGCCCGAAACTTACGGTATTGCGGGCTCTGAAACTTGGGCAAGAGCGAGGCCAAGATTGTAAACGACCCGACGAGGGTGATGAAGCCCATGTACATGGCGCACAACAGAGGGTAGCACATGAATGAATAGTAGACGGGCGGGTAGAAGCTCGTCGATATTAGGGCAGAAATTCCAGCGTAATCGAGCCTAAGCATGACGTAAGAGACGCGTTTCGAATGGCAAGAGAGCAAATGGCACATACTGCTCGATAATAGGCAGAACATCGCCCCACCTAAGAAGGCGAAGAATGGCCAGCGTGCGATTGGCTGATGATGATGATGATGATGCTCTTTCTCCTCGCTTGTCTGCATGGGAAAGAGATATGATGTTGAACTAAGAAAATCCTTTTTCGTGGGACTGAAAAAAGGTTGAAACTTTGTAAGAAAACTTGGGTACAAGAAATCTCTCTGCTATGCAGTTGGTGAGAAGCTCCTTAAGTTGAGGGAAGCAATCGGGCAAATCGACGGTGGGGATTTTGGAAGCGGTGTAGACGGTGAGGATGAGGAATAAGAAGAAGCCCATCAAGTGCCTGGTTTTGTTAGGACAGAATCGAAGACGGGTCAGTTGAAAAACGATTTAGGACAGCAAATATTTCTATTGGAACCTTTACTTACGTCCAAACGTTTAAGGTTTCGTTGTGGATGGAGAAAGCGCTGAGGAACGTCTGTTTTAAGGGCCATTCTGCTCTGTAATGGCTGTGTATGTATTCGTTGTCCTTCAAGTATGGAGGCAGCGAGTGGTAATCTATGAGCTGGCACTTATTCACCTTTTTATTCAAGAATTTCGTTTGTTCGCCAGGCAAAGAACAAGAACACATAGTCTCTTTCTCATACGTCTCGATCATGTGTAGATCCTCGCCATGCTTAACCATCCTGCGATCTTCAAGAAAAATATAGCATAGCAAGAAAATAAGGCGAAAAAAATCGCAGCTTTGCCATGGCTGGTAATCAAGAATCGATAGTGGGATATGCCCAGATATTTAATTGCGATGAGTTTGGAGGAAATAAACCTGTTTCCTGAGAATCGTGGACGATGATCAAACTAATTGGGGGTGCATTTATTTATCTAGGGACTATATACGATTGTTGAATCTTTCATGCAGCTGCAACAAATACCATCTTTTTCCACCAGCGGATTTAGCAACAAAGTGGGGGCGTTGATTTATGAGCCGAAATAATTAGGAATCAATGAAGCCAATAATGAATTTGGTAACGATTTAGATGGGAGAAAAAAAAAAGGAATATCCGCCCCCAATTGTTAAATACACGATGCAATTTTTTGCACCCTCTTCTACTTTCTCTTATTGAAAGAAAAAATGGTGGAGAGAGATGTGTATAACGAAGCAGATTGAGGGAAAGGAGTAATTAGTACGAATATTCAACGGTTATTTGATCCTCGAAAATGAAGCAAATAATAAAATGGGATGATTGATATTTATAGGTCATTTCTTTTCTTAATCGTTGGTTCCATTTGGGATTCATCACAGTTGCTCGTCGTACCCATGAGAAGATGAAGAACTCACAAACCCAAGATCACAAATTTGAGCTTTAACTCAAATCACACGAAAACACGTTGCGAAACAATAAACTATGAAAAGAAGACAACAAAATCCCAGTAAACATATTATCAAATACTGCTCTGCATTCATCGAAATCCATTCGTCCAAGACAAGATTTTCAACTAACTTATTGACCAGGAGATTTCTGAGCTACATTTGATATTGAGTCATCTAACCACGCAATGGCAATTTGGGCAAGGGGGACAAACCATTCTTTTGATCAGAAAGAAAGAAAATAAAGGAATTGAACACTCTTTAGTGCGACACCTGGACTATTCCAACACCGCCGTCGCACCAACTTCCTTGAGCTTGGCGACGATCTTCTCCGCCTCCTCTTTGCCCACGCCCTTCTTGATAACCGCCGGCGCCTTCTCCACAAGATCCTTAGCCTCCTTAAGCCCCAAATCAGTAAAACCCCTAATTTCCTTAATCACCTTGAGCTTCCCAGCCGCGTCGAATTTCTCCAACCTCACGTCGAACGCAGTCTTCTCCTTCGCCGCATCGGCTCCCGACTCGGCAGAAGATCCACCGGAATCCTCCGGTAGAGGTGCCGCGACGGCGGGGCCGTACCGATGGATTCCCATCTTGTGACGCCAGAGGATGACGTAATCGTGGCGCTCGATCTTGTTGAGATCCAAGAGCTCCTTGGCGATCCGCTCGAGCTTCGCCGTCCTGCCTTCCGCCGCCGTGCATAGAGCTCTACGGAGGAGAGACGCGTAGGGCATTCGCCGGACTGCGGCGGCGAACATTTGCTACGATGTTAACTCGTCATTTGTTTCAGTTCTTCGTTAGCAACTATAAACACGACAGGCAAATATGGGCCGGCCCAAATGTAATGACGGCCCAATATCTATGCATATTACTACTGAACTGAAATGCTTAGGTAACCTAACCCTAATCTTCTGCACGAATTCTCCCATAAGCTCGAAAGACAGCGAAAATGAAGTACAATCCTAGGGTTACCTCCTCGCGCCGCAAGAACCGAAAGGCACACTTCACGGCGCCTTCGAGCGTTCGGCGCGTTATAATGAGCGCGCCGCTGTCGACCGACCTCCGATCGAAGCACGGCGTGCGCTCGATGCCGGTGCGGAAGGACGACGAGGTGCAGGTGGTGCGTGGGACGTACAAGGGGAGAGAAGGTAAGATCATTCAGGTGTATAGGAAGAAGTGGGTCATCCACATAGAGAGGATTACCCGCGAGAAGGTGAGCGGCACGACGGTCAACGTCGGCATTCATCCGTCGAAGGTTGTGATAACGAAGCTGAGGCTGGACAAGGATAGGAAGAATCTACTCGAGCGCAAGGCGAAGGGCAAGGCTGCTGCGGATAAGGGAAACAAGTTTACTGCCGAGGATGTAATGCAGACCATTGATTGAGATCTATTTGGTTAGTTTCTGGGCTTGTCTGAATGCTTAGACTCTGAATGAACCAACCTCTTCTTTTTGTTAACGTTACGGCGAAGTGACTATTCTGCTTATGACTATGAGCATTCTGAATGAATTCAATTATTTTCTTCCTAGTAGTATGCTGAGCTGATTTTGGACTTCTGCCATTTTGTTTGACATTATGGAGTTGATGATCTGCTCGGTTGATACCTAAATTCTTGCAAGAACTGAACTTTGATGCAATGTAGGTTTCTTTTCTTGGCCATCGTGAATTATGAAATCGATCACTTGCATTAGGTATGCTTTCGATTAGTTTGGTCCTATAGAAAATCTCTGATTCGTGTTACACCATTCATATGGTTGGGTGGGTAGAGTATTCTGCAGTATCTTCTAAATCATCTCGATAAAAAATTGTGAAAAAAAATGGTCGGAAATGTTGCAGAAATTCCATTGGGCTTTTCCGGCCCATCAATTAAATCCGATTTGGAACATATCAGGCCGGACATCTTAATGGTTCGGCCCGGCCCGACCCGGGCCATCAGAAGCCCAAAATTTGTTTGTTAAAGCTTGAGAAATGGTGAATGGGTCGGGTCTTTCTGCGTTTTAGGCTTTACGACGGATTTATTTACAAATTACATAACAAAAAAAGGGGCAAATAATATTTACAACTGTTGATAAAACCATAGAATTTCCAATTCAGAAAATACTGCCAAACATGTACAATACAAGGCCAACTGTATGTTTGACTGGCAATTTAGTTATTACATTTGAGAGAAAAAAAAAAGAAAAGAAGAAAAAAACATGATTATTCAATCCTCTTACAATTCTGTAGCTAGCTAGCCATCAACATTCTTGCCAAACTTCCTTACAAACAAAACAATAACTCTTGGACCACATAGTATACTACATATGAAATGAAAGAAATGCAGACTGCAGAATAAGACCATAGTCATTTATTGCAAAAATTACGATTGAAAATATTAGATTTTTCATTTACAGACTGTTCTCTGGCTTCTATCATGTGCATGGCCATGTAGAGATCAGACTCCTTTATATTATTATTATTATTATTATTATTATTATTATTATTATTGTTATTATTATTATTCACTCACCTTGAAAGCCATAAACTACACAAAGCTGCACTGCATTCAAACATTTCTCATTTGGACCCAAATGGAAGTTAGATAGACACATCAAATCATGTAGGAAAAAAGAGAAAAAAATAAAAAATTAAAGCTTCCATTCTCATTCCCCATCCATGGCTTTGATAGCCTTTTCTATCCAAAAAGACATGAGGGAAAAAACATCACAAGATTTGACTAGTCTCTTAGTGTAGGGCATAGTGAAGCAAATCAAAAAGATAATAAAGCTAAGGGCAACAAAATTAGTAGCATTTCTTAAAACCAAAACACTACCAAAAACTGATAGAATTCCACAGCTTTAATGGAGGCCTTCTCACAATTCTTTCTCTAACAGTTGTCAGTCTTCTTACTTAATCACTTGTGCAGCTAAAGAGAGCCCAAGTTTCTTTATTTGTGTCCAAAGTTTGCAACTTTCGCTATATGCTTCGTTGTAAAAAAAAAATACCATGTTTTGGCATTTCTTTTTTAACTTTCACCATAGGGAAAAGAAAGGAAAAAATCAAATCCAAATCTTTGTTCTCCACGACTCTAAATGATCATACCATCTATTAATCACTCTTCGTCGGGCGATCACCATCGTCTATGTATGTTAATCTTCTTTTGATCCCAACAGTCGATTTAACTGTCTTTGAATCATCAAGAACGCCCAAGGTGGTCGAAATCAAAGATTTTGGGGTCTTGGATTTTGGTATCTCAATGTCTTGGAGTAGACAGTAACAAGTAAAGACGTGTTCCTATTGAGAATGAAAACCAAGGGGGACTATGTAATGAATGGGCAACCATCTCAACTAAACATAAAAGATACAAAGAAAGTGAACTCACTTTTCCTAAAGAATCGAACGATGGTACTTCGTTCAACTTTGTCTCGAAATCGGTCTTTGTCAATTTGATATCGTGAGCTGCTAAAACGGCCGAAGCAGCTATTGAAGATGGCCTAAATACCATTGCATTGATGTCTGCAACAAGCACATATGTACATAAGTCAAACATACGAATCAAGAAAAAGGATAATGTAAATGGAATGGAAACGTACCTTTCATTAAGGTAAAGATTAGTTTGATCGAAGGAACGATCAATTCTTCACGCCGGGATTTGTCGTAAAACTTGGAAATGAAATAGCCCAAGTAAGAAATAGGAGTGACATAATTCATTTTCCATTCCAACGTACTAAGAACCAGCAATTCCATTCTTTGGATAACATTCCCACTGAAACTGAATTCATCCGAGCTATATTCGGACAACAATGGTGCTTTGTATTCTTCCATCTTCGCAGCAAGAGATAAGCAAGCAATCGATAGCAATCGAACGGCCCATAGCTTCCCATTCTAGCAAAAATCAAAATCCAAACATTTCCTTTTTCCAAGATCTATTACAAACCCCCCACGCCAAACAAGCTCTTGAAGAAGAAATAAAAACTCACATCAATGGACCTTCTTGAGAAGAACCTATCGAAGTAAATCAATGATAGATAAACTGTATGATACTGGAATCCGAAGAGATCCCTTTTCTGCAAAGAGTAGAAAAACAACAACAAGCTTTTCTAACATTACTACAGAATGAAAGAGTATTTAAAAAAAAAAAAAAAAAACCCATCAGTTGCAAGACAAAAAAACATACGTCAAGAATCCACTTAATGGCATCGATTCTTGCACACTTCAACCAACTTCCATCGATCTTCACTGAAGCGTCGCATGCATTCAAATGGAGCCAGTTCCTTTCACTCTGAATCAGAGCTTCAATACGCTCGATATCAAATTCGAGACTTTCTTCAGAACCAAGCTCAAAGATTTCACCTTTGGGTTCATCGCACAAGAGGTTAGGTAGGGAGTGATCGTAGCTATCCATTTTTTGTAGAAGGTGGAAGGTTTATAGAAGAGAACTTACGGGATTTTTTTTGTAGGAGAGATTAGAGGATGGGAAAATCTTCGATTGTAAAAGAAAGGATCTTTAAGGATGGTGTAAGAAAGGAGCGTTCTTTGGTGCCGCCAAATTTTCGCGGAAGGGGAGATATTGATATATTTGTTTTGTGTGTTATTTTTGGAATATTCAATTAATTAATTGTTTTACTGCATTACCAAGTATTAACATTAAATGTCGTTCATAATATGGGGTTTTGTGGGTATATCGTTAGCATTGGTCTTAAATGTCGGAATGAAACGATTCTTGGAAATTTCTTATCTCTTAAGGAATAATATTTATGATTTAATATAATTAAATTGGAAAAATGAAGGAAAATAAAGCAGACAAAAATTATAGGCTCGAAAGTATGATAATGCAATATCATTATCACATATGATGATATCAAGCTCTCTCTACTTTTAGATTTTGTCGAAATATGTCATAATGTTACAATATTGGAAAACACGCATCAAATTCCTACCCCCCCCCCCCCCCCCCCCACTTACCCTATCGCGGTGAAAATGAAATCCAACTTTATGTTTCCATGAAGGAATAAAAAAAAAACTACATTAATTAACCTTACACGTGCCATTATTGGGACACTATGTCTTAATAATTCCGATAGTATATATCCAATTTAAGTTTGCTGTATTGCGAAAGCTTTCATATTCATCAGCCAATAATCAACATTGCTTTCTTAATTCTACCAAATATTTCTTTATTATGGCCCATAATGTCGCACGATGACTAAACATATCCTAAGCTTTTATTCAATACAACCTCATGATTAGACGTTTGTGGTCTACTATTAGAAGAATCCCCACACTCTAGGTTGCCCTACAGTAATTTTTTCTAGTTGCTTATCTACTAAAACAAACTCTTTTATCGTATATATTTCTACCATTATTAAGCTAAAGGGCCTAAACAATTCAACTTTTAAAGAACGACACGAGTAAAGCCAAATAGCCAGCTTTTGTTGGAACTCAATAACATGACAATTCATATAGTAATTTCTTGCTTTATATATACTGTCATATATTTATGCATACAAGTGATATAATCCGTGTAAGTGAAAAAAAAAATGTCAAGATTTAGACTTATAATTAGTTTTTGATATGGTATTATAGAATATATTATTTCCAAGCTAATCATCACGTGGTGTTTCTTCAATCAGCGTCATCAAGCTTATTCCATGCATCTGGTTAACAATCGTTCTATTGTATATGTGAGTTAATATTCAACATTTAACCATATATTAATTATAGATTTTGAATGTCTTAACTAATCAATTTCGCAGTTGTACTATCGCGATTAACACCTAACCTACGTATTATTAAACTACATTTGTTCGTACATATGATTCAGTTCACTAAATTAACGGAGACGCGAGATCCGAAAACTGTAGCGATTTACCTACAGATGGTTCAGAATATATTATTAAATGTAAGAAACAAATTGAATTAAGATATCTAAAGTGGAATACTCACGCCCACCTGGACTGTGGACTGATTTGAATTTTTACTCCACATTTTTAGTGAATAGAAGTATAATTTCTTTAGTTTGGGCCAGGGTTCTCTGATATGAAGATTGAAGAGACATGATGAAATGATTGTAAGATAAGAAAAGTGAGGGTTATAGTTAGGTAGGAGCGGTTCTTATGGACCATGAGCTGCACATATCATATATCGACTACGCTCCCCCTTGACATTAATCTTTCGAAGTTTTGATTGGGTTCACAAACGTATAAATATTTAAGGAGTCTTTACACATAAGTACCTAGTTGGATAAAAACTTGTAATTTAGTACCCTGTCAGGATTTTTTTATATGTAGGTAGCTAACACAATAAATTTTTTGCACATAGGTACCCGATCCATATAACACGTTTGGGTACCATATATCAACACATTTGGTTACTCCATATAACAGAAAATGGTACGACGTATGCTATATTTAGGTACGCCCTATGTAACACAAAGGTATGGCGTAGGTACAACGTATGCTATATTTAAGTACCCTATATCAACGTGTTATATTACGCAATATACACATAGGAAGGTACAACATGATTAAAGAAACTGGTAAAAATCGGGTACCTATCTGTAAAATTTTCTGACATGAGTACCTATGTGTAAAAAAAATTTATTCAATTGGGTATTTTTCTATAAATTCACCAATATTTAATAAATAATAATAAAATTGAAAAAAAACAAATTCGTTGTTGAAAACTATACTACCATGGCCTGAATAATAAACCATATTACACGGCCCATTTAATCCTTCAAACCAAAATTTATTGGGCCAATAGTAAATAATTGCCAAAACATTTCAGAACAAAGCGTATAACAGCACCGTAAGGAATTTGAATCCTCTCATTTTCCTCTGCAACTAAAGCTCTGTCTCAAGAACCTATTGAGTTATATAATTACTAAAACTCCAAGAAAGAACCAACTCAGCTACAACACTTCCAGCTTCACCAGAAGCATGCACTTTTGAATGGTTCAATTCAATCACAAAATGGATAAAATCCGAGAGATTTATAGCCTCATATGAATAAGTACCGATCCAAAGAAATAAATAATAAATACTATTGGCTAGCTGGTGACTTGTGGCCTTGGCTTGTAATAGGAACAAGAGCTCGAGAATCACCAGTTTCTTCGTCCTCGGTAGCTTTTTTCTGCAAGGTGAAAGAGAAACACAAAATCCGATAGGTGAAACTAACAATGTAGTGAAGAGAAGATCTACTTCAGCTCAGCAATGTGTTTCATGATCTATCTAGAATCCCTTTACTACAAATCTCATAAGAGAAAAGTTCGTTAGCATAATCAGTCAACACTAGGCTAGTATTTTTTGTGTGGTGAAATAAAGAGGAGAGGAATCACCAACCTTGTTGATCAACTTCTCTCGAGCACACATAAATTCGTAATACTTGCGCATCAACATCTCTTCTTCTACCTACAAATTACAACTTGAAAAGTCCAATTGATTTGGTGGAAAAAAAAACCAACAAAAGAAGACAGTAGGAAATTGAATGAAGAAAGAAAAGGGGGAAAGAGAAACCTGAAGGGTATGCAACTCGTTAGACATTGACCTATACGCATCCATCACAAGCTCGTGTTGCTTCTTCAAATGCCTGTCGATCATCACAAAGAATCAAAATAGCGCAAAGATAAAAAAAAAATCGAGTCAGGATAGATTACGGTCTTGAACACAAGCGCGCGAAGGTTACATGAGAAAGCAAAATTCCCTACCTGAGCATATCACCCGAGTGCTTAGGATCCATCAGCTGAGAATTTGGGCAGAAGCGATTCAATCGTCGAAGATGGAACCAGAAATCAACAAGCAATTTGAAAAGGTCGATGTTTTGAGGTGATCTAAGCTCACGACATGATGAGTTTAGGGCTTATAAGGTGGTCTCTGTACAAATTCATCAGTCCTAATGGAATGGCTATTATTTTGGGCCTTGCAACTTAAACCCATAACAGTAGAAGGCCCATTAATCAGAAAATACGCCCAGCCCAGCCCACGTAATGTCAATTTATTTAATATTTAATGAGATGAAGAATCCTATAATATTTCTTACAAAAAAGAACGGTGGAAAATGTCCTCAAAGTCGGAAAGAGGCTTTTGGAAAAGAAAAATTCCATCACCTCATCACCCCAAATTCGCAATGTACGAAAAATAAATAAATTATAACTACTATTTTATTCTTCCATCTCCTCTCTAGTAGCATAGCAGCAACAGGTTGGTGAGGAACATCCATCGTCTCCCTACTCTTCATGGCTAATGTAAGTAGAAAGAAGAACAGTTCTTTCTTTAAGCTTTTAGTTATGCTTTTGTTGTCCTGACGATAGACACGTGTCACAGGTGGTGGAGTTGAAGGTTTACCTCCATTGTGACGAATGCATTAGGAACATCTTCAAGGCCATCAAGAAAATCCAGGGTATTTATTCATTCACTCATTCGTTAATTCTACTAAACTAAGGTAACACTTCTCTTCTCTTCTACCATCCATCCCCCCCTTGAATGATGTGAATGGCAGATATTGAAACATACGATGTAGACAGACAGTTAAACAAGGTTACAGTAACAGGCAATGTCACAACTAAGGAGGTCATTAAGGCTCTGCACAAGATAGGGAAACAAGCAAGTACATGGGAGGAAGAAGAACATTCATTAAGAATACCAAACTGATATGTAGTAGTAAGTTAGTAGCAAGCACCTTATGTCCCCATTCCCATTTATAATTTGTCACTTTTATTTTCAAAATCAAGCCCAGTCGGTATTTGCTTCAGTGCAGAAAAAAGACACCAATACAACAAACAAACAAACAAACAAACAAAAGGTTCGATATGAGCCAATGTAAGAATGGAAAATTTCTCAAAAATTAAGTCTTTCGTTTCGATCGACTCTAGTTGATACCGGGAAAGGACGGCAACACAGCAACGAGCGGATCTCCGTAACCTACAGCTTCTGCAAGCGAACATAGATAAAGAGTGTTTAAAAATGAACACACAAAAGCTACATTAATGTAATAACCGACTACATGGACCTCGATTGATGTAATGGGGGGAAAGAAACAAATTATTAAAGCATATATTACTTAAGAGTTAAGACCAAGTAACTTACCCCCATCCTCGTAGAGGAGCTTCAGAACCTCACCAGCCACCTCCGACTGCAAAAGGGTTATGAATCAGACAAACAACATCTGTAATTGAAAGGGAAATAGACTGAGTTGAAACTGAAAGCTTACTCTGACAGGAAGTTCTCCACCAAAACGATCTAAATACCCAATAATTTGCCCCTCCTTGATCACATCACCCTGAAAAAAGAAAAAAAAAATGTGAAAAAAAATAATCACTCAGAAGTCAGAGCCACACTACATAGCACGCTTTAACTAATTCCCAGTTGGGTTGATGGATAACATGGAGATATGAAGTTCAAGGGACAAGAAAAGTAAAACAATTTCAAAGGTCTTCAATGTTCTTTGTAACACAAAATGGAAAATCCATATAAGCATGGATAAGAGTTATTACCTCCTTACAAGCAAGGGGTTGTTTCTTTCCCTTCAGAGTCCTGCTCCTTCTGAATAAACCAACCTGGAAATCGAAAGATACTCAATATATTGCAGTAAACATATTATCAAAAGAGTGGAGTGTCTGCACACATCGGCTGTAAAGAAACCCAAGCTAATGGTACTTCAAGTTAACACATATTTATGGAAAAATAAATATATAAAAGCAAGTTGATAAAAATTCATACAGCAGGCGATGCTACTAGAACATAACCACTGGATCCAGATGCATCCAGCTTAGCAAGTTTAGCTCCCGTCGCTGGGGCAACATTAACAACTGGCATCACCTTGTTGGAGGATTTAGGTTGGGTTGAAGGGGGAGAAGGAGCTGATTGAACAGAAGGCACGTTTGTTTGCAAAACGGTAGGCGCAGGGGCAGTTGGGCCGTCAATGTTACGCTTCATATGCATTTCAAAAGCTCCAAACTGATTATACGTGACACAAAATCAGAAACGAACGTTGAAAATATGGATCAAAGCTTATTATATCCAGCTGGGGGAATATAATGAATATCTGTGATTGATTTCATTCCATGTCCTTTGCTGATGAGTGCCATTCAATCGATGCAAATGGAAGCAAATTTACCTTCACTTTTATCTCTGCGATCTTTGTCTCGTCACAAACTTCAGTGAGCAGGGCCTGAGGAAAATTTAACCGACAGTTTCCATAACAACATGAAAAACAGAAACTTAAACATTAACTTTTGCATAAAAATCAGACGCATAAAAATCACGAGAGGCAACTATTATAGCATAACGCCAGAAAAGAGTACGGGTACCTCGAAGCCACTGGGAAAAGAGGCACTCAGCGATTTTTTCTCTTGTAAACTCTGAATATTGTCCAATGAAACAGCTCCCTTCGCATCACCTGAATTGGATACATACGCATGTCAAAACAAACACAAAAATTAGCACGAGAAAGATTCCTTTCTATGATCTTTATCAAAAACAAGGAAGCAACTCTGTACTCACCATTTGAGTTGTCAAGCAGAGTAGCATCAGAAGCCTTTGCACACGATACAAGTAAAGATCCCCGCCTCCTTGTCGACAAAATTCCCTTCCCACCACAGGCTAGGTTGGAGCGGGCTGCTTTGTTCATAACAAGCATGGCTGGTTGTTCGAGCACAGTCCTCAAACAAGAGTTTGTACCGACGGCATCTGAGCATAGCAAGAATCACTTATGACAGCTCCAATTCAAGATCGTTGTCCTTTATATTAATAGTAAAATTCTTCCTTTGAGAAAACGTGAAAATATGAAAGCTCCAGAAACAGAGATATCTATCACGCATAATATCAGACTAGGGTTACAATTTATATTCCAACTTCATCTGATGAACGAACACCTTATTAAAAGCTAAGAACAGCGTACAACAATGAAACCTTTAAAACATCTCTAGATCTACTTGGAAACTCAGATCACCGGCGACATCGTATATATACGCATTGGAACACAAGCCACGAGCTGAAACCCAAAGTAATATCATCAACGCAATACCACACAAAAAAGGACATAAATTTTTCGATATGAGCAAATGCAAAAGAGATGACAGAGAAAGAAGTGACTCACATTGGAAGGAGCGGATCATAACGGCAGAATCCATGGCGACCACAACAAATCAGAGCTGAAAATGTATCGATCTTCTATATAGGGAAGCGATGACGATGAACAAGGGGATTTATGCGTGAGCCTGTTAATAGTGCTGCATTGAAGTGTCCGCCAGTTCTCATCGGTTTCTCCACCTACTTTTGAAAAGGTTTCCCAATGCTAACGTGCGCCGTCTATATCCACGTAGCACTTTATCCTGCGCCCTTGGATTCTTTGTTATATTTAGCAACTTTATATTGGGCTTGATTGGGTTTTTTAGATTTGGCCCAATGGGCTTATTTAGAGTATATATCAGTTAACTCAAATTGGCCCAATGGGCTTGCGTTGAGGCTTTGATCGCCATATTCGCATTATTGTATTATATAGTCTTTGTGCGAAATGGGCATGTTGTCTTCTGGTACATGCAATGCAAGGCTTTAAGGAAACTACCTTTGTTTCTTAGTAAAATGTGCAATCTTGTCAAAACCAATAATATTGGTGATATATGTGTCTTGAAAAAACCAACTAGACTTGTATAAAATAATCCATTGAGTAATTGTATAGCTACCTCTTGTCAGAAAACGCCAAAGAGTTGGAGAATAACCCATGCAAGTTGGCAAATTGATGATAAAAAGAACCGCTGGCATGCTTTTCAATTTGTCCTTGGTGTAGGAATAGGAACCCTTGTACATCATAAAACTATTGCACGAGTTTTTTAGATTATCCCGGCCTTTTATATATTTCTTGCCTGATATATATTTATACTCATATCAAACCACGATATCATATCAACTTGATTTTGCAATAAATTTGGCCGGATAAGATACAACCCAAACGACTGATTTGTGACAATTGATAGACCACCGAATTGATTATAGATAGGGTCTTCTTCGTGGGGCAGGGTTTTTAAGACCGGAACGGACCGCCGATTCAGGTCGGTTCTGACCGACCGGTCAAACCTTTTTTTAATACATATGGGGTGCTAAATTTATAGGTAATCTGCTTGTGGTGTAGTGGTTGAGACTTTTAATTCTAAATTTAGGATCTTGGTTCACGTCCCACTTACGCCATTTTATTTAGAATAATATTTTTATTAAAGGAAAGGAAAAACGAAAATTGAATTATTACACTTCACAATTAAATCGTGCATTGAATTTTTATTTATTGTTAGTTCTCTATATATTGATTTATATTTTAACATATAATTATTTATTAATTTTTTATTGCTAAACACATTTTATTTGATTAATTCATTCAAAATATATTTATTATATTTAAAAATACCGGTTCAAGTCCGGTTTGATTCCGGTTTTATATCGTTTAAACCATTAAACCTTAAACCACTAAAATTTTCGGTCCCGTTCGAAAACCATATCGTGGGGTTTGTAATTTCAAAGATGACAAGTTGCCAAAAGTGACGAATTACCAAATTGGAATAAAAGTACAATGTAATGGAAATTAAATTAAAAAAAAAAAAAGAAGGTTGTAATGGTGGAGGTAATGTCCTATATATCGCGCGTAAAGTTAAAAACAAAATCAACTTAAAAAAATAAAAGAAGAAGAAGAGAACCTTGTTAAAAACTCAATTGGCAAAACCTATACCTAACTCAAGAAACAAAGATAGTTACGCATTGAGGGTTTTCTTTCTTTCTTTCTATGATAGGACATTACCGTAACTGCCGCAGATATCACGTTCTTACATAGTAATGTTAAAGGCCTAGTTGCAAGGCAAGGCAAGGCCGGCCTTCAAAATTATCACCAACTTGCACTTAATTTCCCTTTTCTTACATCTATCTTTTCGATCTTCACCTTTAAAACCTCCAAAAAACACCTTAACTATCGTAAATAATTATCTCTCTATGTATATGAAAAACTTCCCACTGAAAGAAGTGAAAAAGGAATAGAAAAAGAAAAATGCCTTCTTCGCTTCATATTCAAAGGGTCAACAGTCCGATGATAACAACCCACAAACTACGCAGCACAGAAGACTCGAATAAGCAGCTCCACCGCCGCGTCGTCACCGCCGAGATGCCGTCGGACGCGATGCAGTACCACGCGCACGGCGACGTGGGCCCCGCCCAGTGCTCCTCCGTCATCGTCCAGCACGTCGGAGCCCCCGCGGAGGCGGTGTGGGAGCTGGTCCGCCGGTTCGACCAGCCACACGCCTACAAGCACTTCATCAAGAGCTGCCGCGTCGTCGCCGGCGGGGACCCGCGGCGAGTGGGCGCACTCCGCGAGGTGCGCGTTGTCTCCGGCCTGCCGGCCGGCACCAGCACCGAGAGGCTCGAGATGCTCGACGACGAGAGGAGGGTGACGAGCTTCCGAGTGGTGGGCGGGGACCACAGACTGAAGAACTACAGGTCGGTGACGACCGTGCACGAACGCGACGGCGCCGGCATCGGCGGAGGAGGAACGGTGGTGGTGGAATCGTACGTGGTGGACGTGCCTGAGGGGAATACGAGGGAGGAGACCTGCGCGTTTGTGGAAACCATTGTGAGATGTAACCTGCGGTCTCTGGCGAGGATAGCTGAGAACATGACGATGAAGAAGACGACGATGGACAATATTGGCCAGAATAATAAGTAATTAATAACCATATATATATTGTTTTTGGTCTCAAGCTATGTTTAAAGATTAGGTTTTTATTCATTTTTTCTGGGTTTTGTACAGAGAAACTGATTAAGTGGTAATCGTTTGATTGCAATGGCTGTTTCATTAAGATGGCACAGAGAGAGAGAGAAGAGAGAGAGAGAGAGAGAGAGAGAGTGGCATGATTTCACAATTCTACCTTGAAATTACAATAATCGAACAAAAGGGAAAAATAGAAAAGGGTTAAAGCGTAGCATTCAACATGTTTATTGCTCATTAAAATCTAAGATTCGAGACGTAGCTTGTTCACTTGTTGTACAAAGGAAAGGCACAACTTCGTACGTTCTTTCATCATGTTATGTAAATGCCAACTTGTCACGTAGTATCTTTATCTCAGATTTATATACATTTTCATAATCGTTTTAAATAAATTTACAAGTTGGCCCGCCACAAGTGGGTAAAGGTGGGCACTCCGGTTTAAATTCGATACCCGATGTAATATTTCGCATTGGATTTCGGGTAGCAATATGCTACCCGATCAGGTTTATCGGATACCGACTCCATTTAAAAAAAAAAGGATTGATTTAATTAAATTAATTTGCAATTTAAAATATAAAAAAAAATCAAAATATAGAACTGTGGTGGGCTTCCTAAGGGTGGCACACACTAAGAAATAAGGCCTCATCATCTTTATATAGAAATTATTCCCACCTAACCAAGTGAAAAATCGATGTGGGACAATTAAGTGTATGGACAATGGACAATGGTATCGTATTATATAGTATATTTTTTATATAAAAATAAAGTAAAATGCTTGCTTGGCTCAGTGGTTGAAAGTAACTGTGTATGTCATTTTCTTTAGAGATGGGTTCGAATTCCACTTTCCTCTATTTTTTAACTAATTTAAGTGTAAATTTTAAAAATAAAAAAAATAGAAAAAAATAAACCAAAGCCGAAACCGGGTCACGAATTTGAACGGGACGGGATTGGGTATCAAAGTAACTATCGGAAAAAGCGGGTACCCTACCCGAAAACGCGAACCCCGAAAAACCCGACCCGATCCCACCCCTAGGCAAGCAATCAATCTTGCTATTGAATACAACTCTTCTTAATCTTAATTGACGTCTTAACATACTCCCTCCGATTTTATTTACATGTCGTTTTAACTCTCTAATTTTGTTTCTAATTAGATGTCGTTTTACAGATTTCAATACATTATTATCATATTTCCAGTTTTACCCCTTTTTATGATTTTCAATGGAATATGTTAAATATGCTAACTAATTAATTAGGGATATATTAGACATTTTATTCTATTTTTTAAAGTGAAAAAACCTTAAACGGCGTGTAAATAAAATAGGAGGGAGTATATAGCTAGTGCCATAATTTCCCGTGCAATAAGAAATACTCCCTCCGGTTTTATTTACATGTCGTTTAAGGTTTTTTAACTCATATTAAGAAATAGAATAAAATGTCCAATATACCCCTAATTAATTTTAATGAGAATTAATATTGATAGGGGTAACCTTTTGCCCAACATTCCTCCTAACCGTACCACCTGAAGATAGTGATTTAGCGGGCATATTGACAGATGGGGTGAACCCCTGGGTATCTATGACTATGTACGGACGAAGTAGATGGGTGCTGACGGGGAAATAGTCTAGCGGGAAATATTGGATCTGGCCGACCAGGGGACACGTGGGCCGTTGTGATTGGTCGACATTGTGAGCAGGAAGGAGGCGCGCCAGTCTGACATCCGTACGCCTGCTGATGATGTGTCTCCTATGAGGTACCAAACGTCACCATCACGTGGTCCCGCAGAGCTGCCAGCTAGGACGTAAGAGAGAAACGGAGTATGTGAATAAGGGAGAATAAAAGAGAGAGAGAACGGATTCGTTACAAGACACTTAGAAAAATACTGTGTTCATCTTCTTCATTCTCTTTAACACCATTAAGGCACTGTAACGAGCGAGGTGAGCTTGAGGGTGTATTTTCCGACTGTGACTAGTGGATACTATTTTCGGCGGCCCGTGGACGTAGGACACCTGTCCGAACCACGTACATCTGCGTCTCTGTCATTTCTTTCTTTCTCAGCACCTAAATGTAGATCCTAAAAGATACTAAAACGTAAGTCCTAGCCCGTTTCACCCATCACCACTCTTCCCGGACAAAATACTGTTGATCGGGGTCGTACCTGCATCAAATGGCGCCGTCTGTGGGAAAGATGGTCTGAGACGTGAGAGCGCTGGGCAGTGATAGCAAGGAAGGCAGGCTGTTTCTGGGCCTGTTTGAAGATAAGGCGAGGAAGGTAAACCGAGTTCGTGTCTGGTTGAAGGCAAGACGTGAGAGAGACCATAGGAAAGTGTTGTCGTCAGAAGGGCAATAAGCCTTAAGGACGTACAGAAGTTGGCTATGATGGAAGGACAACCATCGTTGGCACAAGACCTGCAAGGAAGGTTTGAGGAAGTTGCAGGGGAAGCAGGGAAAAGTCCCGCGTCGGCCCCAACATTGGCCTCGCCGATCGAGACCCCGATGGTGGCACCGACACCCACCTTCGCGGGACCGTCCGGGGCGGTTCCACCTCAAACTCCCATAACCATGACGGTGGAACAGCTAGATCTATTGGTAAAAAATGCGGTGGATGCGGCTATAACTGCTAAGAAAGCGAGGAGCAAGGGCAAACGGAAGCAGCCCCCCTCCGTCCGAGGCAGGACCTCAGACGGACATGTCTCAGAGTGGGCGGAAACGGCAGGAGAAGACGCGATGGCTGAAGAGGAGACCTCACGTACATCCCCAGAGAGGAACCCGTCTAGGAGAGAGGTTGCCCAGGAAGGAGGTGATGACGGACCATTGAATCCAACACCCAGACGAGGTGAAGAGCCTGTCCGAGGAGTCCAGGAAGGGCCAACAAACCAAGGGAATGTAGCACCTCCGACAACCCTAGCCAGTGGGTGCAGGAGACAGGGAGACAGGAGAACCAACGAGCAGAAAGTGGAAGGGAGAGCTGTCAGTTCGGGGGGACAGGAGCTCAGAAGACAGATGTTGGACTTAAAGAAAATGGTAGATGAGATGCGAAACAAGACGAATAGGCCACACCTCCGAGGATTGCACCAGGCCGGTACGCCTTTCGCAAAAGGACTGTTGGAGGGGGAGGTAGCGCTCAACTTCAAACAGCTGCCGTATGAGTACGATGGTACCACTGATCCTGAGGAGCATGTGCTGCGTTTTAAGAATACCATCTTGTTGCATAACTTCTCGGAAGGAGTGAAGTGTAGCGTTTTTCTGACAACGTTGGTGAGAGCTGCCCAACAGTGGTTCAGTCAACTAGAACCTGAGGTTATCCATTCATTCGAGGAGTTCCAAGAAATGTTCATCACCCAGTTTGCCAGCGCTCGAAAGCCCCCAAATCTGATATGTCTTTGTTTCAAGTCAGGCAGCGACCAGACGAGAGCCTTCGGTCCTACGTCAGGAGATTCAATGTGGCGGCCTTAGAGGTACCCTCTGCGACTACCTCTGTTAAGATTAACGCTCTGGTTCATGGTTTGCAGGTGGGTGATTTCTTTGCGTCGCTCTCCAAAAAGCCCCCAGAAACGTTTGAGGAACTGCTGAGCAGAGCAGATAAGTATATAAATTTGGAAGAGAGCAGGTTGGCGAAGATACGAGAGGTAACGACTCGGGCGGTACCTAAGAAGGAAATGCCAAGTCATAATCGAAACAAGGAAAATGTCCGAACCGTTCACCCCCAGCTATCAGGAGGCCTATGCCAGGCGGCGCGAACAGATTTCTTCCCAGATATCAGAGGTACACTCCCTTACGAACAAGCCTAGAAGAGGTCCTGGCTGTGGCGACAAGACATCCAGACATCCGGTACCCTCGAGCCAGCCCTCGGGGATATCCGAAACCCACAACAGGGTCCTTCTGTCGTTATCATAACGAATATGGGCATCACACGAACAACTGCACACACTTGAAGAATGAAGTGGAAAGGCTGATAAAAGCAGGGCACCTGAAGGAGTTCGTATATCGAGATCGAGGACCGGTTCCACCCCTGCAACCCAGGGAGAGGGAAGGCCCGGGGCAGGATAAGGGAAAGCAGCCTATGCTGGAACCTAATAGGCCTGGGCCCAGCCAACCAAGGGCTCACATTCTCATCATAGTTGGGGGCCCGGACGGCGGAGACTCAAACAGGGCACGGAAGTCCTATGCCCGGATGAAAGGAAGAGGAAAAGCCTTGAGGGGAGACAGCCTGGTAGGTCAAATGGAAAGCATAGGGAACATACAATTTGGGGCACGGGATGAGGTCGACGTCGTGCGGCCCCACAACGACGCTCTCGAAATCACCACGGACGTAGCTGGATACAACGTGTCACGGGTATTCATAGATGGAGGCAGCTCAGCGGATATAATGTTCTTGGATTGCTTCAAGCAAATGAAGTTAGCAATGGAGCTGAAGCCGGTGACTACTTCTTTGTACGGATTCGGGGGAGCTGGTATCCAACCCTTAGGCCAAGTCACACTCCCAGTGGGACTGGGAGAGGACCCCAAACGGGTGGTACGAATGGTTAACTTCCTGGTGGTCGACGCAGTTTCTTCATACAACATCATATTAGGGCGTCCATCTATTAATGGATTTAAAGCTGTACCTTCGACGTATCACCTGAAGATCAAATTCCCAGTAGGCGACCAGGTGGGAGAGGTCTCGGGAGATCAGATCAGCTCCCGCCGCTGTTACGCTAATGAGGTCAAGGTCGTGACGGGGGGAAAGGAGAGAGACGGAGTCGAAGCTAGGCAAGCCAAGCGCACGAAACTGGGGGAGGAGGATGGCGGACCTACGAAGCTACAGCCCCAGCCCGACGAGGAGTTAATGACAGTAGAGCTCTACCCAGGAAAGGAGGGTTTTGCTACTCAGATAGGGACGAAGATGGGTGAGGAGACAACGTCGCAGCTGGTCGAATGCCTTAGACGAAACGCTGATCTCTTCGCCTTCTCCCCGGCGGACATGACCGGAGTAGACCCTACGATAGCCATGCACCACCTGAACATATTGCTAGGAAGCCGCCCGGTGAAGCAGAGACTCCGACGATTTGTAGTTGAGAGAGATCAAGACATCAAGGCCGAGGTTGGGAAACTAATCAAGGCGGGGCACATCAAGGAGGTACAGATCCCCACCTGGCTGGCTAATGTGGTTATGGTCAAGAAAGGGAATGGCTCCTGGAGAATGTGTGTAGATTTCCGCGACCTTAACAAAGCTTGCCCCAAAGATCACTACCCTCTGCCGAGGATAGATCAGCTAGTGGACTCTACGTCCGGATGCGAGATGTTAAGCATGATGGATGCTTATCAGGGGTACCACCAGATAAAGCTCAACCCGGGCGACGTAGACAAGGTTTGCTTTGTCACAGCGGGGGGCACATACGGTTACATCAGGATGCCTTTTGGGCTTAAAAACGCAGGAGCTACTTATCAACGGATGGTTGATACCGTGTTTAAGAACCAGCTGGGGCGCAACATGGAGGTGTACGTGGATGACATGTTGGTCAAGTCGACGTGGACCAAAGATCACATCGCCGACCTGGACGAAGCTTTCCGAACCATCCGGACATGTGGCATGAAGCTGAACCCCGAGAAGTGCACCTTTGGAGTGCAGTCGGGAAAGTTTATAGGGTATATGGTGACAAAAAGGGGAATAGAAGTCAATTCCAACAAAGTGAAAGCCATACTGGAGATGCAGCCACCCCGGAACGTCAAGGAGGTCCAATGCCTAACCGGTAGGCTGGCGGCATTGAGCAGATTCATCGCCAAGTCCGCAGATAGGAGCCTACCTTTCTTCAAGATACTCCGGAAGGGATGTCGGTTTGAGTGGACAGAGGAATGCCAGTCGGCATTCGAAAGGCTAAGGGATTACTTGCACAATATGCCGTTATTAACTAAACCATTGCCTGGAGATGAGCTAATCTTGTACTTTTCCACAGGGGAACGTGCCGTGAGCTCGGTTCTCCTGAAGGAGGAAGGCGATGCACAAAGACCGGTGTACTTCGTGAGTAAGACGATGAACGGGGCCGAAAGCAGATACTCGAAGATTGAGAAGGCAGCCTTGGCAGTAATGGTGTCTGTCCGGAGATTACGCCCATATTTCCTATCTCACAAAGTACGGGTACGCACCAATTTACCTTTGAAACAAACTCTGAGCAGGCCCGATCTTTCCGGAAGGATGGTCAAATGGGCAGTTGAACTGGGTGAGTATGACGTCGAGTTCGAAAGGCGACCTGCCATTAAGGGACAGGCCTTGTCGGATTTCCTGCTGGAATCTATCCATGGAGAAGCATCACCGACCTGGAAGGCCTACGTCGACGGCTCGTCAACATCGACAGGAGCAGGAGCAGAAATCTTGATCATCACGCCGGAGGGAGATGAATTGCAGTTCGCAGTGACCTTGACTTCCAGGCATCCAACAATGATGCCGAGTATGAGGCCCTAGTGAAAGGGATGGAGATCCTAAGTAATCTGGGAGCTGCAGGGGTAATCATGTACTCGGACTCCCAATTAGTGGCTCAGCAGGTCCAGGGGAACTACGAAGCTAAGAACGAGAAGATGGTGAAGTATGCCAAACGAGTGGGGAGGCTGAAGACCTCCTTCGATAGTTTCGAAATACGACAGATTCCCCGAGAAGAGAATAATAGAGCAGATTCTTTGGCGAAGCTGGCTAGCGCCGCAGTCCCTGAGGGGACTAGGAAAGTCACTATGCTGACGGCCAGCAGGGAGGATCACACGGTACAGGTGGGATGTATAGGGGAAGAAGAAGATTGGAGAGCTCCTATCCTGGAGGCCTTGCGTAACCCCGAACATAGGGACGCAGGAAAATTCCGACAAAGGTTCTGCCTCATTGGAGGGGAGTTATATAAGAGGGCTTTCGTTCACCCCTACGCCCGATGTTTGTCCAAAAAAGAGGGGAAGTTGGTATTGGAAGAAGTGTATGAGGGATGTGCCGGGGACCACGCCGGGTACAAAGCAGTCGCTCGGAGAGTGATCAGGGCAGGATATTACTGGCCCACCTTATTGAGGGACGCCAAAGAGCTGGTGAAACGATGCGGGAGCTGCCAAAAGCACGGTCCCAAAATCCACGTGCCAGCGGAGGAGCTGGGAGTGATGCATTCCCCATGCCCATTTGATAAGTGGGGGATAGATATAGTGGGACCGATGCCCGTCGCCAAAGCCCAGAGGAAGTTCATTATAGTAGCTGTTGATTATTTCAGCAAATGGGTTGAGGCTAAGGCAGTATCAAAAATCGACGAAACTAACGTGATAGACTTCTTGTGGCATCACATCTGTTGCAGGTTTGGAGCTCCCCGGATTCTCATTTCTGACAACGGCACGCAATTTTGCGGGGCCAAAGTCCGAGAGTTCTGCACAGGAATGAAGATACAGCAGAGGTTCGTCTCCGTGGGACACCCCCAAGCCAATGGGCAGGTGGAAGTCACCAATCGTACTATCCTCCGGGGGATAAAGGCCAGGCTGGAGCAAGAGGGTGGCAAATGGTTGGAGTCTCTGGACCCCGTGCTATGGGCATACCGCGTCACTCCGCGAGAGGCCACGGAGGAACACCTTTCCAGTTAGTATATGGATCAGCCGCTCTGATACCTGTGGAGATAGGGATGGAGACGCACAGAGTCATCCACTACGAAGAAGAGCAGAACGCTCGGCTCCGAAGAGAGGATCTGGATCTAATAGGGGAAATCATAGAGCTGGCCTTGATAAGGATGGAAAGGTACAAAAGTCGAGTAAAAGCGGCTCATGATCGAAAGGTGAGGCCCCGACGATTCCAGAGGGGGGATTTGGTCTTAAGAAGGGCAGATGTACTCAAACCACTCAAGAAAATCGACTCGACGTGGGAAGGTCCCTACAAGGTGGCCCGCGTTTTAGGAGGCGGTGCATATGAGTTAGAGGACGAAGGTGGGCGTGGAGTGCCACGACCCTGGAATATCTCGAAGCTTAAGAAATATTATGCTTAGTGAGGCTTGAAACGATGTACATAAATCAAACAAGGAGGTGTACTCTTTTTCCTTCGCCGAGGTTTTATCCCAAGGGATTTTACTTGGCAAGGTTTTAACGAGGCACCATCCTCTGAATGAAACCGCTTTTCGGAAACGTGTGTCCCAATGGTACCCTTCCCACCAACTGACCCAGACGCGGCCGCGCAGATGCGCACTTATTTAGCCCAGATGTGGCCGCGCAGATGCGCACTTATCTAGTCCAGATGTGGCTGGCCCAGACGTGGCCGCGCAGAGGCGCACTGATAAGCCCAAATGAGGCTATGCAGGTGGTTCTTGTGTCGAGTTATCCCGCCCCCCGGACACCTCAGACAATCGCTCGGTAAGCCCGGGCGTGGCTGCTACTGATGAACCTCACAGGTCCCCAGGTCAGCCAACGATAACTTGCAAAAGGGAAGGGGTCTGACGATACTCAACAGGCCGGATGGAAGAAGGGAGGCGAGTGACAAGTTCGAGGCACTGTCGAGATCCCCGGGGTACGTCTTTCTGTCAGTTAAATAATTTCTTGAAAAGAGACTCCGACTTGAGTACAGCCAGACGGCATAACGATGGGAGAAAGTGACGCTGGTAAGGCCAAAAGGAAGCGTCCTTGGTATACTTCGAATATACTGACGAACCCCAACACTATTGGAAGTAGGGGGAGTGGAGAGTGGTAGTAGTGTAGGCCCAACCGTAGACAGCGAGAGGGGCTCAAAACATTTAAAGTTCGTACGTGATTGAGTCGGAAGACAGACAGCGAGAGGGAAAACATGCTATGACATCATAGAAACCCTCCAGAAAAAACAACATGCAGGGCTCAAGAAAAAGAAACAGCAACAGATGTCCAAAACAAGAAAATAACGAAAGGAGTCCGCAGAAGTAAAAACAACACTAATGGTTCAGAAACAGAAAACGGATTAGCAAGCTAAGAAGGGGGAGCGCTGGAACCGGCCGCAGAGTTGGGGACCTCTAAAGTAGCAGATAGCTCCTGTTGCTCTAACTCGGAGAGCTGAACCAGGAGGACCTCAGGCGAGACTTCCAACAGAGTAGGAGAGCAGTGAGGCACCCCAACAGACCAGAAGTCCAAATTTGTAGCCGCTACTGGATCCCCCTTGAATGACGGAGGGGCGCTCATAGCTTCCATCGCTGCATCCAATGTAGAGGTGGGCTCACGTCCAGCAGCGAAACCTCCTAAGAAGTAATGCTGCATAAAGGGTGCAAAGTCCACCAGAGAAAGGGTGTCGTGCAGATAGCCCTCGTGCCAACTCTGACTCAGCTGGGCCAGGAACTTCATACCCAAGGGGAGCCCATGAGATGCTTCTGACAAAGCTGGACACCTTCCAGCTTCCCCCTAAAATGACTACCCTCGACCTTAGCGGCGAAAGCTTGCTCCAGCTCAACCTTCAGGGTTCTCTCCCTCTCAGCTGACAGTTCCTTAGCCCTTAGTTCAATCTGGGCTTGCTGATCATCTATAAGCTGGTGTAGGCGAGTCGTGAGCTCAGCCTCCTTAGCAGCAAGAGCAGCTGCACTCTCCACCTCTAGTTGACGTGACTTCTCCAGAGCTAAGTCCCTCACACGAGCCTCGCGCTCGCTCTTCTCCTTCTCAAGCTCTTGCTCTAATTGCGCGACCTTTAAATCCCGCTCTGTGATCTTTTCAAGTAGGTGGCTCTCAGGGGAGGCAGGATCACCAGACGCCAAACCCCAAAGGGAAGTCGCGGACAAGAGAGTAGGCAACAGAAAGGACAGCTGACAATACCAAGCACGAATCAACAACGAAAACCAGCACAAGGAAGTTAGGGGCGAAAATTACCTTAGCCCAATGGTGGGCAGCGAGCTCGATAGCAGAGGCGTCGGACTGGTGATGAAGCGCTCTTTGTTGTTTGAAGGGCACAATGACCTGGATGAACTTCACCTTATCCCCGGAACTTAAAGAGTCGTAGCTGTCCGGCATGTTCAGCACCATCTTCCCATCAGCCTGCTGATCGACACCCCATTCAGAACCCCGATGGATGAAAGGAGTGAACTCTGAGGCGTCAGGTGAAGGAGGGGCTGTCTCCACACGCGGCCTTTTCCCCTTGGCCACAACAGTCTTCTTGTTTTTCTTCCGAGAAGGTGCAGACGAGGCATCCTTTCTGACAACATCACCCTCAGAGTCCGATATCACCACATCCGCATCTCGCGTGTTTGCTGTAGGAGGAGTGGTGCGAGGAGACGAGGACCTGATGGGAGATTTCCCACCCATCTCTGAGGCTGACGGGTCAGGTGCACCATGGCCTGATGAGGGAGGAGGTTCGATGGGAACGTCAGAGTCCTCTTGCTTGACGGGTAGAGCCCGGAATGCATCCCTCCAAGAAAATGACATACCTGCGAAAGATACATCAAGTCAGAAGGCAGACTGGAGAAAGAGGCCAAGAAGCAGGGGGAACCGGTTTACCCTCAGGATCGAAAGGTAGAGGCTGCGAGGAGAGACTGAAGTGATGAAGTAGGCCGGGGTAGGTCACCAACTCAACCATATCGAACTTCTTTTCAGAAGCCCGGAAATTCAGAAGGCGGAGAGCTGCTTCATTCTCTTCAGAACATTCCGGTTGGACCCCAGGAAGTCGTTGGGGCACCTGATGGACTCAGTGACGATGGGGGAAATCCCAATCACACCTGGTAGGGGTTACGAAGAAATAGAAGGGGCGCCACTCCTTGTCTTTATGGGAGCCCCTGCTAAGGAAGTGTACGAGACCGCGCGGATTCGCGCACAGATAAAAGAAGGGCGGGGTAGACTTGAGTTGAAACTGGGAAAGAACGAGTGCCACAGAAGGCCTCCCACCAGCGGCCGTGACCAAGGCATAGAAGGCTACCAACTGACGCATAGAGGAAGGACTGAACTGATTCAAGGGCACGCGATAAACCTGCGACACTGCCGCTAGAAAGGGGTGAACTGGAAAGCGGAGACCAGCCCTCACTTGGCTTTCCCAAAAGGCAAGGGACGAAGAAGGTGGAAAGTTGGCACGCTGACTAGGATTGGGGACGAAAAGGCGAAAATCAGAGCTGTGGAAGCCTTCTGGTACCAGCTTTTCCAAACGCTGATAGGTCGACTTGGAGGCACCGAACATCTTCCAGTCATCCACTCCAGCGCTATCTCCGGCAGTACCTCGCGAACGAGTTCGGCGAGATGTAGACGAGTCGGGGGCTGGTTGTGCTGGTGGTGGAGCGGCAGAGGAGGTTTCGGCGGGAGTGTGAGAAGAAGAAGGTTGGGGAAGATTGGATGCTGCCGCGCCTGACGATGGGGCTTTTCGCTTTGACCCCCTTCGGGCGGCAACACCCGGCATAACGGAGGACGCGGAGACACCCGGCGACGCCGAGCGAGTATCCTCGGAGACGCCGTTTTCAGATATTTCTTCGACGCGCAAAGGAGGAAAGGGGAAAACTTAGGATGAATCGACGAAGATACAGTAAATAAGGACAGGGGAAATCGAAATGATACCTCGGAAAGTCACGGATGAAGAAGAAATCGGGACACCGGCGATTCGGAGCACTGTGCGATTTGAGGCTAGACAATGGCGAAACCCTAAAGTGACGATTGAGATTTCGTTGTTTTTAGCTAAGTATGGGAAGCGATTTCAAAAGGGGGGAAAATAGAAGAAACCGCCCCGAGAAATTCAAAAAGCAGAAGTGACAGGCGGGGACACGTGTCACCCTAGGGACGTTACCTTCTCCTGCAAACAGCACAGGACCTGTCCCATCGACGTAAATACAATGCAGACCGGCTAAGGAGTCCGGAACCACTGAAAGGGAGGAATGTTCTCTCAAGTGTACTCCGAACTGTAATACTTGGCGTATTACACTTCAGAGTAGGGGGACTGGATGATAGGGGTAACCTTTTGCCCAGCATTCCTCCTAACCGTACCACCTGAAGATAGTGATTTAGCGGGCATATTGACAGATGGGGTGAACCCCTGGGTATCTATGACTATGTACGGACGAAGTAGATGGTGCTGACGGGGATAGTCTAGCGGGAAATATTGGATCTGGCCGACCAGGGGACACGTGGGCCGTTGTGATTGGTCGACATTGTGAGCAGGAAGGAGGCGCACCAGTCTGACATCCGTACGCCTGCTGATGCTGTGTCTCCTATGAGGTACCAAACGTCACCATCGCGTGGTCCCGCAGAGCTGCCAGCTAGGACGTAAGAGAGAAACGGAGTATGTGAATAAGGGAGAATAAAAGAGAGATAGAACAGATTCGTTACAAGACACTTAAAAAAATACTGTGTTCATCTTCTTCATTCTCTTTAACACCATTAAGGCACTGTAACGAGCGAGGTGAGCTTGAGGGTGTATTTTCCGACTGTGACTAGTGGATACTATTTCCGGCGGCCCGTGGACGTAGGACACCTGTCCGAACCACGTACATCTGCGTCTCTGTCATTTCTTTCTTTCTCAGCACCTAAATGTAGATCCTAAAAGATACTAAAACGTAAGTCCTAGCCCGTTTCACCCATCACCACTCTTCCCGGACAAAATACTGTTGATCGGGGTCGTACCCGCATCAAATATACTTATTGGAAGTTGTAATATTGCAAATCATAGAAAAGGGTAAAACTGGAAATATGATAAATATTTGTGTTGAAATCTGGAAAACGACACCTAATTAGAAATAAAATTAGAGAGCTAAAACGACATGTAAATAAAATCGGAGGGAGTATCAACGTTCCACTTGGAAGAACTGTCCTTAATTACGTTTTCCAACGAAACCTATATTTGTTGATATATATATTATGGGCCAGCAAGTTATGGGCTTTGTGGGCTAAGATAGACGTTCGATCCGTACTACATTAGTACTTCCCAAAGGAAGCACACAAACAGGGTACCGCGAATAAGGAACCGAAAAACGCAACGCAGTGATTAATTATCAGTAGTAGTAGCTGGGCGGCGTGGCTATGGAGGAATCGAACCCAAACAAAGCCCTAACGAGCAAGAGATTCTCGGACCTCGAACCTCCTCTGTCCGAAGAGGTCCTCGATGCCCTGAACCGAACCGGGTTCGAGTTCTGCACGCCGGTTCAGGCCGCCACCATCCCTTTGCTCTGCTCCTTCAAGGACGTGTCGGTGGACGCCGCCACGGGCTCCGGCAAGACCTTAGCCTTCGTTATTCCCACCGTCGAGATCCTACGCCGCGCCGCCGCTCCTAAACTCCACCAGGTCTCCCTTCAATTTATGATTTATTTTAAGTTTGCGGGAAAGATTTGATTTTTTACGCGGCTACATGCTTGCCATGGCTTTCGTTTTACTCATGTTTCATCATTCATTACATACAGGTTATGGCAATAATTATTTCCCCTACAAGGGAGCTGTCGTCGCAGATATATAAAGTTGCAGAGCCATTTATTTCGACATTGTCGAATGTGAAGCCTATGTTATTGGTCGGTGGAGTGGAAGTGAAAGCCGATTTGAGGAAAATAGAGGAGGATGGTGCTAATCTGTTGATTGGGACGCCTGGGAGGTTAAACGATATCATGGAGCGTGTGGAGACAATGGATTTTCGCAGCCTTGAGGTTTTTCTATCTGTATTTTGCAATTAAATTTGTGGGCTTAGTTCAGATGTTTGCATATTGAAGAGACCAAGTCTCATATGAACAATTTCTTGAAACAGATATTGATTTTAGATGAAGCTGATAGGCTCCTAGATATGGGATTTCAGAAGCAAATAAGTTCGATCATATCTCGCCTGCCAAAGCTTCGTAGAACGGGTCTTTTCTCAGCAACACAAACCGAGGCAGTCGAAGAGCTTGCCAAGGCAGGATTAAGAAACCCCGTGAGAGTAGAGGTTCGAGCAGAAGTGAAGAGATCGAATGAATCTTCTCAATCAAAGGCCTCTTCTAAAACACCATCTGGTCTTCACATTGAGGTCTATAAGCAAGTTGATCCTAGAAGACTAACCTCGTAGCTCACTTAGTCCTTAACTATGTGTGCATTGCTAAGCTCTGAGAAAACGTTAACCACATAAATAACCTCACATCTGTGTATTTCTTGCGCTGGGACGTTGCAGTATCTTCAATGTGAAGCTGACGAGAAACCAATGCAGCTTGTTAACCTTCTCATGAAAAATAAGGCCCAGAAAATCATTATGTAAGCTGGAAAGACCTTTGATTTTGACTTTTGTTAAGTTAGTTCTTTCTAGCTGATCTTTTTTGCCCCACCTACTGCAGCTATTATATGACCTGCGCCTGTGTTGATTATTGGGGAACTGTACTTCCTCGAATTCCTGCTTTGAAAGATTACGCCCTCGTTCCTCTTCACGGAAAGATGAAGCAGGTGATTTTCTTGATTTTTCCTTTCAATGAAATACTTTTCCTTTATTTCCTTCTGTTTCGTAAACATATGATTTCAGGCATCTAGAGAGAAGGCTTTAGCATCGTTTACAGCCCTTTCAAGCGGCATCCTTCTTTGCACAGATGTGGCAGCTCGTGGGCTCGACATTCCTGGCGTTGACTTCATAGTGCAGGTAATAAAAAGGCGTTCTTTGTTTCTTCCTTCCTAAAACACGAATAGTGTTTTCTCGAACGATAAAGAAAAACGAAAATCTAAAATAATTTTCTTTCTTTCTTCCCCGAGCAGTATGATCCCCCACAAGATCCTAATGTGTTTATACACAGAGTTGGCCGAACCGCTAGATTAGGACGACAAGGAAGTGCAATTGTCTTTCTGCTGCCAAAGGTTTGCTTATTTCTTATTTTGTTTTTTGATGGTAGATAAATTCCATTCTTGTTTCTGTTTGCTTAATTCATATTTTCATCGTAATCTTTAGGAGGAAGCGTATATTGAGTTCCTTCGAATTAGGAGAGTTCCACTCGAAGAGAGACAACCATACTCTGATGAGACCCCTCAACTCATCTCACAGGTAAAAGAAAAAACGTTTCTTTTTCTTTCGTAAGGCACATCTGATCTCATATTTCTTGAATTTGCGGGCTAATTACTATTTTTTCCCAGATACGTTCTGCTGCGAAAAAAGATCGTGATGTGATGGAAAAAGGAATCAAAGCTTTCGTTTCTTACGTCCGTGCTTATAAAGAACATCACTGTCCTTACATCTTCAGGTAGTAAAAATAATCTCCGCTTAATGTAATGGAATTTCGCGTTTTCGATCTCTAAATTATTTCCGCAATTACATTAAAAACCCAGATGGAAAGAACTTGAAATCGGGAAATTGGGTATGGGATTTGGTCTTCTTCAGATTCCCGCAATGCCCGAAGTAAAACACAACTCTCTTTCCACCGAAGGTTTCGTCCCCGTCGAAGATATTAACCTCGAAGACATCAGATACAGGTAAAGAAAAAAGAAGAAAAGAAAGCGCCAGACTTTCTTACATTTAAGGAAAGTCGATAAATTCATTATGAATATAATTACTCCGTGCAGAGATAAATCCCGAGAGAAGGAAAGAAGGAAAAACCTCGAAGCCAAACAAGCAGCGAAGAAGGAGCAAAAGGACAATAAGCAGAAGAAGGCGGCGGCGAAGGGTAAAACGGTCTCTTCGAGGAAGAAAACTGCTCGGCAAAGACGAGCCGTTCAGTCGACTGAAGATGCCGACGAGCTCGAAAGGGAATATCGACTTCTCAAGAAGCTGAAAAAGGGTAAAATCGACGAAAACGAATTCGCCAAGTTAACTGGGACAGAAGATTTGTTGTAAGATTTATCTAAGCTTATAAGTAGACGTGTTCAAACGGTTCACGGTTATAACTGCCGGTTTACGGTTAGTGAAAATCTATAACCGTAAACGAACCGCGGTAATCGCGGTTACGGTTACGGTTTGTAACCGGAGGAGCCGGTTACGGTTTGAACCGCCGGTTTACGGTTTTAAATATTTTTTTATTTTATTTAAAAAACCAAGAAGATGACTTCAATAAACTAAGAATTAATTTTATTTAGCAATGTCGAAAATTTTATTCCACTAAGAAAAAATACATTACACCTTAAAGTTTATAAAAAAATTACGATTGCTCAATCTTCGCTTCCGTTAGTGTTCGACGAACACTCGTCATAGCCATCTCCTTCTTCGTCCGTGTTGCTAAAGTTAGGTTCTTGTGTTCTTGCCTTGTTCAATCATCGAGCAAACATTGGTTCTCTAGATTTTCAACGGTTAATCTCGATCGCCTTGAATCCAATGTATATCCTCCAACGCTAGACGCTTGCTCAACGGAAACCGTTGAGGCGGGCACGTTAATATTTCTCTTGCGATCATTGTCAACGCCGGAAAAGATGCCACTCGTCGACCCACCACTTTAGAAGATGAAAATATTCTGATTTATACTCAAAAAATGACACAAATATCGGATCACATCCCGAGCTACTTCCACCTTCACCTTGTCGATATTCGAACGCATCCGAAGTATTACCTAAGTTGATCTTTTATGGTAAAACCGCCGGTTAACTGTCGGTTATAACCGGCGGTTTACGGTTTGAGAATTCTATAACCGTAACGAACCGATCAAATAACGGTTCGGTTACGGTTTGAACCGTAACCGTTGACCACGGTTAACTGAACCGTTGACCGACGGTTCGGTTACTGTTCAGTTGCGTTTTTTTTAAACTTTTGAACACGTCTACTTATAAGTTGATGTCATAGAAATAAATATATGCGTTCGCCATTCGTTCCCTTCTGTTCTCATGACTCGCGAGTTTCGAGTCATTATCGGATAATAAATGAAATTAAATTGAGTGCAAGCTTCAAGTGAATTAGCTAGGCTAGGGAGATATATTATTATTTTTTATTTCCAATGCTGATGGCCACAAATCTTTCTTACTGTTCTTACACTTTACCACGCGACATATGAATAATTCGGATGAAGTTACGTGGTCTCTTAATGTTAATACATCTCTAATTAACTAACCGCATGAATATGTGCTAATGCGATAGCTTTTCATTACATTTTTCTTCTTATAACCAGACAACGGACATTAGTTTGGGAAATGAAAGAAACCCTAATCACATGATAAACCGCTGGAGTAAGATGGGAAAATATCTTTTGTTATCTTAAAGATGATTTTATCCAACTTCGTCACTGATGTGACATAAAGAACATTACAACTAGCTGTTCGCCCATTATATATGACGACATTCATTCATCTCAATGCATCAAGAATTACCATCTGATCTGGCCTGTACCATTAGTTCAGCAGGTAATTATATAACTTCTCCGAATAAATTCATCGATTGATATAATATGTCTTATTAATATTGCATGTCCTTTGTTGTTATGATTAGGATCAGAAAGTAAGGAGGAAACCATGAAAGTGGAAGTAGTGAGCAGAAAGTTGGTGAAGCCAATAGCCCCAACTCCAAGACATCTCAAGGACTACAGCATCTCATACATGGACGAGTTAAACCCAGCGATGAACGTGGTGGTGATTCTCTACTACGAAAAAGTCAACGAGTTCCATGAAAAAGTCAAACAATTGGAGAAATCCCTTGCGAAGATTCTGTCTAGGTTTTATCCCTTCGCAGGAAGGTACGTGAAGAAGAACCACGTCGTTGACTGCAGCGACCAAGGTAGCTTGATGGTCCATGCCCAAGTGCTTGACCTTGAGCTCGCCCAGCTCACCGAGCCTGGCTCGAAAGTAGAGCCCGAGGAGCTCGACAATCTTCTCCCACGTAGAATTTTCCAAGCAGACGAAGAAACGGATCCTATTTTATCAATCCAAGTCACTGAATTTATCAAGTGTGGTGGAATGTCAGTTTGCATACTGATCTCTTACAGGGCCGTCGACGCATGTTGCATGGAAATATTCATCTCTGCATGGGCCAAAGCTTGTCTTGGAGAAGAAGAAGACATGAAAAGTTTTCCCATATTCAACGGTCCAATGCTGTTCCCAGGCAGGAACCTCTCACCCCTCGAATTCGACGAAATAACAGTCGAAAACGGTACTTCAGACAAAGTCTTGGCTCGAATTTTTACCTTCGACGAGGATGACATATCAAGGATGAGGGAGTACTGCAGTGCAAATATCTCAATAAAGAGCAAAGGCGAAACGACAATCCCAATAACAAGGCTCTCGCAAGTGCAGTTAGTTTTCGGGCTCATACTAAAGGCCATTACAAGCGTTGACCGAAGGGATTTACTAGTGGCGCAAGACGTCAACATGCGAGGAAGGACGAAGATGCCCCTCCTCCCTAAGCACAGCTGCGGAAACTTGGCCGCCCTTTCGATCACCGAGGTGGGGAGCGAAGAGAGTAGAGATATGGGATTCGAGGATTTCGCACGTGCTTTGAGCAGCGATGTAAGAAAGACAGTGGAGGGTTGTGGGAAAGTCGACCTCGACGGCGATGGAGGACAAGGGTTTTTGATCGATCCTTGTGTTTACGTGTATGAGAAGTTGTCGGGCGGTGAAGTCAACGTTGTCTGGGCTACGGATTGGTCCAAGTTTAGATTTTACGAAGCTGATTTTGGATGGGGAAAGCCTGTTTGGACAAGCCTAGCCAATGCTCTTATGAAGAACCATGTCTGCCTTTTGAGCGATAAACATGGCGAGGGAATCGAAGCTTGGGTTCAGTTGAAGGAGAGTGAGATGGCTTTGTTCGAATATCAACTTGAGCAGCTTCGAGTTTAATATATAGCAAAAGTAATTGACTGTTATATCGTACAAGTGACAGTGTAACTTCGACTGTCTAAAATTAAGTTTATCATTGGGATGATTATGAAATATAAACGTACTGTTCACATCTTACGACTGTTATTGCATGCACGTCGTCGTCGATCATCATCATCGTCGGGGTGTTTCTTTTTCTTCTAAATAATTAATCCTCGTGAATTCTCTCTCCTTGCAGACTTCGTTTTCTTCTCTAAAGATGGCTGCAGCTTTAGATCTTTAAAATCTACTTCTTTTAACTTCGAAATCTCTTGTTCGAAATCCAAAGGACTCTTCAGCCCCAATGCTCGAAAAAACTTCACGATCGAGAAATAACCCTTTATTCTTTCCATGAATTTCGTCGTTCGCCAGCGCCATTAACGGAAAGATATCTCATCTCTAATCGATATCTGTTTTTGGTCGACGAAAAGATGACATCTCTAAGACCAAACTTATGAAACTGTTTCGATAGGCTTTCTGTCTGAAGGAGATTTCTCTGCAACTTGAATTGCACGTGTGACTTGGGTTGGGGTGCCAAATGTGAATTTAGTGCAATCGGTGGGCTGTGGCTTTGATATTATTTCGGAGATTCTATTTGATTATCGTGTATTAGTATAATGATATAACACTATCTTTGTTTAATAAATTAATGATTGTTATAAGGTCGACTGTGCGTCCTAATCGTTGAATCTAACAAATGGGAGTTGGAACTATTATGAATTCTTAAATGTTACGCCTTTTGGATTGCTAGTGAGAACCCAATCTTTAATTATATGAAATTCCAACAAAACATTCTCTATATCTCATCAGCCGTTACCGGACAAATAAATGTGATGGTTGTTAAATTTTACCACATAAACTCATTGCTTTACCATTTTTCGTAATTTATTTATATCAAAATGGTATGAACGTATGTCTGTACCATTTAAGATGAGTAAAGGAGTACCATAAATTCAATTGATCCCATGCAATATGCTAAGTTTGGTTAAGTGGAGATTAATTCAACTTGTAAGTGAGAGATCGAAGTTGGTTCCCACTAAAAACCAAGTGAGGGCACTATCAACGCATTTTGCCATGAGTTGCTGCTATACATAGGCTCATCATATTGAGCAATAATAATCTAGGATGAACCATTACTTTTATTTTCATTATCTATTTTCTTTTCTTGGAGATTTGTGAAACATCTCATCCAACTTTTGTTGATGTGTATGCAATGCAATGCAATGCATGAATGAAGGGGACCCCCCTTTACACCCACAACTTCTTGTTGAACAATCATATTCCATCACCAATAGATAAGACCCTAGCTACCTATATAGGCATCATTAACTTTCTACTCTCTCCCATCAATCTCTCAAGAACATAAAGAAGTCATTTGTTGTAATAACACTAATCGCGGTACAATTAAGAATAATGAAATGATACAAGCAGGTGCACTTCTACAAGTTTGATGTACATGAATTAGAAAAAGAAGAAAAAACCACACTAGAAAAATAAATTGCAGATTGATCGATTCAACTTTAAAACATGTCATTATACTGATTTATTTGATAAAATATGATATATCTCATGCAAGAATAATACTACTACCCTCCCTCAACCAAATATACGAATATACAAACAACTTACCTTTTAACCACTTTATACAGCCCCGTTCCGCCTATATATAAATGTGGTGTGTGACCTAATTAAATTACTAGCATAACAACTAATCATCCTACTAGAAAAAATAAAAAATAAAAAGAAGCAAATGAGATCATCATCAGCAGTCAATTAGAAGCTCGGTCCACAACTTCATGCGCGGCCTGCAAATTCTTGAAGAGAAGGTGCGCAGCAAATTGCCAGTTCGCCCCTTACTGTCGATCGAGCGATCCCAATAAGAAATTTGTGAAGGTGCACAAAGTTTTTGGGGCGAGCAATGTGAGCAAGATTCTCAACGAAGTGCCCGAAAATCGAAGGGAGGAAACGGTCAATTCGCTCGTCTACGAAGCTGAGGTTAGGTTAAGAGACCCAGTTTATGGATGCATAGGTGCTATTGCTTCTTTGCAGTACAAAATGGCTGAGCTACAGCATAATCTTGATTTGGCCCGAGCCCGACTCGCAGCGTATCATAGCTGCCATCCTTCTTCGTTTGATAATAATTATTATCATTACGAGTGTAACAAGGATAATAACAATCATGCTGTGTTTTTGGAGAATAATTACAGTGGTGATCATACTTATGTAACGTTCCATCGGTTAGGTCAGTTTCAGTTTCCGTAACAGTTCTTGTCGATTAAGTTTTTATTTTACAGCATTTTGTGTTTGCAGTTGTAAAGCTTTTTATTCCAGGGTTAGTTTGAGTATCGACAACCGAGTACGATTAAGCAACAGCTTTGCAAATTTTCGGATAATATCAACTCAAAACATAAAAGAAAGAAAGATTGTACGTTATCTACCGTAGAGTAAGTAATTCGAAGAGCAGTTTTGCTTATTAATGCTAATTTTAATAAATTCTATCTTAGAGAAACATCTTTTGCCTTAGGCGTGATGTCCGAATTTAGGTGGCGTGCTTATATCAATAGCCTGGCATTCATTACAAAAGTAAAGATCATAGTTAGTAAATGCGCACACACATCGCATTGGAAAGTCATACATAAGCAAAGTACCCACAAGTTAATAATGTTTGTTATTCATTTATCTATCTTTATGTGATGAGAATCCAAGAGAACAGTCAAATCAAAAGTCAACGACCACATTGAATTGAACCTCGTTGTCCAGTTCGATGCACTAACAAAACCTTGAAACTTTATTTCAGTTAGTGCACCACTTGTTAGTAGGGCTGTTAAAAATTGACCCAACCCGCCAACCCGACACGAACCGCACCCGAAAATAGCAGGTTCGGGTTAGCATTTTTTACCTGTTTACGTAAATGGGTAAACCCGAACCCAACCCAGTTATTAAGTGGGTTAGGTTAGGGTTCGAATTTTCAACCCGAAATCAACCCGGAATCAACCTGAAATCAACCCATTTAACCCGAATAATATATATTATTAACATATTATTAATATAAATAAAATAAAAGGATTAATCCTAATTCTCTACCCACTCTCACGCTCACACATGATGTTTATAGAAAAAAATATTGCATTAGTTCTCCTCTTTTTGTTTAATTTGGATTTATAATTCTGAATTTTGTTTTTTTTTTCTTCTCTTTTTTAATTTTAAACGGGTTGGCGGGTTGGCGGGTTGGATTAGGGTTAAAGCAGGTTGGGTTTGGGTTTGATTTTTCAACCTGTTTAAGTAAACAGGTCAGGTCAGGGTTGAAGTTTTCAACCCGTTTATTAAACGGGTTGAACCCGAAGGTTATCCAACCCGACCTGTTTACCACGCCTACTTGTTAGTGTACCCAAATGGATCTTACGAGAAAGAAACGACAAACGGAAACGAACGAAAATAAAACAACTGCACAACTTCAACTCTCTGAAATATTGTAAGCCGATCCCTAACCATTCCTCTATATATAGAGTTGAAACAGTACAATTATTCTAAATTTACAGTTTAAAACAGTGTTATCAACTCCAACCATTCCTCTATATATCAATATTTCTTATTACTAAATTAAGTAAATGATTGAAAATTATTTCAATTACGAAAATAATAACAAACCTAAATTCACAAATAAAAATTTAAGAATACAAAAATTTTAAGTTATGAAATTTAAATGCATATAAAATCTAAAATAACAAAATTAGATTATTTTTGAGTAAAAAATATTTTAACAATTATCCAAATATAATATTGATGTATTTCATAGTTGAATAAAATTATAATATAATTTTTCATAACACTATGTATTAAATTAAATTTTTCAACAACTTTGTTATGTTCTTTCTTTAGAATTTTTTAAGGTTTTTACTAAATTATTGTACTTAATTTAAATATTTCATATTAACTTTTTTAATAAATAAATAAACGAATGAACAAAATAGAAAAGTGGGAACAGTATCGTCTTCTTCCCATCGTCTTCTTCACAGACCCAATCGACTTTTCTCTTTTTTTTCCCCTAATTCTCGGGAACAGTGTCTTCTTCCCATCATCTTCTTCACCAGACCCAATCAACTTTCTCTCTTTTTCCCTAATTCTCATCAATCGGCCAATTGTATAATTAAAAAAACAAAAAAAAAAGAATAAGGGGTAGCGGGTGAACAGTGCCTCGCGGGACACTGTACACTCCGCTCAGTTTGGCGTGGTGTTTAGCGTTGGGTTGGAGAACCCAAAATGCCATACTTCCAGTAGAACGCCAACAATGGTGTACGGTTGGAGATGGCCTAACTTGTAAGCAAAGGCGCAAAGTTTAAATTTTTACTAGTCAATAACATACCGCCAAGTTTTAATTGGCATGGCGTACGAAATAATTGAATATCGGTTCGGTTTCCAACGTGTCTTTTCAATTAAATCAATCCAACGCTGCCCATAATTGAATATTCCCCTTCTACTTCTAATCATGGTATATGGTATGTAACTCAGCTTTTAAAGAATGTTGATTACCTTCTGTCGTGAAGTTCAAACTCGGATTTATTCAACTCTTTTCTTTTCAACTTGAACCAAAAGATACAATCGAATTAGAAATAGAAAGAATACATTAGCAGCCATTTTCCAAAATAAAAAATAAAAATAAAAATCCAATCTTTAACGAGTTATTATACTCAAGCAAAAACATGCTCCTCCGCATACATCTGATCAACCCAATCGCCACCATCACCAAAAGTCGAGTTTCTAACAAGCGAATCAACCCAAGAAACGTCAGGCTCGTTCGCAGCAGCCACCATCGACGAGGGCAATTTCGTCAATTCACCGCTCCTCAAACCAAAAGACGAAGACTTCCTAAGCTTGCTAGCATCCTCGTGCCCATTAAATCCCCAGTCTACCCTCCCCTCGGGCAAACCCCACTCCCCAAACTTCGACGAGCCCAAAGGAGGCGTCGTCGATCGATAACCTCCTCCAACTGCAGACCTCTCGACGAAACTCTGACTCCTCTTAGCAAAGGCAGACGAGCGCGAGTTCATAACAGCTTGAGCCACAGCAGCCGAAGAGTCGAACCCAACTGCACTTGGCTTTCTTGCGGGCGAGGAAGAGTGGTTCGAAGGGTAGCTCGCCCTAAGCTGATTCATATTCTGCATTAGCTGAATCCCAGTTGGAGACTGAAGCTGCAGCTGAGACAAGCTTGCGTACGGAGAGGAAAGATTCGCCATCTCGTCCACCATTTGCGTCCTTATCTTCTCAAGGTTAAGAACGTCCAGTTCCATGTCTCGGGCGCTCAGAGTCGCCTGAAGTCTGCTTCTATGGCTAGATTTGTTCTGCCACGTAGGAGGAGACGAAGTTGCTGCTATGGTGGGAGACATTGGTGGGGTCGAAGTCATCATCATCAGCGAAGGCGAGCCAAGTTTCAAAGGGCTCAGACTACTCATGTCTAGAGAAACGCCCGACGTTGATCTAGGAGAGGGCAGGCCCGAGCCCGTCGAAGCGTAAACGGGCCTAAGCTCTTCGGGCTTGTGGGCGAAGAAGCAGACCTTCCTAGTACAGCCCGTCTCGTCCTTGCACAGACGGGTTCGATACTGGGCTGGGTGGAGCCAAGATTCGAACACGCCGTGTGCGAAATCGCAGGAATCCCCTTTATTGCAGCTGCCTTTCTTGAATTCAGGGCAAGGCACGCAGGTGTAGCTGTACTTCCTAGGATCTCTTCGCCTGGCGTTTTCGCCGGGGTGGACGAATGGGCACTCAGTCCAATCGTGGGAGTAAGCCCTAGAGCAGGGCTTGACCTTGAAAGTGTACATTCTGAATTCGTCCGTCATGTAAACGCCAACGTTTATATCGGGCAAAGGCACGTCGATCGTGGGCTGATAGTCCTTGGCAGATTTGGGGGTTTTGATCGCTTCTTCCTCGGCGTAATCTTGCTTGAGGTGGTGAGAGTAAAGATCGTCGTAGTCGGCTCCACTGAGCATCATCTCTAAGGTCTTTCTCTTTAAGCTCGTGGAGGGTTTAATGGAAGGAGCGATTAAATCGATGGGCTTCTTACCAGCCACGTCGACGGCGTTCAGCTCGGCGGAGGCTTCTAGAAGGATTCTGACGACCTCGAGGCAGGACCAAGAGCCTCCTGCGGCGGCGCAGTGAAGAGGAGTGGCTCGGTCAGAGCCGCAGGCTCGGTTGACGTCGACCCTTTTGGTTCGTACGAGGTATTGCAAGACATCCGTGCTTCCGTACAGAGAAGCGATCATTATTGGGGTTCTTTGTTCGTAGCCCATCTTCTTCGAGCCGAAGCTTCTTCCGTACCAAAGGCTTGCTTCGTCGGCGTCGCAGCCCAGCTCTTCGACTTGGCGTACGAAGGCTTTTAGATCGTCTGTGGCGGCTAATTCGAGGAGATTTGAGGTGGGTTTGTCGTGAGAGATTATCACTTGCTTGTCTTGGTGGTGACATAGAGAATCCATCTTGCAAGGATTGGCTTTGGATTTTGAACCACTGCACATATCCCTGAAGGGTGAAAAGACAAGAAACGAACGAATAAAGATTGGGTTTTTATTTGCTTAACGTTAATGATAAGCTCGATGTTTTCTTTAACTTGTATATCGATGGAATCGATACAACAGTTGTATCAATCTGTCTGGGCTGCGTTAATAAAAAGTATTTATTCTTATTTCTCTCTCTCTCTCAGAAATCAATGACTACTCAACCCAGCATAAAGCCAGGTTGTCAAAGAAGCAGTTTTTGAAAGAAGTCATTTTCTCGCCTTAAACAAAGAAAATTAGCTAAAGAAAGAAACCCAGACAATGAGCTGAAATCGTCAAAACAAGCATCAAGGAAGTTGAAGGCAACGGAAAAGGCAGATCTTTGACAGAGAAAATAACAAAACTCGTAATAAAAAGAAAGCCTTTTTATTTAACAAGAAGAATTAAAGACCGTAATCAACATATTAAAACGCGCTTAGATCAGAACTCACAAGCGATGAGCTCCGTAAAATCTCGGAAAATCCAGTAAAATTGGGCGAAATGATAGAACAAGAAAGATTAGGAAAACGTACCTATTATTTATTAGACGATAATCTTTTCTTCGATATGATTCTTGATCAGAAGAGTAGCAATTCTGGTTGTGTGGATTATATTCGACAACGAGCGCACTAGTTTCTGGAAAACATAGTCTTTAGAGGCGTTTGTATATATAGTGAACAACATAAAGCTCCGAGTGAGACGAAGCAAGGAGGAAGGCGTGACTTTTCTTCTTGCGAATGGGCAATTTTATTTACATACTATTAAATTGCTATCCTTTTTTCTGTTTTTTCTTGAAATTGTAGTCAAAGTCAAATCAACAAGGCTTTCGGGGTCCACCTCGCACCATCTTCGTGTCTCACTGGTACGACTTTTCAAAACCCAAAATGCAAATGCAGATCAAACCAAATTCAAATGAAATGTAAATGGAAATTGAATAAATGGATGAAGATCAAATCAAGCAAGGAGCGTTAGGACATCTATCACACTATATTATACTACCTCCATCCCACTAATTTTATCATATTTTGCCATTTTGAACGTCCCACTAATTTTATCATCTTTCCTTATTTAGCAAAAAAACTATCACAAACAATCAATATAATAATATTAAATATTCTTAAAAGACGTGTCAAAATATACAGTTTATTGCCTTTTCATTGTACTATATTATTATAATAATACCACTTTAATATCCGTGCCCACCAAGATATGTGATAAAAATAACGGGACGGAGTAGTAATAATAATATAATAGCTATACAATTATCAAAACGCGCCATAACGCGCATTTTCAGTCACGTGTTGGATTTCCTTTTTTTTTTGCTGGGAATCTTTAAGATAAAAATCTCCAACAAGCGTGTGATTATAATATAGCAATAGCTGTGCTCCCCCTTTTTAAATGTTTATTACATACTAAATTAAATATAATAGAGATTATCTAGGGGAAAAAGGAGAGGATAAAGGAACCATATCAAAGACCAAACCAAATAGAGCAGCCACTCGTCCCGGCAACTTTATCTCCTTCCACTTATGTTATTATCAATTGATTTGTTCTCTCACGTTTTTCTTTTATTATTTATTAATATCAGTTAATCATTTCATATTCCTTGATGCTCCTTATTTGACTGGCCCACAATTGACGTATGTTGGGCCGAATAGGGCAAATTATGGGCCATAAATATTAAAATCAGCCCAATATGGACTACACGATATCAGTCACCTTTTCTTTAGGGTCTCTACATATTTCGCCGAGTTCTTGAAGACTATACAACAGAAGAAAATGGCTAATCCGAAGCAAGAATTGGATCAAAAGTGCAAAAATTCTTCACAAATGTGACAGATTTTTCGATCATGTTTCCAACATCAGCTTTAAGAGCTCATGCAAATTCAAATTTCAAATTAGAAATTTCGAAGAAGCAATGCAGTAATTCGATTGCGCGTCATTCATCATCATCATCGTCATCAACACACAATCAGAAGGAAAAAACTGCAGTGCGATGAAAAACCTTGGCGATTGATCCTTTTAGTAGAGCCATCTTCTTCGTCGAGCTGAGAGGGGGAAATCAGAAACAAATTCAATCTTCTTCTCGCGGACGCTTAGAACCGCTGAGCTGTTGATGCTGCTGCTTAGGAATCTTCGAGGCTATGTCGGCGTAAATCGCGATGGCTCTCTTGACGTTTTCGTTGATTTCGTTGATCAGCGACACGTTCCTCTTCATGTTCTCAGGCAGCAGCGAATGGTGGTTCAGATTCACCTGAGCGATTAGGGTTCTGTTGCGATCGAGTATCATCTGAACTCGCTGGAAGCTGTCGCCGAAGAGACTCGCCAGTGCTGGGTCGACGGAGCATGCCAAGGTAGCGGCGGCGGAAGCAGCGTACAGATCGTCGACGGACGACGGCGGTGGGGCAGTGGGCGGCGGTGGAGGCTCATCAAGGTGACGATTGGCGCCGCCGGAACCTGAGGCTCCTTCCATTTGTGCTGCTGCTTATTGTTGGTTGCTTTTGAGCGCGCGGAATCTGACGAAGAAGATACTGAGTTGGTGGGGTTTTATCGAGGTTAGTGGAGCGTGGAGTCACGCGCTAGCCGGTTTATTAGTTTCATCATAATTGACTCTGTGTTAGTTTTATTTTGATAACTGATTTATCTCTCGGCAAATCATCCAAAACCTCTTTGGATAGTTTTGTTTAGCGAACGTGGCAATATCTTGCTCCTCGAACTTGGCAATTATAATTATTATTATATTCATCTTTGACGATGATCATTCGGATCATATAAGTATTTTGTTCTGATCTTGATTTTAGTTATGAGTAAGATTCGAATTTAACGTTAGATATGGTTAATTCATGCAAAATCGAATCCCACTGTGTTTCTTGAATCATATAGTTAGTACCCGTTGCAGAATATATAGTCTTCTCCTTGGGGATTTTGACTAACTAGGGTCTTGAAAATAGGATGACAACGTCGATAGAGTAGCAATTAACAAGATGGTCTTCAACAAGTTTAAATTTTACAACTACCGTTAAAGCTAGAAACAAAAACAGTAACTCAAAAGGTAAAACAAGAAAAGGCTCAATTTGATAAAAAAAAAAAAAAAAAGTTGAATCTATTCCCAGCCCGTAGGAGTAATGGCAGCATCGGCTGGGGCCGCCGTGGGCGGGGCAACAGCTGCATCCCATCCATCAACACCACCTTCCACCACCAATTTCAACAATCGACATATTTAAAATTAGATAGGTGTACAAAGATCAAAAGGTAGATAACAAAATGGAAGCAAGAATTTGCAGATATGTTTAACAAGCCATTGTCAAGATTTTATCCATCTGCAACTATAACGCAAAAACAGAGGCCAAGAAAGCACAACCTGCATCTGCACTCCAACCACCTGAGGCTGGAGCAGCAGAACCGGCCACCTCAGGGGCCCACTGGGCTTCGGGTATTTGGCTACTCGACCAATCAGCAGCACCGCCAATGGCCCCAGCAGAGAAGTCGGCGTATTCGGGGAGGGCCGGGACTTCATCATCTTGGTGTTCCTTAGCCTCCTCGGGTTCTCTGTAGAAAAACAGATCAACCTACAAACAAAAAACCATCCCAGAGAGAGTGAAACGTCAATAAAACGAAGTTAGAAACTCAAAATGCCCAATCAGAGGATATGCAACAAGTCTTTCTTTTATACCATGATATCCCATTTGTGCCCTGGCGCTACGACGCCACGCATCTGTAGAACCATCCTAGCCAAGAGCCAGAAAAGGCAACCAATGCTGTGCTTCCCCTTGTTATTGGCTGGGATGCCAATATCCACGTAGCGCATGGGCGAATCAGTGTCGCAAAAGGCAATGGTGGGGATGTTGTACAATGCAGCTTCCTTGAGGGGCTGTTTGTTTGTTAACAAACCACAAATCAAAAGGTATCGATTCTTTCCATCAAAGCCCTCGAAATCACCTGGCGAACAAAATTAGTGGTGATTGATGAAATTAAATTACCTGATGATCGGTTCTTGGGTCAGTGAGAATAAGAAGCCTAGGCTCGCTGAAAGAAGTCTGAAGCTGGTTTGTGAACGTCCCAGGCGTGTGACGCCCAGCAATGGCATGGGCGCCGGTGTACTGTGCAAACTTCAACACTGCTCTCTGACCGTACGGTCGGGCAGATTGAACGATGATGTCTTGAGGGTTTTCGATGGCAACAATCACACGGGCAGCCATTTGAAGCTTATCCCATGTCTTCCCGAGATTGATGATGTAGATTCCTGACCAGCGGTGAAACAGAAAGTAGATTTTGAACGACGACAGTACGATTTTAAACTGAGAGTTTCGAATTCTAAGCCGAAAACAGGCACTTTTCGAAGAGGCTGACAAGTTCAACATCAGAATCTCATAGATGAAGGTGTGGCTTACCATCATTCCGACGCTTAAAGACGTAACGATCCATCTGAAAATCGCAATTCTTAGTTCCGAGGTGCACTTCGGCCGCCAACATCATTTGTATGTCAGCCTCTTTCGTGGACAATGTTCCCGCCATCTTTCTAACCAATCCGATTCGTAGAGTGATTATCTCAGCTTCGTTTTGTAGTGAACTTTCGATTCGAGGCAAGTCCTCTGCATCGTCGTCTATCTGCTTTTAGGGTTTTGCTCAGTTTATGCGGATTTGAACTTCATCATATCAATGGGCTCGTCAGGCCCAATAAAGAAGAAAAATGCTTCAAGAAAGGCCCATTGAGGAGTAAAAATCAGAATCTAAGTAGGGCAGATTATTACATCATCAATGAATATTTAAGGAAATAAAGCAGACAAATACTATTCAATATTTCCACTGTTTAATAATGAAGGATTGATGAAATGGTCGACGTTAAACACGTAGCCAAGCAAGAAGGTCCACCAAGGAAAAAGCTTGTACATTTACACGCATCATCTGCGACAAATCATCCTTCAGTGTAGTTCCAGGTGAAGCTCAGCTTACATTCATCAAATCCAAAGGTAATACTTTTTTTTTTCTATTTTCGCTGTTGTTATTTTAATTATTATTTTAAGCGCCTGCCGTCTGATCTTAGCTTTGGTGTTATCCTTTTCTTTACGTCCAATCTACTTGGAACTTCTTGGACCACACGATCGCCAAGTGGCCATGTTTTGTTTTCTTGAGCATTAGTTTGTCTGAATAATTTCGTTTTCGTTGTTCTTAATTGTGCGCGGAAAAAGATGGGTAGAGTGTTTGTTGTGACCCTTGAAGGAAAGATCTACAGTTGCAAGCACTGTGGGACTCATCTTGCTGTAGCTGAGGACGTCGTCTCAAAGGTTTATGCTTTTTCGTTGCTTGCTAGTTGACTTTTCCATTCTTGGTGATTGTAGTCGATGATTTCGAGGGGATTTTAATTTGGGAAATGCCCCTTCAAATGATAGTATAGTAGTATAATCTGATCAAGATTTAGATTTTTGGATATCAAAATTGAATGAAAAAGGCCGAATCTTGGCTTAGGTGGCTTCCTTCATATCAGGTGTGTGTTCACTTCATTCATGGTTGTATAAGATTAAGTTGTTTGATGTAGTATTTTTCACTTTGTGATTGATGATATCCTTAAGAAACATTTTCTCTTTTTATAATTTTTCGTGGTCTCACGGTTATTATTTGCTTCCTTCAGTCTTTCCAATCCAGGCATGGGAAGGCTTACCTCTTGAATAAGGTGTAAGTTTTCCATTACATTTCGCTGCTAATTCTTAAAACAGGTAACGATTTGCACTTCAGATCACGTCTTGCCATAACGTTGCAATGGTCTGCAGTGCTAATGTGACACTTGGGGAAAAAGAGGACAGAATGATGATGACTGGATTGCACACTGTTGTGGATGTCTTCTGTGTTCGGTGTGGTTCGATTCTCGGATGGAAATATGTAAGAAAAACACACACACTTAGGACACGCCCTTTTTCTTTCTGAAATATCTGTGACTCTGTATTAGTAGTAGTTGTTCATTTATCGTTTTCTACATACAGGAGTTCGCTCATGAAAAGGGTCAGAAGTACAAAGAAGGCAAATCTGTACTTGAGAGGTCTGTCTTTGCATGTATTTCTGGCACACACACACAGACACATATTATAGATAAGGTGGATGCTAATCATTTTGAGATTTATGAAACAGATACAAGATTTCTGGGCCAGATGGGAGTAGCTATTGGCCATTAATCCATGGAGCTCATCATCACAACGTAGGAGGAGGAGCTAGCGATGCTGATGATGCTTGACTCACTCCAATGTTGTTAACAACAATGCCACTCCAATTGTACATAAAACCAAATCAGCAAAACCAATTGATGCTATATCAACTGCTGTGTTAATAATCATTTGTTCTTCATTTCTTGTTTGCTTTCTCACTCTAAAATGAAGATTCCCACTTGCCTTTGGACCTTTTTAGTGTTTGTTTCAAAACTTACATAAACTGATACTGCAGTTTGATTTGAACACAGACACATTATTTGAATCTCCCAAATGCAAACTAATAGCAACTTCTTACACATGTTATGTATCATCCCACACAAGACACAATATAGAAGACGATCTCGACTGTGGTAATTAAAGTGGCTTCATAAATTCCAGCTAGTCGTTTGAGGCCCTCATATGTGAGGTGAGGCATAAACATCATCCAAGAGAGTAAACCATGTGCTTGGAGAGTTCTGTGCCCACAGCTCTCTGATACTTTCCTAACTGACCTTCCAGCAAATTCCTTTGATTGGGATCAAATGCGTGTTTTATGTCCTTCAAGAAAAAGTAGACATACAACCGTGAAAACAGTTTGATCGACCTATGTTATACCGTTGCAATCGTGCAGTTTACTCAAGGAAGAATGGATGTTTCGTTCAATTGGTAATTACTTTAGAATGCGGGCGTTAAAACACACACTCACTAAGAAAGGGATTGTTGAAAAATCCGGGATACCTTGTATCTCATACGAACTTCCTTCACTCCGATCATGATATCACCAAGATCGGCATCTTCAAAGCTTATTGTGTCAGCATCTTCTGAGTCTGATGCTGTATCAGAATCTTCAGTGTCAACTCCGCTCATATTCTCATCAACAAAAACATCATTTGTGGACTCCATGGTAGAATCATGTTGCTGATCATGCATATGGTCATCGAGAGAAGCTGTTTGAGGCAACGATTCTCCATTTTGCAGATTGGCAAAATCAGATAAAATAACGTATTTTTTCCTATCCAGCAATGGCTTTGCAATACCATAAGAGACCCACCTGCACAAAACAATATGATGAACTAATGCAATCAAAATAGAGCCTGAAAGCAAATTTAATTCGATCTGCAGACAGTTACCATAACAGCACATAACTTGTAAACGTATATTATGCTGATTATTGATGACCTAGTGTCGATCAATGAGAGTCTGGTTCCTATTAGGAATCTTAAGTCCCACTCCAGAGAAGGCTTCTGATGTCAATTTTAAATCCATTAAAGAACCTACTTGTTCTTGACAATTAAAAGAGAAAGCTTCTGACTGCCATTATAGACCTTAAAAGGAGAGGATAAAGCAGCAACAAGCTACCTTTGATTTACGTTGATCCTAAAAATAGTTATGATATCAAGAACACATATTTAAAAGCATAATTCTAAGTAAAACTTACTCGTAGCGCTGAGGGCAGAGAAGCTCAGAAGGTCGATAAGCAGCCTTGTATCTCATTTTACTGCATGAGTGAATGTAGTATCCAAGATAATAGTACTCGAGACTTGGGCAATGTCTTTGGGTGTCACTAACCCATCTAATTTCTTCTAAAGCAGAATACTTGCCAAGCGACAGAAATGCAAAATCTGGGTCCCAAAATAAATACTTACTAGACAAACACTTTGGCAATACATCAATAACACCCACAGCAATCAGCTTCCCATCTACCACATACTGCTGATGGAAAGAGCCAAACCCACAAGGAGGAACTGCATTGCTATCACCCGGCGGAATATAAACCAAAGGCGAATCAACCAAAAATCTTCTGTATGACCTCTCCGATACATGGTCAGGTGTGTCGTTGTGCACTATAAGCTGATACCTTTTATACAAAGAGTATTCTTCAGAGTCGAAGCTAGACCTGTTTAGACGAATCTCAATGGTCCGCCGTTGGGTATCACTGCCCCCACTGTTTGTCTTTAAACTCCTGTCATTACCACCTTTAGCTGAACCGGATAGTTTTGAGGTCCTATCTTTTACTGTTTCCACAGAATTTGCTTGCTTTTTGGTACAGAAAAAATTTATATGCCCATTGCAAGCACGGACTGACATCGCATATGATTCTGAAAGATGCTTCAAGTCCCTTGCTAACATGTTGGCAATCATCTGAGGAGATAGCTCACTTGAGTCTGCATCGCCCATTAAACCAGGACTGGATACTTTACTGCGCTCGCTATGACTGTTCGATCGTCTGAGGATGGCTGAGATCTGGAATGCGATACTGGAGGAGAAGACGAGTTCTTCTGATTCTTTTGCTTCCAAATTCCTTTTAGATGGTGGGACTTTTTTTAACAAAGCCTTTGGCAACTGAATCTCAGAAGATAATTTCCCAGTTTCTATCAGGCTTTGTATAATTTTGCCAATCTGCTCGGACACGATACGCATAAACTCTTCGGCTTGGTCCTTATCTTCATGATCACCACCTGAAGAATCCATTGCATCTGAATTTTGTGCGATGGTGCATGATGCTGCAGATGTATTTGGATAATCAATTATCTTGTCTGTCTTGTTCACATCTACTAGGCCCTCTAAAAACCTACAAAGATTGATCATGGTCTAATTAGTTACCGGAAATTTCTCAACCTAGGGCATGTTCGCTGCGATACATAGCATAGCACCATACTAAAAGGCGTTGCCTAACCTTAAAAAGACTAACAAAATAAACAAATTCCAAGGGGAAACAAACAACATAAAGACACTCGGCAATTGGAATATTTTAATAAAATTAAAACCATGGAATACTGCAGTATACTGAAATAAAGCATACCTTTGCATTCGTTTGTAGACTCGAGTTTGTTCTTTCGTGCGAACAAAGTCTCTTGCTTTTAGGCGAATAGTATATGCAGGACAGCATGATTTCTCCATGTCAGGTTTGTACAAGTAACAGCCGGATCTTCTCCAACCTCTATCAAGGAGAGCTACACAGGAGAAAACTCGTAAAATCACACTTTATTGAAGATAAATTCTCTAGTAAAGGGAGGACAGATAATTTTGATCTGCTACTGAAATATCTATAGCTATGTACAACCATTCCAAGATAGGTAAGCACTTGAAGCCAGACAACTAACCTTGATAGTCATAAACCGTCAAACTATGAGCCCACAGCCCTAAAACAAAAAAAAAAAGTTACAGACACGTTATTCGTGCAAGCATATCTTATTAAAACAAAAGAACAATCACAATCTGTCATAAAAACTGAATGCAGGATAAAAACGATTATCTAGCACGAAAAGCCTAATGGATTACTGAAGAAACGATCTACACGGCCAAGCTTAAAATTTTTTTATTTGTGATCGTTCAGACAATCAGAGCTCAAAACTAGACTTTTAATCAAATTTCGAGCAGCATTTCCCCGAAAAAGGAATAAATCAATACAAAAATAGAAAATGCAAACATATCAATAATCGCGCACCAAACCTCCAGTTTCCTGACATCAAGACAGCAACGAACAGCGTCACTCTATCAGTGACTGAGCTCAGAACAAAACAAAATCAATGGCTTAAATCGAAATTGTGATCGAACCACAACGTCTATCAACGACATACCCTGCGAGACACTCGTGCGCGATTCAGATTTGCAGTAACCGCACTTGCTTCTTTGGCGTCCGACGTCGATCACAAGGCTCTCGGCTCTTCCGCTGCTAGTACTCGCCTCGCTTCGCTTCTTCTTTCCATCCGCCATCACCTATGTTTCCCGCAGATCGCTTCCTAGAACTCAAGGGTTGACAATTTTCTGTAAATTCTTCTTTCACGAAGTATAATTATGTTCCGATGCTCCAAATGATTGCGCTTAGCTCAGCTGGGATTATTCCATAACGCAAGCAAGCAATTGGACTGTCTCAATTCAGAATTTCAGGTGTGAAGCTTAGACCACTGTAATGGATAAACAATGGGCTCAATCTCTCAAGTGTAAATAAGATGAGCTTATCATCAATAATTTTCAGCCCACATAAGAAATCTTATCTCATAGCCCAAATATATATGTACAGTTGGTGGACATTTTTTTTACCCGTGAAACATAAATAACGAGTAGTAACTTTTTTATAACTATTCTCTGTGAATTTTGACAATTGATGTATTATCACGTATTATTGGCATTGTGTCTTTGGGTCGAATGCCGTGGCAGATCTTTTATATGCACTAATGTATTCTACGTGTTTTCCAGAATATAATAGAATAGAATAAAATAAAATTGGTGGGAGGGATTGAAAATATTCAGTTACGTTTCGTCCAAAACTACTTTTATTTTGTGTATCGGCGCAGTCAGCAAAACTTGTCACGTCTGTTATTCTTCTTCTCGTGCATTATGCATTGCATCTTACTGATCAATTTAATTATCAAATATATTTCTATCAGAAAATATACATCTTATCCCTATTAGATAGACCACTAGGACAATAATGTATCAAAAAATTGGCATGTAGATAGATAAGTCGGGTGCATTCTTATAAGAATTTTAATCGTGTAGAACTCGAGCAATGAATTTATATCGAAATGCTGACTTTCGATTAGTTTTAATTGTGTGTTTTTCTATTCGTGTAGCGAACTCGATGCTTGCATTATAAATATACACGAATCAATATAAAATTATAGTATTAAGTTAGGTCTAGGTTTAGATAGAAATAATTCTGCCGCGATGTTATTTTAATAATATTTTCTACGGAATTAAATTTAGAGAACGAATATTATGTCATCATCATTGACTTAATGCGCCATTGTTGGTAACAAAATACGTCGTAAGCGTTCACTCATTGTTCGTTTAACATAAAAAACGATGCTTAACCACCATCTGATGCTTTGCCTAACACATCATGCGACGTAATATTTATTGTTGTCCTATCCCAACTTTGAACATAATTTAATTACTCTATTTGACGGCAGACACACAACTATCGCTATAGAAATACCATACGGTACGGTATCTAATTTTTTTTTGTTGGGACCTTATTTGTCAAAATTGATATAACTGCCGGCTTTTGCTGAATTTAGCTAATACTAAATAAAAAATAATTTCAGAAAACATTATATCATCCAAGTTATTAGAAGATACATGAATATTGATATAGGTGGTCTTACATTTCATGTAGTGTTATGTTTAGGTGCACAGAATATGTATTATCAAGAAAGTATGTATAGGTACCATGAATGTGCTTGATACTTAAGTGACAAAATATATAATGACCATTTAATCAAAGATGCGCCTACTATAGGGCCAAATATGTATGTATGAATTATGATAATCGATTCTTATTTTGGATTTGGCTTTTTTTTAGTTGTTTTACTGGAGTCCGTCCAAATTTATATCGTGGTGAGCTAGCCAGCCTAGATCATAGAGTGAAAATTAAATAATGTGACATTATTATGTACAATGTATGTACCAAGGAAGTCATTATCAGTTGCAACGGATAACCCACAAACACTCATCACATCAACACATTTATATGGTTCTATTTAAATACGAATCTATCGGAAAAGTGGAACAAATCTATTGAATATTTTCGGTGGGACATATTATTATTTTGGGTTTTAGTTGTATGTCGCCTTGGTATTATTTTAAAATGATCTAAAATTCTATGAAAGGCCGATAATAAGAATAAATAATCATTTCTCCATCAATCGATTACGTGGACACAACACAATTTTGGGTCCAAGAACATAGACAGACGCAAGGATTGAAAATTGAACCACAATTAGTTTATTAATTAAGATCAGAAGAGCCAAAGGATCAATGGACCTATCACTGTAATGAGACGACAAAAATGTTTAGTTAAATCTATTACGATACAATTCCACTATTCGTGCAATTATCTTATAATTAAATAGGCTGGCGCACGCCGACCAACACAAGTTTTGCTTAGTCATTCTAAGTACACAACCGACCTTTTATTTGGACAACTAATAATCTTAAACTTAATCTAACTGGTAATCAGTTAAGTAATGTCAACTTGTCTTAAGTGGCAACAGGGTTTTATTAATAGTAATAGAATCGTGTAACCGAGTCAAATGTAATTTAAATAAATTAAATAAAACAGCCTTGATTTAGTATAAACGAGAGATTCCTAAAACCGACTTTGCCTAGGGATTAGAAGAGTGACAACCAGCTTACAGAATGTAAAAAGTCGGCGGTGATAGTCGTATTCTCAAATTTTTACTTGTTTTTAATTACGTTGCAGTAAGTATATTGTTATCCTTGTTACATATAAAAAATTGACGTCTATAAGTTTATATAAATATATAGCCAGCTTGTTCATAATGATAAAAATATCATTTAATTCATTAAATGAGAAAATTTTGAGAGATTTTATGATCGTCGCATTTGGGTTGTAAGCTTAGATCTGCTTGTTGGATTTCAAAGTAATAATGTACTTAATTACATAATTTCTGATAATTTTAAGTAAAATTTATTTTGTTTTACTTGGAGCTGCTTGTCTAGATTTTTAGTAACATTTGAAGGCCCTGTCCCATTTATGCTTGAAACTTAAGCCACGTCGGACACACACTCCACTATATTCCTTAATCTCATCAAATTATCATATATTAATACAAATATATATGTATATGTTCTATATAGTCCTCTCTAATCTGTCCCAAACGACAGACGAGAACGAGCCTTTGGTTATGCTTGGAGCTTTCCTGATTTTATCATCCTTGTAGAAACGTCTCCAATATATTTTTTCCAACGTAATTATAATTCTTATATTTTGTCTAATATTTTGCTAGTAATATAGATCAATATTGCCGTTTCTTAACCACAATATGTTGGCTTCGAAGCCATTTTTGTTGTCGCTATTAATACACGTGGTGAGTAATAGTAATATCCTTTCAAAGATACATCCCAAATTCCACTCACGATTTAAAAAAAAAAAGATTTCGAATTTCTAATTTATTCCGCACTCAGTCAACTCAATCAAAGCAAATCCCCACATTACATAAAAAAAAGTATTCTTCTTTCATGATTAACATTGATGAAAATCAAATGCATGAATCAACCCCACCGCCCCATCCGTATAAATACCACGCATAGCCCCACCAATCATTTTCACTCTCACTCGAAACACACCTCAGAAAAACATCACTCAATTTGAGACAGAGAACTTCAAAGAAGAGAAAAAAAATGGTGTCTCAATCTTTGTCGATCGTCTCCGAAGCTACAATTTTTCCATCAAAGAAATCAACTTTAACCCAATTAAAGCTCTCTGTTTCCGACCTCCCAATGTTGTCTTGCCACTACATTCAAAAGGGCTGTCTCTTCGCCGCGCCGCCTGTCCCCATCCACGAGCTCTTGCCGGCGCTCATGGATTCTCTGTCGGAAACTCTCGCCCACTTCCCGCCGCTCGCCGGCCGGTTAGTCACGGACGCGGAGGGGCACGTGCACATCGCGTGCAACGACGAGGGGGTCGATTTCATCCTCGCCGACGGAACCCACTTCCACGTGGGCAAGCTGATGGCTGGTGAAGACAACAGCGGCGACCTGCCTGAAGCCTTTCACGGCTTCTTTCCTCTCGATCGAACGGTAAGCTACGAGGGGCATTTTCGTCCGATACTCGCCGCGCAGGTGACGGAGCTGGCCGACGGAGTTTTCGTCGGGTTCGCCGTCAATCACGCCGTCTGCGACGGAACGTCATTTTGGAACTTCTTCAACAGCTTCGCCGAGGTGTGTCGGGGAGTGAAGGCGCTGTCCGTGGTTCCCGAATTCAGCCGTGATTCGATTCTGATTTCTCCGGCGGTTATGAGCTTGCCAGAGGGTGGGCCGACGGTCACCTTCGGCGATGCGCCGGTGAGGGAGAGGATCTTTAGGTTTAGCAGAGACAGTATACAGATGCTCAAGAAAAGGGTCAACTGTAATAATAACGAACTCCTCGCCGTCGTCAATTTCATCGACGATAATAAAGAAGATGATAACAGCAATAATAATGGCGAAGACGGTGGAATAAACGTGGCCGAGCTATTGGGGAAGATGAGCAACGACACGTGGCAATCCAACGCCAAGCCACAAACCCACCAAAACGGCAACCACAAAACTAGCAATAAAGAGATCTCATCATTCCAATCCCTATGCGCCCTACTGTGGCGTGCGGTCACGCGCGCAAGAAGCCTACCGCCTACCCAAACGACGACGTTCCGTATGGCCGTGAACTGCCGCCACCGCCTCGAGCCGAAGCTCAGCCCAACTTACTTCGGCAACGCGATTCAGAGCATACCCACCTTCGCCGCCGCGGGCGACGTCCTAAGCAACGACATAGCTTGGTGTGCGGTGGAACTGAACAAGAACGTGGCGGCCCACGATTACAACACGGTAAGAAGGTACGTTGAGGGTTGGGAGAGGGACCCACGGTGTTTCCCTTTGGGGAACTTCGACGGCGCAATGCTCACCATGGGAAGCAGTCCGAGGTTTCCGATGTACGAGAATGACCTGGGCTGGGGAAAGCCCGTGGCGGTTAGAAGCGGGCGGGCGAATAAGTTTGACGGGAAGATCTCGGCCTTTCCGGGTCGGGTCGGAGACGGCAGCGTGGAGTTGGAGGTGGTTTTGGCGCCGGAGACGATGGAGGGGATTTTGGCCGACGAAGAGTTTATGCAGTATGTGGACGACAAGTACTGTCATAGGTGTTGATTTGTGATTCCAATAGTTTCTTATTTCTTTTCCTTTGTACTTTGTCCCTCTCTGTTTCTATTTTTTGTATCATTGTTGGTCTTTCGTGCTAATAATCTGATATGGCTAATTTGGGTAAAAAGATGGTTATGGCAGTTACGAAGAGTTGAATTGCACAGACAAAGGATTGAATTAGTCAACGAAGTTCAGCGCGAGGAGAAAATTGGTAATATGTTACCCACGAACACACATGCTATTCTCATCCATTTCAAGACAATTAATTATATAGCGGAAATGTGCCTGCGTGTGGTGTTAATCGTAAAATTAATTAATAGTTACCTTCAATGGACATGATTACGAACGAACGTAGTGGGATTTTTTTTTATCGCCTGTTTCAGATAAACATGATTATCATGTGGCATTACAGGTCACAATAACATGTGAAGCACATACTTTTGGGGAAGAAAGTGCTTTTTGTCTCCATTAACTTCAGGATATTAACCACGTTAGTAAACTAGCGTATGAAATTAAATGAAAAAAAGGTTTTGTCTAAATCTTGCTCAAGTGGATATTGCCCAACTAGAGAGTAGTAGTAGTAGTAACTGATATCTATGTCAACAAGTTGAGCACTTGAGTGACCAACATACATCATTAAGTTTCATCGTTCAACTACCTGCAACTGTTGTTACAGCAACTGCCTTCGAATCTTCTGCTTGTTCATGTTCTTTGTTTAGGATCTACAAATTGTTAAGAAGTTGAATTGCTCTAAGTTACTTCATACAGAACGATGAGTAAAACTAAACGATCTTTTGATGGAATTCCGAAGTGAACAATGACTGAATACCGCACCTTGTTATTGATTAGATTGTGGAGAGCAATCACGCTTCTGATAAGGGATGACAGGTATATGACCAACATCATATCGTTTGTTTTCACTGCAGAGTGAATGAAATTAAGAAAAAGATAGAATTGTATAACGCAACAAATAATACGACTGGTGTCTTTTAAATGTTTCACCTGCAAAAGCTTTTACTAATTCAGTCACATTGAGGTTTGGGAGTAAGTTGAACACATCCTGCAGAAGTTATGTAAAAACTCGCTTTTTGGATGGCGTATCTAAAGGTTAAATGCATTAGTTACAAAAAAGATACCTGGAGATGGTAGAGAATTTCATGATTCAGGGGAAGTTTCCCGTCAATAACGAGATCGAGATAACTCCTTATCTCCTTAAGTCGTGCATCCAATCCCTTCAGAGCAGCAAGCTTTCCTGTCACCTAGGCAGCAAAAGTAGGTTAGGCAAACAAGCAATTGATAGGCATAGCTATTAAAGGGCCAGTAAAAAACCTCAGTTGCAAGTGTGCTGATGGTCGTGTCTTTCACATCCCTTAACAAATGTTCAACTCCTGTCATACGCAAATAAAATATAATACAAATAGTAGATAAATGAAGCAAAAGACCCAAGCATATTCAGGTACAAGATACAGAAACCATATTTAATATTTTACGAGCTGAAAGATATGAATTATGTAAGAGAACAGCCCACCAATTTCTTCAACTTCATGAGCCGCAATTTCAGAAGGAACGTGCACGAACACCTTCTGGCTTTTTTGAGTAGCATTCTGCATATTACTCCACAAGGTCATTTCAACATGTGGTAGAAAAAAGTATTTCAATTGAGTTCATATAAGATTTCATTGCAGGAAACTTTCATCTATAATATTAATTATCTATACCTCTTTTACTTCTTCAACAGCATAATAGGCTTTAGTAGGTAACCCAAGCTCGTTTGGTTGAACCTCAATAATAACCAACACGGGAGTAAGAACATAGCTGCAGTGAGAGGAAATGTTGGATAATAATTGAGGATCAAAAGGTCATTATAGAATGTATTTCAGGATAATCAATCTTACTCATTGAAAAGGCGATGAATGTTAAGGTCATTCTCCCGAAGTTTTGGACCAGTACTGTACCAGCCAACGACATGTTCCTTAGCTGCAAGAATGAAACGATTATATTAACTAGCAATCTAAGATTTCGTCAAGACTAACAGTCTATTAATGGCTAACCACATACCATTTATCCTCCGAAACATCGAGAACATGGATTCATGGTAGTTATGGTCAAGAAAAAAGATGCTAGGATCCCTGTCATCTTCTTCGAAGGGCACTGTTCATTTATAAACATACATTAGCAGAAACTCGTCATAAAAGCAACAAACACATACCAATTCCGAGACTAGGAAAACACCTCCAACAACTTGAAGTCTAAAACCAACCAAACCAATTTCTTAACAAATGCATCAATACATAACATCAATATTTGCGGGATGGGGATTTCTGGTCTCACAATGCGCTCAGGACTGCAGCTAGACTTGGAGGAAACTGATCAAACTCAGGGAGATTTTCAGACAGGGATTCGAGCAGGGGAGGTGGCTGGCTACTGAGCATGGAAGATACACAATTAACTCTGCTTACAACTGGTTGGGGCGAACTAGAGAGGTGAAATATGAACTTGCCGATGCAATATGGAATAGATGGTCTGTCCCTAAACATACTGTGGTGTTGTGGATGATATTTCATGGGAAAATCCTAACTAGAGATCGCCTAAGGCAATGGGGCTTGCAGATTCTCGACCAGAGATGTCTCCTTTGTGGGACTGAAGAGGAAACCATACGTCATCTGTTCCTGGAATGTGAGTTTAGTAATGCTGTCAAAAGGAACGTGCAGGATTGGATCGACACAAGAATTGCTGATGAGTTGGAAGGCGTGAAGAGGTTAATGAAGAACGTGGGAAAGCGTAGGAGCAAGGTATGCAAGGTGAAAATAATGATAATTACTTCCCTGCTCTATGTGATTTGGACTGAAAGGAACAGAAGAATACATGGGGAGGAACCAAGAGCAGAGACAGAAGTGCTGAAGATAATCAAGAGAATAGCAATGCAGAAGATCGCTAACTTGAAGATACTAAGCTCAAGGCCGGCGGAATAAAACTTATGCAACAGCTACTTGGTAAGTATGAGTAGATAGTATTGGTGCGTTATTGCAAGTTGTAATGTGTTGAACAGTCTTGATCCCGCGGTAATGATAACTTCTTTACCAAAAAAATAACAGCAATGAGCTCGACCTAGTCAGTAACTACCGAGGTCAGTATAACTCACAAATTAGATTCAAATCAATCAATTCAAAGCACCAGCAGTGAGTCTGACAAGATCTGAAACCAGATCAAAACACACCTGCATAGCTATTGGTGACGTCAACCGTTCCTTTAAACGAACTCCCGAGAAGAACACCAACCACGCGCTTCCTGGTGTCACGCGCCACCCGATTGTAATGGTCCACGACACTCAGAAGCACCAGCGGGTGAACCACCACTTTCTCGATCGGACGAGAAGACACCTGCTGCGACTTTATCACATCCATTTCACTCCCCCGAACTTCACCAATACAGTTTTCTCTAGAATGAATCTTTCAGCTGCAGTCCTTCGTTTTGTTTTCTTGCTTGTAAAGAAAGATAGTTGTGTTGGATAAAATGAATTGTTATTGGGCTACGAGAGCCCAATGGGCCTACGCGTTAGAAATTCCTTGATCTCTACTGCGCCATTATTGATTAAGTAATTTAAGCATTTCTTTCGTATTTAATATGAAGGTGAAAGAAAAAAATACGTTGCTAGATTAGGACAGAAGAGACCATAAAGGGACAAACATATGAAACAAAAATCGAGATCATTAAATTCAAACATGTTTAATATTCAAAACGGGATGGACCTGACTAAATCAATTCAACACGCTGTATTGCCCGTAAATTTATTAACAAATGGACTTTAGGAACATTACGACATAGAATTCAAATCTTAATTAAATGCATTAGTTTCATAAATTGAAACACAAAATACAGATTCGTGAACTGATTAAAGGAGAAAGCGAAAACATAAAATGAAGAAAGAAAAAATAAGAAATGAAAAAGCAACAGCTCATTAATCACGTTCCTTGTGGTCCCTCTTGTTACTGTGCAAACCTACGCCGAGTTATGACGTCATCACCGCCATGAAAGCTCTTCGCAGTACAATTTCATCTTTCCCGCATTGAAAACGCCGGCGTATATTCACCTCGCAGCTCAGTCGGCTCGAAGTGACTCGCTAAACGCCTGACAGTTTTTCCGCACCTTCGGAGAAAAGAGTGTATCTACACGTAAATGACGACGATGAGGACGAGTCTTTTCAGCCGACGGACTATAAGGCAAGGAGCTTTGCAAGCCGTTAGATCGGCGAAGATTAAAGTGTTGCTGGCTTGCTGCATCGTTTTCGCGTTGATTGCTCTCGGCGGTCGTACGGCATCGTTCCTGAACTGGAGGCAGCGAACTGTTGCACTACGAAGATCGAGTGCCGACGGGTATTTTGTGAAATTTCGTAATATTATCTGATTGGTGTAAGATTCGCGGATTTTTTTGCCTTAATTCAGTTGCATTAATGACTACTTAGTTGTTTAAACTAGTTTATTAAATGCTTACCTTTCTTCATCAGTGGCATTCATGGAATTATAGGTGCTTAGTTACATCTGATCTGAACCGTGATGTATTGGAATTTCACTAGTTTGAGCTTAGTCTCATTACTTCTGTGAGAAGATTTGCTGGAAACAACAGACACACAAAGCCACTTACACAGAGAGGGAAATGAGTTTTCTATATGCACTTGATGCAATTACCTTCAGCTATTTAGCTGGATTTAACTTATTTGTGTGTCAGCTTTCTAAGCTCTCGGTTGAATGTGAAACTTGATTGAATTATTTCCTATTCTGTTGATAAGAGTGTATCAAATTATACATTGTTAAATTGATGAAATGAACATCTATCAATTAAGCATTCAACAAACCTGAGATGTAATTTTCGATTCTTTCGTAGTACTGATGATATGTTGTACTTAACCCTAAACTTGTACAGGAAAGGATACACCCTGTTGATTAACACGTGGAAAAGATACGATCTTTTGAAAAGGTCGATATCACATTATGCATCTTGCCCTGCTCTCGACTCAATACACATCGTCTGGAGTGAACCCGACCCTCCTTCTGATTCACTTAGTAGCTTTCTGAACCACGTCGTCCGTTCCAATGCTAAAGACGGCAGAGTAATCGAATTGAAATTTGATATTAATCACGAAGACAGCTTAAACAACAGATTTAAAGAAATCAAGGATTTGAAGACTGATGTAGTATTTTCGATCGACGATGATATCATATTCCCCTGCGACACGGTAGACTTTGCTTTTGCTGTCTGGAAAAGTGCACCAGATGCAATGGTTGGATTTGTGCCTCGTATTCACTGGGTTGATAAGTTGGTATGCAATTCCATTCTCTATTCTGAATACTTAACAAGAAAACAAATCTAGGCCGATAAAGATCAAATGTTCGATCAACTTTAGGGGTTTCCCCAAATTATTTCGGTTTTTTTTTTCAGGAGGATAATCACGAAAAGTACGTATACAGTGGGTGGTGGTCGGTTTGGTGGACCGGTGCATACAGTATGATTCTCAGTAAGGCTGCCTTCTTCCATAAGAAGTATCTGAGTACGTACACATATGAGATGCCATCATCCGTTCGAGATTACGTGACCAAGAACAGGTTTCTAATGCTTTTTGCTCTTTCTTATCTCCGTGAGTACTGTTTTTCTTCTAGTTTAACATCTTCTAAAACTACCAGGAACTGCGAAGACATTGCCATGTCATTCCTTGTTGCAAATGCTACCAACGCTCCTCCCATTTGGGTGAAGGGTAATACTGATCTCCTCTCACTCGTTTATACATGTGTTTGTGCGATTTACGCATATCTTTGTTTCTCCGTTTCTTTAGGCAAAATCTATGAGATTGGTTCGACTGGCATAAGTAGCTTGGGAGGTCACAATGAGAAGAGGAGTGAATGTGTGAATGTATTTGTTGACATATATGGTCGTATGCCTTTGGTTTCGACTAGAGTCAAGGCAATTGATAGCCGATCAAGCTGGTTTTGGTGATCACAAATTCCGGATACAATAGATTTTAGTGAAAGCTCCCACGTCTTGTGATATTTTGTAATGTTGTTTGGAAAACTGTTCGCCTTTTACGTTGATTAAGGTAGGTATATCGGGCATTATGCGTTGTATTATTATTAGCTAGGTGAACTTTCAATTGGTTCCATTTTGGTCATTCTTTAAAATTTACCAAATAGTGGTGAGCGTTTTCATATTACATCGACGTGCAAGTTGCAAAATTTTAATCGATAATGGGCCTTAGATAACCTTAATGGGCCTCGGAATTCTGCTTCGTTCATGGCCTCGGTTGTGATTTATGTAATATTCCTAAAGACGGCGTCGTTTTACGCCCATATCTATGAAAGCTCATCGCGTTTTCAATCACTCGTATTCCATTTTACTCTAAAATCAAAACTTAAATGGCTATGGCTTCTCTGTTATCGCCACCTGGGACTTATCAACTCTCTTCTCTTTCCTTCTCTAAATCCCTAAACCCAATTCTCAAAATCCAACCTTCGGCCGTCGGCCAATCATCCCCAGTTACCCCTCTCAGTATGTGAAACGCAACGCCATCTGTTTTTCTTTTCCTGTTTATGCTGTGACGTATTTTTGTTTTTGTTCTTAATTGTTTTTTTCGTATGGATATTATCAGTTTACTGTGGCAGAGGAGATAAGAAAACTGAGAAAGGAAAGCGTTTCAACCACTCTTTTGGCAATGTCAGGGCGTTTCTTTGCTATTTATATATAAATAAAGATAACTGCTCTCATCCACGGCTCACCATCATATTTTATCATTGCAGGCTCGGCCTAAGGATAAGAAAAAAGGGAGAGGGCCGCCTAGGGTTCCGGCGCCACCACTTCCGCCCAGAAAAGATAAGTACGACGATGGAGAAGTGGTCAAGATTGAGATTGATGAGTCGTAATTAAATGCCATCGTGAGAGAGATACACCTTTTTTGTTTCCAGTTTGTTCAATTGCTGCATTTTCTTGGCAACAACTGAAATCTGGTTAATAATCAAATCTGCTGTAGAAATGCTTGTAACTCTGGTTATGTGGAGCTGCATTTTGAAGAACATTATCCGTTTCTATCCTGACATCATATCAGATCAAATTCCCTTCCCTTGGATTCACAATCTAAAGATAATGCGGTAAAGTTTAAACGACGAAAGGGTCAGTCCAAGTGTAACCAGCTAATTGCTACTTGCTACCCATCAAACAGAACTAACGGCCACCCACGACCCAGAAACGCAACCAGAAACGCAATTCTGCACAACACTATATCGACGTATCCTTTTGCTACAACTCTGAATGAAGTATCTTTCTGAAGTTTAGTACGAAGGCCTAACTTCTAATGCATGCTGTGGAATCCATCTTCAAGATGCCTGTTCATCCACTGGGACCAACATAAGATTCAAGAACTTGCCTAGCAGTTTTGATCTCAGCTTTCAATTTCAACGACATAAACTACACTTTGCCTGGCAAGATTTTTATTGCAATGCATGGCAAGATTTCTATTGTAATGCAATATGAAGCTACCCATGGATCAGTGTGATCATCCCAAGCATAACGATCGAAGACGCAACCACCCCACAAAATCCGAGAAAATATGACAATTAATCCGTAAATTGAACCAATACTTCCCTAAGATATAAGCACATGGGACCAAACATCACTCTCCCCTGCTTTTCTAAACTTCCTTTCTTTCTTTCGTTCTTAACCATGTAAGCAATTTGCTACCATTGTCCTATATAGTTCTTCACTCAAGTTCTCGTACCAAGAATAAATGGAAAAAAATCTGACCAAGCCAGAAACATAGCATAACAGCACTGTGCAAGATTTTTAGCACACTAAAGGTCGAAGCTTTAACAGTAGAACACCAAACAAGCATACATCAGAATAAGCCATACGATGATAATGAGCACTCACAATCCTTATTCCGACAAATACCCAAAAAACAACCACGATAGAAGATAATTTTAAAGCCCAAATCGAAGCATATTACCTACCCCATCTTACTTCTTCTGGCTATCGTAATCCACGATCTCATCGCGCGTCACCGACCTAGAGTGCTGAACGATCGATCTCCCAATCGAATTGATCCAATCCTCCTTCTCCTTCTCCGAATCGGCGATGAAATACATCGTCTCGCTCCTCGTCGACAGCTCGAAGGCGTATTCTCTGTTGATCACATCCTCAGCTCCCTTCACCGTCAGGCAATTGGAGACTGGTATGACGCCACGTGGCACGGAGGCCCGCGTGACGTTGGAATCCTTGAACCAAAATAGCTTCCCCTGTTTCAGAACGAACCACCTGCGCCTCCACGTCTTGATGTACTCGCCTTGCTTCGTGAGCCACCCGACTCGCTCCGGCGTGTGCCAGAACTCGATCCCCGACGGATCGGGCTGGGACGAGCCCGAAATAGCTCGCCATAGGGTTGACGCCATCCTTCCTCTAAGCTTGAAGGAGATATCGATTTGATTGTGGGACACAGTGGTGAGACAGATAAATGATTTTGAATTATTGTTGGGATATTTTCCTTCTTTCCCTTATAATACTACTATTGCACCATTGATTGATTCTTTGAGTCAACGGAGTAGATTACTGAAATTTCTTCAACTTGCAGCTTAATCAAATAAATAGATACAACTGCACACTCTTCATTGGGCTTGGCGTGTAATGGGGTCGCATTTACTGGTCCACGAAGAAGACCAACTTTCCTATTGGGCCTAAAATTCTCTTTCGAAGCAGTAATAAGAAACTACATCTCGGCGATCAGGTAATATTTAAAAAAAAATCACCATTAGTATCTGTAAGTGTAATACACAAGCTCCAGCATTTTTCAAACGTAAAAAATTTAAACGATCCCTCAAACCACCAAGCGATTCATAAATATAATAATTGAATAATATGTTCCGTAACGGAAGATGTACATATTTCGCAATTACATTAATAGAAAAAGTCACCAAACTTCTACTTTTCCCTTAATAAAAGTAATTTAATGTACACATATATAACCAACACCTACGTATTTGTCCATAGTGAACATTATACAAGTTTCTCCTTTGTTCATTCACAGTCTTTCTCTGGCAAGAATGAAACGCAAAAACCCTAATCTAACCGAAAGTCCCGTGGAGGCCAAGAAGCGAAAATCGCCATCGCCGGCGAAACAAAAACTGCAGCTATGGATCAAACGAGCTGAGAAAAATCGACAAATCGAAGCCCTCAGAAGATCCCAACGCCTACATGGCCCACGCATGGGTCGTGCCGGGCGAAGAGTACTCCACGCGCATGAAGGTCGGGTCAGCCGACCCAGAGTGGGGAAGAAAATGTACAATCCCGATAGGCTTCGAAAACCAGCACGAGTTCCTCAACTTGGAAGTCTGCCGAGCATTCTGCAGGTCGGACCCCGGAACTTCCACCTGTCGGGTCGTGGTCGGGAGAGCGCGGGTCCCGCTTCCCCACCATATTCCCGAGAAGAAGGTCCGCGTGAGGGCCGTCTTGGCGGGGCTTAAGGAAGGGAAGTGGGTGCGCGGCGAGGGCGGGTTTATACATCTCGCCATGCGGATAGTCCCAGAGATAATCCATCCGGACGTTGGGAGTTGTTAGATTTCACCCGATTTGCTCGGATTTGGTTGGTATGTGTCCTTCATTCAATTCACTCCTTTTTTTTCTTGAATATATATTATTGGTTTTTCTTTTGGGTTTTTCCAATTGATTTTCTTAGGGGTTTTTCTTGAAGAAAAGGGTGAACCTCAATTGAAGCTTCGAACAATGGAGGTTGTTGTTGATGTTTATGTTGATTGATATGCTTTTGAAATAAATTGGACCAAAACCATACTTAGTTATATTTCTTGTTGAAACTTATTGGTGTTATTTTGTCTTTGATTATTACTATCATAATCTCTTCTCATATGGTAAAAGACATTGTAGTGAAAAAAATGGTGTTTTTTATTCAAAATTGTCGTCGTAAGGCATGGCCTTGTGGTTCTGTTCGAATGATTTCATGTGATGTATTGCCTTCGAATTACATTGATATCGTTGTTAGATGATGATTGGAACATTGTTTATCGGATTAGTGACATCTTTGAAGTGTGCGGCGCAATCCATATTGATTGAGTTGGAATACTTCTCACTCGGCCCGAAAAAAGAAAGAAATCAATTCTACCGAGTTTGCTTACCGTCTACATGTACACTAGGGGCAATGCGACCCGACCCGTATCGAAAATTTTTAATTTATAAATAGTGATGATGATGAAGATCAAGGGGTCAAATGTAATAAAAATACTTTCAAATAATAATAATGGTCCTGTATTGGGCCGTAATAAACGGGCTAGAATTTGTTCCATTTTAATGGGACGCGTTGCGACTAGGGGTGGTTCTACGGTATACCGTACCAAAATCGTGATACCGTTTACCGTACCGAAATTTCGGTATTGAAAAAAGTCATACCAATATCATACCAAAATTTCGGTATACCTTAAATTTCGATACGGTATCATACCGAAATTTCGATACGGTATCGGTATCATACCTTCTATACCATTAACACGGAGTGTTTTTAACCATGCGTGTCTCATAACTCGTTAATTCGTTTGTTTCCAATTTTTAGTCAATTCAAACTCCTTAGGCCCAATAAGATGGATTATTAATACCAAAATTTTCAAAATAAAAAAGTTTTAATTCATAAAATAACATTAAATAATTTACATGTTTAGCTAGTCTCATTACTAAGACAAAGAACTTTACATAACTACAAGATACAAATTTATATAGAGATTAATTAAAATGAAATTGTTTTAAAAAATTAGTGAAAAAGTAATTGCATTGTATCTTCACGCTTTCAAAATCCTGAAGAAAAAAACATTAAAAAGGCCAAAATTAAACGTAACTTGACTTAGGTATAATAAGTAAAATATGGTGGGCGTCAATAATCTTAAATGGTTGGGTATAGTTAATAATTTATGAGATACATAAATTTATGAAGATCCTTATAATATTTTTACCCATTTGATATTTTTTAGAAATAATATAATATATGTATGTGTGTGTATATAAATATATATAATATTTAATATTTCGTATTTCGATATTTCGGTATAATCGGTATACCTAATTTTTAAAATTTTCATACCATTACCGTACCGAAAATTTTCGGTACGGTATCATACCTTACCAAAAACTTCGGTATACCAAAATTTTCGATATTTTCGATACGTTACGATACGATAAGGACGGTATATCGGTATTTCGGTATATTTCCCCAGCCCTAGTTGCGACATGATGAAAATTTGCAGTTGGCACCCTGAATTTTTCGTTGATCACAAACGACACCCTCTTTCTTTATCTTTTCTTTTTAACTATTGCTCGTTCTTCGAGTTTTTGTTATTTCAACCCAAAAAATCTCAACACATCTAGCGAACAGAGGTCATCAAGCCTAGGTAACTTCAGGCATGTATTGTCTTTTTTCCTCTCATTTCTGTATCTTATTTCCGATTGAATTGATGTGAATGTTAAGTTTTTATCCACGACGGTTCAATTCAGTGAAATCGTGCTATCTCGTGCTTGGCGGATTTTGGATCACAGCAACACCTTTTTCTTACGCTGATGAATAATTTATGGTCATCCCGATATCAAAACTGAATCCAATTTGTTAGTATGGTGTCTGATCATGTTTCAAAATATCATGCAGTAAAAATGGGGTTGTGGATACTGCTTGAAGGTTGCCTACTTCTTGCAAATGCGTTGGCAATACTAAATGAAGATCGATTTCTAAGCCCACGTGGGTGGAGCTTCCAAGAGTATTCTGGGATCAAGAGAAAATCGTTTAAGGGTCAGATTCTTGGTCTTATCTACGCCACTCAGTACTTGAGAGTTCCACTTATTCTTCTCAATTTGCTCTGTATCGTTGTAAAGATAGTATCTGGATGATTTTTACTGAGCAGACTCTTCTTCGTCCGTTTGGGGATTCTGTTCATCAGTCATACGTGTTTGTAGTTGACTTACTTTGAAGGTTTTCTTTTTTCTGTTCTTATTGTCATGGATGTATAGTAAGGAATGGGTATGTCTTTGTTCAGTACTTCGTCACATAATTTGTCTTTTCTTGAAAGGTAGTGAGACTGCAATAAGATGCAGAACTATGGTATCGCACATGTCCTATTATTCGAACAGAAAGAATCTACAAATCAGCAAAAACATGATAGTTGCTCGAATCTACCACGATCAGCCTAAACGCAGCCACAGTAGCAGCAATGGACAAGCAAGAGAAGAAGACAACGTTGAGCCAATGCCAATTCCTCTGCAGCAAAGTGAGCTTGCTCCTCTTAGCCACAAGGTACATGTGATTCGCAAGGATAAACGTCAAAGGGAAGGTGCTGATAGCCCCCGTTAGACTCATAAAATCACTCAGAAAAGGAAGCATAGCTGAAATCAAAGTCGTGATTCCCAGGTAACCCCCTCTGACCATGAACCTGAAGCTCAAATTGCGCGGCGCCAAGGCGCTTCCTTTGATTCCATACTTTGTGTCCAAGTATTCATACATTGGACTTGCAAAGATCTGAAGCACAGAGATAATGTGTTGACAGTGATGGAAAAAAAAAAGGAAAAAAGTTCTTGCCATGTCAAGAAATGCAGTGATGATTCTTACGTGTAGAGCGATGATCGTCTGAAAGAATGCTGACAAGTTAGCAAAGGTCTTCAACCATATTGGCCCGCCAACGTTGTTGAGCAAGTAAGTAGATGTGTTGTTTCCATAAGCCCAGTAACCTATGAAGGTGATCATGTACATTGGAACAACGCCGACTGTGAACTGAAAGTACAGAGCTTTCATCATGTTCTTTACAACTGGCGGTCTTACAGTTGCCTGCGAACGAAAGAGAGCTCGGTTGGATTACAGAAGGGTACGTATATAAATATAATGAAGATAACGCAGTCAAGACAAACCTGTATTTCTGGCAACATTCCCGTGTTGAATGAGAAAACAAGATTTGCAGCTGCACCAATAGTTGTGAATATCTTGCCTACTTTTGTCCCTGGAATGCCATAGTCTCTAGATGGAGATTCAATCCCTGCCAAAAATATGGAAAGAGGAAAAAAAAATGATCTTCTTTTCTGGGAATTGAGACGTGAAAGAAAGGAAGAGAAGAAAAAGGGTGGTAAAAGGTACCATCTTTGAGGGCAAGCGCAAATCCTACAACAATGTAGACAAGGCTAAAGAAAGTCGAAAAGGCGAGCCAAACTCGAAGTGCAGACAAATGAGGTATAGCAATGGCAAACAAGGCACAGGCCAGGCCGGCTATGGCGATAAAATACGGTAGCTTCATGTCATTATCGTCTCTGAAAAGAACGTAAACTGCCTGCAAAGAATTGAACCCACAAAAAGAAATTGATTAGATTAACTAAAGTCTGCAGATTAGTACAAATATTAGTGTAAGGACAGAGAGTGAAAGTATTACCTTAAGTGCACTTCCAGCTAAAATAACATAACCCACATTGATCATGAAGAGATTCACATACTGAAGTCCCCATGTCAGAGAATATGCGTTCTTACCTGCATTATATATATATATATATATATCCGAAAGAGCTTGTGAGTGAAACTTTGTCCATCTTTCTCTAAGTTCTCATTGAGTGTAAGTAATAATGGGAAACGAATACTTAACCGTAAATGAATCCAGCGAGGTCTCTGTATCTTATATGTCTCTTTCCTCCGTATTCGTGAAGTTTTGCGATCAAAGAATTTGCATAGAGGGAAGCTATCGTAGCTAGGATTAGCCCAATCACACCTCCTACCCATCCCAGGGGTACCATGACAGCGCCAGAATATCCAAGAACATAGGCGCTGTTTATCCCAGTTGTAAGGACAAATCCAACTTGGAACCATGAATCTACATGTGCAAAAAATTATCATGGTAAGTACGAATTCATCGTTTGACCTCGTATGAAAAGACAAAAAAAAACTCGAAATCCTTATCACTACATAGGGTCTTCAGGCTACCTTTCTGGTTGGGTAATAAGTCGGTTAAAGCAGTTGGTTTTCAAAGAGCAAATCAAGAAAGAGCATAACGAGAATAATGAACTTTCAACAGAGGAGAAACGCATAAGAAAAGGATGGAAATCATGAAGAAATTACCGTTGCTGATTTGATGTGCAGTTTCTGGGATATCAACGGCGAAGTGATGCTGATCATGAGGGTTGACTTTCGGGTCGGAAAGAGATTCGGATCCGACCCGATTTCCTCCTTGTTTTGCCATCTCTAACAACACCAGCGTCTCTTCACCGTCTTCTTGGAAAGCCAGCTCTCCAAAAAGGAGCTTTCTGTGTTTATTTATGCCTGAATTATATGAGATCTTTACGTCAACGTCAGACAAGATAATCAATGGGGAAAAGATAAGGTAATGGATTATGACATGTACACACGAGCCTGGAATTCGGTGACAGACAGAATTTGAGGTGTGAATGGCCAAATAATTGCGTCTGTTTTTGAAATAATATTAGCTGTTGCCTTGGTATTGCTTGAAAAAGATAACTCGGAAGCAAGGAAGGGTTTCTCCATGTATATTTTTTTAATTATTACTCGTGGCGTTGACTGAAGATATTTTTTTTTTCGATTTGAATATGTCAAGAATTTGTCATGATCAAATTCGGTAAAGTTTGACCATCCATCAATCTAGTTCGCAAGGAGTTGCGTATTTAATGTGAACTTTGAATTTGCAAATTTGTGGAAGTTCGCAACAAATACCACTGCGTATATTACTCATTTCATCCCAAATTATTTTATACATTTTACTATATCTTATTTATCACATCTTTTGTACATTTTTTTATTTAACAAAAAAATGTTATCACAAACAATCAAAATATTCTCAAAAGACGTGTCAAAATATACAATTTTCTATCTTTTAACGTACTATATTATTAAAATATTCAACTTCTTAATTTGCGTATTGTAAATATTCAGCTTCTTAATTTGCGTGACAAATCCTTAATGTACAAAAAGATTGGGATAGGAGGGAGTATTATAATATTGATCATCAATTCATTTATGCATGCAGCACGTCAATGAATGAAAGTCAAAGATAACGCCCTTATCAACCAAAAGATCAACTAAGTCAATACTCTTTAATTATTTTTATAACCTAGCTAGTGATTTCATATTTTGTCACGTTTAATTGCAACATCGATCCTCACGGCATCACAAAGTTTGGCTGAAACATACAAGAGACTCTAATATAGACGCTTAATTGAAGCATCTCCTCATGGCATAGGTTGGTTCCATTTTGTTTTGCTTTTTCTTATAAGAGAAACTATAAACTATTGCATAGCATACGGACAAACAGCATTCATAATCAACCAAATAATATTGATGTCAATACCTTGATGGATTTGCATACAAACAAAGATCACCCCAAACAAACATAGTAACAGCCAAGAAAAAAAAAAAAGAAGGCTACTATGGAAATTTATCTTGTTCGTCATCTTCATCACTATGATCAGTAGTATAGTCATCATCGTCTGGGCTATCACTTGCATCAGATTTAAGGCTTCGTAGCTTATTGACAGCATCTAGTGCATCAAAAACCAGAGCATCCTTGGCAACTTTAACAGCATTTCCTTTCAAATGGTTCGACTTCTCATCGTTTTGCCCAAGTTCGTGCTTTGCGTTTCTTCGTGACTCTGCTTTTCTCTTAGCATCTCGACGATGTAGTTGATCGATGTATTTCTCATGCAAGGCTCTGTTTTTAATCTGCTTCAGAACTGGGGGACTAACAATGCTTAATCTTGACTTCTGCTTTTTACTAGCTGACGAATCAGAAGTTCCCCTGCATTTCGTAAGAACGCCAGGGTTTTCTTCCCTTGATGGTGATGGAGAATCGAACTCTTGAATATTTGGAGAAGAGGGATTGTCGTTAGCTGAGGGCTCGAGGAGAGCAAATAAATCCAACCCCCGATGTTTATCTTCTTCTTGATGCTTTTGCAATAACTGTCTCACGGTTTTCTGGGCAAGAAGAACATTCATCTTTCTGGGCTTAAGCTTCTTGGATTTAGTCTCAATAGGGGTAAGCAGCTTGCTAGCAGAGCATGGGATAGGCGATAGCTTCTTCTTCTTAGCCCTCGGGCGTGTTCGGGGTTGAGGTGGAGTTTGGTGTTCTGATTGGATTTTGTCAAAACATTCTTCTGCAGATTTTCCTGGCACCTGCATAAAAGGATATAAGGAAAGGGAAAATGCAAAAGAGAAACAGAGATCAGAATACACACTATCTCATTTGTACATTACCATCTTAGCAACTTTCTTCCAAAAATGAGGGGTAGGCTTTGCAGTGAAATACGCTCTTCGCAGAGCCAATTCTTGCTCCACAGTCCATTCATCACCAATCTCTTCCTCTTCATCAACCTGATGGCTCTTCCTCCTCTCACCTCTTTTGGTTCTTTCTGAGAAATCAATCTCTTCGTGTATTCGACTACTGCCAAGCTCTCGGGCATCTCTTCTAGACACATCTTCAAACTTTCTATCCTTAGGCACGGAAACTTCACAGGAAGTTTCATCTGACAAACTACTAGCCTTTACAACAACATCCTTTAGAGTCGAACAACGAGTAATCCGCTTCTCAACCTTATCTGCCTTCTTGACACTAAGACATGACTCATTTGTCTGAGAATTTATACTCAAACTACGAGCGACCATCTTCTCAAAACCTGGCTTACTTCTAATCGCACTTCGATCACGCTTTTTCTGATCTGAGACAACCACATCGGGCAATCTTCGACCAACCATGCTACTACCCTTCGTATTGAGTTCCACAAGACTTGAACGGCGAGTGACCCTCTTCTCCGATTTAGCTGCCCCCTTCATAGCTAAATCTTGATCATGTGGGCCAATCAGACCCCCTTTAAGTTTACTCTCATCCCAAAAATTTCCATTCACCACATCGCTACCTTTGTAAAGGGCTACAGCTCGACTCCCACTGCGAGTAACCATCTTCTCAATATTGCCTACTCTTTGCCCACACAAATCAAGTCCACCTGCAACTTTACGTTCCTTCGACAATTCAATTACGATCTCAATAGAACCCTCATCAAAGACACAATCGTTAACCTTACCTCCGGCGAGATCCTTATCGCGACCACTACTCCTCGTGACCCTCTTCTCAATCACAAAATGTGAAGCCACAGCAGCTTCCCCCTTCCCACTCAAGCGGGTCCTCCCATTCTGCAATCTATCGGAAATTCTAGGCCGTTTGTTACATTTCTCCATGTTTTCATTTTCGGGACTTTTTCCATCTCCACTGCGCAAGCCCGCGTTGCTTTTCCTCTTGGTTTTCAGCGGTGAGATATCGATCGAAACGGGCGATGACCTAGAAGGCCGGGTGGAGGTCTCAGCAATTTTCAACAAGTTTTGACATTGCTGAAGAAATCGAGGAGACCTTCTTGGAGTAACGGTGGGGTTGGGGATTTTACCTTCAGCATCGCTGAACCTTCTCTCAGGCATTTCCACAAACAGCTAGCATTCAGCACTATCTCTCATGAGTTTTTTTTTTTTGAATCATATCTCTCATGATTTATAACTGTTAAAAAGAGCTCAAGTCGCTGTTCTATGATCTATATTGGGTGGCCCACATTTGTCCAATAATTTTCTAGCCCATATTATTGGGCCTACTATTTGGCCCAACAGGTTTCTATTACATATACTAAATAATTTAATTTCTACTTTCCTATAATTAGTCCATTAGATAGAGTTTACTGTTTATCAGAACAAATCACCTTCATCTTATTACTAAAATCATGCAAAACCTGGTATATATTTTCCCAATATTATACACACGTTTGTTATCAATGCTTATATATAACTTATCATCTCTAATCTTGGGTCATTTGCAAGCCAGATTCATATTTTCACCTAACCCGTTTTTCTTTTGGGCTATCTTAGCTTTGTACAGTAAGCTCTCATATTAAGTTTGCTTCTACGTTTAACTAACTAGCAGCCGACATATGAAATGTCACAAATGTACAATTAACGTGGAGGTATATATTTACATTTGATTGATCAGTCTCACGTGTCTGAAAACTCTTTTGACGAAGTAGTTCGGCTAAATTATTAATTTTTTTTTTTTTTCAGAAGAAAGCTCAACAGTTTCTCCCTCTTGTTTTTATATATATCTTCCTCTCTGTAAAACAAAAGCCCCATTAATCGTTATAATTTCCTCTCGCCACAGTTGTAAAGAATGAAAAGACTTGACCTTTTCAGTTTACAGGCAACTGTGTGAGGGATGTTGCTATTTCTGTGATTTCGTCCTTCCCTTTATATTTTTTGGTATTACATGAAGAAGAATCAGTATCTGGGCTCAAATAAAAATGCAATCTTTACAACGGTCCATCGACGCTGATATAGAACTTGCTACTGCAAAAGAAGGTAATGATAACAAAGATGGTGACGCCACTGTTGCTAATATCGCTGAATCAGCCTCTTCCAATGGTAAGGAGATCGTTAGAGCGGTGGAAGACAACGTTAATGATTTGAGAAAAAACGAGGAGGATGATAGAAGAAGAGAATCTAATGCCTCGGAGTGTTCAGTTGAGATTTTGGATCTTGAATCTGTCGTTTGTGAAACTAAGCTGCATTTGTCCAAATCTGAGAGGGATTGTAGGATTTGTCAGCTGAGTTTTGATGCGAGTAATGATTGTGGTGGGCTGCCCATTGAACTTGGCTGTTCTTGCAAGGATGATTTAGCTGCTGCTCACAGGCAATGTGCTGAGGCATGGTTCAAGATCAAGGGAAACAAGTTAGTACCATTTTTTTTCCTTTCCTTTTTCTTGCAGCTTTATTGTTATGTCTTCGCTTCGTAATAATTGAGTTGTACAGCTGAAAAAGGTGTAGGCTTGAGGTGTAGTAATGAGGTGGACAATAATGGAACCTAACCTGTTTTTAGTGTTGAACTGTCTATTGCAACAAAAGCTATCAACTTTAAAGACCAATTTTCCATGGGATAGATAATTAGGAAAAGAAGGAATCCACAACGCCAGAAAAAAAAAAAAGAAAAGGTCTTGCTTTCTGGCCGGCCATATGCCTTTTCTCTTGTTCATACTTTCTCTCCACCTTTATGATTTTGTTGTTATTACTACTCTTTCCTTATCCGTTAAGGTGCATTTGACTTCGTTGTCTGCTTTACTGGGAAAACGAACCCCTCCTTGACATCATATGACCGTTGAAAGCTTTCTTGTTTTTTCAAGCTCGACAAACCAACAAACTTCAACTCCCCAAGTTAGAATTCAAGGCCCTCGTTTTTTTTTTATTTTTATTTTTTGTTGCAGAATATGTGAAATATGTGGATCGATAGCGCAGAACGTGCCAGGCGTGTACGAAAACGTGTCAATCGAAGATCAATGGGACGAAAGAAACAACGAATTGGCAATGTCATCTTCTTCATCTCATCAACAGCCCCAGCCCGAGGCAAGGCGGTTCTGGCAAGGCCATAGGTTCCTCAACTTCTTGCTTGCTTGTATGGTGTTTGCATTTGTTGTCTCTTGGCTCTTTCACTTCAACGTACCTTCTTAGACACAGAGCATAGCAGAGCAATGGAGAAAAAGAATGCTCTGTTTTTTGCTATATCTCCTCAACTTGTCAGTGTTACTTTGGAAAACATTTGCTGTATTCTATCTTTCCAAGTCAACTATTCTATTGCTACGCTCCTTGAATCTTGCCTCTTCCACTGGAGGATTTGTACTATCAATTATTAATAGCTGTTTCTTATTGGAGAAATCAAGCCTTTCCATGGAAGACTGTGTCTTGATCAGTGTTTTAAAAAGCGTATAGCGTAGTGTGTCGCGTTTTAGTGTCGGTAGCGCATAGCTTAAATAGCGTAGCGCATTGCGTGAGTATTTCGGATAATCTATATATAATGTAATAAATTATATATAATATATAATAAATATAAATATGCTACGTTCGGTTATTTTTTATGTCATTATTGTAGTTATGACTAAATAATCAATATTTTCTCGAAAAATTTAATGAATAAAAAATACGGTACAATTAATTGATTAAATAAAAATTAAAGATATATATGAATAATATATTTTAAAGTTATATAAGCCCATAACAAAAAACAAAAAAATAACATAAAATACTGTAACACGCTATATGCGCAATTTGGTACGCTATATGCGCAATTTGGCACGCTATTTACGCTATTTCTCAAAATATTCGCGCTATTCAGGACAAAACGCTATATTTTTTACGCTTTAACGCGTTTTTCCGCAAAATTGCGCTATTTCGCGCTACAAAACGCGCTACACTACGCTATTTAAAACAATGGTCTTGATCTTGAGTGTGCTCCCATATAATACAAGTCAGTGACTGACAACAAACAACCATTCACAATCTCCCTTCAACCTAACTTGTACTGTATATATATGCCAAGTCTTGATTTTTAATGTAGTTATTTGGTTGAAACCAATTGAATGCATATATATATATGGAATGGGAAAAGCCCAAAAAGGAATTAAATATCTTTTAGTTTTTAAATATGGGAAGCAGAATAATGATTCAGGTTTACTTCTATTTATTTAATAAAAAAGGGGCATAGTAATTTCCGCGAGTTTTGGTTGATAGATAGAGAGAAAGAATCAGTCGTAGTCTTTCTTCTTCTTCTTCCTCCTACTCCTGAACGAACGTGCGTGCTGTAACGAACAAGACAAAAGCTTCGCACGTTGTTGCGCAGTCCACTGTCGGCCTTCATACATCAAAAAAACCAATTCTTTCTCTTCTCCACGCGGTATTCTCAGACGCGCTTATCACCTTCCCCTTCGACTATATCTTTCTCTTTCATATGTTCTTGACGATGAGGTCGCTGTGGCCGAACGGCGACAGAGAAGACGCACTCGACACCGTCCTCGAGCTGCCCATCCCAGAAGAATTGCTCCTCTCTAACAACAAGCAAAAACCTCGGCAAGCCTTCATGTCTTGGATGATGAGACCAGCGTCCCTCGCCGACTGTAATAATAAGGGCGGCTTGGCCATTGGGAGCCGTGACGCTGAGCTTGAGTTCTTGCTAGGTGTTATTGGAGCCCCTTTGATCCCTCTCCCAATCTGCGCTAATGGCAGCAACCGCATCAAAGGACACTCAGTCGTAAGTCATTGTGATGTGTCTGTTTTTATGATCCTCCTTAAGACAAGTGCTTTAGTTCTTACATGAAAAAGGGGCTTCTTTTTTATCAGGAGAGTTCAATGGCGAGGTACATAGTGCAGCAGTACGTAGCAGCCTCGGGCGGCGAACACGCTTTGAACAGCATCAAAAGCATCTACGCCATGGGTAAGGTGAAGATGATGGCTTCTGAGTTTGTGTCTGTGGAAGAGACGACGTCGTCGTCAGGACATAGTAAGGCTCGCCAGAGGTTGAAGAACATGAGACATCATGGAATTGGAGAGATGGGAGGGTTCGTTTTGTGGCAGAAGAGGCCCGATTTGTGGAGCTTCGATTTGATGGTTTCGGGCTGTAAGATTAGTGCTGGCAGCGATGGTAAGACTGCTTGGAGGCAAACTCCATGGCAGCATTCCTACGCCTCTCGCGGCCCGCCGAGGCCTACTCGAAGATCCTTACAGGTATCAGTTTCTAACACAATCTGATCCTATGTTCGTTAACTTTTTCGTATTCAAGTTACTCTCAAATCCAAGGCCTTCTTCGCTGTGCAAAGGGCCCCTTTCGTCCCATTTCAAGACTGTGTTGTTGGTTCTTGTTTTTCCATCTGTTCAGATTGCTTTTGTCAAAAGTTGGTTGCTGTCTATGTTTCACAAAGATGGGAAAGAAGGGCTGCTATCAAATTCTTCTCAAGTTTTGTAAAATAACTGAAGATTTGTTCCAGTTCTTGCTGTGATCCATGTGTGGACCCAGCTCAGCCTTTCACCTAACCTGAAAGCTTCGCATTGTCTTCCTAGTTCAAACTTGTTTGTCAACTAATTGTGGTTGTAAAGGTCAAATCTTGGATCATGTTTTCTCACCTAATCTCACAGCTCTAACTGTCAACCATTTTATCAACTGTAAGAAATTATGTTATTACAGCTTTCATGGTTAACAATGTCTGATACATTTGTTACCAGGGACTAGATCCAAGATCAACGGCGAACCTATTCTCAAACTCGACGTGCATAGGTGAGAAAACAGTGAACAACGAAGACTGCTTCGTCCTAAAACTCGAAGTCGACTCACAAACTCTCAGGGCTAGAAGCAGCAACAACATGGAAATCATTAGACACGCGATATGGGGCTGCTTCAGCCAAAGAACAGGCCTTTTAGTTCAGTTAGAGGACACTCAGCTGCTAAAGATAAAAAATGTCTTGTGGGAGACAACGATGGAATCCTCGATCCAAGATTACAGAACCATTGAAGGTGTGAACGTTGCCCACGGAGGAAGGACTTGCGCTTCTTTGTTTAGGTTCGGGGAGGACTCAGAGAGCCATAGAAGGACGAGGATGGAGGAGATTTGGAGTATCGAAGAGGTCGATTTTAATGTGAAGGGACTTGTTAAGCACTTTTTCTTGCCACCTTCTGATTTGAAGAGGGAAGATGGCGAAGGATGTGGGGTTATGGATAATGGGTCGGCGGCGAACAATGGCGGGCTGGGGACTAAAACGCAATTTTCGTCGAATTCTTGTAGGAAGAACAATACGAAAGTCGTGGCTGTTGATGAGGAGAATATGGAAATGTTTGGGAGAGAAAGAGATGATGGTTATGGTGATCATCCTCATGCATTGTAAAGCTTAGAACTTTACGATTCATCTTCTTGGCAATTTTTTTTTTCTCCGTGTATAAAATTAGCGAGGTTTATTAATGGAGGAAACGAAACATTGACAGAGAACTGATGAATCTAATCTACAGATTTAAACGATAGAATCAAATCGACTAAGCCATCAATGGCTTGAGAAGACGAACCATTGGACCTCAAGCAATGATCAGCTTTCTCCTTATAATCCATAACCCTCTTCTTCATCTCTTCTCCTTCAGCAGCACCATTCATCAGCTTTATTACAGCTGCTTCAATCTCATCTCTTTGAAACCCTTTCTCTAACCTAATTCCAATCTTCCATACGTCGCTCACATACCTCGAATTCACCATCTGATCCCCAAAGAACGGCGCACAGATCATCGGAACTCCTTCGCAGATGCTCTCAAGCGTGGAATTCCAGCCGTTGTGGGTCAAGAATCCACCCACGGCTCGATGGGACAAAACCTCTTGTTGTGGGGCCCACTTAACGAAGCAACTCCTTTCTCTTACCTCGTCCGAGAAATCGCTCGGCAGTGTCTCTAACCATTGGTCGGAACCTTGCATCATCCCTGGCCGAACGACCCATAGAAATGTCTGCTTGCTATTGGCCAACCCCCAAGCAACTTCGCGGAGCTTCTTCTCATCCATGAGCGCTACGCTACCGAAGCTGACGTAGAGCACCGATTTGGGCTCTTGCTTGTCTAGCCATGCGATGGAGCTTCGGTCTTGGGTTCGTAGGCTGCTCGCCGCCGCCGAGAAGAGCTTGTGAAATGGGCCGATGGCGAAGGTCGGCATGTGGTACTGAAACTCGCCGGCGAGCCTGGCTATGTCGTCTTCTTCGAGTTCTTTGAATGTGTTGAAGATGAGCCCTGAAGATTTCTTGGTCTCAGCCATCATGTTTATCAAGATATGATGCAAATCTTCAGATTTTAGCAGCTCGATTACTGGGATGTCCTTCACCTTTAGCGGGGGAAGCCCCTCAATTTCATCTTCCATCTTCGAACCTGATGGTGATCGACGAACACATCATAGTTCTGAGAACTTTTCAGTCATTTACAGTTTTCAATGATGCGAGCGACAGAAGCTAACATACCCATATCGTCGAGATATCCCTTTTCTTGAAGAAGAGGAAGAGCATTGAAAGCAATATAGGAACAAACGCTGCTTGTCCTAAGCACAAACCTCGGAAGCTTAAAATCATCGGCCACAGATTGCGTGAAATACCAAAGGGCATCAGTCACCAAGCCCACAAACCCTCCGCCGCGGCCATCTTCCGACGACAGAAACTCAACAAAGCTCCCGCGAATTGACTCCTCAGTGCTGTAAAGGAGAACCCTCAAGACGTGTACGGCGTCCGGCGAGGAAGCGTCGGATTCAGACAATCCGTCGGAGATTTGATGGAAGGCGAACTGAGGGTACTTGGAAGTGTCTGGATAGTTGAAGCGAGTGTGAACGACGGAGATGTCGAAACCCTTTGAGTGAAGTATGCTGGCGAGCTGTAACATGGGATTTATGTGTCCCTGAAACGGTATTGGAAACAGCAGTATTCTGCCATTCTTCTTCGAATGGTGAGAGAAGCGATTGTTTGACCTCTGATGATGATTATCCATTGGATTGGACAAGGAACAGACTTTTAAGGTGATGGTAGCGAGTGAAAGCGTAGTGGCAAGTTCTTGCTATTTATTGAAGAGATACAACGACGAAAGGAAACTCCTCATTTTTCAGGCATCTATCAATTCATTGTACTGTTTAATCGTATTCATTGTTAACAATTCAAACTATGACAAGATTAACAATTTTTATTTTCGCATAATATTCTCGTTTGTATTCGTATTCGATTCGATTCGTATTCGAAATTCGAAATTCGATAACGACATTCTATTCGCGAATACTCGAATATTCGATATTAACCATAGTTAGCAAAATAGGTCAGAGTGTGAAGGAGGGATACACAACATTTCTTTCTTAGCCTGCTTTCGATCATCACGCTTGACTAAACGAATCGAATATACGTTAATTTTTCGAATCGAATACAGACGTATTCTTATTCGTATTCGAAATTATTCGAATCAGAAAAAGTATTTGTATTCGTATTCGTATTCGTTTATTTCGAATTCGAATCTTAAATTTCGAATCGAATCTTATTCGGTTCATTTGCAACCCTACTTTTACTTAATTTATTGGTGCCGCCCAGCGTAATTACTATCCGTTATTAAATAATACAAACATGTGGGACATTTACGGTTTATATGCAATTATTTGATTGGTTCTTGGATGATTATCTGATTATGGTCAAATACGTTACGTAAGCAGTGAGCTATGCAGCCACATGCCTTATCTCTACCAACTCAATTTCATTCTGTTTTCTTGCTTTCTGGATGAATATTCTCATCTCAATCCATAGAGCGAACACTTTAGTTTACGATATGTATACATATGTGTGCGCCCCCACATAGTAGAAAAAGAGAAAAAAGATATAGACTAGACATTTGTTCAACATACTAAAATCACTCAAGCGAGACAGATTGTGTAGATTGTTTCTTCCTCAAATGTTACATATAATCTCATGGTTGGCCCATGAAAGCACTTAATTTTGTTTATAAAATGACCAAGCCCATGCAAATAAGGAGTAAATGAGGCCCATTTAAGTTTTCTTGGATCGGTTAAGCGCAGTTACAATCCACGTTGAATTGATTTCCAATTTCGGCATGACGAATTTTTGAATCATATCCTAAGTATGGGAGATTTTTGTTAAATAGGATTACTTTTGTGTGAAATTAAAAAAAGGGGTCTTAGGTTTTGTAACTAAAAAAGGGATTGGGTGTTTTTTTAAAAAAGATCGAAGTGTTTTATTATCATTTAATCCGCTCGACTGAAATTTCATGTCGAAATGAGCTGTTAATCGATGAGTTCGTGATTCTTACATGTATTAACCCCAAATCTGGGTGAAATTTCGTGTTTTTGAGCCTGAAATGGACGTTTTCGAACAGAAAACGGTTTATTCGAATATTTAATTCGAACTATTCGAGTGATTCGTATGACATTCGGATAGAAAAATAGCACTTATTCGAATAAAAAAATCGAATTAAACCTTTGAATAAATATTTTTCAATTCAACTTTTTTTTACTCGTATTGGTTAATTCGAATAAATTCGAATTAAAAAATATTTATTCGAATTTTTTATTTACTCGAATAAATGCTATTCAAGTTGGGATATTTCGGTAACTTTCGGCCCACTTCCTTTTGTTTAATAAAAATAGGGGGCGCTCCCTTCTGTTAAAATAACGGGTATGGCATGTGATGCTAGGACCCTTTTTTGTACATTTGTGTTTATCCCTAGGTTTAGCAATTAGAATTAATCATTCACATAAATCGAGTAATATATTAATATAAATATAAACATTTTCCGAAGTGATAACAATTTAATAATAAAGAAGTATAGGTTGACCGAGAGTCAAAAATCCGAATATTTGTAGTTACAACGTTTTCACGCTTCCCACTAGCATAGCAGCTCCAGCTTATTGGCTTTGGAAAAATTAAGGCCCGCCAAATCACACGAAATTCTATTCTAAACTAGGGGTGGTTCGGTACGGTATACCGTACCAAAACCATGATACCGTTTACCGTACCAAAATTTCGGTATTGAAAAAAATCATACCAATACCATACCAAAATTTCGGTATACCTTAAATTTCGATACGGTATCATACCGAAATTTCGATACGGTATCGGTATCATACCTTCTATACCATTAACACGGAGTGTTTTTAACCATGCGTGTCTCATAACTCGTTAATTCGTTTGTTTCCAATTTTTAGTCAATTCAAACTCCTTAGGCCCAATAAGATGGATTATTAATACCAAAATTTTCAAAATAAAAAAGATTTTTAATTCATAAAATAACCATGTTTAGTCAGTCTCATTACTAAGACAAAGAACTTTACATAACTACAAAATACAAATTTATATAGAGATTAATTAAAATGAAATTGCTATTTAAAAAAAATTAGTGAAAAAGTAATTGCATTGCATCTTCACGCTTTCAAAATCATGAAGAAAAAAACATTAAAAAGGCCAAAATTAAACGTAACTTGACTTAGGTATAATAAGTAAAATATGGTAGGCGTCAACAATTTTAAAAGGTTGGGTATAGTTAATAATTTATGGGATACATAAATTTATGAAGATCCTTATAATATTTTTACCCATTTGATATTTTTTAGAAATAATATAATATATGTATGTGTGTGTATATAAATATATATAATATTTAAAATTTTGTATTTCGGTATTTCGGTATAATCGGTATACCTAATTTTTAACATTTTCATACCATTACCGTACCGAAAATTTTCGGTACGGTATCATACCTTACCAAAAACTTCGGTATACCAAAATTTTCGATATTTTCGATACGTTACGATACGATAAGGACGGTATATCGGTATTTCGGTATATTTCCCCAGCCCTATTCTAAACCACCATATTTGTTTGTCCTTTATCGGAAAAAGGAGAATGAATAAACTAATAATAAAAAAGATTAGTTCTAAAGTGCTACGAAACGTCGCCGTATCAGAGAAATTTTTGGGTCCCTTGCGTCGCTATCGACATCAGCTTATTCACACCGAAGGTAATTTGGTACGCTGCTTAACAGCCTTGTTTCTCCAGATAATATCTAATTTGTCTTTTATATCTATTTATCTATCTATATAGCTAATGCAACATAAATAGTGTATGTTTGTCTTTCATTTCCCGCCTAACGTTCATTGGAGTTGGGAGTATTAATATCTACTTGTATTCTTTGACCAATAATAGGTACAAAAGTTGATCTAGACTCTAGCTCACCCATAAGTGCTCGCACGAAATATCGTTTAAATAGCAACAACCTAATAAATATCTTACCATTAAGGATCACTATTGAAAGAAATAATGTTTAATTTTGTTCGGTTGAAACTTTCTTTCATTATCGCAAAGCACAAGTTAAGCAAACATGTCGGTCGTTATTGCATCCATTTTTAAGAGAAACCAATATCACAGATCAAATCCAAAACATGCGATGAAATACCATGGCCGGTTTTTTAATTTCGGTGACCACGTTCTTACATAATATATGGAGGCCCATTTTGATCTAAATAAATAAAATTAATTATTATTACTATTTTTGGGCCCATACGAATTTTTGAATATCAATTTTATGGGCTTAATAAAATAAATTTATGGGCTTTGAACAATAAAATGAGAAAAAATAATATTAATTACTATTTTTGGCCCAGTTTATGAATTATTGGATATCAAATACTAAATTATGGGCTTAATAAAATAGATTTATGGGCTTTAAACAATAAATGAGGCCCTCAGGATTTGTGTGGCCCTGTGCAACGGGCCAGGTTGCACGGGCCCAAATCCGGGCCTGTGAAATACGTAACAAGACAACACCACATACTTATTCTAATTGAAATAGGGTTAATTCCCTATCAGTCCCTTTCAAGTTTTCAACTTCCTTTCAAATACCACTCGAATTATTTCTTCCTTATAAGTATCGATTTGAAAATTTCTTCCTTTTCAGTACCTAAAAAGCTCTTTTCAGCGTAAAAAGGACGAAAATACTCTTGTCTCACATATCAAAAAAGCTGAATAATTATTTTCACATGAAGTATACCAAAAAATCGTTATTATACCAATAAAATTGGACATTATACCAGAAAATGTTGAAATTATACCATCTTTTTCGTTATTGTACCAGTAAATAGCGTTATTATGATTTACAGCAAAATTGCACGTAATTATACCAATTGATTTTGCAATTATACTACAAACTGTAGAAATTATACCATCTGTTGTCGTAATTATACCAACAGAATTGTACACTATACTAATTGGTATACTAATGACAAAAGTTGGTATAATTAGAATAACAGTTGATATAATAATAAAAACAGTTGGTATGATGTCCAATTTAAATAGTGTTATTATAATTTACAGTGAAATTGGAATTTATACCAACTAATCGTGATATTATACCAGAAACTGTAGAAATTATACCATTTGTTTTCGTTATTATACCAATAAATAACGTTATTCGAATTTTATACATCGAAATTGGACGTTATACCAACTGATTCTGAAATTATACCAGAAACTGTAGAAATTATACCAAATGTTGTCGTGATTATACCAACAAAATTGTACACTATATCATTTGGTACAATAATACAGTTGATATAATTAGAATAACAGTTGGTATAATAATCAAAACAGTTGGTATGATGTCCAATTAAATAGCGTTATTATAATTTACAGCGAAATTGGACGTTATACCAACTGATTTTGATATTATACCAGAAATTGTAGAAATTATACCATTTATTTTCGTTATTATACCAATAAATAACGTTATTCGGATTTTATACAGCGAAATTGGACGCTATACCAATTGATTCTGAAATTTTACCAGAAACTGTAGAAATTATACCAACTGTTGTCGTAATTATACCAACAAAATTGTACACTAAATCATTTGGTATAATAATGATAACAGTTGGTATAATAATCAAAACAGTTGGTATGATGTCCAATTTAATTTCAAAAAAGGGTATTTTCGTCCGTTCACTGTTTGGGGTATTAAACACACAACTTTTTGCAGATGGGTAGTGAGAAGGAAGATTTTTTGCCATAGGTACTGATAAGGAAGTTCAAAACACGAAAGGGCCTGACAGGAATTCACCCATTGAAATAACACAACCAAAAGGAAGACCCATCCATGCCTACAGTTAAGCCTACATTTTATAATAGTAATATTTCCCCTTTTCACCCAAAACGAAAACTACTAAATATTTCCTTGCTAGTAAAAAACATCGGCAATCCATGTATTTTATTTGCCTAGATAAAAAAAAATCTCCGGTGGTTCCTCCCAAGTCATAAAATTAGTAAGTCCATTCATGAGGAAGATATATGCCTCTGTTAATAAGAGACGAATCTTCCATGACCATCATCATAGCTCTCTTCTTCTGCTGCTGTAGTAACAGCAACGCCTTCTATTAGAGATATTTTATTGTGTTCATTATAGTTTTTTGCCTATGTTATGTAGTTTATTCTAACCTATGACCAATTGTAAATATACATAACTTGTGGGTATATTAGTAATATCGGGCCAAATAGCCCATTAGGGCTTATGTATAAGTACCCTAAATAATACTTTGTTTTGGGTTACAGATTCATAATTGAGTTGACGTTTTTTACTAAAGAACTCGCGTTCTCTCATCGTTCAAACTCTACAACACGTCTAGTTGGTGAATATATCTGAAACGCCCAAAGGATGGTACGTCTTTCCAAGGAATGCCTCTTCCAACCCACCTCCTAGACCTAGCCAATCCCACGGACTCCGACGTCGTCGCTTATCGACGATCACAGAATTTTTCCGCCCCGATGATACGGTCAAATCCCACCGTATCCAACCACGGGGCCAGCCCGAGTGTGAGACAGGGTCAAGAGCGCAGACAAGAAGCACGTACAAAGAAAAAATATGACAGACCAGCGCCTCCTCCCGTGTCAGTCAACTTCGCACCTCTCCTCCTCACTGTAACTCCCAGAACCGAACCCCTAGGAACAGGAGCTGATTCAATCAGCTTCCGAGTAGAAGTCGCCGCATCTAGTTCAACGGCGCTTGCACAACCAAGCCCTAGCCATTCAACAACCTCCCAACGGGTTGTTGTCTCAACATTACACGGGGAATCATCTCAACCATCCTTTCCTCATTCGGAGGGAGCGATGTACAAATCAGCGACCCCCAGCCCCACGTCGCTGTCCCTTCTTCCTGTACATCGAGTCTAGTGAAATTTTTTTGATTTTGCTAGGACACAAACACTTTTATCGACTCCTCTTCGTGATCAGTCTAGAACGTCTGTAGAGACATCATCTACCGATGATACTCGAGGATCGGACGGAAGACCTGACATGGGTAACATCACTACTCCCGTCCAATCAGGCCATCTCGATGAGCTTGCCTTTCGACGATGCAAACGGTGCGCCTCGGTGGCCCCGGTACCTCAATTCCCACGTACTTTTCAGTAACTATGGGCCTCGACACAGAAGCTTATTCTGATGTCGTGACAACAGAACGCCTTCGTGGCTCTGTTGGGTTATCACCCTTTGTGACACGTGCTCACCTCGACCGGAGCCTTGAAGCCATACACGAAGAAATAAACGAATGGAGGACTCCATCCTGCAAAAACTTGGTGCATCCACATCCTCAACAGCTCAAGACAAGGGCAAAGCACCAATGGTCGAAGAGCACGTGCCATCTCCCCTTCCTCACTCCCCACAACAACACCCACAAACATTCGACCCCACAACCCAACTAACCCCTACCCCTACAGAGCTTCGAGACAATCTGTTAGCATGCTTCCTACGTGAAGTCAACACACTATCTGCTGAAGACAAGGAGCGCCTTCATCGCCTACAACTATCGTACCATTGCCATTCGGGTCGCCTTCACACAAACGCCGACATGACGACCCTGATGACGATGGTCGTCATGAGGGGGAGGAAAAGCGACAGCGGGTCGAGGCAGCTACCACTCATACAGAACCCATACCCAAGTAGAAACCTCCAGTTCACAAATCCTCAACCTACTATCTCCTCCCATTTAACCCAAACCACTGACCTTCCAAAGAGTCTACCCTCACTACCTTCCGACTTCAGACCAGACCCACCTCCACAGGAACAGACGTCCCTCTCTCTCCAATTCAAGACTTGTCCTACCCTGATCCACTGATAGAGCTCAACGAATTTATTGATCAAGGGTGGACATCTCATAGCGGTGGAAACCCTACTCCTGGGGACGACCTTCAAGAGAGATTGGACAACGTCCGTTACCTGATCTAGGGAGCGGTTGAAGTCAGCTGCAGAATGGCGCCAGAAGAAATCAAAAATGGAAGAGACTTTCAAGAAACCCCAGAAGCATCTGAGAGCACCTGGGAAAATGTCAAGATCATAACTCCATTCCAAGAGGAAATTCGAAGTAGAATCTGTCGAAATCGTGATTGAATTCGACCGTACAACGAAATGGAGTTGAGAGGCTTATCACATATTGAGAGATCCAAGAAATTGGCCTATCATTTTCTATACAAATGGACGGCGAAAGGAGGGTCGAGGATCACAGACGAAGACAAGAAGGAAATGAGAGCGAAAGGACTCATCAACGACATATTGGATGTCACCTGCGAGCAGATGGGGAGGCACCTAACATATCCAGTCTACATGGTACGATGACTGGACGGCTCAGAAGGCCTCATCACTGAAATTGACCTGCAGTATATCGATCCTAATGACGTATATCGGTTATCAAGACTTTATAGGAAATTCATCTTAAGAGAATTTCGATACAAGTTGGGACACGAAGCCATCAAGAGGCATATGATGAGGGACATCACGTTCTACACGGGGCACGACCTTCAGATAGCAATTGAGAATAACGCCAAGAAGGTCAACCTCACCAGTCCCCATTTCACCGACATGGAGAAGGAACTCAGGTCATACCCAGACGGCTTCATCTTCAAAGAACCCGAGCTTTCAGTAGTCTACAGTAAACCCGAAGGATTAAAGAGGGTCATGTTTCTATCAGAAATCGAAAAGTACTGTGACGCGACCCTCAGAATCATCATTCAGATACTGAGAAGTAAAATAAGAACATTCACTGAGCTATCAAACAATGATTCGCGAGCTTAGGTCTTGAGAATTTCCGAGATGAAATTGTCAGCCTGTCCAAGACAGCTATTGAACATATTCAAGAGAGACTATCCCTTCGACGAAGTATCAGACTATTTGAGGTCGCTCTCAACCTCAGATCATCTTTCTACAGGACAGAAGGCAGTGCTACAACGACAAATGAACACAAAGGGGAAGGTTGTTAGAGATATTTTAATGTGTTCATTTTAGTTTTATGCCTATGCTCTGTAGTTTATTCTAAGCTAGGACCTAATTATAAATATACCTAACTTGTGGGTATATTAATAATATCGGGCCCAATAGCCCATTAGGGCTTATGTATAAATATCTTAAACAATGCTTTTTAAGGGTTACTGATTCATAATTGAGTTGACGTATTTTGCTGAAGAACTCGCGCTCTCTCATCGTTCAAACTCTACAACACGTCTAGTGGTATTACAGATCGTTTGCTTCCGTAATTCATCATCTAAGGTAATCCCAATTATATGAATCACGTCAATGTTGGATAAATCGGACCAACGCCTTCCTTCGAGCCATCAATATCTCTACAAACATCAAATTTTTCTTAATATTCTTCCCATACTACCATCACTAAAATTACGACTATCTAATGCCATTACCGTAATTTGCGAGTCAGAGCTTGTTGAGGGGATATGATGGAGACATTGTAATGATGATTCGGCATGTGATGGGGCCGGCGAACATTTCCAACACATCAAGTCAGATGCATAATACCCTGTAATATTAGTTTGTTTGTAGACAACCAAGGTTACATACAACATGTTCAAGCTATTCAGGGCATGTTTCACTTTATGGGACATAAAAAGGCAAAAGAACAGAAAAAAAAACACGAGAAGAGAATAGAAGAAAAGGAAAGGCATTGGTCAATGTTGTGGGACACGGCACGGAGCACATGGATGTAGAGATGACCCCACAAATTTCTTGAACTGGCCAGACCAAAAAGCAAACGAGGACAACTGCCGAAGAATTTTAAACATGCCCAAGAGAAAACAAAGACGCCCAAGAACATGTTAAAGGATGAAAACTTTTGAAAAATGGCTTTAGCAACAAGAGGAAACGAAAAAACATAGGGTGACGAAAGTTTTAAGTAAGGTGAACATATAGATATATAGAAAGAACCGTACAATGCTTGGGCTGCTGTAAAATGCCTGTTTTCGTGGCCAAATCCGCAGCGTAGGCACTCAAGCATTTTCGTCATTATCATACCTACGAGGCAAAACACACCTGTCCCAGCAAAGGCTTTCTTCCCACAGCCGTTATTAGGCCCGCCAGCGAGACGGGTACCGGGTATTCGGGTCGGGCCGGACCACGAAACGTGACCAGTGATTTTCTTGTCCGCCGCTACTTGATGCTGCCGATAACCGTACCACAGTGCATCGCACCTCTCTAAACCTACTCGCTAAAAAAATATCGAAGCCGTTAAAATCCGCTGCAAGAGAATATCAGAGAAACAGAGTAGACTTCGTTGTTTTCGTCTTTGTTTTTAGAGTATTACTTGTTGTACGTCTGTCGGTTGCTCGATATGGACTTTTGGGCAAATAAAACCCGACCGACCCACGCCGTTAAGCCCGAGACTAGCGACATTTTGGTGACTTATTAGGATAGGATGAACATAGGATGTAAGAGAATGTAAATGATAGTCTACTGCATATGCAGATAACTCAAGTGAGTTATCAACATCCCAACAAGTGAATTCATTTTCTTTTCCAAGTACCAAGCCCCTCGATCTTACAGTTAGATAAGGAGATACTAAAGAGAAACAAGCTCAAAGAGAAAACAAAATTTTTTCATTAAAGAGAAGAAAGGAAAGAGCTTTCTTCCAAAATGAACACAATCGAAGTAAATTTCCAGAAAAGGAAACGAGAGGCAACTTAATTGAAAGCCAAAACCCAGAAACGGAATATAAATCCTAGTTGGATATCAAAATCCAGTAAAACCCACATCTCAAATCAATAGATCTGACCACATTCAACTATAACAAGCTCATCAAAGAATCGAAGAATCAAGCAACAAATTGCAGAAAAGAAGTACCTTGCGATAAGTAGTTCCATCAGGCTCAACAACCCAACCCGCCTCAGCACAGAGAGCTTTCAGAACTTCGTTATTGTCGCAGTGCTTGGGCAGATTGTAGTTTCCCTGAGCTCTCAGACCAGCGTAAATCTTAGCTGCAATGGCTCTCCTCCTCTCTCTCCTCATGTTGTTTAGCACAGCTCATCTGCATAAACAAAATACACCGAGAACACTAAGAAACAAGAAGAAAAAACCGCCCAAGAGTTTCCTAGAGAAGCTCAGAATCGTTTACCACCTCGCCGCCGGCGTTACCCCCGTACGGAAACTCGCTGGGGAAGCAAATCTCGGCGTCGAAAAGGTTTCCGATCATTTGCTCATCATCCAAGAACTTAGGAGGCAGCCAAAACCCTGACATTTCGTCGCGGTCATCCATGTTTTGCTTTTGTGTGTGTGTGTGTGGAGGAAATAAGCAGAGGAAGCTACTGTGAATCTATGAGTAAAGATTCGTTGTGTGAGCAGATATATAAATAACGAGGGAAGGGACGACGAATAATAGGTCGAATCTATTTAAGAGGAGTTTTTAATTAAATAATTAAAAAAATCAAGTTAATAAACCTCACATTTTCGTAATTCTAAGTTACCAGATACTAACTCGTATTATTAGAATACGAGTTACTTGTCCACGTGGGCTGACATGACATTTCAAGTAACTCGTAATCCGCGTACTCTCTTTTCTTTTTTTATTTTTATTTATTTTTTTATTCGATAAGAATTCTAACTTTATAAAAACAATTAAATATTTTCGATATTCGAAAAATATAAGATATGCATATCATTTTAATCGTCGCGAAACAAACAATAAATTAGATGCATTTATTGATTTTTATTATGTATATCACATGAGATAACGATTATTTTATGATTTGGTGGATTATATAATTAATAAATATAAAATAAGTTAAAATTAAAAAAAAAGAAAAGGGGGTAACACGTAACTTAGGATTACAATGTATGTTTTATTAATGGTTTTCATTAGTTGTTTATTTTATTAATGGTTGATTTTTTTAATTAATTAACTAAAAATAATAAAAGAGATTTCTACTTTTGAAATTATATAATTCGTAGGCGAAGAAGACAAAAGGTCATATAGCGGAATAAATGAGTGAAGTGTATGGTTTTAAAGACATTTGTCGGGCTTACTCGTCCACTTGCCATTTTTCTCCGGAAACTATATATTCTATCTTAGTTTCTTTATGTTTAAAGATTTCCACGACATTGCTTGCTTTGGGGACTCTACTTTTAATGAAACTATTGATATTTGTTTTATTAAATTTGGAAGTTGTTTTGGATTAAACGAATTGTGACTCGAATCAAATCCGACGCATCAAACGGTCAAACCGATTATGAAAGTATCATTACTGTTGTAACTTTGAAAAGAAAAGCCAACTGAATTTTTTCGAATTTTGATCGTTAACTTTGTGTGTGATCGGCCGGTTTGGATTTCAATCAAATATAATATAACTACTATATGACCATCAATAGTAAAAAATAAGTTATAATTAACAATACATGTTGCGCAAGAAATTTTACCGCGTTAGTTAATTAAAGAACCGTCCATTTGCAAGTAGAATTTTAGTTCAAATATTAAATACAGTGTTAGATAATTTATATGATAGTGATTTATAAATTATCTTTTTTGAATGAGAATTAATTAGAGAAAAAAAAAATTATTTTTACTTATTGAAGTGGGGTTGAAATTAATGTTATTGAGCTTCGATTTTGGCCCAATAACGGCCCAACTTCTAGAAGGTCCAACTTGTAGAAGTTGGAATTGGTGGCTTTGTAATTGAGTGGTTTCTTAACCACTCCTCAACTCAACTCACGTTATATCATCTAATTATTAAAAAAAAATTATTATTATTTTATTACAAAATTTGGCTATAAATAGGCCATTAATTCTAAGGAAAAAACACAACAAAAATAATAAGAGAAATAAGAGAAAGAAACATATAAATATCTCTCAAAATTAATTCTACTATCGTTCTTTTTCGTTCGTAGTCGGTGTCGTTTTTGTGCTAAACGAACGCCGTGTGTTTCGAAGTATCCTGGGAAATAGACGCTCGTAAAAAAAAAAAAGAAAACCATTAGCACATACGTGAGGGAGCGAATCTATTTCAAGGAAATTGTGTGCTACACAATCTTCTAATATTTTTTTCCTTTCCCAGCCAACATACAGAAAAGTTAATACGATCATGATATTCTGCTAATCTTCTTCCATAAATAATAGTAAAACATGCAATTTGCAAAAAGCATAACCAAGTTTTGTTGAGTCATTAAGTGGGACTTTCTTATCATTCAAAATAAAAAATTAATATAAATCAACTTACGCAATGTCATGCCACTTGATGCGCCGAAAAGAACGAACATTCTTGTGAATTATTAATATAAGATATAGCATTTGTTTCCTTGTACACCACAACCTGATAGTTACGACTGAATATAGTTTCAATCTATTCTATAAATCCAATAATATTTTGCGAAATATTACGGGACGTTGACTGTTAAACCGAACAAATGTATGAATGTATCTCGACTGCAGTTTAGCTTTGTCTGAAAGCATCTACCCAACTTGTTGGCTGTTTTCATCGTAATAAAAAGGCCAAAAAATCAAATAAGATACCACCACGATCAACATATCATTAAAAATTCAATCGTTACTATCAACGGCATGCACGAGATAATTATTATCAGCCCAATTTCATGAATGGGCTTCTGCTTTATATAATTGGGCCTGTTTTCCAATCAGTTCAGCCCAACCCATCTCAAAGACACCTGGAATACGTTTACGTTAAGTAATTTATATCTTCTCAATAATTCAATGTAGATAATTACTCCCTAAATCAAGTAATTCATTGTGGATTAACTTAATACCAAGTCTAGTCTAGGTAAATTAATGAATTTAACCGGACATTATTTGCTATTTATGGTGATACAAGTAACGGATAAGTATGCATTAATCTCCTCCAATAAGAAATTATTCTTGCGTTTTAGCTGGGAAGATTTTATATTTTGGAAATATCTCCCAAGTCAATCACAGTAGTAAGATCGCACTTATTATTAGTCTTGTGGCCTGATTTATATATATATATATATATATATATATATATATATATACATACATATATGTTTTGTAAATGCGTATTATATTATTGTACGAGGAAACGTTGACGCGTGTCAACGACGCACACAACAGCTTTTTGTTGTCTATGTTTCTCCAATCCCCAGTTAAAACCTTCTCTCTATTACATCCATCCATTTGCTTAATTCGAGCAAACACTTTGATGCTACACGCTACCCTAATTGGATTCAGTGTCCGTTTTTAGCTCGTGAGATTTAGGCAGGTAAGTACTATTCCTTCAATCAGTATGTGCACGACCCGAGAACATTCGGGTCACGACCCGCCGCGGAACCAGTACCTGACCCACCTCGTTGTTTTTATTTTTCTGTAGAGGAACGAATGAGAGGAAGAACGAGAGTTTTATGTTAGCTCTCTGATATAAATTATTATTGTGTGTGAGGACGATTGAGGCTTAGCATTTTCGAAGAGAATATGATTTTCCAACTCTTTTCTTTTTGTTCTCTTACTATCTTCAGCGTACAAGATACAAGTATATAAAGATACAAACTAAGAGAGGATAACAAAGCAGCTAATTATCATATCATAATTGTAGATTTAGGCGGCTGGAGAAGTAGATCTGTTTTTCGACTTCTTTTTCATTTTTTCTTCCATAAAGATTTTTCTTGGCTGCTTTGATTCTTGAAAAATTTCGTGTGACTTCCTATTTTTTTATTATTTTATTTTATTTTATTTTCTTGATTGAGCTTATCTAACAAATTTCCCCCTTAAGCTCAATCTTCTTTCGGTCTTTCAGCTCTCCTTAAACGTAACTCTCTTTCGTGTATCATACGTTGCGGCTGGCCACTTGGCGTCTATAAATGCCTTCGTGATCTTTGCTTCAATGCTTATCGTGAGCAGCCCATGCCATGCGTCTTTGTCCGCATGTTCTTTTTCGTTTTTATCGAGATTCGTAGTCTTTGGCTCCCGCTGATGAACAACCTGATTTGCTTCTTCCGGTATTTGTTTCTTTGCACCTTTTATTTCAACCTCAATTTTGCCGTCTAGCTTCTGCCCTTCTTTAGTGGCGAAATACAACGCCTTGCTGTTGTATTCCTTCAACTGCATAACTGCACATTCTTCGATGACATCAATCACGTGCAAAATCTCGTAGCACTTCTTCCTCGGGCATTCGAAGAATAGAAAGTCCGCCATGGCCTTTTCGCTCTCATCGATGTTGTATAAAATGTAGGCATGTTCTTCCTCCATCTTCGTGACATAGACGGTCAGGCTCGTCGGCTCGTCGCCAGCATCTGGCGTGTCGAATCCTTCGTATTCCTTAACAGGCTTCTTCTCATTGATGACCTTCGCGGGAACGTTATGTATTGATCCGCCTCGTTTCTCGCGATTACGTCGATCTTGTTGAGGACCACCTCCGCGACTTCTTTGCGGTTTTCGTCGATATCCTTTTCCTTCAGATTTTGTTTATCGTCCATCCGCTTTGGGGCCTCCTTGGTTGTCGTCGTGATCTCGTCCTTCTCAGTCGTCTTCAATTTTTCGGCAAGCTTGTACTTGTCGTTGCTTCGGGTTCTCAAGTTGTTCATGTATTTTTCGGGGATGTTCCTCGCTCGATCCATTCTTTCACCTCCTTTTCTTTCTTGTGCACCTCTTCCATGTTAACGCGCTCCATCTCTTTAGGGCTGACCTCATTAGGTTCCCCGATCTTCTGTCTACTGACTTCTTCGCCAGTCTTTCGCAGGGCCTCCGTCATGGCTTCATGCGCGTCCATCTCATCGTGCTCATGCATCTCTCCTCGCCCAGCTTTTTCAGCATGCGTGGTTGTCTCTTCAACCGCCTCACCGCCTTTCTCGGACACCGTCTCGTGTGTCTTTGTGGCTATTTCGTTTACCTTGTAGGCATTATCTTTACCCTTCTCCGTCGACGCATGCATGGCGTCGTCGACCTCGTTTTTCATCTCATCGGCATTTTCCGATGTATTCACGTTGATCTCCTCGACTTTCTCAGGTGGTTGTCGATGTGGCATCTCTTCGACCGCCTCCTCTAATTCGAGAACTTCTTCCTTTGGAGCTTCTTTCTCCTTTTTCTCTTCTTCCACGGGCTCATTGGCCATTGGAGGTTCTCTCTCCTTTTTCGTGGCTTCACCGGCGTCTTTCGTTGACGTTCCGCCTTCTTTTTCCTTCTCGGCCATAAGTGGTGGTTCATATTTTTTCTTTGCATCCGCTAGCTTAGGTTCATCAGCATAGTCTCTGTCACGCTTTCTCTCCATGCCGCAAGGTACGTCGTCTCGTACGGGCTCGCACTCAACGTTCTTGTCGTCTTCATTCGTCGTCTCAAGTTCGCCATGTTTTTTGGCTGAACTTGGTTGTTGCAATCAGCGTCTTTATATGTTTTTTCCAACAGTTTCCAGGCTTCCTTGGCGTTTCTCGTTGCGCCTATCACCCTGAAACGGTGAATTCTATCGCCTCGTCGTAGATGACGAGGAGCGCGAGACCATTTTGTATGAGTCTCGCAACGTCTTCCGCTGCGACCTTGTATACCCCGTCATATCGGGTGAATATCCATCTTCAACTATTTTCCATAAGCCACGCGATTTCAGCAAAGCTTTCGTTTCGGCGCTCCACCCTACATAATTACTTTCGGTGAGCTTTAGCGGGGGTGGCATTCCAACACCTGGTAATTTCAGCATCACCATCGGCTCTGTCGGCTCTGTTGACACCTTCGGCTCTGATACCATTTTCTTGTTTTTATTTTTCTGTAGAGGAACGAATGAGGAGGACGAACGAGAGCTTTATGTTAGCTCTCTGATATAAATTATTATTGTGTGTGATGACGATTGAGGCTTAGAATTTTGAAGAGAATATGATTTTCCAACTCTTTTCTTTTTGTTCTCTTACTATCTTCAGCGTACAAGATACAAGTATATATAGATACAAACTACGAGAGGATAACAAAGCAGCTAATTATCATATCATAATTGTAGATTTAGGCGGCTGGAGATGTAGATCTGTTTTTTGACTTCTTTCTCATTTTTTCTTCCCTAAAGATTTTTTTGGCTGCTTTTTGATTCTTGAAAGATTTCGTGTGACTTCCTATTTTTTATTATTTTTTATTATATTTTATTTTCTTGATTGAGATTATCTAACACTCATATCGGACCCATGTGAAACCAACATCTCCCACATAGCATTCGGCATCGCCGCGTCGACTAAACCCTGGGAAAGCCGGTCCAAATACTCCGACCTTTGGTGGGCCCCACCGTTCGAATTCGACCATAAAACCCACTGCTCTTTCATCCATGTCCGAGCCTCCTCTCCCGGGTGGACTCGATTCGGGTCGAACCAGGCCGTCTGCGTAGCTCGGGTCGTGGTGGATCTTTACCGAGTGGGTTTGCCCAATGTGAGGTGGTTTGTGATGGGCGACGACGACAACGTTTTTGAAGGGGGTCCCGTACAAAATGGATGTAAAAACACTAAGTAGTAAACTGATGTTAGGCGTGATGTTGGGCTAACGCTCACTCTCACTTTTTATGCACAGCGGAAATGGTAGTAAAGTAAAGACGAAACGAAATGAACTCAAGAGATGATTTTGTGCAGCAAGTCAAATAACTTGCTGCATGCCTCAAGGCGCAAAACTCCATTAGAAAGGTGGATTACAAACTATCAAAAAGGATAGTTAAACACGTCTAGCAAAAACCTACGAATCAAAAACGATTCTACAAACTACAAGATCTCTTGATCTCTGAAAAGCTAGACTTAAAAAGAAAATCTCTCTTTGAAGTATAATGCTCGCTCGAAAGCCTTTTCTCGCTCGTTGTTCGTCGTTAGTGCGCCACTTGAAATGGTGAAGTCCCCTCGCTATTTATATGTCTTCGACTTCTTAAGGACTTCTCCAATGACTTGGTAACTGCCCTCAACGTCCACTAACATCCACTATGAGTATTTGGTCCGTTAGTGACTGTTGGGGCTCGACTTGGTCAGCTCCAAAAGCTCGGTCTTCACTTAAGCTCCAAGTCTCCTATTTTTAGTATGCTTTCTTCCTATTTTTGCTCTAGCTTATCCACACTCTTTCCACACGGTTTGATCCATTCCATCCCTTATCCATATCCTGCACAATACTAGAAAAATGCCACGTCATCAATAAAATTAGTTTTGGGCATGAAGGATAAAACTGAGATAGGGAACATTCTCGGCCAACAGATGTTGACTAGAATGTTACCCCAACATTGCTAATGCTGAAAGCTTAACATTAACAATCTCCCCCTTTTTATCTTTCTTCCCAAAATCAAAGCATAAGTCAATTTTAACAAAGCTCCCCCTGAAGGCCACATCTACTCAACCACAAAACATTAAAAGATGGTTAGAGTTAGACGAAAAACAGAATAGCACAAAAAACTATTCAAAGTACTACGACAATAATACATAGCCATAACAAGGTCTTAAGTTAAACATCTGCAAAATATTAACAGTTCATACGTAGGCCGGGTTCACACAAGCAGAATTAACTAGATCAGCATGCACAAAATAACCATAAAGTCAGGCATGCAAAAAGAAACGGTCTTTAGGCAAATCTGCAAAATAAAAATATCTGGCAAGTAAGGAGGCACACATGTAAACATCTCGGAGACGCAAATCAGCATGCATATAGTAAAACAAATTTCTCGACATGCAAAATAAAATCAGAGAAAAAATCGATGATGCACGCAAAAGAGAAAGAATCGGAGCTTCACTCTCAATGGAGTATGGAGTTTCCTTCTAATGCTTTCTCGACTGCTTCTCCTTCTTGGTCAGCTCCCCCTATTTGTTAGGCTCCTTATTCTGCTCCCCCTGAATTTTCTTATCTACCCCTTCTTATCTGCACAACCTTCTCCCCCTTTTTGGGAAGAAAGAAAAAAACTCAGAGAACTACCCTGTTAGCTAGCTTGCAGATGTTGAGGTAAATGTGGGACTAACATTGGGCCAACATTCTGAGGCTCAGAAACAAGTTAGTTCGCCATAAAGAAATCCAAGATAAATCCAAAAAGATGATATGAGAACTGAATGTACAACCTGTGAGGAGATGACTAAGTCACATCAAGGAGCAAACATGAATCCAACGAAAAAATAACCGTTGAAATCCAAATGAAAAACCGTATAGTATGGATAAAATAAAGCTAGGTCACGATTTTTCAAAGCGTGGATCTAAAAATAGTAAATGGACTCATTCTTCATGCGAGCACACAAAAGGAGTTCAAAGACTAAGTCAAGTAAATAGGAGCTTTCAAATCACGATTCAACCAAAAACAACTAAGTCAAAAGTCAAGGTAGAATCAAGAAATACTAACCGTTTGAGCGACTTTGATGAGCACTTCGAGACAAGTGTAACGAGCTGTTCTTCGAGGGTTCTAATGCAAATCTGAGAGATTTCTAACATAGACACACAAGACTAACAAATGCAGTACTAAAGACAGACACAAATAAAACGAAAGCACAAAATGTAGCAATATCAAACTGACAGTCACATATGTTGCCCTAACATTTGACTCAACATCCTGATTCCGTAATCCTAGACTTATCTGCTTGATTCTTCTCAAAATCAGTTCCCATTCTACCCTTTCACCTCAAATATCCGAGAAATTTATGCACTGCCCTTATACCCTCAGCCTCAAGGTTAGGCCTTTTGTCGCATAGTATACATCGTCACCGCGAATGCTGTGTACCTAAGGAATTTATTACCAAAAACCTATATCTAGCCGAGAGTTTATGAGCATGCTTTCAAGAAATAAGGATTGGTTTTTAGTCGCAATAAGTACATCGTCACAGCGAATGTCGTGTACCTAGGAACGTATTACCAAGAGCCTTTAAAAAAGGGATCGGGTTCATTTTGGGACCAATCAAGAAGAATCAAGTCATTTCACAGGAAAAACCGAACAGAATATCGAATCAAAAGTAAAGCAGTAACCATCAAATTCGACATATGCTATGCTGATCCAAATGTTGGACCAACATTTAAACTAACATGTGCAAACCTATGGATTTCTTCAGGTCCGAAAACCTTTCAGAATCCAATGCTTTCGTGAATATGTCTGCTACCTGATTCTTAGTGTCTATATGCTCAATATGCACTTTTTTCGACCATATCTCTCAGAAAATGATGCCTAATGTCGACATGCTTCGTACGTGAGTGTTGAATGGGGTTCCTAGAGATGTTAATGGCACTAAGGTTATCATAATACATAAGAACGGATTCGCACTCTAACTCATAGTCACATAACATGCTATTTAACCATAATAATTGAGTACAACAACTACCCGCAGCAACGTATTCAGACTCAGCAGTAGACAAGGACACACAATTCTGTTTCTTACTATACCATGCAACTAAGTTATTACCTAGGAAGAAACAACCGCCACTTGTACTCTTGCGGTCATCCTCGTCACCTGCCCAGTCAGCATCGCTATAGCCTACAAGACTCAAATTAGTATCTTTGGAAAACCATAGTCCTAAGCTACACGTTCCACTCACATAACGAAGAATTCGCTTAACAGCATTAAGATGAGTCACTTTAGGTTCAGACTGATACCTAGCACATACGCAAACACTATACATTATGTCAGGCCTACTCGCAGATAAGTATAATAAACTGCCAATCATAGAACGATACAATGTTGGGTCAACATTCTGCCCAACATCGTCTTTACTTACCTTTTGCGTAGACCCCATGGGAGTTTTCATTACCTTTGAAGTGGACCAGCCCGAACTTCTTGACAGTGTTTTTCGCGTACTTCTCTTGGGACATAAAGATCCCGTCGCTACTTTGCTTAATCTTCGCATACTCAGTTGGTAACAGTTTGATGACATCATCCGTCTGGACTTTATCACGAACGTCAGTTTCTATACATGCATCATCAAAACTCAAATACCCATCAACACAGTTTAAGGCATCATGGTCGAAAATAATAAATTGCTCAGATGTTGAGTCCAATGTTGGCTCAACATCAGTTACCGCAGTGTAGGCAATATGACGATCTTCGTCTTCCTCGTTGTCCGAGAGGGATTGTATGATTACTGATGATTGCTTAGACTCCTCTGTACATGGTTCTTCATCTTCATCATCTGAAAGATCGACCCAAATCGCTTTCCCACGTTTGCGAAGTGTGTTCGCACATTCGTTTGCGAAATGACCCCAACCTTGACATCCATAGCGTATAACAGAATCATAGTTGAAGTTCTTCTTCTTTCCATCAGGTTTGCGCTAAATGGTGGTGCAGACGAAGGTTCTGTTTTGGCATTCTGGCCCTTCTTGAATGTTGGACCAACATTCTGCCCAACATTCTTCTTCTGGAGGAACTTTTTGAATTTCTTCATAGCCATGTCCTCCTCATCATTCGAGTCAACCTCAGTCTGCTCTTTTGATGGCTGGCTGACAAGTGCGAGGCTTTTGCCGCGAGAGGCCCTCTTTTGAACTTCGACATTGGTCTCGTAGTTCTTCATGATATTCATCAAGACGTTGAAGTCCATATTGGCTAGGTTGTACGATTCCTCGATCGCCGATACCTTCACATTGAATTTTTCAGTTAGGGTACAAAGAGCTTTAGAGTTTAATGCCTTGTTTGTCATCGGATCTCCTAGGCTGGCGCACTCGCTTGAGATTGTCAACAGCTTTCCAAAGTACGTGCTAATGTCTTCGTCTTCCTTCATTCTGATATTCTCGAACTGACTAAGGAGGAGGCGAAGCTTGGTTTCACACACACTTGCGTCGCCTTCACAATACTTCTGGAGAAGATCCCATGCGCTCTTCGCCGTTGTACAGTTCTGGATGATTTTGAACATGAAGATATCCACCGAAGAGAAAATGGCGTTGAGTGCTTTGTCGTTGGATTCGGCAGCGCTCTTCTCGTTAAGACTCCACTCATCAATAGGTTTCTCGTAGACTTCACCATCAGCGTCGGGGGCAGATTTGGGTGTCGTATACCCATTGAGAATAGCGTCCCAAGCACGAGTATTTATCGACTTTATGCATTGGCGCACACGAACCTTCCAATAGGCATAATTGGAACCGTCTAACACGGGGACTTTGCCGAGATGGTTTGAGCTTGTAACATCCATAAAAAAGGATCTTCAGCGCTTAGTAACGTCAAGCGTAGGCTCTGATACCACTTTGAAGGGGGTCCCGTACAAAATGGATGTAAAAACACTAAGTAGTAAACTGATGTTAGGCGTGATGTTGGGCCAACACTCACTCTCACTTTTTATGAACAGCGGAAATGGTAGTAAAGTAAAGACGAAACGAAATGAACTCAAGAGATGATTTTGTGCAGCAAGTCAAATAACTTGCTGCGTGCCTCAAGGCGCAAAAATCCACTAGAAAGATGGATTACAAACTATCAAAAAGGATAGTTAAACACGTCTAGCAAAAACCTACGAATCAAAAACGATTCTACAAACTACAAGATCTCTTGATCTCTGAAAAGCTAGACTTAAAAAGAAAATCTCTCTTTGAAGTATAATGCTCGCTCGAAAACCTTTTCTCGCTCGTTGTTCGTCGTTAGTGCGCCACTTGAAATGGTGAAGTCCCCTCGCTATTTATATGTCTTCGACTTCTTAAGGACTTCTCCAATGACTTGGTAACTGCCCTCAACGTCCACTAACATCCACTATGAGTATTTGGTCCGTTAGTGACTGTTGGGGCTCGACTTGGTCAGCTCCAAAAGCTCGGTCTTCACTTAAGCTCCAAGTCTCCTATTTTTAGTATGCTTTCTTCTTATTTTTGCTCTAGCTTATCCACACTCTTTCCACACGGTTTGATCCATTCCATCCCTTATCCATATCCTGCACAATACTAGAAAAATGCCACGTCATCAATAAAATTAGTTTTGGGCATGAAAGATAAAACTGAGATAGGGAACATTCTCGGCCAACAGATGTTGACTAGAATGTTACCCCAACATTGCCAATGCTGAAAGCTTAACATTAACAGTTTTCTTCCCGGAAAATCTCCTGCCGGTCTTGTCGGGCTACGACCACCGAGAGATGGTGCGGCGGAAATTCAGAGAGCGTGGAGCAAGACGTTATGCATGCGTACGACATGGCATTCGGCGGCGGCAGTTTTGCGATCAGCTAATCCCTTGGCGGTTGAGTTGGGTCGGAACATGAATGGGTGTTTGAAGCGGTAGCATTTCTACGGGTCGGATCAGAGGGTGTGGGCTTGCGTTGGGGAAATTGGTGTAGGCTTAAGCAGAGAGTTGGGTTTTCATCAGGTAACATTTTCTTTCTTTCCTTTTTCTTTTTGTTTTTGCAATCATAGATCGTAAGTCTTTGTGATGATCATTGATTTGAGAGTGCTGAGAACTACTGATTGTTATAATGAACTATCTCAATCACCTGTGGCGAATCCAGCCTATTGGGCCTGGGGGTCAAAACTTTAGCCCAGTTCAATTAATTTCTGGCTTATATTAAAAAATAAGATAAAATGAGCAATTGGGGGGTCGAACGTGGGTCTTTTCATGATAGGATCTTCATTTGGGGCTCGAACCACTAGACTATAAACACTTTTCAAAAAAATTTATGCATATATTATACTTATTATTCTTGTGGCCGGGTGATCAAGTGACCCCAAGGGTATATGTGGGCCCGCCCCTGTCAGTCACCTTCTTGAGTCCTCACCGTCAAGGCTTAAGTTGACTATATAAATAACACCTCATGAATTTTGGGCGGCCAGTAATATGTGGCTCACAATGGCTTGATAAGTTACTATTTATATGTATTTTTATACCCATAAACTTGCTTTACGGTCGTTATACGTCCCAATGAATTTGAATAAGTTGTCATATATTTTAGGTGGGTGGATATTGGATCCGAAAGAAGACTTGTATTACAAAGACAAGTTTTTTAACATATATAGGGCCCATGCTTAATAATGGAGCAGTTGTGATCAATTACAAATCCAAGTTGGCAACTCAAAGAAGCAATCACGATCAAAGGCAATAGTTGAAAACAAGAACAAAGATCATCCAAACAACACAATTTGCAATCTCACATCTAAACGCACATGGCTCGATGAAGAAAAGAGGGAGACAATTTGCTGATAAAAAGAACAGAGTTGGCATCCTTTTCAACGACCACAAGACAGCACAAGCACGCTAGGAGGAAAAATGTGAAGATTTCATGCTGCGTTGTCTACGAGTGTCGCTGAGAAAACAAGTGAGAAGATGTTCATATTTAAAAAGGGGCAGAGCTGCTCCATTTGAGTTATCTCCCGAAATATCCAAAGGGTCGATCAAGAAAACCTATTGCCATCACCGACTTAAACACCTCTCGGTTCAAGGCCACATACACACATGTACACGGCATAACAGAGAGGTGCGAAATTTGGGCAGAACCTTACATATCGGAGCTGATTTCCTGAGCAAAAGGGCAGCAGCTGAAGTTCATTCCAGATCAGATCGAGCAAGCCAATCACGTGCCAAGTCGAGGCAAACCAACACCGTCCGGATCGAGGAGCAAACACCGGCCAAATCGGGGCAGTTCACGGGGCAGCAGACGTGCTGTAATTCTGTGACAGAAAGGGGCTCGAAGGAAGTTGTTCTTGTCAGATCGAGGCTGCAACAAACACATGAGCAGTGGTTGAAACCGAGGGCTGAGCATAAGGAAGAATCGAACTGAAATTGCAACACGAGAGAGAGAGAGAGAGAGCTCAGGTCGGTGTTGCTGTGAAGAGGTACTAAAGGGCTGAAATGAAAAGCACTGTAGGTTGGGCTGGATTTTCTTGATGGGCTTGAGCTGATTTTCTTTGGACAGTTGTAAGCGATTCGATCCTTACTACGTGTTTCGATTGTTATGTTTCGTAGCTAAGTAAATATAGTTGAAGAATTTTTCGAAACCTTGATTTATAATATTGTGAGATTATTGTGCTTTTATTCGTTAACGCGTGAGTATTCGTTTAAGTTTGAATTTATTTTAGTTGATGAACTTAGTTTGATTAAATAGTTGCAAATGTTTAATTACTCTAAGTAAGCCCATGGCTAATTAAAACGACAAATCCGTAATTGTTTGTTCGTTTTAATAAGTGGCGAACAATATTCAATTTCTCTACCCTAGATAAGTGTAAGTTATATTGTAGTTTATGCGATTTTAACGGACCAGCGTCGTTTCTTGCGAGAGCGTCGTCCGAGCGAGTTAGTCAATAATCGGGTCTCTTTCATTTTTAATGCTGTCGGAATCTTAAACCTTGCAGGGCGTCCCGGAGGTTATTTTTCGATTAGGGAAGTAATTATAGAGCGTCTCTTAATTATCGAGAAATTAAGAAGAGATTGGTTGTTAGGCGTTCGTCGACAACTATAACCGATTATGCTTATGTGTACACGTTATTAGGAATCTATGATCGATTATATAAATCAAGGTGGAGAACAATTACTTCAAGTATTATTTTATAGTCGTTAGTTTCTATATTTTCCTTCGTCTATTCTTAGTTTAATTTCGTTTCTATAGCAGTCTATTTTCAAAAAAATATATTTTCTTTTATAATTGCTTTAGTTTTGATTTCTGTTTGAAAAACTAAAAACCCCCCTTTATTATTATTATTATTATTATTATTATTATTATTATTATTATTATTATTATTATTATTATTATTATCGATCGAATTTCGATATAGAAGTAAATCAACCATCTTCCCTGTGGAGACGATCCTTACTTTCGCTATACTCGTTAGTAAGGTTATAAATCTATTTTTGGCCGTTTACGACGCGATCAAATTTTGGCGCCTTTGCCGGGGAAGGTGGTGTAAATTGATTTGCTTGTACTTCTAATTCGATTTCTTTGTCTAGTATCGATCTTCTCGACAGGTATGCTATGTTTGATCTAGAAGAAGAGAAGACGAAAGCGGAAAATTGAAAGGCGAACATGACTTTCGTTAAGCGACATGGAGAAAAATCAACAACAAATACCATTCCATGTTACGTTGAGGGCGCACTATGGTTTTCAACCGCCTTGAAAATTTTTCCGAACTATGTCTAGCTAAAAGACGTTAAAGAAAAGCACTCTTGGGAGGCAACCCAAGTATTATTGATGCATATCTATTATAAAATATAAAATAAAAAAAAATCAATTTTGTTTCTTATACTTCGTTATCGTAAATTCGCTATGTCGTGCCGTTTAGCTATGATTTTATACAGGTTCTAAGCTGATTTGGGTGAGATCCGTGCGTAAAGACTTACATGGCCAAGTGTCGCAGCGAATCAAATCCTAAGTGTGGGGAAAAAGCTTTTGAGAAGCTTGCATATCAGCTATTCAGGGGAGTTTCATTAAACTATTATTTTTCTTCTTCCATGAGTTACAATGATTATTTCGTTGAGGACAACGTAAAATTTAAGTGTGGGGGGAGGAAATTTCTGCGAAATAGATGCGAACATTACTATTTTATATGTGTGCATGATTTGTTGAATTACATGAAAAAAAAAACGGGTAAAATTTTTCAAAATTATCGCTCTTTGTCATTGGAAAGATTGATTTTATGTTAGATTAATGTGAGTAATTAGGATACACATGCGTAGTCGATGTCTTTCTTGCATGATGAACTTGGCGATACCTGAAACGTACGCATAACCCAATTTTTGTGAGATTTTTGAGCCTACGAGCTTTTTGATCATTTCTTTGGTTGTGTGAATCATGCTTAATTTATTTCTCGTCAGAACTTGCTTGCGTGTTACGTTTTGAAATTGCTTAAAGTGAGATTGCGTGAAATATGGAAGGTATTAGGAATTAAGTCCATAGCCAAAGTTCCCAACCACGACTGATCACCGTAGTTAGCCACTTTGAGCCTGAACCTTTTCTTTCTGAAAACCCAAAAAAAATGTTCCACTCAAATAAGCCTTCAGAAATAAATCCAGTCGGAGCAATAGTAGAAGTGGAGGTTGCATGCGGGAGTTGAAAGCGCAGCCGGACCTATATCAAAGTTGAGCGTAGAAAGAAGTTAAGAACTTCTCCATTGATAATCTCTCACTCGCAAAGAGGCCGAGAGAAGAGGAGCTTAGCACCGTCGAAATCCTAAGAACCCTTCCTTCGATAATCTTTCAATTTCTAAAAAAAAAAGTATATGTGATCCTATGAATGAAAGAAGAAGGGCTTGGTGAAATAACGACGAAGTCAAAAGAACTAAGAAAAAAAGAAGCAGGACTCTCGGTGCGTCGAGACGATGGCATGATCCAAACACGACTACTGCTCATATCCTTTTTGATGCTTACTATTTGCCTACTTCACATACTTTAGCCCTGCTATGCCTTGAAAAAAAAAACCTTCTGATTCACGCTTTATCATTTAAAGTGGTAGATTTACGAATCGTTTGCAAGCTTATGGTAGAGATTAGATTAATGCATTAGTTGAGATAATGCACCGACATTTTACCTATACACCGAGTGATCTGAGTGAATTCCTGTGAGGTGCGAATCTTGTTTGGTATTACTAAGGTAGTTGTGTAGATAGTCGTTGATCTCGTATGTGTTTTCAGACGTTGCTTACATGATATCTATGCATATTGTCATTCCTAAAGTGATAAGTTACATGATTTATATTTATACGGGGCGATTGACATTTTTGGTCCCTTATGTTTAACCTGTGGGCGTCCGTGGTCCCCGATGTTCCCGAGTTACATTTTCAGTCCCTCATGTTACATTTTTTACTCGCTTTTAGTACCTCGGTTAAGTCGAACGTTAGTTTTGACGGAAAAATCCACGTGTAATGCTTACATTTCTCCTCAAATTTATTAAGTATATAAAAAAATAAAACTTTCAAAAAAAAACTAAAACGATAACCGAGCCAGCTCTCCACCACCACCAACCTCGTCGTGCCACCACTGCCGGAAGCCGAGCAAGCCCAGCCCTCGATCGACTTTGCACCACCGCCACACCTCGAAAGCCGACGGCCGCACACCTCCGCCAGCAGTCGCACTCAATATCACTCAGTCAGAAAACATTCGCTGCCCAAACCAGCCGGCAGCCGTCGTCCTCTCCAATCTCAGCAAGAAAACCCTGAAAACACGTGGCATCAGTGACAGCAAACGCCGATATCGAAACCCAAGCATCGAAGCCCTTTGGAAAGCTCCTCCCCTTCGCCGCCGCATAGCAGACCACCAACAAACCAACGGGAACCAATTCGGCGAAATTGGGCATCGAGTATTCATCGCCACCATCTTCAGCGATGAAGCATTCGGCGTCGGTGCACCACCAGATCCGCCACCACACCTCTCTGAAGCCACCACCACCAGATCCGCCACCGTCGCTCCACCACCAGATCCGCCACCCAGTCTCGCACCACCGCCAGATCTGAAGTCGCCCGCCACCTCTCGCAGCCGCCACCCCTCGAAGCCGTCGCCGACCTCGCCAGAGGCCTCGAAGTTCGCCGGAATCCAGCTCGTAGAAGCCCGACTCCACAGCCAGAGTCGCCGCTCGGCGCTCCACGTTGCCCGTCGACTGTCTTCCGTCGCCGCCCAGCACAGAGAGAGAGGGGCGAGGAGAGAGAGATCGAGGGAATGTCAGACATTTTCTTAATTTTTTGGTCAAGTTATAACGAATAAAAACATGACACGTGTTTTTTGGGTCAAAACTAACGATTTAATTGACGGAGGTACTAAAAGCGAGTAAAAAGTATAACATAAGGGACTGAAAATATAACTCGGGAACATCGGGGACCACGGACGCCCATAGGTTAAACATAAGGGACCAAAATTGTCAATCGCCCTATTTATATGCTTTTTAATATATTTTGCTTGAGGACAAGCAAAACATAAGTGTGGGGGAATTTGATAAGTTACTATTTATATGTATTTTTATACCCATAAACTTGCTTTACGGTCGTTATACGTCCCAATGAATTTGAATAAGATGTCATATATTTTAGGTGGGTGGATATTGGATCCGAAAGAAGACTTGTATTACAAAGACAAGTTTTTAACATATATAGGTAGACGTGTTCAAACGGTTTCAAAAACCGTAACCAAACCGTAACCGAACCGGCGGTCAACGGTTCGGTTAACCAGGGTCAACGGTTCCGGTTATAACCCGAACCGAACCGTTATTTAGATCGGTTCGGTTTCGGTTCTTAATATTGTGGAACCAGAACCGGCGGTTTGTAACCGGCGGTTAACCGCCGGTTTATATATTAAAAATTATATATAAAAAATTAATTCCAGCGGTCATATGACTGTTTGTGACACCTCAATGAATACAACAAAAACCAAAAATTAAGTCACAATCATATGACCGTTTGTCCACTTCAATACAATACAAAGAAAAAAAGTAAAAAATTAAGTCATAATTATATCACAAACGGTCATATGACCGTTTGTATATGATATTTTTATTTATTTTTTTTAAAAAAATTTTCTCTATAAATAGGGGGATTTATATTAGATTTTTGCACACTTTGATTTGCATTATCATTTCTCAACTTAAACTTTGCTCAAATTTCATTCATCCTCTTTCGATAATATTTAGTTTGTGTTATTATTATATTTATATTTTTGGAACGAAAAATACAAAAAAATATCGATTAAAAAATATGGAAGAACGTGGAAGTGGATCTCATTCTCGTCGAGGCAACAAGGGAAAGAGTCCGATGATAGCCGAATCTGAAGCGCCCCGATGCCGAGTTGACGATAATGAGGTGTTCGATATTCCGACCGATTGGGGTCAAGACGATAGGACCTTTATTAGTGTTGACGATGCCGAAGCCAATACCGACAATGAACCCGATAGGTCCGATGCGGTTCCGGAAATTCGAAGTCAAACTCGAAGACGACGCAAGCCACAATCGGCCCCAACGCTAAGATCGGATATATTTACGGTCCATTTCAAGAAGGTGGAGAAGCCGCCGGCGGGTAGCCAAATTTACGAGGCCGTTTGCAACTATTGCGGAGCTTGCTATTCATTTCCGAGAGGAGGATACGGGACGTTCAAAACCCACTTGGAGAGGAAGCACCCCGACAAGGCGATCGAGATTAACCGTTGAGAATCTAGAGAACCAATGTTTGCTCGACGATTGGACAAGGGCCGAAACAAGAACTCAAGAACCGAACTTTAACGATACGGACGAAGAAGGTAGATGCATACCAGGTTTCGTCGAACACTACCGGAAGCGAAGATTAAGCATTGATCTTTATTTTTTAAAAAATATTTAAGTTGTATTTTTTTCACATTTTCTTGAGTTTTTTAAGCAATAATAAATTCCTTTTAAAATATTGAAGGTGTATTATAAAACAAAATCAATTTTCTTTATTTTTTTCTAATTAATAACAAAAGGAAAAAAAAAACGGTTTGGAACCGGAACCGGCGGTTTCAAACCGAAACCGGCGGAAACCGGCGGTTCCAAAACCGTAACCGAACCGTGGTTAACCACGGTTCGGTTAAGGTTTAAGCATACGCCGGTTCCAAACCGGCGGTTACGAACCGCCAAACCGAAACCGTCTGAACATGTCTATATATAGGGCCCTTGCTTAATAATGGAGCAGTTGTGATCAATTACAAATCCAAGTTGGCAACTCAAAGAAGCAATCACGATCAAAGGCAATAGTTGAAAACAAGAACAAAGATCATCCAAACAACACAATTTGCAATCTCACATCTAAACGCACATGGCTCGATGAAGGAAAGAGGGAGACAATTTGCTGATAAAAAGAACAGAGTTGGCATCTTTTCAACGACCACAAGACAGCACAAGCACGCTAGGAGGAAATATGTGAAGATTCATTGGTTCAAATCCAATAGTAGGTAAAACTTATTAGATACCGAAGGCTGCGTTGTCTACGAGTGTCGCTGAGAAAACAAGTGAGAAGATGTTCATATTTAAAAAGGGGCAGAGCTGCTCCATTTGAGTTATCTCCTGAAATATCCAAAGGGTCGATCAAGAAAACCTATTGCCATCACCCGGTTCAAGGCCACATACACACATGTACACGGCATAACAGAGAGGTGCGAAATTCGGGCAGAACCTTACATATCGGAGCTGATTTCCTGAGCAAAAGGGCAGCAGCTGAAGTTCATTCCAGATCAGATCGAGCAAGCCAATCACGTGCCAAGTCGAGGCAAACCAACACCGTCCGGATCGAGGAGCAAACACCGGCCAAATCGGGGCAGTTCACGGGGCAGCAGACGTGCTGTAATTCTGTGACAGAAAGGGGCTCGAAGGAAGTTGTTCTTGTCAGATCGAGGCTGCAACAAACACATGAGCAGTGGCTGAAACCGAGGGCTGAGCAAAGGAAGAATCGAACTGAAATTGCAACACGAGAGAGAGAGAGAGCTCAGGTCGGCGTTGCTGTGAAGAGGTACTAAAGGGCTGAAATGAAAAGCACTGTAGGTTGGGCTGGATTTTCTTGATGGGCTTGAGCTGATTTTCTTTGGACAGTTGTAAGCGATTCGATCCTTACTACGTGTTTCTTACTACGTGTTTCGATTGTTATGTTTCGTAGCTAAGTAAATATAGTTGAAGAATATTCGAAACCTTGATTTATAATATTGTGAGATTATTGTGCTTTTATTCGTTAACGCGTGCGTATTCGTTTAAGTTTGAATTTATTTTAGTTGATGAACTTAGTTTGATTAAATAGTTGCAAATGTTTAATTACTCTAGGTAAGCCCATGGCTAATTAAAACGACAAATCCGTTGTTTGTTCGTTTTAATAAGTGGCGAACAATATTCAATTTCTCTACCCTAGGTAAGTGTAAGTTATATTGTAGTTTATGCGATTTGATTTTAACGGACCAGCGTCGTTTCTTGCGAGACGTCGTCCGAGCGAGTTAGTCAATAATCGGGTCTCTTTCATTTTTAATGCTGTCGGAATCTTAAACCTCGCAGGGCGTCCCGGAGGTTATTTTTCGATTAGGGAAGTAATTATAAAGCGTCTCTTAATTATCGAGAAATTAAGAAGAGATTGGTTGACAACTATAACCGATTATGCTTATGTGTACACGTTATTAGGAATCTATGATCGATTATATAAATCAAGGTGGAGAACGATTACTTCAAGTATTATTTTATAGTCGTTAGTTTCTATATTTTCCTTCGTCTATTCTTATTTAATTGCGTTTCTATATCAGTCTATTTTCAAAAAAAATATATTTTCTTTTATAATTGCTTTAGTTTTGATTTCGGTTTGAAAAACTAAAAACCCCCTTTATTATTATTATTATTATTATTATTATTATTATTATTATTATTATTATTATTATTATCAATCGAATTTCGATATAGAAGTAAATCAACCATCTTCCCTGTGGAGACGTACTTTCGCTATACTCATTAGTAATGTTATAAATTTTATTTTTGGCCGTTTACGACGCAACCAATAATGCACGTTGAAAACCATACTCCATGCGTGTTGTCCAAGCTGTAATGTACTGCTCTTTTTTTTCTTTCTTGAGTGCTGCGCCACATGCCTTTTTTCGTCTTCTTCACATTTCTTTCTTCTTCAAAGATTTTTGGCTGCTGTGTTGATTTTTTCAAATATTCGTGCGGCCCTATTTATTTTATTATTATTTTATTTTATTTTCTTTTTCTGATTGAGCTTATCCAACAAATTTCCCCTTTAAGCTCAATCATCTTTCGGTCTTCAACCCCCCTTAATTAAAATGATATCAGAGCCGATGGTGTTAATGGAGCCGATGGTGATGCTGAAATTACCACGTCCCCGCTAAAACTTACCGAAAGTAATTACGTATAGTGGAGCGCCGAAACGAAAGCTTTGCTGAAATCGCAAGGCTTATGGGAAATAGTTGAAGATGGATATTCACCCGATACGACAGGGTATACAAGGTCGCAACGGAAGACGTTACGAGCCGCCACCATAGAAAATGGTCGTGCGCTCCTCATCATCTATGAGGCAATAGATTTTATCGGTGTCAGAGAGATAGGCAGAAGGAGAAATGCCAAAGAAGCCTGGGAACTGTTGGAGAAAGCGTATAAAGACGCTGATTGTAGCAACCAAGTTCAGCCACAAAAAACAAGGCGAACTTGAGACGACGAAGGAGGACGAGAAGAACGTTGAGGGCGAACCAGTACGAGAAAACGTAGCTTGTGACGTGGAGAGCGAGCTTGATAAAGATCATGCTGAGCCGGTGGTGGAAAAGGAAAAAGACGAACCACCACTAAAACTCGAAACGAGAAAAGAAGAAGGCGAATCATCAAAGATGAAAGCCGATGATGATGAAGAGGAAGCAAAATATCCAAAGGTCGAGGAACCCGTGGACAAACAAGAGAAAAAAGAGCTCCAAACGAAGAAGATCTCGAGAAAGAAGAGGCGTACGAGGAAACACCGCCGCCACAATCTCCTGAGGAAGTCGAGAAAATCGGCGTGAAGGCATCGGTGAATGCCCGGGAGATGAAGAACAAGGTCGACGATGCCATGCACACGTCGTCGGACGATGCTAAAGATAAATTCTACGAGGCTAACGTAAAAGCCATAGAGAGACACGGCGGTGAGGCTGTTGAAGAAATAACCCACCAGGATGAAGAAGCCATGCGAAGAGATAACGAGGAGCGCGGCGTGAAAGAGATGATCGGCGCAGCCACGACTTGCCATGCAACATGTTGTCGGTAAAGTCACGACACAGAAGACTGGAGAACCTACGGAGGCCAGTCTTAACGAGAAAGAACGTGTTGACGAAGAAAAACTACGCGAGAAAAACTAGAAGGTGAAGGAATGGATCGTCGCGAGAAACACTTTCGATACTTATATGAACAACTTGAGGAAACGGATTAATGTAAGATATAAGCTCGCCAATAAATTGGATTTGGACGAGAAGGACGAGGACAAGACGACGACCAAGGAGGCCCCCAAGTGAATCGGCGATAACCAAAGTATGACGGAAAAAGAAGCGACTGACGTAACCACTAAGGAGACTATCGAAATGCCGAGGAAGGCCAAGCGATCCGGAGCTAAGGATCCAATCGACACACCCGCGGATACTGGGTACGATAATAACCTTGTAAAGGTCGTGGAGAAGGTCGCGAATAAATTCAGAAAAAGCAATGCACTCGTGAACAACGAGACGGAGAAGTACATGGTCGTCGCCATGGAGGAGATTAACGAGGAGTATGAAGGATTCGACACGCCCGATAATGGCGATGAAGTTAATATTCATTGTACGAGTTCGGATGATGAGGTGAAGTGCTTGAAGAACTACGTCACAGGGATGAATGAAAAATACGAGGATATTTATGACATCGCCGAAGAACCTAACCGAAGGGAAAAGGCGGTCCAATAAGAAAAACTAGTGGTAGACGAGTACGAAGAGATGACAAACATGGCGAGGATCACGAAGACAATTATTGACGGAAAGTGGAGAGCCGCAACATACGATAAACGAAAAAGAGTTAAATTCAAGGAGTGACAGAAGAATGCAGTGCTTTGAGATTAAGGGGGAATTTGTTAACTATAATCTCAAAGCAAATAATAAGATAAAATAAATAAATTAATAATAAGGAAAAGTAAGGAGACAAGGCGGGTGTGGTGCAGCAATCAAGGAAAGAAAAAATGACTCCCCATATTACGGCTTGGACGGGTCATGACATAGGTTTTTCAACATTGCTTTATTAATAGTTGTCTTTATTATCTTAGTGGTATGTACTCTATATATGTGTGCATGTAATGGTATAATGTGTGGGGATGTGAGCAAATGAACGTGTTTATGTGAGTGGGAAAAAAGCCATGTGAGCTAGTACGTGTTTGGGCGAATATTAGAAAAAAGAAAAAGCATTATGTGTATAAGCAAGTGATAAAGAACTTTGCCCAGAAAAATACTCCGTCCTCCACCAGCCCCACTACAGTTTGCTCCTCTCATTATTCGTTTCGTACAAATAAAAAATAACAAGCCATACAAGCTCGACCCTTCGAGGATATACTACAGCAGTGCTACTGTTACCACCGAGGCCACAAATGGTTGGTGTCTATTTCTTGGGGCTACGCTGTTCACTCTTCCCTCGTCTCATCACAGCCAAAGAGCGCGAAATGCCATTGCAAACTTTTTCAAACTTGGAGGAGTTGGAAAGATGGACCCTTCACCTTCAACACAAGGACACACTGAGCAACCAACCTTGCGAAATGCCCAGTTGTTTTCTTCTTCGACTCTGTAGAAGAAGACATCGATGGTAAGTGTCGACGATGACTTACAGGAAATTCGACGATAGTTTCACGAATAGGAACTGCGAAAATAGGAATTACGATAGTGTTTTTTCGATTGGCAGTGTCGTTGTTAATGCACCGAAGATGGATGCTCGAGAATGGGGACGGTAGGCTTTGCCAGAACATTAGGTTTGAAAAGTCAATAAAAGCTTTCTTCACATGGGCAATTCGTTGTTCAATGTCTGCGTTCTTAGGTTCACATTGGCATGTTCCCACATGCAAGTCTACATGCTCTGTAGAGCTGTCAAACGGGCCGGCCCGCCCTGACCCGCCTCGCCCCGTCTCAGCCTGCCATTAAACGGGGCGGGGCGGGCCAGCTTGCCAACATAACGGGCTACTAAACTAGTAGCCCGCCCCGACCCGCCGCGGGTTGGCGGGTCGGCGGGCCAGCCCGCTATATTTTTTTTTTATTTTTTTAATTTTTTTATTTTTTGTGTTTTTTGCAAATAATACTTAAATTAATAATATTTTTTTAGAATAATTAACAAATAAATTATTTATAAATTAAGTTCTTAACTAAATTAATTATAATTAATCACTAATGAATACTATTTATTAATATTTAGCATTAAAGATGTTTATAATATATATATATATATATATATATATATATAACAAACAAAAAAAAAGTTATTGGCGGGCCAGCCTGCCCCAACCCGCCTCAACCCGCAACCCAAACGGGCTGGCCCGTCTCGGCCCGCCTTTAAACGGGCCGGGAATTGGTTGGCCCAACCCACTTATTTTTCATGGCGGGGCGGGCCAACCCGACGGGCTCGGCCCATTTTGACACCTCTAATGCTCTGCCTATAAATAGGCACTGAAGGAGCAAGCCCACAGACAGAGATAAGAGAGAGAGATCAGGGTGAGAGAAAAATAGAGGGAAAAATAATAGAGAGTTTGTCAGGTATTTTCTCCGATTATAAAGAGAGATATTGAGAGCGTTTTCTCCTTTGTAGTACAAGAGGTTGTAACTCTATATTTTCCCTATAGTGGATTCTTCTTCCTTTCCCGTTGTTTTTACCTCGATTTGTTTGGGGTTTTCCACGTTAAATTGGTGTCCACTTTTATCTTTAATTGCTCAAATAGTAGCCGCAATATTACTCGACAGGGTCCGCTTCCACGCCAACAGGCTTGTGTCTGCAAATTTTGCTTTTTTCTTCGTTGATAATGGCTTCTGATTTGTGCGTGAGTGATGGATTTTGGTGGTAATTTTTGGCTGAAGGGACGTCGAAGGCATTGTTGCAAGATTATTGGTAGCTTATCGGGGAAGACAACGAGGGTTGGAATCTAAGAAATTTGTAGGTTTGCAAACACAAATTTACGTGGTACGGATTTATGAATTAAATCCTACATCCACGGGCGAGCAATCGAACTTTTATTGATGATTCTCAGGCTATCACGCCGATACAATCAGAATCACTCCGAAGGAACTAGGAAAGAAACGCAAGAAGAACCCTAATTACACGAACGTCTTGAATCGATCAGCTAAACACACACATACACGCTCAGTGAGTGTTTCACACGCATAGTGAATGAAGGATGAGGTTCGCGCCAGACTTAAAAGAAACAGACCAATAGCGCTCCCTTCTTGTTCTGATGAATCGTCGATATCAGCTGCAGCTTTATAAGTAAAGGCTGCGTTAAAAACTCCAGATGGCAGTCACGGCCGTGACCAACGGCAGTATGTTGGCTAGCCACATGTCACGGCCGTGACGACCAATGTCGTAGGCCGTGACCAACGGCAGTGTGCAGCCACCAACCACGTCACGGCCGTGAAGAACAGTTAATAAGCCGTGACACTTCAAATGCTCTGCCTCTTGATCAAACAGTGAGCATTCTTCATCTAACTCCTCAAAAGCCTGTCTTGATTTCAACACCCCCCCCCCCCCCGCAAGATGGAAGGTAGGGATTCACGACCGATATCTTGACAAGAAACTGTTGTAGCTGAGGCCCAGTAAGTGGCTTGGTAAATATATCCGCAAGCTGATGTTCGGACCGAATTGGAAGCAACTTAACTGTACCAGTTGAAACATGGCTGCGGATAAAGTGACAATCTATCTCAATATGCTTTGACCTCTCATGAAACTTAGTATTAGAGGCAAGCTTGAGAGTAGACAGATTGTCACAGTATATGGCTGGTGGTCGATCCATGACAATCTGTAATTCCTCAAGCAGATGTTTAATCCACAGAACCTAGGCCACTACAGCTGCAAGTGCTCTATATTCTGCCTCCGTGGATGACCTGGACACCGTGGCTTGTTTCTTCGCTTTCCAGGTCACCATAGTATCTCCTAAGAAGGTGCAGTAACGGTAATTGACTTTCTTGTATCCTTGCATGCTCCCCAGTCCGCATCTGAAAATGCCCTGAGATCAAGGTTCTGTGCGGATGAGAGAAAAATGCCCTGACCTGGCGAGCCCTTCAAATATCTGAGCAAGTGGTGGGCTGCCTTCAAATGATCAGTTCTTGGTGCTGCCATGTACTGGCTAAGTTTATGAACTGCAAAACAAATATCAGGCCTTGTAAAAGTCAAGTATAATAGCCTCCCAACTAGCCTCCTGTACTGGAATGGATCTGATAGCAGAACCCCATCACTCGCTGTCATCTTTTCACATGGATTAATGGGTGTTGTGAGCGGCTTTGAGTGGATGTACCCAGTATCTTCAAGGAGTTGAAGGGTGTATTGCCTCTGAGTGATCAAAATCCCATCAGAATTCCTGTCCACCTTAATTCCAAGGAGGAACTTTAAATCCCCTAAATCCTTGATCTTGAAGCATCTGTGAAGAAAATTCTTGGCTTGCTGCAGTGCCTCGGCTGAGGGTCCAGTTAAGATAATGTCATCAACGTAGACTAGAAGAATCAGTATCTGACCACCTTTTCCCTTGACAAAAAGTGTGTTGTCTGACTGTTTTTGCACAAAACCATAGTCTTTTACAGCTTCGGAGAACTTTTTGTTCCATTGTGTGGAAACCTGCTTCAACCCGTATATAGATTTGTGGAGTTTACAAACCTTCTTTCCTATGTCTGAACCTGCATTCCAGCGGGCTAATCCTTGTGGAATATCCATATATACCTCTTCCATTAAATCTCCATTTAAAAATGCGTTGTTGACATCCAATTGGATTACATTCCAATTCTGTTTCACTGGAAGAGTTAGGACAATTTTGATTGTACTGGGCTTTGCAACTGGGGCAAATGTGTCCATGTAGTCCACTCCCTCACGCTGGTCGTATCCCTTTGCAACTAGACGAGCTTTGTATTTTTCTACTTGACCATTTGAGCTCAGCTTTAACTTGTATACCCATCTGCACCCAATGGCTCTCTTCCCTTCTGGTAGAGACACGAGTGACCATGTTCTGTTTTCCTCAAGTGCTGCTAGCTCCTCATTCATGGCAGCCACCCATCTTTCATCCTTAGCTGCGTGAGCATAGCTTGATGGCTCCTTGCTTAAGGTGACATTGTTGATGACTGCTTGAAAGTTCCTTGAGATGTTCTTGTAAGATAGTACTTTGGAAATTGGGTATAGCTCCTTCCTTTGTGTAAGGTGTTGCAATGGTAATCCCTTAAATATAGGGGCTTCCTGGGCTCTCTCCCAGACCTTCTGTTGCATATGTTGGCTTGTGTTCACCAGGCTGATAGTCCTCTATTGCTTCCCCTGTGGAATCTCCAGGTTGTCCTGCTGTGGGTGAAGGAACAGTTGGTGCTTCATCAGAAGGTGAATCTCAATATCCTGCTGGATTACTCTCTGGAACTTCATGATTTAGCCAAGAATCTGCTGGCATGGGATCAGAGTAGCAGGGCCTTGGCAAAACACTCTCAGGGAATGGATTATCTGAGTCAGAGATTGCTGCCCTCTGCTTGAATGGAAACTCATTCTCCCTGAAAAGTACATATCTGGAGACAAATATCTCCATTTTGGAGGTCCATCACCTTGTAACCCTTTATCCCATTTGGATATCCCAAGAAAACACACTCTCGAGCTCTTGGGTCAAACTTCATCCTAGCTGCTGCAAGAGTGGAAGAAAAACAGAGACAACCGAAAGCTCGCAGCATATTATAATCAACGGGCCTTTGGAAAAGCAGCTCATACGGACTCTTATTGCCTAAAACTGCTGAAGGAACTCTATTTATGAGAAAAGTTGCTGTTAAGACACACTCTGACCAGTACTTAATGGGTATGGCCGACTGGAAGTATAAAGAACGAGCTACATTTAACAGGTGTTGATGCTTTCTCTCTACGATGGAATTTTGTTGAGGAGTTTGTACACAAGACAAGTGATGCAAAATTCCTCTGCTTTTGTATAATTCAGTCAAATTAAACTCCCTAGCATTGCCCGATCTAATGGTTTTAACCCTGCTTTTGAACTGAGTATTAACTATGTTCAAGAAATAAACAATCACTGAATGCACCTCAGACTTATGCTTTATCATGAATAGCCATGTAAACCTCAAATGATCATCTACTATAGTAACAAAGTATATATGTCCTAAGTGTGATTCTACATGAAAAGGCCCCCAAGTATCACAGTGAATAAGATCGAAAGGTGTACAAGCTGTTTTATTCTCATTTGGAAAAGAACACCTCTTTTGCTTTGCTATAGGACATATCTTGCAAAATGAATCTGTAGGTCTTTCACATGCCTTAATGATCCTTTCAAAAGATCTAGTACCTTATCTGAGGGGTGGCCCAACCTTCTGTGCCACAAATCCTCAGAAATTTTATTCAGAAAAACAGATGGATTACTACTGACAGGAAAAACAGAATTATAACTAGCTTGAATGATGTAAAGTCCGGCTACTTGTCTACCCTTGCCAATCATTCGCCGTGATTGATCATGTATCATAAAACCATCAGCATAAAAACTAAAGGTGTAATGGTTATAGCTAGCAAGATAGCTGACTGAAATCAGATTAAAATGGAATTGAGGCACACAAAGAATATCAGTCAAGATTATATTCTCATTGAGTCTGAAGCTTCCTGCCTCATTCACTCTTATGACAGTATTATCTGGCAATATAACCTCTGATTCCTCAATCTTATGCACATCATAAAGCAAACCTCGATTCCCACACACATGCTTAGTGGCACCTGTATCTAACAACCATACCTAACAACCATACCTTTGTACCAGTAAAATCTGGCATGTTAAAGGACAAACAAGTTGATGTACCTTTGTCATTCTGTTGAGTTGTGGCGGCTCCATCAGAGGACCCAATATTAGTGGTGTGATCCAGTAGATCCTTGAGACTCTGGAGCTGGAAAGAAGTCAACTGCAATTGCACCAAAGCATCCCCTGTTGCATTGGTTCCTTGACCAGATTGTTGCCTCTGCAGACCACTCCTTGCAAGTGGATCTGTGAGTGTCTGATTGACCCTTGTATTCTTGTACTTAGTGCCCTGTCTGAACCCAGGTGGATACCCATGGATTTGGTAGCAACTTTCAATTGTGTGGCCGTTCTTTCCACAGTGAGTGCAGACTGGTTTCACCCCATCTCTTCTCTGATAATTGAACTGTTTTCTAACCACCTCTCGCTCATTTCTGGCTGCCAGCATAGCCATGTTGCTGATCTGTTCGGTTTGGCTCAGGCTTTGCCCAACTGACCTCTGATTCTCTTCCTGAACTAGCAGCGAAAAGACCTTGTTCATGCTAGGCAAAGGGTCCATCACCAAGATTTGCCCCTGATTTGTGAGTAGGTCTCATTGAGTCCCATCAGAAATGACATCACATACTCCTCATCCAAATAATCCTTCATGATCTTGATCACTCCGCAGGTGCATTGACAGGCAGGCCTATAATTTGTTAACTCTTCCCAGAGAGTTTTTAACCTAGTGTAATACACTGTTACACTACTCTGCCCCTGAATCAGATTGATCAATCTTTCTTGAGTTGGAAAATTCTAGGCTTGTTGGTTTGCCCAAATCTTTCTTGAAGGTCTAGCCATACATCTCTCACCGAAGCACTGTACAATATACTCGCAGAGATCTCTTTCGGTACAGCATTAAGAATCCAGGAGATAACCACATTGTTATTCCTTTTCCACCACTAACCTTATTTAGATCTGTCGCGGGGGTGGAAGCAGTGTTCCATTGACAAATCCGTCCTTATTTCTGCCGATGAGAGCAATCATCATTGCCCTACTCCACGTGGCATAATTCTCTCCATTCAACTGCTCATGGACAAGAAGCTGACCCAAAGCGTCATTGCTGTTCAAGAAATACGGGTCATTGAGCGGAGAATTGGCCGCATTCGTCGAGATTGGAGGTGTTTCTTATGTAGCCATGTTAGAATCAAAACCTAAATCAAATGAATCACGGTGTACGCAGCTAAGAATCTCGCTCTGATACCATAAGAAATTTGTAGGTTTGTAAACACAAATTTACGTGGTTCGGAATTATGAATTAAATCCTACATCCACGGGCGAGCAATCGAACTTTTATTGATGATTGTCAGGCTATCACGCCGATACAATCAGAATCACTCTGAAGGAACTAGGAAAGAAACGCAAGAAGAACCCTGATTACACGAACTTCTTGAATCGATCCGCTAAACACACACATACACGCTCAGTGAGTGTTTCACACGCATAGTGAATGAATGATGAGGTTCGCGCCATATTAAAAGAAACAGACCAATCGCGCTCCCTTCTTGTTCTGATGAATCGTCGATATCAGCTGCAGCTTTATAAGTAAAGGCTGCGTTAAAAACTCCAAATGGCAGTCACGGCCGTGACGACTAATGTCGTAGGCCGTGACCAACGGCAGTATGTTGGCTAGCCACATGTCACGGCCGTGACCACCAATGTCGTAGTGACCAACGGCAGTGTGCAGCCACCACCCACGTCACGGCCGTGAAGAACAGTTCATAAGCCGTGACAGTTCAAATGCTCTGCCTCTTGATCAAACAGTGAGCATTCTTCATCTAACTGCTCAAAAGCCTGTCTTGATTTCAACAGAATCAGAAAAGTGTAAGCGATCTGAGATGAGACTGTTACAGTTTGATTCGAGGAGATTGAGGTTTCGTTTTTCTGTTGGAGATTAAGGTTTGATCGCTATCTATTTTTCTTTTTTAGATGCTGACGGTTAATTCAGTTACACTCTGCTAACAGTTGAAAACGTACGATGTTGTAATGATCAAGAATTATTCTGCTCTTTTGTAATAATAGGCCGACACACACAGAAACTAAAACAAACATTTTGCAACGATGAAAGATAATATCATGCGAGGGAAGAAAAATCCTTTGACGAACAAGCCAAAGACTCCGAGCTATTGTTAGAAACGACTACATCTCTCTTAGCAGGAAACAAAGGAGTCTTCACTTGGGCGACACGCACTTTTTCACACAGTTATATGCACTGACTGAACTTGACAGACAACAGTAGTTCGTAATTTCAGACAAACAAAAAACGGTGATTTTAGCTTATTTCTTCGAGAAGCGTAGCCAAAGTTCTTGGATCAAAGTACGCCCCATTAATATCATCTGTTCCGATATAATTCTGCAGACTGAATCCATTCATTAGTCCATTATCAGCAGCTCCATATTGTGTCTCCGCAATGCCAAACACCATATTATTTGCATCGATCGTCCCAAGAATATTGTTATTAACTAATATCTGATTGCCTAAGGATTCTATCTCCTCCTTGAGGCTAGCCACCTGCATGTGAAAATTCTCAATATCTTAGAAGCAGTCTTGAAAACATTTGTTAATTCTTACACACATGCATGTCGATATTCTATATATATATATATATATGGAGAGAGAGAGAGAGAGAGGTTAACCTGCTGTTGAAGAGCGAAGATATGAGCAACGCAGCCATAGATTGGATCATGCATTCTTGCGAGGGCTTCGTAAGATATCGTTATTGCAGCATCGCTTCTGCTATTTTCAGGCAAGTGAGACAACAGCTTAGAGGCATTGCTCGCACCAAAAACCTTATGAACAGCAGAGAAATGAGAGGCTGCATGCTCGTAAGAGAAATAAGGCGCGAAGACACAGTCGACACTACACTTTCTTCTTAGGAACTTGCATGCTCCACATGATGAACTTCCAAGCCCTGTCATTGTCCTAAACTAATAAGCTAGAAAGAGATCAGCTTTTCTTGGGAATTTTTTTTTGTGCTGTGGTAAGAAGAGTTGGACGTTTAGATCTTTGCTTTATATAAAATGATGATTGTGCTAAAAGGGGATTTCATTTTATCTCATGTGTGACTGTGATTGCGCATTTCTTTCATTGTGTAGGGAAAGGGACGTTCTTTTGCTTTATTTGAAAAGGGTTCTGTTGACACTATAAAATTTGTAATATGATCAGAAAGTCTCTTATATATATAATGGCTCGAAGACCTTTAATTAGTCGATGTGGGACAAATCTCAATTTTATATCTCTTTTGGGTCTCCTTTGTGGCCAACATTTTCATTCATTCTTTCCTTGTTTATGCGTTTCAAAGAGCTTTTCTATTAGGTTATTTATTCATATGATGATGGATTACTCAACTAATATTTATTAATTTAAAGGATGAAAAAGAGAGCCAACTAGGCCCTTATTCTGTTCTTATTGATCAATCAACCAACAGTAATCATATTCGATTCAAATTGATAATAATATAATGAATATATAATGTTATTTGTATGAAACATTTGTTGTGCTTTGTTTCGAAAAATTGATAATGGATTTAAATATCCATCCATACGTTATTGTCAGTTTAGGGTGAAGGTCTAACCATATTACCGTATATATGTGTTTTGATTTTGGATTTTAATAGGTCATACGTACATTTGACAAATAATCGTACGCATTCATCCTTTACGTATTGCATAATATTAATTTAAAATTCGAATATATATTTACCTACTAATTTGTTCTGATTTCTGAAAGTGGAAAAGCATCGTCCAAGTACCAATGCTATATAATATGCCATTTTGTACTTACATTTACGATTGTGGCCAAACTCATCATCATTTGTAATAGAGCTGTTAATGTCATAAAGCACTAGACGTGCACTACAGATAGAGGAATGTGGATGTACTTTGATAGAAAGGTTAATTCAGGGTCGGCCCCAACATATTTTAGATTAAAGATAAGGAACTAGTTTACATTTAGAAATAGGACCCAATTTAACTTTCATTTAGAGATAAGAACCCATGTGGTACCAGGACCCATGAAATGGTACTACAGACCCATGAAGTGGTACCACAGACCAGTGAAGTGGTACCACAGACCCACGAAGTGGTACCACAGGCCCATGAACTATTATTGCAGACCACTGAACTGCAGAGAAATGAAGTGGTATGAGGTAGTCATGAAGTGTTTCTTAAGAAAATAGGTCCTTAACTAATGCATTTTCTGACATGGCTTTGAACTGTAACTGAAATGGGGCCTGAATCGAAAAATGTCTTCGATACAATTAGATCATCATTCCCAAAAATATATTATCAAACTTAATTATTAATTTTTTAACATGCTCTAGTTGGGAAAATGACTTTTACGAGATCCATCAGGTGCTTTCCAAAGAAGGTCGTTACGTTTGGCCACAGCCAACACATATGTCTTATTATATATATACACAATTGAATATAGTAACAATCATATATATTATTGACAAAAACAATAGTTAAACACGTTTACATATATAGTTGGTCTTTACTGTTGGTTATGCTTTTGCTTTTCTTGGGAAATCGAAATTTAGGTTCAATTTGTCTGCACACAAGTCTGTTTTCCATTATGCTGCTATGCATGCACATATTGTGGAATTTAATTATTTAAATTTATTCACACACTATTGCTTTGATGTCTTGTCTTTAAAAATGAATTGAACATATTCCACAGGTGGTCGGGGGTTCTTTCAACAACTGTACTTAGCTTTCAATTATTACGGCAAATATATAAGTGATTATTAGGTAATTGAAGGAAGATATATATTAACACGAGTTCTTGTAACAAAAAGATATAACTACATCTCCATTTATGATACAAGGCTCAAGAAAGAGCCGAAAGGTTTGAGAGAGAGAGAGAGAGAGAGAGAGAGAGAGAGAGAGAGAGAGAGAGAGAGGAGACTATATTATCCATGAAATTCAATTTCTTTTTTCCATCTTGTCATTGTGCGTGTGTAGTGTAGGTGTAAAATTAAAGTTTTCCTGGTTTTTGGATGGGGAAAACTTTTAATCAATAAGCTACAAATTGAATATTTATTTAGAGTGGTGTGTGTGTGGTGGGGAAAGAGAATTCCCACTTTCGAGCTAAACGATGACAGTGTCTTTCGCTATCAATTACATGATTTCATGCAAACGCAGAGCAACATAGTTTCCTATTTATTTATTGCCGACTTATATAAAAAATTGCCATTATTTTCCAATTTCAAGTACAAGAACTTGATTATTCTAATCTACAGAAATGCCAGAGATACAACGGTATATCGTTATGTTACTTTCCCTACAACAGTTCAAATGAGATCCAATACTTGTAATAATTGCTTCAGCAGCAAGAAGAAGAAAAAGGGACAAGAAAATCGATTAATGGCTGATCATGATTTCATCTCCATTTTCTTCTTCTTCTTCGCCATCTTTCGCTCCGTAGAAAATTTCATAATCCTCAAATCCTGAAATGGCGACTGCATATCTTACGAGCTGTTTTTCAAGATTGTCATCAAAGACTAATTTCGCTAAAAAATTACCTGAACCGAGCGCTTCAACATCATCAAAGTGCGCATCTAAAACCATAGCATTACTAAGAGGCGGCTCCACAATCATCCAATCTGAATTTCCCGAACCGTCCTCAGACGAAAACTCATTACCAGCGACCCATTCTTCAACGATATCAATGTGTTCGAAATATGTGGGATCAACTGTTGTACTACGTTGTTGGACTGCCCTGAGATAGAAAGCATGCGAAAAAATCTTACAATTTTGTTAACATTTTACGATAATACTACTTTACTTACATTTGCTTCAAGGCCATATTTTTCTGGACGAAAGAAAGGTCACGGCATCTCTGGCGCTCCACACAGTTTTGTCTTCGATGGGTGTACTCAGCAAAAGTTTTGCTTGGCCTGCGCTTAACTACACAGCACGTTTGGCTCAGAATGCGCGTCGCCAGGCGAGCCAAATTAGGGCCACCTCCACCGTATGTTGACCACCACTCAGCTAAAGAAAACGAAGCAATGGAACGATAAGTTTAACGAGGAATGCAATGTAACTAACAACGAATAATAAAGCTCAGAGAATTTCCAGCAAATAGGATAATGGTCACAAACTTACTGGGACAAAGTGTGTTTCTAGCCCTGATAGCAGTACTCCTACCAAAGTCTCCAAGGCCACCGTGGTAAGAAGCTGTTTCCTTCATAATCTTGTCTTGCATGTTAGGGTCGGGATTCAACTTCTCTATACAATCGTAAAGCAAAGATCGAATGTGAAGATGCCCATCTCCTTCGAGACTGTAGAAGAATTTCGGGTTCAAGTAAAATCCCGCTGCAATTAGAGGATGTCGGTGGAGTTGACCCCACCTCTTATCTATAATGTCCCAATAAATTAGGTACTCTTTGTTAGAAACTAGTTCCTTCTTAATGGATTCTTTGGCTCTGTACAGCGCCGCGTAAACGTATCCCATCCCGGGGCTCTTTTCGCTGGAAGCTATCCTAAGTAGTCGAAGAAGTGGCGCAATCAGACTCGTTATTGAGGCTACTGCTGACCAAAATGACTGACTACTCACATAGTCTAACGCAGCGTAGCCTAGCGAGTTCTTTGAGTAAGGGCTGTCAACCCATTCCTCGGAAGTAAACATAGACTGCAGATTGTGTCTGATGCTCAGCATTCGTTTCAGCGTCATAAAATTAGTCGACGAGCGAGCGGTCCCAAGATCAACTAAATCAATTCCATATGTGTGTCGCCTCATCATGTTCAAGACAAAGCTGTTCGAGTATATGTATCTTGAGATCGATTTTGCCTGGTCGAGTATAAACTTTATCGCGGGAAGTTCTTTTATGTCGCTGAGGATCAAATCGATGCACTGAGCTGCACAAGGGATCCAAAATATAGTCGGGTAGTTCTCCGCGAGCCTCTTCCCTGCAATAGAACAACGTTCTCCGCCACTTGTTATGACTTGCAGGACATTTCTTGCACCGATTTCCTCCACTGCCTCCTTCATTAAGTCGTACAAAACCTCAGGAGAATCTGCAGCGTTCGACAAATCTGCAGATCTCAAAAAGATTGTCCCCTGAGGACAGTAAACGAAAAATTCAACGAAGGTCGTGCCTTTTTCGGAGTTACACTCGTTCACCAAAAGCGAGCAACCAGTCCTTCCCCAAGCTTCTGTAAAACGATCGACATCACTCCTAACCTCATGGACTACGTTCTTCAAAATCCAACTTCTAAGATCGTGCTGTGAGGGGCCGACAACTCCACTTTCTTGAGAAGAGATCGCATCGATCATTGGTTGAAAATAAGCTGAATTCGCAGCATCTGATGAAATCCCAGCATCGAAAAAGAATCGACCTATGGCGACATGAACTGCGTTATATGGTTTCTTCGAGCTCACAACTTGACAACCCATATTGATAGGCTCAGCCACCTCTCGGGCTTTCCTCAAAGCTCTCCCTTTCTTCTTTCTGATCCCTATTTTTACACTCGCTCCATCTTCTCTATTCGTATGAGCATCCTCGTCGTGTCCCATCATCTCAGCCGCGGGAAGTAAAACAGCCTCTGCGTTCAGACCACAGTGTCTGTTTGCTGCTTCAGCTCCACTGGTTCCAGGAACATCATAGGCGGATATTTCCCCGGGAAAGTTATGCTTTTTCCGCTTCTTTGCAGCTACGCTGTTCAAACTATCGAGCATTTGGAGCCGTACATCGGGTTGGACTCTTAGACAAGTTGCAGCATTACCTTTTTGCCCGGCTAAGTGTTCTTTAATCCTATGAATTCCACCACCCTTGAATACTTTCCCACAATAAATACACTTGAGCTGAACCCTATCGCCATTCTTAAACATCTGGCAATGTTTCCACGCAGGATCATGCTTCTGTGAAGTAACTGTTACTGGCTCCATATGAAAGCCCAACTGATTAACATTCAGAGAATTGAAAAAAAAAAAACACATCATTATAACGACCCGCCATTACGTTCAGCTTCAAATTACGAAGACCCAACTCAAGCAAATTGAGGTATAAGGACAAACTCGGGACTCGCATATTTCGAACGTCAAGTACATGGGACATCTCGCATATATCGGTGAACAAGCGAAACGGGCTCAAAGAACAACAAATTGGGACGAGCATCGCCCAAAAATACAATCTTGAAATGTAATGAATGTTTGAGAATTATATGACATGCAAAAATGTTGACCAATAAATGATTAAGAACAGGGAAAACTAATATCAGGGAAAGAGCGGGTTCTGAACAACTTACCCGATCGAGTTAGTCGCAGCTTAATTTCCGATTGTCTTAATTCTGATTCGAGATTTCAAGGAGATCAATGGCAGACCGAGTTTACCCGATAAAAATTAGGGTTGTTTTAGGATTTGCTTAAATAGAATCCGAAGGGTCCAGCGCAAAACCGGATAGACCGATAACTTATTATACCGGTCCGCTTGGTGTTCTTCCCAGAAAACTAATTATTAATTATTTATTTCTTTTCCACTGAAACATGAGAATCGACGTTTATTTGATGAAAGAGAACTATCTATTACCAGAAGGTCCAAAACCATAAAGTATGAGACACATTGTTTTCCTTGGAAAAAACCAAAAAGTTTGTTCAAATCAAACTTGAACGGAACGAAACCATATTGTAGCATAGCACAATAGAAGTTTGGTACTTTTTGTTCATTTATTTCATCAGCAGATGAATATAGTAAGTTTTGCAGATAATAAGCTCATTATTTGGCTTTTCCCTTTCCCTTGCCCTTTTTGGCATCAAGTTTGGCTTGAATTCTTGCAGCAGCTGCAGCTTTTGCTTCTTCCCTTTTCTTCTTCTCTCCCTCTTTAGCCATAGCAGCTGCTTCCCTCTGCTTCTTGAGCTCTCTACATAAAAAGGAAGCAAATATAATTTTTTTTGAAGTTGGAGCAGAGCAATTAATCAGAATGGTGATATTGTCTCTGTGTTTGGCCTGCAAACACTTACTCAAGCCTCGCCTTCTCATCCGAGACACTGCTTAGGCTTGAACCCTTACGAGGCCTGCAAGCAATCAGCTCGATCTCGAATATAAGTGTTGAGCTGCACCACAAACATATATCATCCCACATATCAGTTGAATATAATAATTTGAATAATTCACAAGATGATGCAAAGGTAGCAAGCATGGAGAGAATATGGGAAGATTTAAAATAAAATCATGAAATTTGGGCGTAGAAGGATCGAATTGTATCCCAAGAACAACTGCTTTTACTTGAGGGCTTGGCTTGGTAAGAAAAAAATAGTAATAGAGATTGTGCCTTACTCTGGGGGAATATCTGGCGGAGAACCCGCACTTCCATAAGCATACTCTGGTTTACAAGTCACCTTTGCAACCTCACCAACCTTGAGTAGAAAAAAATGGGGGCGAAACGATAGATGCTTTTAATAATTAAGCCGTCAAATATATGTTATATCGATGATTTAACATCTGACCTTCATGGTTTTCAGTGCTATGTCCCAAGCTCTGATGACAGATCCACTTCCCAATTCGAAGGAGAAGATGGTATTATCTTCATGAGTAGTATCAAAAACCTCTCCAGTCTCAGCAAGAATGCCCTCATAGTGAACTGCACGGTGATTCAGACAATAGTATGATAAAAGTATTCAAAAAAATGGTGCCAAGTAGCGAAACATTTGGAATTTGTAAACAAACAAGACATGACTTTTGATTTTCTTCAGCATCAAATAGACGGGCATAGCAAAGTGGGAAAGTAAAAAGGAATTTTCAAAATTCAACCCCCTGAAACAGAATACGATAAAACCACAATTGACATGGATAAACTAGTCGACTATAAACATGCATACCATCGACAAGAGGTAGGCTATCAGATGGCTCCATGGCATCAGGTTTTGCACGCCGTACAAATGTCTTCAACACTCCTCCATCTCCGGTCAAATCAATTGGATCACCCATGATTTTTCTTGTCTCTCAAGACGCTTGAAAAATGAAAATCAGAAATCCAATCAGCAAGAATATTGGATAAAAGACCGAAAAAGACTTTGAAAAGGAGGCACCAGACAACGAAAGCATTGTCAAGAACTAAAAGATTTTCCTGCTGGTTACATTCAACGTAGAATACACTCAGACACACAGACACACACACACACACTAGTGTAAACCCTAGTTTTCCAATTGTTACGTTACAGTCGTCAACTCTCTGAGAAAAAAGAAATTGGTTCTAATTTTCCTAATAAACCAACACTCCAAAGAGGTACAACGAATGAAAAATCAATCTTGACCAGAAATCGCAAAAAGAAGCTTAGAAACATGAACCTGAAGCTGCACTAAAGCTTCCAAAAAAAATCTACAATACCTCGCAAATAACAACAAAAAAAGCCTAAAAATTGCAGTAGCAGAAACCTTTGCACACCTGAGAAAGCAGTCGCAAACGGGATACAAGTTAGAAATCCGAGGAATGGAAAAGGGGTAGATCGGTAAATCAGCTCCAGAAATATAGATGAAGTTGAGGAGGGCGTAGGCGTCGGCCATAAATTTTTGCTGACACCATTTGACTGCTTTTCAGTTTATATAGCTGCGACTCTGAGCTTAGATTTTGATACTATATGTTCGTAATTTGGGCCTTTCTCATTAAGCCCATTCAAGCCCAGTCCAGCCCATTACGGACGCTATAGAAAAAGCAACAATAATTCCAACAATCACCAAGAAAAGGAAGAGTACCTTGTTTTAATTCAGATTTCAGCTTTTATTCTCAATCAATCCCTTTGACGACTAAGGATGTACGACTTAGCCCTTTGTTATCTGATAAGAGCTGCACATTTTCTTGCCAAAGAACGTTCTGTGATGAATTCTTGTAAGAAGGTGATGAGATTGAGAGGATCTTTCTCTCTCAAAGTGATATTATTGTAGATCTGATAACTCAAGCGCTTCTGATTATGATTCTGCGCCTTTTCTTTCTTACATATATTGGGTTAGTTGCTACCAAAACCCTAACAGACAATAGAGAGTACAATTGACTGAGCAGTGAGCTCGATAATGACAGCAGCAGCCATAGTGTAATTAAATCAGCATGTAAGTAAACATAGTTACAAGGAGCGTCAACTGACTACATTAAACTCAGTTTATCTCATGGTGTCACAAACGAGGCACTCCAATGTTATGTTTGGAAGTTCCAATAATATTGCACTATAGTAGGAGAAGTGGATCGAGAACAAATCTGTTTTGCAATATCTCGCCTTTCGATATGCCCAGCTTTTGAAAAAGAAAAGAACACAATCAATTGCAGATGTCCCAAAGGGATTGATTGGTACTGTATTAAAGCAGTATCCTCTCGAGTTAGCAAAGAAACCTAAATAACTTTTGTGCAACATGGATAACACCTTGGTCCTCCTCCGTACCTTATCCTTATAATGATGCCTGTAAAGTATGAGACATATTTGATGAATCCCAGGTAGCTTTTCCAGTGCAGGCACTTCAACGGATGTTAAGGAACAAGCAATATCCCTACTTCTCCAAAGCGTTCATCATAGATACTACGTACGTTAGTAATTGATGATGCGTTCTTTATGTTTCATCCACTCTGATGATCATCTCAGAGTAGTACACACGGTAAGATAAAATCATATAACACGTTCATTAGTGTCAAAACTGAGCAGAAAACATCTGATTTCTAGCAACAAAAACCCTAAGTTGGCTCAAAGACAAGTGATAAGGCTTAACATAATAGGGTACCCTTCATCTTTAATATAGATTCATCTAGATGGAGATTAATTCATAATAAGTCAGTGACGACAGTCTCTTAAATATAAAAGAAGAATGCTTTTTTTTATCCTCAGGGGTACTCATGACCAACTTATGGCACACGATGATGAACTAATTTGCACGAATTAAAAGAAGGCATTTCATCAAAGGCCAGAAGTAGTAAGTGAAAGCTGCTGCTTAAAAATTTAGTCACTCAATGCCGCTGCAGCATCATCAGGATTCTCAGACACCAATTTCTCAGGTTTACGCATATGTGTGTGTAAAATCACACAGACAATTAATTAAGCAAATGGTTCTCACCATTTCAACCCTAGAAAAAGGAAGCCGTGTGAATCTTGATGGTGCTCCAGCAGCAAAAACTGACTCCTATTTTCATATGTATAATATCCATATATCAATCCACCGATGAACTAATATAGAGCTAAATTTTAAGTTCGAAAAAGGGTCGAAAACGTTCTCAGAGTGGAGTGTGTAAGATATATTTGATGAGAGAAGAGAAAAACCATCAAGCTAGAAAAAAAACCCACTATGGATGTGGAGAGCCAATAAACAGCTACATGAGATAAAATGAACTTGTTAAAGACTCCCATGGAAGAGTCTCTTATTTATAGAGTTGGTGATGGAACAAGTGATAACTATGAATCCGAGATTTCAGGGAATCTCACTACAATTGATAATAACATGTGACGCGCTGCTAATATGGAGGTGTTAAAAACATACTGATAATATATCATATGCGTAAGGGGCAGGCCATACTATATGTAAAGTTTTTTGGGCAAATTTTGTGTGGGGCCCTCCTACATTTTAAAAATAGGGATCACACCCTATCAGACATTTTTTTAGTTTTAAGGACCTCTTTTTTGAAAAATTAAGTGAAAAGGACCCAAAACGTGATTTGACGAAATTACCCTTAATAAAAGTGATTTCTGAATGGTATTTGACGTCAGTTTTATGTTACACAGTTATACTGATTTGTTACCGTAACAACCGCAAATGTTACTTTAACGTCATAAGACGTTACTTATTGACAGTAAAATGTTATTAACAGACATATTTATTACATCGAACTATCGAACCCCATTTTCACACAGATCGAGCATAATCGATTGTTAACACCTTGTTTTGTTTTCCATCATGCGATATTACACCATAAACCCTAAACTGTAGACCCTAAACTCTACGCGACGATCATTAGCGTTTTTCTATAAAAGATCGAATCATTAGCGTTCAATCTTATTACACGTTTCGACATTGAAAATTGGTAACCCATTATAGGAGCATTGCTCCCTATAATGATAAATTTTCTGTCTAGGGAAACAGGGGGAGATGGTCGGGTGGAGGGGTCAAGAACAATTATAACTGTTACACAATTATACTGATATGTTACCGTAAAAACCGTAAGTGTTATTTTAACGTCATAAGACGTTACTTATAGACATTAAAATGTTATTAACAGACATATTCATTACAACGGACTATCGAACTCTATTTTTCCCACTGATCGAGCACTGCTCCCTATAATGATGAATTTTCTGTCTAGGGAAACAGGGGGGATGGTCGGGTGGAGGGGTCAAGAACAATTATAACTGTTACACAATTATACTGATTTGTTACCGTAAAAACCGTAAGTGTTATTTAACGTCATAAGACGTTACTTATAGACATTAAAATGTTATTAATAGACATATTTATTACATCGGACTATCGAACCCTATTTTTCCCACTGATGGAGCATTGCTCCATATAATGATGAATTTTCTGTCTAGGAAAACAGGGGGGATGGTCGGGTGGAGGGTTTAAGAACAATTATAACAATTTTGCGCTGAAAAAAAACACTTCCTTTCATTTGGATGACAACAGTCTTGTATTGAGTACCATATAGCGTCTGTTAAAGTAACAATGAAGTTGCAAAACCACATTATTCAAAAATAATATTGATTCCTATAGTAACACATTAACAAATGATGTTGCAGGAAGCGGTATTATTTTTTAATAATGTGTTACGTCTGAGACATTTTTTGTTACTAAACAGACAACATATGGTACTCAGTACAAGACTGTTTGTTATCCAAATGGAAGGAAATGTTTTTTTAACACAAAACTGTTATTATTGTCTGGAAACTTGTTATCTGTCATTTAGGTATTCAGTGTAATTTTGTCATAAGTCAGGGTTAAATACGTCTTTTTGCATCATTTTAGGGCCTGACAGCTTAGTTTTTCGAAAAGCAGGTCCTCTCTCCTAAAATAAAATTTAGTAGGGCCTGAATCCAAATACAAATATGTTAATAGGGCCTAAAGTCTAATAAACCCAAGTTTTTATTAAACTTTCTTGGACCTCTCAATCCCCACTTCATAATGTCTCCCTGTCCAATCTACCTTTGAAGTCCTCCCAGTAGAAAATTGCTGACTCAGCGCAGTTCTTGTAATTAATCTACGGACGACGACTCAGTAAAAAAGAAAAAGTTACATTTTTTATATCTAATATTTGAAATTAATTTCCAGGTGCAGTTATCGGCGGAAATTAAGGTTGTTTCAATTTATTGCGTCCTGTGCCACTTTTATCAGAGATGGGGATACGATCCGAAGACGAAATAGAGACATTTGATGGATGGATTGAAGTTGAAGGGGATGGATGACATGTGAGACTATTTGGGTTTCATTTGATTTATTTCAAGCTACCATATCTTCCATTTCTGTAACGTTTTCAGACTTTCACTTTTTGGTGCAAATCTCTAGTCATAATATATCATCGTATGAAAGAAATATATCAAGGGGCTTTTTCAATATCATCGTATGAAAGAAATATATCAATGGTGTTTACCTCGAGGACATTTTATTCGATGTTTATTCATCGTGAGGACAAAGTAGTCCTAGTCATCCTCGTACTCATCAGATCCAAGATCAGCTTTTGACTAGCTAGACTCCAATCGCGCTCGTATATATATCAAATCATATAGTGCAAATAATTGTCCTCTATTTGAAATCAACGATAAATGCGACACTTGAAGAATTCTAACATAAAGATACATGTCTCCAAAATGAATCACGAAGCACTAAGAAATTTCAATCCCCTCCCTTCATTTGCTTTCTATTATAGATATGCATGCTTAGTTATACATGATCCCAAATATTTGCCTATTTTTTATATGTTTGAGTTTGATTAAAACAATAATGCCAATAGTTGGCTTCTTTAGTTTAATTTTCACTTAAAAAGACGGCAATGCACGTTAATGCCTCAATTGTCAACCATGTAATCAGTCACTGCAATATTCATGCTTCATTTGGTGGCTGTAATATCTCCACTAAGCTATATTTAATGGGTTAAAAACAGTAAAGCACCCCATTAACGTACGATGATTTATTACAAAGCAGGATCGTCTTGTCAGCTTACTTTTTTAAGGTACAATTTTCGCTCGGGCCCAGACGGGGCCTGAATTTAGACTTGTACGGAAAAAATTTAGTTTTAAGGACTCGATTTGTTCAGTAACACTTCATTGTTCTGCAGTAACACTTCATTGTTCTGAAATAACACAAAACGATAACCCGATAAAGTTCATATTTTAGATCCTTATTTCTAAATTTTGGGCCCTTTAAACTAATGTTTTCGAAAAGGGTCTTAATCCTATTTTAGAATATTTTTGGGGCTGAAACTTAATATACCCTTTTTTAAATACTTCATCTGTCCCATATCTTTTTGTACATTTGAGATTTAGCACACAAATTAAAAAACTGAATATTTTAATAATATAGTACAATTAGAAGGTAAAAAAGTGTATAGTTCGACACGTCTTTTAAGAATGTATTATTATATTGATTGTTTGTGATAGTTTTTTGCTAAAAATGGATAGCGGGGCGCCCGATATAGTAAAATATACAAAACTATTGGGACGGAGGGAGTATATCATATCGTCTTGTGAAATGCATTTGTTGTATGGTAGCTCTCGTCTATGTTCATTTTGGACGCTATTTGATATTTAAGAACTTCATCTGAGTAAATTGACGTAACTCCTTATTTTGGGGACCAAATTGCAAAGTCAACCCCAACAACAAATTAATCCAAATAGTCCACTAAAAGCTAGTGAGGTGAGCGTGAAATTATAAAATTAGGTCACTAAGTATACATGTTTTCCTTTTTTGGTCACTATGTTTGGTAATTGCAAAAGTAGGTCACTAACTTTTCAAGTGAAAACAATTTTGGGTCATGTTTTCAATTTTAGGTCACTAATAATATACTTTTTCGATTTTGAGTCACTAAGTTTACATTTTTTTCAATTTTGGGTCACTCATTTGGTACTAACGTTATAAACATAGTGACTTAAAATTGAAAAAAATCTAAACTTAGTGACCCAAAATCGAAAAAATATATTCTTAGTGACCTAAAATTAAAAACATGACCCAAAATTGTTTTCACATGAAAAGTTAGTGACCTACTTTTGCAATTATCAAACATAGTGACCCAAAAACGAAAACTTGTATACTTAGTGACCTAATTTTATAATTTTGCCGAGCTCAGCTCTACAACCATCATTCTGTCGAACATGGCCCGGCCAATTAATATTGGCCACAAGGCTGGCCCGGCCCGGTTTGATATGATAGATCAATAAACAACTTCTCTTTTAGCATAAGATGCTGCTTAACTTTTCTAACAAACTCTGCCTCATTTCTTTAATTCTTTCGTTGGCCTACGATCGTGTGTTGTTCTAAAAATGTAACTTTTGAAAGTAAACAATGCAATGTAAATTCACCTGCTTGTTAGGAATCTCTGTCATCGTTAATTCCAATCTGCTATCGAAACAAGAGATGAAGCAAATTTTCTGTTCCAACTTAATTACACGAGTCATTTACAACAAAATCAGTCTATATCCAGCAGAAATTAGAAAAAGAAAAAAGAGAGAAATCCAACAGCAACAAATCAATGTTGACATGTTAGAACTTAGAAGTACGCATTGCTCCTTTACAAACTGATTAACAAGTCAAACCTTACTTTATGTTACAGATAGCCAAACAACCACCCTTTTTACACTTGGATCAATCATCCCTCTTCCTCCTATTATATCTCAAGCCTGAGAAATCTCCTCGCAAAAACTCACCATCTTCAATGGCGATTCGTTGCTGTTCGAATACTTCCCATGATGTTTCGACTGATGTTGAGACCAATACGAATGAGCAGCCAAGACTCGGTCCAAAAGTTCTTGTGGGACCGGCTCGCCTCTCCTCTGCTGCGGCGATATGCTAGCGGTGTGCACTAATGTCTTCCATTTATCCTGTATAATAATATTCATAACAAGACATAAATCACAGATTTCAGACAGTTATTTTAGGTAATTAGTTTGCTAAACAACAAAACTAAATTGAGGTATGAGTGAATCTATGTGTATCCACTTGTAGCCATGTGAGTCGGTGAATGAACGTTGCGTTTCTCTTCTCATGTATTTGTCTGTCCTGTAAACCTTGAGACTGAACTGAGAAAAAGACAAAAAAATTGCTTTTTTACCTTTAAATCGACGTATGTTCTATGATCTGCGTTTTCGAAGGCGCCCACTTTGACATCTCGCCACCTATATAACATTTTTTTCAAGATTAACATACGAAAAAAAAAAGGACTGTTAACACAAAAAGTAGTTGTAATGACAGCGAAGAATCTCTCAAATCATTACCTTCCAGTGCCAAGTTTTTCAACTGCAGAAACGAGCGCTTCGACTTCAGCTACAGAGAAGGGTCTCCTAGTTCTACGCTGCTGTGAGAGTTCGCTGGCCTTCGGTTTCAAAGGGATCATTGCAAGGGGCTCAGCATCCATTGCATGAAATGGGACCAGCGCCTTCGATCCTATATTGTCTGAATATTCGTTGTTAGGAGGTGTCCGTGGAGAAGGTACGGTGTGGTTGTTAATGTTCTTATTCAATTCGTCGACGTTGATGTTAGGCTTTTTCTGATCAGCCATGGCATTTGAGAGCCCAGACTCAACAACCGCAGTCGAAGCAGACCTGTAAAATTTTCTGCTTTTGATTTCCTTTCAAGATATGTCGCTGTCATAACAAGATTAATAATATAGTACCTCGGTGATCGATTGTTATGTTTGGGCTCGAGGGTGAAACCCAAAGTGTCGAGATTGCTGCCCTCGGAAATACCAACATTTTGTAAAGTTCTTTTATCATCTCTGCACTTTCTTCCCTTGAGAACTACGCCGACTCGTATTCCACCTCCGAGGAGAGCATTCACTGCATCCATTACAGCCCTCTGCACAGACAAAAAAAAAAAATAAAAATTTAATAGGAGACGTTCTTTATGATTTGAAGGGAGACGTTGTAGATGTCGAATAATGCAAACCTTGAGAGAACCGACTGTATCAGTTTCAGCCACATTGATGTATAGCTCAGGCACGAAGAAGGATTTGATTTTAAGCTTAACTGTAGAGATAATGACAAGTTAAAAGCTGATAAGAAAGTCAAAATGTTTCACTGCAAAATTACAGAACCATTCGAATCCGTAGCTTTTTTATGAATTTTCTTCGTCATTGATAATCCTTTGTTTGGAGAATTGGAGACACTATCAGAGCTTGTGGCCTGATGATAATCTGCACTGTTATAAGTTAATCTCCTCTTCCTAATCGGTGCGTAAGAGTTCTTCCTATATCGGTAGAACAACTTCATTGCTTCGCCTGAAATACAAGGAAATGTACAACGATTACTGTTGAGAAGAAAAGTACGAATACGGAGCAGCAAGAAACAAGACAAAACTTACGGTTGTTGTAAGGATTGGAATCCTTCATCTTATGAGCAGCTATCCTAAACCTGGACGAGCCCTTCTTCGCAGTACCACGGTGCACAAAGCGTGGCTGGGAAGACCTAAATGAGGACCTAAACTTGGCTCTACTAACTCTATTACCACCGTAAGATTTTTCGTCATCATCTCTACTTCCTAACTGTACATTTCTCCAGCGATCAACGCTAGAAATCACGCCCCTGTACAAGGGAAACTGTACACCGTTCTTCGTGTTATTGACTATAGTACTATTATTCACACATTCTTGCTTGTGATCCTTTACATGGGGTGTGCTACTGTCTGAATAACCCCTCCGCTCACTATCTCTAGTATTATCGTTCGAACTATTACCAGCATAGATGGAACCATCATCTTTCTTTATGTCCTCCAAGATTCCCAGTTTGGTATAGCTATCGAATTTCTCAGTCTTACCAGTTTCTTGAAACAATGAGCTCTCTGAGATCAAACCCTTGTCACCCGAGATGGGACATGTTTTGTTATTACCATCTAGTTCGGCGCAAGGCTTGACCTTTTCTTCTTCGGCTACATTACTAGAAGCAGAACTCTCACTTTCCTCCAACAATTTCTCAGCAACAGAAGCTAGTAATTCAAATGCAAGAAGGTTCCCATCTTCAGGAAACTTGTTTCGTGGGTCACGTTTCTGTTTGAAACAAGATTGAGAATTTACAATGGCGTACCGAATAAGGGCGTAATAGACATTGTTTTCGAGCTCTGTGATTTAATTACCCTAATAGATCTTGGAGCTTTGGGTATAACCGGTGCTCCACCGTACCCGAGAAGGTCACAGTCCAGTCCTTTTTTTGACACCATAGCCGATGTAAGATCATCAAACTCAGCAACCTAGACACTGTAAGATCACAGCTTTGTCAATAGAAATCGATAAATAAAAAGCCAGAACAAATTTATATACAAACCCACATTGATATGAAGATGTGCGATAGGTTTTTGTATTAATTGTGGACCAAAGTAATAAATAATTTTTTGAGTTGTCAAATTTTGAAATCATCCGGAAAAATCTCTGAATTCTGGTTTGGTCTTCAGCAGATCTTTCTCTAATATTCTGCACACAGACTTCAATTGACCAAATTTACCTTAGAAATTTATCAGATCGGAGAAAATTACGAAGCATGATCGACCGATCGGACCCAAAAAATATTAGATCTGCCATTCTGTCTCGACACGAGATCATGAGACCCAGTTGACCAAAATCAGACATAGCTTTCAAACGGATCAACAGCAACCTCATACCAAGTGTAAAGAAAAACAATCGAAGACCCAAGTTCTAAATTTGATCTTTTTAAATAGAAACCAAAAAATTATGATCCATCCATCACATCAACCAAAAATCACCTCGCTATAGGATCGGAACCAAGAGAATTCCCTTTACACGCCTGCTTTCGTGTTCTTAGTACGAGATTATTCACAAGAATTCCGAACTTACGTCACGTCACGCAAAAGACCTACTCCTGTAATAAAGAAAACCCCAAGATGTGAGCTGTGTGGACAACAACAATTTATCAATTTCTTAATTTTTTTACGTTGAATTGTAAGAGAAAAAAAAAGATTAAAAAATGAAAAGAAAAGAGAGATAAGTATTTGCATAAAACCTCTCTAAAACCAGCCATAAAACCTTGGGGGGTAGTATGGGAAGTTTGTTTTATACATCCATCCACATAATTTGAATAGCCGGTAATCAGGGTTAAAAGTGTCCGGTCAAACAGGTCCTAATCTTTTGGGTTATGTGCGTTGGAATTGTTGGACCACTTGGGTCCTAACATTTCAATTTCATTTCAATTACACCACGACGAAAATAAGGGAGCCCCTTTTTAGTAGTCACCGCCCTCTAAAGGGGTGAAAAAGACGTTTTTGCCCTTATGATATTTAAATTAATTTAAAAAGAAAAAACTAACTAAATATATAATTCTGGTACGAAATACCAAAAACTACATACACAAATAAATTCGAACGATCGATCGATAAAGAAATTCGAACGAAATTTTCGACCGGGCTGTGCACGTTTTGGTTCGGCCCGCGCAGGCCCGACCGAAATTCGGTTCGGCCCGCACAGGCCCGACCGAAATTTCAGTTCGGCCGGCACAGGCCCGACCGAAATTTCAATTCGGCCCGCACCGGCCCGACCGAAATTCCAGTTCGGCCCGGTCGAAATTTCAGTTCGGCCCACCAGACCCGATTATTTTCACTTTTTCATTTTTTTTTTATTTTTTATTGTAATTTATAAAAACTCAACATATATAGTAGCATTTAGGGATTGAACACATGACCTCTACTTGATAAAGAAAATACTTATCCATTGGACTACATAGCTTTTTATTAACAATTATGACATATATATATATATATATATATATGACAAAAAAATAACCGGGACAGGTTTCGGGTCGGGGATCGGGCGGGAGTTGTCTGGACCCGAGACCTGACCCGGACCCGGCCGGGTTGAGTCTTTTAGGACCCGTAATATTACAAAATAATTATAAAAAAATTAATAATACAAAATAATAACAATTAAATAATCTAATTAAATAATCCAATTAAATAATCTAATTAAATAATCCAATTAAATAATCTAATTAAATAATCCAATTAAATAATCGAATTAAATAATACAAAATAATCCAATTAAATAATCTAATTAAATAATCCAATTAAATAATCTAATTAAATAATCTAATTAAATAATCGAATTAAATAATACAAAATAATCCAATTAAATAATCTAATTAAATAATCCAATTAAATAATCTACTTAAATAATCTAATTAAATAATCGAATTAAAAATATATATATACATAGCCGAAGAGAAATTTCGGCCACTATAGGAGCCGGCCGAAAATTTTTTTCTGCCCGGGCGGATCCGACCGAAATGTATTTTCAGTCATAACAGTTCCGACCGAAACATAATTTCGGTCGGAACAGTCACGACCGAAACACAATTTCGGTCTGGACCATCACGGCCGAAATGTTTTTTCGGCCTCTTCAAGGTAAGACCGAAATACTGTTTCGGTCCTACCTTGATGTGGCCGAAATTATTTTTCGGTCCGACCCGAAAAGACGAGATTGTTTTTCGGTCGGGACTTTTTCGCGCTTGATCGAATCAAGTTCGATAATTCACATTCGTACGAGCGAATTTTACGTTAATTTGTTTTGTTTTGTTTGAGTCTGATTTGAATGATTGATTGCGATTTGAATGTTTTTTTTTGTTTGAGTCTGATTTGAATGTTTAATTTGCTATATGAAAATTGTTGTCTGGAAAATGACTTTAAATAAAAAATTTAATTCAAAAGGGCAATTTTGTCTTTTTTCATCCCTTTAGGGGGCGGTGACTAGGAAAAAGGGGCGGTAAATAGCAATCCAGCAAAAATAAATGTCTACCTCTTTTCTGATAGGATTTTTCACGTGGCATTTTCAAAGTAATTTAAGTCAATTCCATTGTTGATATACTTCTTATATGACGCATGCCATTGTATCGAAATTGATTTTAGTATTCAATATTTCTTTCCATGTGAGTAAGAGATTCAATGTTGATTTTTAATATTTTTGAGCGAGCAACAAAAGACAAGATTCTAGCTAAATTATTTAAACGATATACTAAGTGTTACCCTCGGATCCTACGGACGCCGCGGCGAAATACCCGACCCGCCCCAACTAGCAAATAACCACCTCGTTTGAAGAGCAAGCCATACTCCCACGTGGCCTCGGGTCGTCGAGAATACTCCCGAGGGGAAAGACCCAGGCCAGCAATAGAGGACCCACGTCAGAAGCACCTCGAGGACATCAAAATGTTCCTCGGCCCGGAGGACAATTACACAAAGACCCCCCAGCGAAGGGACTAGTGAACCCTCGGGTCAGTGTCCTAAGCCCCGGGGACAAATTAATAGACCCTCGGGTGGTTGTACCGAGGCCCGGGGGCAATCATAGACTTGGTTCTCCCACACAAGAAACTGTCACGATCTTCATTCTGTGAATAAGCAACGAGCAACTGCCCACAATAGGAGCCATTACGAAGACGTGCCATCGTGGGTAGGCAGTGGCCTAGTCCATGAAAAACGGTAAAGGGGTGAAACCGCCCTAAAACCGCCCCAACCCAAACCTCCTATAAAGACTGCAAATCCCGTTCAGAACAGGTATCGATTTCTTACGTATCCTACTGTTACTCTGCTCAATTCATCACTTACGCACACACTTAAGCACACCACTTTTATGCTACTTCACGCCTGGAATACGGAAAATACCCTCTTGAACTAGGCAAGAGGGCAAACGACCCCCAAACCTTATCCTGTTTTCAAGTCTCCAGGCAACATTCGCGGCGGAATCAAGGCGGGAAACGCTAGTTAGTCGTCCAACGCGGTAGATCCATTTTTCGGCGGCATCACTAAGTATTAGGGTCTTTGTTTTGGTGTTGGTTGAAAGTTGGTGAGAATTCCACTCTTAATTAATGTTTTATTTCAATGTCATCTTATAACATGTGCAAATAAAGGTAGGCAATATTAGAGTTCGGCAATTTGCAATTAATTGATTCTTAAGAAAGTACTTGGAGGAGAGGATTGTCTCTGTTACCCTCGGGTCTAATCGACCCCGCGGCAAAACACCCGACCCATCTCAACTAACCTAACAACCTCATTCGAGGACCATAGGACAACACCTGCGACGAAGAACCAAGCCCCTCGGAACGTAAGCATAAGGAGATCCTCGGGCGCTCCATCCGAGGGACTCGTCCCCTCGGAACGTAAGCATAAGGAGATCCTCGGGCTCCCGGTCCGAGGGACTCGTACCCTCGAAAACACTCCAGGAAGCTACCCGAGAGGAAAGGAAGGACTCGGGTATATTTTCCGAGTCCGAGGGAAGACCTTTCCCTCGAGAGTAGCGGTCATCCAACTCGAAAACTGCCACGATTCGCCCACGATGATGCAAATAAGACGTGCAGAATAACCGTCTGACACTCGATAGGTTTAGGAAACGTGCCATCATGGGCGATAAGGAAGCTCGACCCCTAGGATCGCGGAACGTGGGTCTCAACCGTTGGAAAACCGCCTAAGGGCAGAAGCCTATAAATACTACCAACGCACTCAAGAACAGGTATGTCTCTTCTCGCGTATCCTACCGTTACTCTGTCCAATTAATTACTCATAAACACACACTACACATCACTTTTTATGCCACTTTACACCTGGAACATGGAGATTACCCTCTTGACCTAGGCAAGAGGGCAAACGACCCCCAACCCTTATCCTGTTTTCGAGTGATTAGGTAACTTGCGCGGTGGAATCTAGGCGGGAAGAAGTCTGTTAGTCGTCCGACGCGGTAGATCCATTTTTCGGCGGCATCAACTTGGCGCCGTCTGTGGGAACGTTTAGGTTTCTCACTAGTAGAAATTCAGTATGGTAGTTGTCGAAAATGATCGTGTGCCGCAACCCGACGGCAACAGTCCGAACCCGGCGAATCCAGCCGCGATGTTCGCGGCAATCATGCAAGAGATGCAAAGAATCGGTGCTGACGTGGGAGTCCTGATGGCTGAAAGGAACCGGAGAGGCAATGGATTCGGACAGAATGGAGGACGTGACGCCAGACGAGAGGAAAGCCAGCACGAGGACAATGAGGAGCGAGACGCTCAATCGGGCACTGGAGAACGGAGCGACGGTGATCATACCCTGGCGTCAATGCAGAGGAGAGCCCGAGCCGAGAGAAGGAGACGAGCCGACCAGCAACGCATGGATCAACAGCACGCCGATCAACAGGCGGCCGACTTGGAAAGAATGAGAGAGGAGATTCGCCAGCTTCAAAATCTCGCAAATCCGCCCGAAGCCCCAATCATCCCTCGGGCCTCGCCGTTCTCTCCCGAGGTGCTCACGGCTCCGCTGCCCGAACACTTCCGATCTTTTGAAATGAAGAAGTATGATGATTCCGGGCCACCAGAAGACCATTTAGCTGCTTTTGAAGGAAATGCGGCGTTATACCAGCTTAGCGACCCATTAAATGCCGACTCTTTGTGACTACTCTGGCAGGAGGAGCCCAGCAATGGTTCACTCTTTTGCCCACAGGAGGAATCAGAAGCTTTCACGACCTAACCAGCCACTTTTTGAAGTACTTCTCAAGCAACAGAAGACGCCCCTCTTCCGCAGTAAAATTGTTAAATATTAAACAGGGCGACAGGGAAAGCCTAAGAGATTATCTTCGACGTTTCAATCAAGTAAAGATGGAGGTCCCCAACATTGCGCCTGAGTTGCTTATTGGAGCGTTCCATCATGGCCTGAGGGACGGGGATCTGTTCAGATCGCTGGTGAAGAAATATCCCACCACGGTAGAGGAATTGGTGGCTCGGGTCGAGAAATATGTCCGAATAGAAGAATCGCAGGCTCGGGAGCCCGAGGATAGGAAACGCAAAAGTCCTCCACGAGAGCGTCGAAAGAGCCCACCGAGAAACCAAGATCACAGGGTGTTTCCCCGAAGGGATGATCGCCCCTATCCGATGCCTCCGTTTCCTAGGGTGGATTACCCGAAGCTGCGCGTGAACAAAATGCGAGCACTGGAGATATGTGAGGAAAATGATTTTCTTCGTCGACCACCTTACATTGAAGGCAACCCTAGGAGACCAATATCTAACACTTACTGCAATTATCACCACGAATACGGGCATACTACAGAGGAGTGTTTTCAGCTGAATCGAGAGCTAGAAAAGTTAATCGCAACCAACCCCGAAGCATGAGCCAAGCTTGCGGGGAATGAGGGTGGCTTCGGGACCAGGCCCAGATATCCTGGGGCGGGGAATCGGTTTAACACCCGACAAGACCGCCTGCCTCAAAATCAGAAAGAGGCGCCTAGAAGAACACCGGAAGGGGACGAGAGGCGAGGCCCCAGGCCAGTAAGGAATGACACTTTGAGGAACCAGGACAATAGAGGCGCGGGACACCGGAGATCACCCGAAAGGACCGCACCCCGACAGATCAACATAATCTCGGGAGGACCTACAGGAGGGGATTCAAACCGAGCAAGGAAGGCCGGGGTTCGCCGGTTGGAAAACTTTAAAATCAAGATAGGAAGTAAGCGCTCGGGACCTACTATCAGCTTTGGTCCTGAGGATTTTCATGGAGGCGACGATTCTCATGAGGACGCCTTAGTCATTCGAGCTGAGGTGGCCAACCATGACGTTGGCAAGGTTTTCGTCGATAATGGAAGCTCCGTCAACATAATATACAAGAAAGCCCTCGATCAAATGGACTTGGGAGCATACTCTATGGACAAGGTGGAAACGGCTCTGTTTGGCTTCACGGGACACTGCATCGAGGCCGTGGGGATCCTGCATCTCCCACTCACCCTCGGGAAAGGGAACACTCGGAAAACGCGGATGTCGCCATTCATGGTCATCAATGGAACGAGCCCGTACAACATCATCCTAGGGAGACCTGCCCTGACCTCTTTCAAGGCCATTGCTTCGGCCCTACACCAAAAGATAAAATTCCCCGTAGGGGACAAGGTTGGGGAAGTTGTGGGAGATCGCAAGATGGCCAGAAAATGCTACGTGGAAGAGGTTCGCGCCGAGACCAAGTCCGCCAGAACCCGAAAGGAGGATCATCCGAGGGGAAGAGAAACGTTGTACGCCATTGGAACTGCCCAAAAAGAAGACCAGGAAGAAGAAACCGAAGAAGTGGTGATCAATCCGCCAGAAGGGATAGTCAAAGTTGCCAAGGATCTTCCCCAGGACCTGAGGGAAGGCTTAATCAGATTGCTAAAAAGGAACAAAGACGCGTTCGCATGGACCTCTAAGGACATGATAGGCATCGACAGGGGGATCATCGAGCATAAATTGAACGTCTCCCGATCCACTCGACCTGTCTTTCAGAAAAGGAGGTATCTCAGCGCTGAAATGAACGCCGAGGCACGACGACAGGTGGAGGAGCTGTTGGAAGCAGGCCATGTTCGGGAGGTTCAGTTCCCCACATGGCTCTCGAACGTGGTCTTGGTCCCAAAATCCTCGGGCAAATGGCGCATGTGCGTGGATTTCCGGAACTTGAACGAAGCATGCCCGAAGGACTGCTATCCCTTGCCCAGGATAGATCAGTTGGTCGATTCCACCTCAGAACACGAGCTACTTTGTTTTCTCGACGCTTTCCAGGGATATAATCAGATCTTACTCGCAAAGGAAGATCAAGAAAAAACAAGCTTTATAACCGCCGGAGGAACCTACTGTTACACAGTTATGCCCTTTGGACTGAAGAACGCCGGTGCCACATACCAGAGGCTGATGGACAAGGTTTTCAAGGATCAAATCGGGAGAAACGTGGAGGTCTATGTCGACGACATTCTAATCAAGTCCCGAGAGCAAAGCCGCTTCTTAGCCGATGTTCAAGAGACGCTATCGACCGCCCAAAGATACAACCTGAAGATGAACCCCAACAAGTGTACCTTCGGAGTCAGTTTGGGCAAATTCTTAGGATATATGGTAACGAGGCGAGGAATCGAAGCTAATCCCGACAAAGTCAAGGCCTTGTTGGATATGACATCCCCCCGTAGTCTAAATGAGGTTCAGAGGTTAACAGGAAGGATCACAGCCCTTTCGCGGTTCATCTCCCGACCCGCTGACCGCAGCCTACCCTTCTTCAAAGTGTTGCGCAAAGTCCGGAACTTTGAATGGACACCCGAGTGCGAGAAAGCCTTCCAGGACCTGAAGGAATATTTGAAGAAGTTTCCCGTGCTTAACAAGCCATTGCCTGGGGAGGAGTTAACAGTCTATCTTGCAACTTCGCTTCGGGCCATAAGTTCCGTAATGGTTCGGGAAGAGGAAAGGGTGCAGAAACCAATCTACTTCGTCAGTCACATCTTGAAAGGCCCCGAAACAAGGTACACAAATTCCGAAAAACTTCTGTTGGCCCTTCTTATCACCGCTAGGAAGTTGCGACCCTACTTCCTATCACACCCGATTATGGTGCTGACCAATCAACCCATCGGGAAGATCGCTACACGGCCGGACGTCTCGGGAAGGGTAGTCAAGTGGTCAACAGAATTAGGAGAGTACGACATTCAATTTAAGCCTCGGGCCGCGATCAAAGCACAGGCGTTGGCCGATTTTATGGTGGAGATAGTCGGGGACGGCCCCGAGGAGGTATGGAATATGTTCGTGGATGGTTCTTCTTGCAACTCGGGGAATGGAGTCGGGATACTTCTCATATCACCCTGGGGGGAAGAGACCAACCTGGCTATCAGGCTGGACCACAAGGCATCAAACAATGAGACAGAATACGAAGCGCTACTTGCTGGACTCCGAGCTGCGCGGAGAATGGGGATCACTCGATTACTGGTACACTCGGATTCTCAACTCGTGGTTCAACAACTAGAGGGGAACTTTTCCGTCAAGGGTCAGAATTTGGAAAAATACGTGAAGGCGTTCGAGGAAATTAAAGGAAGCTTCGAAGAACTTAAGATCGTCTTAATCACCCGGGCCCAGAATGAGAAGGCAGACCAGATAGCCAAGTGGGCAAGCGCCATTGGTCCACTTGAGGAAAAAGGAAAGACCCCAGCCATTTGGCAGATCGAGGACCAAAACGTGCCCGAGCCAGACATTGCCCGAGAAGATTGGAGATACGAGATCTACCAATACCTGCGCCACCAGATCCTTCCCGAGGCCAAAGCTCAAGCCCAAAAACTCATGCGAAAGATTCAAAGGTTCACCTTAATCGATACAACTCTGTTCAAAAGGTCTTTCGCGGGACCCCTCCTACGATGCATATCCAAGGAAGAAGGTGAGTATGTCCTTCGGGAAATACATGAGGGGATTTGTGAAAGTCACATCGGGAGTCGAGCTTTGGTAAGGAAGGCACTCCTCGCAGGCTTTTTCTGGGCGACAATGAAGGGAGACGCCATGAAGACAGTTCGAAGCTGTCTCAATTGCCAAAAACACGCCAGTTTGCAGAGAATGCCTGCTGAAGCCATGAAGTCAGTAACGTCTCCGTGCCCCTTCGATCAATGGGGACTCGATATTGTCGGACCATTCTCTGGGAACGTTGCTCAAAAGAAGTTTTTACTGGTAGCTGTGGACTACTTCTCGAAGTGGGTTGAAGCCGAAGCCCTGGCCAAGATCACCGAAGCCGCCATCACCTCCTTCATTTGGAAGAACATCATTTGCCGCTACGGAATTCCCAGGAGACTAGTATCTGACAATGGGAGGCAATTCAGTGGAAAGAAGCTAAAGGAATGGTGCGATGAGCTCGGGATAGAGCAAATATTTACCTCGGTAGCGTATCCACAAAGCAACGGCCAGGTTGAAGTGACCAATCGCACTATAGTGCAAGGGTTAAAGACCCGACTCGAGGGGCTCGAGAAGTCCTGGTTCAATGAGCTTCAAAGTGTCCTCTGGTCATATCGAACGACGCCTCGAGAGGGGACCAATGAGACACCCTTCAGCTTGGTCTATGGGAGCGAAGCGGTACTACCCGCGGAAATTGGAATGGAAAGTGCCCGAATCCTTACTTACTCTGAAGACAACGACCAGCTCCGCGCCGAAGATCTCGACCTTATCGAGGAAGGAAGAGAAAGAGCCGCCATCAGGATGACCGCTTATCAAAGGAGAATGACCAAGTCCTATAATCGCCGAGTCCGAAGCAAGAGGTACGAAGAAGGAGACCTCGTGATGAAAGAGATCCTAAATCAGGAAGGAAGGAAGAAGTTGGAACCCAAGTTCGAAGGACCTTACCGAGTCGTCAAAAGAGCCGGGGAAGCCTCTTACTATCTCGAGGATACCCATGGAAAGCAGCTCGATCGCCCGTGGAACGCCCGCAAACTGCGGAAATATTATCCCTAGAGGGAGTACCCTTATTTGCATATGTTTTTCTACCTACTATTTCCTTAAGTTTACTTCTATCGCTTTTGAGATGTAAACCATATCAAGTTATTAATGAAGTTTATTTTCTTTCCGTACGAGGAATCTCCGAGTCGAAATTCAAAGAACTTAAAAAGGCATGAAGACCCGGGTAGAAGACGCCTCATCTCCCAAGGAGATAATCGCCCCAGGGAACCCCTCGGGATAACCCCCCTTGGGCAACCTCCTTTACACACACTGATTTCCCTCTACGAAAGGCTGAGAAATTCCCTAAAGGTAAAATATTTCTTGCGCACACTGTTATCCCTCTACGCGAGGCAGCGCCACCTCTATGCAAGCTAGAGGCAAAGAAGGCCCCTCGGGACAACTCCCCTCGGGTAATGTAAACTGCGCACATCGAGTTCCCTCTAAGAGAGGCTGAGAAATTCCCGAAAGGGAAAACACTCCTGCGCACACTGTTATCCCTCTACGCGAGGCAGTGCCACCTCTATTTAAGTTAGAGGCAAAGAAGACCCGTCGGGACAAATCTCCTTGGCCAACACGCCGAGGCTCTCTTGGGGTATGGGGGAACGCCCTCTGCCCGAAGAAGGGACCTCATCCCTCGCGCACTCATCAAGGGTAGTCAAAAGGGGAGGAAGTAATAAACATCGAGTAGAACAAGCGAAAGGGAACGTTCAGGTAATTAAAAATCCTTTATTTATTTAATAATCTAAAACGCATCAGATAAACAGGAAGACCAGGAAATAAAAATATCCACGGAAAGCAAGGAAAAAGCAAGGACTAAAAACTGAATTCCAAATAAAGTCGCCCAATTAATCCTTCTCGGCTGGACCACCACCTCGGGAAGCATCACTACTCTCGCCTAAGTCAAACTCGTCCATAGGCTCTTTCCCTTCACCGGCCTCGGGGGAGAACGTCTGGGAGCTAAAGCCATAAAGGCCGCCTCGGGATTAAGGAAATTGAAGGGATGAGCACTTTCTGGAAAGCCATTCGCCCTTATCTGGGACAAGCACCCTTGAAATCCGAAGTTAAAGTACATGTTGGCCGCCTCGGATACTTCCTCCACAGGGACCAGTTTGGGGTCGGACTGATACTCCCGACTACGACGGATCTCCCTCTCTGAATGAAGCTCTTGGCGAAGCTTACCTACCTCAAATTGAGCTCTCGCCAACTGATCTTTCAGGCGACCCACCTCCTGAGCCTCCTCACTGACTCGCATGGTCATCTCCACATTGCAAGATCGCGCTGATTCGACCATTTTCTGCTGAAGGCGGTACCGCCGATTCCCCTCGCAGGATAAGGAATAAGCCTAAGGACGAAGGTAGGCGATGTAAGTGAATATCCAGAGGAAGAAAACGAGAAATAAGTCTACCTGGCTTAAGGCTAAGGCCCATTCTTTCCAAAAGCGGTCATCGGATAGTTCTTTGGCGAAGCCCTTCTCCTCAGGTGTAAGAAAATTCATCATATAAGATAAGGACGACTCTCCATCTTTCTCCAGCAGGAAATGAGGATGAGGGGCAGGCTGAGAGCAGGAGGGTCCTCCCCGGGAAGAAGCTGGAGGAGTCGGCGGAGAGGGCCTCACTCGCTTAGGTCGAACTACCTCACGATGAGGAGTTGACATCTCATCCGCGGGCATACCAGCCGAACGCTCGTCAGACTCCTCCCAGGGGCGTGCCGAAGTGCCTCCGGTCCGAACCGCCATGACGGGCAGAACACCCGAGCCATCACTCACTGGAGAAAGGAAAAATGATAAGAACCGGAAAGCTACCCTCTAACAAGCAAAGATAAAGGAAAGGCATACCTAAAATGCGGGAGGAGCAACCGAATCAGAGGGAGCAGCCGACATCAACTCTCTCACCGAGAAACTCTGACCCCCGACACGGTCCATGAACGCCAGCAGAAGGTCGGGGTCGTTTATCGAAGCCCGACAGTGATCTCGCCACTGGAGTAAGGAAAACCTGCGGTCCGATGCTGGGGTGAGGGACGCACAAAGAAGAATTTGTTCATCCATCCCTTGGTGGCAGTAAAGTTATCGTGGAAAACATCGGTGGAAGGCACGGAAACAAATTTACCAACATCCCGCTCCCACACGCGGAAGAAACTAAGAACCAACTTGGTGGTGAGAGGAAAATTAAGTTTGCGAGTAACGACGGCTAAAGCTAGTAGTAAACTACAGGAATTGGGGAATATCTGTCCAGGAGAGATGCCTAAGGCCTCACATAGGTCGAGAAGGAAAAAAGGGATGGGGAACCTCAACCCCATGTCTATCTGGTCAGCAAAAAACGCCAAGAAACCAGGAGGGGGGAAGACACTACTTGCAAGGGGTCGGGCAGCTGAACTTCATAATCAGAGAGGATCCTAGCCTTCTCGATGTACTCCCGAAGCGATTGAGGGCTAAGCGTCGATACTTTCGTTCGATGCCACGGGAGGTTCACCTTGGATCGAGCCTCTTCTGCTTCAGCAGACCATCTAGCCAAATTCTTGCGGTAACTCTTGTCTCCAACATCACCTTGAGGAATTGGCGATTTCACACTAGAAGCCGGGTCGGGTCGAAAACTCGATTCAGGCCCGAAGCTGGAAGAATTACCAAAATCAAAAGGAACACAATCCGCCTTGGGAAAAGAGGTAGCAGCACGCTTGCCCTTAGAGGAAGAGGAAGCCATATAAACTCTGAGAATGAGAAGCAAAAATGGAAAGACACAGGAGAAGGGATAATCTAGGGAAAGCTAAAGGATTGTCGGTATTTATAGAGAGACCTTTGCTTGGGCGAGAAGTCGGTAAGCCCGAAATTCAAAATTCAAACGGTCATCTGACTCGGTACCTGATATTCTAGGAGTAGTCGTTGCTAAATTCTCGAGCGTACTGTTTTAAGTAAGTTCGGTTTTCGCTTGGACTAAGTCTGCGCTACTTTTACGGAATTAATGAAGACCGGGCGAGAACATCTCGGAATGACCCGATGCCGTAAAAAGTCTCGAGTACGCTATATATCCTCGGGATTTGCAACTTCGGGCAGACTACCCGACAATAAGTAGAAGCATATGAGGGACTGAAGCAAAAGAGAACAAACGCGATAAAAAGGGAAAATGCCCGAAGGCTCGACATTCGATCATATATTATGCCCCGGGGGGCCATGTTCAGAAAGGACAGAAAAGAGATATATATATATATATATATATATTAGGGTTCATTACATTCCCCGACAAAGAGAAAGGAAAGATATAAAAGGAAAAGGTTTAAACGGCCTAGCTGGCCTGATCTCCACCCCCGGCAACTTTCCCGGGCTTCTCAGCATCTCCGCAAGCTCCAACCTCCTGGCCTTCTCCCTCTCCCTCCTCGGCTTGCTCCTTAAGGGCTTCTTCCTCAGCAGAACCCCCCGGTACCTGGGTCTCCTCAGCATCATCACGGGTTTCTTCCCCGGAGGCACCTCGCATCTCCTCGAACTGGGGCTCAGCCACAACTGCGGCGGGGGCCCGCACAATTGGCGTCCTCGAAGGACCGCTCTCATCTCGGGGTTCGGGCAAATAGCCCCCAGAAGGGGCCTCCTTCAAAGTCCTGATGGCATTCAGAAACTTGAAGGGGTGATCCGCCCTACTATACCCGTGTGCTCGAAGTTCGGAGATGCACCCATAGAAGCCCCACTTGAAGAAGGTCTTCATATCGTTTAGATGAGTGCGCTTGGGGACATAGTTCTGCTCCAGATCCTTTTCCCACTCCCTCCTATCTTCAACCCGGGCCACCTCCGATCGAGAAAGATGGCGTTGGAGCTCTGCCGCTTCTTCCTGGAGCTTTTTCTCCCGAGTCTTAGCCTCGACTGCCTCTCGCTCAAGCTCCTCCACCCGCTTGCGAAATTCGGCCTCGGCATGGGACAAGGTTTTATTTCGCTCAGCAAGCCGGGAGACACGTTTCGTGACCTCGGTCACCAGAGAGAGCGACTACATTAACGGAGGTTCGGTAAGATCAAAGTCGCCCGATGAAGTGAAAAGCAGAGAGGAATACATACCTGCCCGACGGTAGTACCAAGAAGGCTTCTAAGGTCAAGATAGGAGAGCTAGTATAATGCCTGTTAGCTTCAGCAGGGAATTCCCGAAGGAACTCCCAGCTCTCCTCCTTTGATGGGTCATCAAAGAAAGCAGGTTGTTTAGCCCGACCCAACGCAATTGGACCCCCCGGAGGTGAGGAAACAGGTTGACTTGAAGAAGCTCGGGTTCTCTTCGCCGCAGCCCCGCCTTGGGAAGGAGCCGCTCGCTTCGGCGCAGACTTTTTTACCCCCGAAGAGGAAGCTGGGGCCTTGCCCTTACCCTTTGAACGGGTATTTGGGGCATTTTCTTGGGGAGTTGGCTGGCAAAGATCCTCATCCTCCTCGTCAGCGATAGCAATGACCTCGGCGAGAGACATCCGATCAGCTGCAAAAGAGAAGTAGGAAGTCAAAACATGCGTCATAACAGGGGTTAAACCAAAGGTAGGGCGCATCGGGACTCTAATGGTATACCTAGGGTCATGGTGAGTTTGACGCCTTTCGAAGAGAAACCGTGGGCGCAAAGGAGTTCTTCTTCTCGGAGTTTTTTGGCCCAATATCGCCTGGAGCCTACCCTTGCCAAGAAGGTTTCGATCCTAGAGGATGTTTCGGGAGGAAGAGGATTGGAAATTGTATGGTGGTCGCTCCAGGAGAAGGGGATTAGCGCGGACTCGGCGCAGTCTACCGAGGGCTTAACAAAGAAATACTTACTCATCCAACCCTTATGAGAGGAGGGATTGCCTCGGATGAGAACAGGAGTGCGTGAAGGGGTGAAGAAGAATTTCCCTTCCTCTTTCTTATTAAGCTTCAGGAAAGAGGTGATCATAGGGATCGAGGGCTCAAAGCGAAAGTGGGCAAGAATGACAGCAAGTGAGAGAAGAAGGCTAAAGGAGTTCGGTGCTAATTGGGCAGGGGAGATTCCAAAATATTGACAAATATCTACAAGAAAACGGGGTAGAGGAAATCTAAGCCCCATCTCGACCTGATCCAAAAAATAAGTACCAAAACCCTCGGGAGGATTACTGGCTAGGTCGATGGGAGAGGGAATTCTAACTTCAAAATCATCGGGAAGACCCGAGAGAGATACTAACCTAGGAAGATCTGAAGGTCTGAAAGTAGAGACCTTGATCTGATGCCAACGAACACCTTCGCGAGCAGCTCGGAAGGTCTCAACCTCCCCGACCCAGGCACTAAAGGCCCGACGGAAGGCCCCAGGACTGGGGAAATCACTTTCAAGGGGAGGGGAGGGCTCTCCTAAAGCAAGAGGCGGAAGCGAAATCGGGACTGTATACGTAGCCTCAGAATCTACCGAAGAGGCCCTCGAGGAGCCCTCCCGAGGACCCCCGACATCTACCCGTGGGCTATCCCCCACATCAACCCTAGGGCCCCCAGAACCCTCAACAAAGGAACTACTGTTATCAGACGAACTACTTGAACTAGAGCTACCAGATCCACCCGACCCCCCGGAAAAATTACCCGAATCTACACGAGAGCTATCACTAGAGCTAGAAGTCATGGTGCCAAAAGTAAAAGGCTAAGGGGAGAAAGACTTACGAGAAAACCTAAAAAGCTGGGAAAGAAAGGCTGGATGGATCGGGCGCTCGGGAACTTCTTGAAGAGAGATATTAGTGAGAGAAAGTAGAAGAAAGGGAAATGACGAAGGAAGTGTGGTATATATAGGCCCCACGCCATCGATCCGAGCCCTTGGATTGAAGCCGGATCAACGGGCCGTGTCGATCCGCGCAAAAAATTTGGCGATCCGCGTCAACTTGGGAAGAGGCGCGAAAATCCCTGCCCAGACGTCCCATCAGAGCCAGCCAGTAGAAACGCCACACGTGGATTGAAAGCTGGAACGGTGTTTAAGGCCCCTAAGGAAGAAGTAATGGGCCTATGCCCGGGAAAGAGTACGCGAAATAAGAACCCAATGACAGCCCTCGGAGTCGCAATGGATCGGATATTTCGCCACTATCCCACAAAAACGTCCAAAATTCACCATACTTCTTTTGGACTACTCGAAGGGGGGACTACTGTTACCCTCGGGTCTAATCGACCCCGCGGCAAAACACCCGACCCATCTCAACTAACCTAACAACCTCATTCGAGGACCATAGGACAACACCTGCGACGAAGAACCAAGCCCCTCGGAACGTAAGCATAAGGAGATCCTCGGGCGCTCCATCCGAGGGACTCGTCACCTCGGAACGTAAGCATAAGGAGATCCTCGGGCTCCCGGTCCGAGGGACTCGTACCCTCGAAAACACTCCAGGAAGCTACCCGAGAGGAAAGGAAGGACTCGGGTATATTTCCCGAGTCCGAGGGAAGACCTTGCCCTCGAGAGTAGCGGTCATCCAACTCGAAAACTGCCACGATTCGCCCACGATGATGCAAATAAGACGTGCAGAATAACCGTCTGACACTCGATAGGTTTAGGAAACGTGCCATCATGGGCGATAAGGAAGCTCGACCCCTAGGATCGCGGAACGTGGGTCTCAACCGTTGGAAAACCGCCTAAGGGCAGAAGCCTATAAATACTACCAACACACTCAAGAACAGGTATGTCTCTTCTCGCGTATCCTACCATTACTCTGTCCAATTAATTACTCATAAACACACACTACACATCACTTTTTTATGCCACTTTACACCTGGAACATGGAGATTACCCTCTTGACCTAGGCAAGAGGGCAAACGACCCCCAACCCTTATCCTGTTTTCGAGTGATTAGGTAACTTGCGCGGTGGAATCTAGGCGGGAAGAAGTCTGTTAGTCGTCCGACGCGGTAGATCGATTTTTCGGCGGCATCAGTCTCAATCAACAACTTTTAAGATTAGGTAAAAACATCGAAATCTTGTGTAGAGCGTCACCATAATCTCCTATATATATTTGTAATTACAGTAATTATGACAGTATTATATTTAACTAAAAAGAGAAAATCCACAAGACTCATAAACAACCGACTCAGAAGAAGACAAAAAAGCTCTCTCATCAGACGGAAAGGACTCGAATGCCGTTGACGGCGTTTATCCTCGTGCAATACCAGCCAAGCAATCTTGACGGCGTCAGTTCGATGCCCCCAAGACGATTGATTGGTTCACGTTATCTTTTAACTGAGAAAAGTACATTTTACCAGTCACCGGCGCTCCCGGTAAAACATTAGGAACAATGGGCCCTTCTCTTTTATTACAAGAATGGGCTTTTTAGGCGCATTCTTTAAATTTATTTATTTATGAAATAATTTATGGTTGAGTAGTGTTCGGCTATGAATGAACGAATGAATTAATTACATGGCGGCGATCAAGTATCGGAAGTCTGAGCCATAAGGCTGAATGAAGATCTCGACGAGTTTCTGGAAAGACGAAGATTCTCTGTCTCCGCCGCCGTCTTCAGTTAGGCATTCCATCATCAACCTTTTGAGCGAGCTCGTGTAAGGAAGTTGGCTGTAGACCCATTCTAGAAGCGAAACCAAGTCGTCGGCGAAGTCTTTCATGTGCAACTGCATAAGCTTCGGCACCAATATCTTCCTCTTGCTCGTAAGCCCCACCGAAGCTTCAAGGTATTCCACCTTCGCCTTCTCTAGCTCGTTCATCACTTCATCTGCCGTGAACAACCTTAACTGCGCCGCGCCCAATTTGATCGATGTAAATGATACTGATGATGATAGCCTGAGATATAGGATTAGAATGGAAGAAGAAGGAACTGTTCGTCAATCACTTACTGCAGGCGATGACCAGCTTCCTCGGCACAAGGCGAATATGACGTTGGGTTCGGGGTAAGCTAGGCCATAAGAATGCCTTAGAAGCAGCATTTCCGTTTCATCGGCCAAGCCCTGTTAGTTTTTGGCACAGTTAAGTTTCTTTGTAATGATGATAGTATGTTATAGTGTTCTTTCTTACGTGTTTAGTTTCAGTTGGATGCCTGAGGATGTAATGAGCGATGTTGGAAGCCTTAAATGTGGCACCGCCAACATTAATCGTGGCCTACGTTGTGGTAAGTTAATGGTGTAAGAGATCTAACGTCCATCTTGTTATTACAGACTATTAACGATACAGAGATGAGCTATTAGTGTACCTCATTAACAGGTGTCGGTGGCTTTTCCTGAGTCGAAGGCAATCCTTGTCTTAGCAAAACCTAGAATCAAGAAAATCGAAGGATTACGATTACCTTCATAATTTTTACGTAAAGAAAACAAAGAAGGTACTTTATGTATGTATAATAGCTTACATTCATAATAGAAGCATTGTATGCATTAATCCAAAATGCGAGCTTCTGCTTGTGAGTCAACTGTCCTATGTTTGCTCTGCTAAGTTTCTGCATCAAACCCCTGCAGATGAAAGGAGAAAAGAATGTTTCTTTAGGACCCTTTCGTTTTTACGTACAAGATTTCATACTTTATAATTCACCTCAGACGTCTCATGGCTTGAAAACATTCGGTAAGGCGGCTTGAATCCAAGCTGCTCCTCGTGATCTGAACGAAATTCTTGTACGGGCCCACATCTCTAACGATCAAGTCGGGCTCGAGCACTACCCCATAAGGATCGAGGTGGGAAGTATTGTGGTTAACTGGAAATATCGGCGTGGCGCAGCTGAACTTAGGTTTGGACACCAAGACTTTCGAGTTCATGCATGTCAGCGCATTCTTCGGAAGGTTAGTCGATCCCTTATTCCTCTTATACGTTGCTTTGTTCAGGTTGAGAAATATTCCTATCAGGCACTTTATCAGCTCTTCAGAAAGCTTGTTTGGACTCATTCCCATTTCGCCTTCTGTCGTGTTTATCTGCTTCGGTATGGTAGTGTGGCCCACGGAGCATCTTGGCTTATTACATCCTTCTTCGTCATCTTCTTCTATTTCTGCAGAAGATTAGTTCCTTACAATTATGTTACGACACTCTTTTTGGGGGACAAGAAAAGCTAACTAATTACCGTATATGCCTGCAAATTCCATTGAAGAACCAACCGAAGCTCTTCTGTCTCTTGCAGTTATGTATCTTCTCCTCTGCTCGTGCTTTTGGGACATCATCGATTGCGACGACTCGCAATACTCCTTATGCTGTTGGTCTGTCAAGTTTGGCCTTCTAGAAGGGTACTTCCTTAGCTGTCGAGGATCTCTTGGTAGTTGTAGCTGTAGTAATCCTTTCTTCATCTGCGTTATTTCGCATTCTTTGATTCGCCTCTGCTCTTGACAGACGTCCAGCTTTAGCTCGTTGATCCTTGTCTCCAGCCAATCTATCTCTTCCTCGGCAACTGCTAGTTCTGCTAGAAGCACTTGAACCTACGTCCCAAATGATCAAAGAAAATGAGAGAGAGAGAGAGAGAGAGAGAGAGAGATGGCAATAAACCTTAAGAGGGAGCATAGGGGATAGAGAAGAGCAAGAATCGCAGCAGCCAAGAGGTCCCTGCATTGCACATTGTAAGACCCTTTTAACTTGAAGCTCTTCGTCTAACTCTTGCTGTAATTTTTCGACTTGTTCTTGGAGTTGGAACTTGGTGGCTTGCTTTTCTCCACCAGACTGCTGCTGCATCATGAGCAATTCTTCGAATTTCATAGTCAAGATGGACATGAAAGCTTTAGGAGAAAATGTACGCCCAAGACAGCTTTTTTTATACTCTGTTTCAAATGTTTATGTTGTTGATATGTCGATAATAAATGCGTACTGGTTTCGAAGATCTTTTGGTGGGGTGGGAACGTGAGCAGGGTCACTACAGAGCGTCTTAAATTTAAGGTTGATGTAAGAAAGAAAGAAAGAAAGAATATCATGAGAAGAGGTGGTGACGATAGACGTGAACCCCATGATTGTTTTAATTTTCTACTTCCTTATTCTTACTTTTATATTATACAAAATGAAACGCGCTTTTCAATGTCACGGCCACTCTTTCGCGGGAGATGAATAATCAAATATCGGAAACGTCGTCACCGATCATTATTAAATTAAAGAGTTAGTTACCAATACCTTATCAATGAACCACACCAGTGGAAGGAAGGTTGTTATTGTTATAGGTTCTCTTTTATCACAAATGAAACAAAGAAAAAAGAAAAAGTAAGAAAACGATGGAGGTGAGCGAGCAACGAACTAACTGGTCTCAAGTTGCTTCTTCTTCCTCTTTTTTTTTGTTCTGTATTTTCGGACATTTGGGAAGGGCATTGAAAGGGTGCATGTGTTGCAAGCAGAAGGAGAAGAACGGTTTTCTGAATCTGAAACACTGATTCCAAAGGACCAAATGTTTGTTGCTCTTCGTTTCCTCAATGGAAATTATTATTGGTATTTTCCAAAGTTTAATCTTGTAATATTTTTTCTAACAAAAAATCAAATATTTTTCAAAGGACACAAATAATCAGTTCTTTTTCTTTCTTTCCACTCAAGCCAACTATAGGCTTACACAGCACACTCCCACGATTGGACTAATTCTCGAGACCAGCGACGAAAGTCTATGGTCTCGGGGCGTTTTATCTACAAACCGACAGGCCTCGGATACGAATCAGAAGCTCGCATGCTCGAACCTCTCAACGTTTCCTCAGTCCTCACACTCCCCGACTGTTCTTGAAGCCGTTCCAACGCCCTAACAACCTCGTCCATGGTGGGCCTGTGCTTGGGCTCGGCCGCCAGGCACCTCACCGCAAGGGTGGCGGCTTTTAGGGCGGCTTTCGGCGGGTACTGAGACTCCAAACGAGCATCCATGATTCCGAAAACCCTCCTCTTGCTCGCCAAGTACGGCCTCGACCACTCCACGAGGTTGTGTTCCCCGTGGGGACGTTTCTTGTCGAGCACCCTCCTCCCTGATAGCATCTCTAAGAGGACCACTCCGAAGCTGTACACGTCGCTCCTCGCCGTTAAATGGCCTGAGATCAAGAAAAATAAAAATAACATCAAAAGCCCGCTATTGAGCGTGTTCCACACTGAAACCAATTGCCAACAGATGGAGTAATCTAAAAACTTAGATACAAGTCCATTTGAATGGACAAGCAAAAGTAGAGCGTATAAGTACAAACGAACGAACCCGTGGCCATGTACTCGGGGGCTGCGTATCCATAGGTGCCCATTATTCTAGTCGACACGTGGCTCTTGCCGTCGACGGGCCCGTCCTTGGCCAATCCGAAATCGGAGAGCTTTGCATTGTAGTTCTGTAGATTGATTCAATTCAACGAATTATATATAGTAGGAATACGTCGAGTAAGCGTGTAAATAGGAAGGAAAGCGTTTGGCCTACGGCGTCTAGCAAGATGTTTGAGGTTTTGAAATCGCGGTAGATGACTTTGGCTTCGGGGCTGTGTAGGTAGGCGAGTCCCTTGGCTGCTCCGAGGGCAACCTTCATCCTTAGATTCCATGACAATGGCCGGAAATAAGTCGTCCCTGTCGATAAAATCGCATTCAATGTAAGTAAGACAATGGCGAGGGCTTGTAATCAAGACCAAGACAAAGACAGCTGATACTCACTTCTGAATAAATGATTCTCCAAGCTCCCTTTAGGCATGAACTCATAGACAAGAAGTCTATGCTCGTCTTCCAAGCAATAACCCATCAGTTTCACTAGATTCGGATGGTACAACTGTCCCAGGTAATTGATCTCAGCCTGAACCAAGGATTGGGTTTCAAAGATTGGGTTCTTTTAATTCGATAGATACTCATAAAGAAAGGCACAGAAGAGAATGCATATATGATTATTACCAGCCATTCTTTGTGGCCTTGAAATCCTTCTTGGTTGAGTCTTTTGACGGCGATGACGGTGCCAGTGCCAGGCTTAGCTGCTTTGTAAGTGTTCTCATCGATCCAACCTTTGAAGACAGAGCCAAAGCCACCCTCGCCGAGGACACTGTCGGGGCGGAAGTTCCTCGTAGATATTCTCAGATCGTTGAAAGTGAAGCTCTTCAGCGTCGGAGATTCCAAGATTTCACCCTCACTGCGCGGAGTCAGAGGAAGCGAAGGAATCGACGAACGCCTGCTGCTCGCATCTCTCGAGGGCGTCCCTGTAAGTATTCGCTGTTATTACAAGCAGAACCCATAGAATGAAAACGTTATATAATCAGAAAATTCGAGGATTCTAACCGTCTCGCCGAGGACTGTCAGCTCTAATTCGAACGCTGAAGCAAGAACCCATAATGTTTTTGCTGTTTACTTGATCTTCCTTTTACTAGAGCAGTTTCAGCACAGATAGAGGTGTGGACACATGGAGAAACAATAAACGAAGGCACACAAGTGTGACTATATACTGTGTATTTGAATGGGATTTCTTTTTCTTTTCTCTTTTTTTTGGACGTGTATTGGGTTGGCTTCACGAGAAGAAGAAGTTCAGCTACTAGGATGGATGGATTCGTGGGATTTAGCAGCTGTGGTTTATTTAAGATCATATATATTTCTCTCTCCAAGGAGAGAGCCAAAGGAGATGATTGACTTTTCTTCCTCTTAACGAAGTCAAAGTGTTATGTTTTTCTTGACAAATTGGTCGTAGTTCATACACAGACACGGCACTATTTCATCGAAGTTGCATATAAAAAAATGGTCCTTTTCTTCGTATGTCCAGACAAAAAGGCCGTGAGCGGCCTTATCTCTTTTGCTTTTATTGTTGAAGTGCCTGTAAGTGGTAAAGATAAAATAGTAATTAATCATAGCACATAATATTTAGCCGTAAATTCATAAGAAAAAGAAGTCATTTATAATAACCGACAATGTGCATGAATATATGTTTCCTTAATATCCACTAAAATTAGGCGAGGTTAGGTCAAAAAATGCGAACTTTGATGGCCAATAACCAAGCAAAAGATATAAAGATGAAATATTATACCATTATTGTATCGTAAAAGTGGAAATATTGAAATCTAAACCCTCGAAAAAACCCGTGACTGTTTGGCCTTTCTCTTTCGTTGACTATTATGTGAAGTTAATGTTTGGTGGGAGTTGATTATCACCAATTCAGGATAAATAAAGAAATACATTAATTGCTTTTTTTCTAGTGTGATCAATGTTTAAAATGCGTATGGCGCAATGCGTCGCGTTTCAGTTCAGATAGCGCGTAACGTAAATAGCGTTGCGTGAGTATTTCGGACTCTACAATAAGAAACATAATTTATAACAAATTATTAATCATAAGCACATTATTCAACAAGTTTTTCAGTAATATATGTAAAATCCAATAGTATGTCCCGAATAGTGAAAATATACATAACTATATTAACAAACAATTCATATTCTTTATATTTAATAGAATTGTTAAAAACATAATTAATAAAATTTAGAAATCTAGACTTAAAAAATGTAATAATTATGAATAATTCTTATGGATATCGAATAATATAAGATATACATGTCATTTTGATTGGTGTTAAACAAAGAATAAATTAGTTAAATTAATTACGTTACATAATCGCTTTTTAAGCTTTTAAGTAATTAAAAAGTTTAAAACATAGTAAATATGTTAGTCAAATTGAAAAGAACATTGCCACGTGACTTATAAGTGAGAGTACATCTGCTCTCAATGTATAATACACTGTTCACACCGAAATTGACGCTAAAGCGTGCGTTAATTCGCGCGATAAAACGACAATGGTGTGATGCTACTCAATGTTAATTATTAAATTAATAATTTTTACTATCACCATCAATAAAAGACGTGACCGAACCAAATGGGCTCGACGAGAGCTCAATATAAATATCCGTCCATGATCCAAAGCCCATAGGAATTAGCCCAAACAGTTGAAAAAGAAAATCCGAATTTTAATTTCAGAAATAAAAACCCCTTTCGCGGTCTTTAACCCGCCAAATACAGGCGACAGTGAGGACTGCCGACGCTTAATCATGGCTTCTTCATCCGATCCCAATGCATCCGTATTTACGGCAGCCGAGGTAATCGGCGATGATTGCTTTGTATGTATCTTCTGGCATTTTTTTTTCATTTTTTATTTGTTTAATTTGGGTAGATGGAGTTTCTTGCGGAGGATGATACGGTTGAAATTGTGCCCAATTTAAGGATGGATCAGCTCAATTTCATATCCGTACGTTTTTTTTTCCATTTTTTTTTTGCAACTGTGATGTCGCCGACGTTTTTCTTGTTCGGATTAATTTGAGTTGGGACATGGTGTTTGTGTTTGATGGGGTAGGGAGATTTTGGTCCTTTTAGACCTCAGATAGCTACTGAGCTTCCCCTATGGTTGGCTGTAGCTTTGAAGAAGAGAGGAAAGTGCACTATTCGAGCTCCTGAGTGGATGAGCGTAGGTGAGTGAGTCTGAATGATTGAGTAAAATTTGGGGCAAGGGCAGTGTGGAAATTTTATTATCATTCTCTGACTTCATTTAGAAAGGTTAACTCAAGTTTTGGAAGCTGAGAGAGATTCTGAGAAATTTCAGCCCTTACCCTTTCACTATGTAGAAATATCAAGACTTCTATTCGACTGGTAAGGTGACCTTTTACGTTTATGTTAAACTGATTTATTTTGTTTAGTGTCCAAAGTATTAAACATGATCTTCTTCGATGTAGTGCACGGGATGACATTTCTGACGTCTACATGGTTAGTCTTTCAAGTTGCATGTTTTATGCAAACTAGAGAATATAATCATCCAAGAACATCGTCCAATTTTTGCAATAGGTAAGGTCTCTCATTGAGGACATCAAGGATGTGAGGTTTCATAAAATCGGAAATGGCTTGGAAATTATCTCAAAGGAAAGAACTTATGCACTTAAGGTAAAGTTTTCCTCTAAAATATTAACCAAGCTGGTTTTGCTCTGTTCTTTCACATGGATATTCTAGTGCTTGGAAACAACGAACAGATGCTATAACAAAGAAATGTGGTAGTTGTAAGTTATCTTGCAGCCCTTTTGACACATTCCCATGGATTTGCAGCTTAAAAACTTATCTGGTATGGAAGCAAATATAGTACGACCATTTGTAACACGAGCTCTTGAGACATTTTATAAGCTTGGTAGTTCTGATATGATACAAGACTCAGACCATGTATCTAATAGACAGCCTCAGACGACTAACCGTGGACCAAGAGTAAGTTTTCCCTTTTTATTCTATCCCTTTACCTCTTCAGTTAACCTTAAGCCTGATACATTTTATGTTTCGTCTTCAGCGGCAACTAAAAGATCGATGAGAATGAGATGAGATTCGGCCTATACGATGACGCTTTGTTGTAGTGTAGTCAACTTGTTCACAGGTATTTAAGAAGACACGATTCAAAGAGCGCACTTTTGTTTCTAATTTATTGTGGGTTCACGTTTTCGTATACTATAAGGGCATTTTCAACCAGTGTATGTTTCTTGACACGTTCTCTGCATTTCTTGTTCACATGTTCTTACCAAGTTCGAGAAGCTCTCTCCAGATTCATTTAATTCTTTGCTTGACTACACAAAGTAAACAATATATAATAATTGAAAACTAGTATAGTATGCACACGTAAAGTAGTTAAGTGCTTCGAGAAGAGATAGCATGGCGTCATAGCTTACGCCGGTTCCTCGGTGTTTTTATTACCATAGTCGCAGGTTGTTCCACAACTACGCGAGTGTATTTCGGTTGATTTAGCCTACGGCCTTTGTGACGGTTGTGCTGATTCATGCTTCACACTTGATCTGTATTAAGAATAATCCACATCTACTAACACTGCTAGTTGCTGGTCAAATATAAATAAATAATACGATATGATATGGTGTCTTTTCTTGAAAATCTAGAACACTTCTTGGACATTTTCACTATTATCGGCACACCTATTTAGTATTCATGACACAAGACTTTGTCTGAAATCTCAAGCCGCAAGTTCAAACTAACGCGCACAAGTTACATGCTCCACGTTTCCTATGTTTGACTTTGCTTCTGCATCAAGCAAGAAAGTATCTTAAGATAAAAAAAAAAACCCTTTTACACGCATATATAAATATATATATCATCCCATCGCTACCTTCCTATATATACAAGAACTCGCTTCAAGATTATTTTAAATCCACTATTACTCATATACGCAGCTATAGCTCTTATCATGTTGATGAAAAGAAACAGAGACCAGGCCGAGGATGCGACGACGGCCATGGCTAATTCTTTGCTATTGCTGTCCACCGGCGAAACCCTATCGCCTTCGTTCGAATATCTAAACACGACGACGACTAATGATCAGCAACGTATGTTCACCTGCAAAACTTGCGAGCGGCAATTCTCTTCATTTCAAGCCCTAGGTGGTCACCGTGCGAGCCACAAAAAGCCCAAGGCTAACGATGATAATCAGACATCATCACAACAACCCTTATCTCCACCTAAGCCGAAGACACACGAGTGCTCGATTTGTGGGCTTGAGTTTGCAATAGGACAAGCTTTGGGCGGACACATGAGAAGGCATAGGCGAACTTTCAACAATAGTAATAATGTTACTGATGATGATCAGAAGGTGTTGATTACTTCCTTATCTTTGTCACCACCACCATCACAAGATCGTGGAGTTTATTCGGTTGTGAAGAAGGCGAATGGTAGTAGTAGGAGGGTTTTGTGTCTTGATTTGAACTTGACTCCCTTGGAGAATCAGTTTGTGTTTGGAAAAGTATCTTCTTTGATCTGTTGAATATCCTTTTTCCTTGGATCTGTTTTTCGGATTACTTCTGATGTATTTCCATGTAGATAGATCAGATTTGTTCATTATTTTTATTGGCCGTGTGTATATTGGCTTTAGGGTTTTGTTGAAGGTATAATCTATGTTTTTCTTGTGTATTTATTAACCCGTGAAGTTTATTACAAAGAATCAATACATTTGAGAATCATGTTCAGATGAAATCTTGAAAGAAAAATACTTTGTTACAACTTCAAAAACTTTCATAACCCGAGCAACAATTTCAGCTAACCGCCGCCGGGTTGACCCGTCCAATGCTTAAACCCGTCCAACGCCTACTCTACAATTCCCATGAAATAAAAGTACAAGTTAATTATGATTCATGCACCAGTTAAGTTTTAAAATCGAGTTCAGGCCCCTGTCAGAAAAAGCAATTAGTTTTAACAAGCAATCAAAGAACTCGACTCATCGATCCGAACTGTCATGGCATTATCAAGCCCGGGGAGTGTAAAATTGGGATTATGCCGGGATATATACACAAACCTGGACGTATTGGCATTGTTTCAAGATCTGAGATATTTGACATATGAAGCTGTAATGATATTCTTCGCGAAAAACATCTGTGCTTTTCTTGCAGTCACTAAGTATAATTGGTAGACCACTTCAAGAAATTTGTGAACTACTCTGCAATATTCTAGGTTTTCCAAACAACTGCTGTTGGCCTAGCTAGGGCAGTCGACTTGTGTAGGGATCGGCGGGGATCCTTTTAATGGAACAAATTTCGTCGATTGCATTGAGAAGTTTCTAGTGGATCCACAAAATGGTAAGGTGAACTTTCTCGACGATAACAGTGTGCTTTCTTTGTCCATTTACAATGGGACGTTTTGAGTTAGTATGCATGTTCTCTTTCTCCCAAAGAGTTCATAAAAATAGCTTCTTTCTATTCGTTCACTCAAAAATCGGAAGTATAAGCTAATTAACGTGTTTTCTGACATGGAACTTCACAAGCAAGCCGAAAAAGTAGAATGGGCCCACTTCCAAAATGGCTTACTTTCAGTGGGAAGGAACAAAGTAGAGACAATCTAGGCTCTTCGGATGGACTAGGTCAAACTTTGATGACTAGGCCTGTGACTTAGAACACTCTCGAAAAACCCAGAATGGCTATAACTCTTCCACTATATAAACGCAAACACCTCTTTGATTGCTTCAATCAGATCATCTCTCTAACGAAGAGCTACCGTATATTCAACAAAGCTTAGTCTAAACGAGCAATCATCAACTTCTGTTCTTGTCTGTAGATCGTAATAATAATGGCTGGAAAAGGCGAAGGACCTGCGATTGGTATCGATTTGGGCACGACGTACTCGTGCGTGGGCGTGTGGCAACACGACCGTGTTGAAATCATCGCCAACGATCAGGGAAACCGTACGACGCCGTCTTATGTGGCCTTCACAGACACGGAGAGGCTCATCGGCGACGCCGCCAAGAACCAGGTCGCCATGAACCCTGTCAACACCGTTTTTGGTGAGTCCCCTCTTACAAAGTTTGTTGTTTCTAATTCTTTTAATCGTAGCATATTGCGTTTTAGAGGGTCTTCGCTGAATAGGATGAATCGTTGTTTCTGGTTTTTTCTTTCTTCTTCTGGGTAATGTTTTTAAGGATTTCTTCGGTCTATGGAAGCTTTCTAATCCCCTGTTTTATGTACTCATCATATCATAGATGCTAAGCGCCTGATTGGGCGGAGGTACAGCGACCCATCAGTCCAAAGCGACATGAAGCACTGGCCGTTCAAGGTGGTCGGCGGCGCCGGAGACAAACCAATGATCGTCGTCAACTACAAGGGCGAAGAGAAGCAGTTCTCCGCAGAAGAAATCTCCTCCATGGTCCTCGTAAAGATGAAGGAAATCGCAGAAGCCTTCTTAGGCACGACAATCAAGAACGCAGTGGTCACAGTCCCAGCCTACTTCAACGATTCCCAGCGCCAGGCAACAAAAGACGCCGGCGTAATCTCAGGCCTCAACGTCATGCGGATCATCAACGAGCCCACCGCTGCCGCCATAGCCTACGGCCTCGACAAGAAGGCGAGCAGCTCAGGCGAGAAGAACGTCCTCATCTTCGACTTGGGAGGCGGAACCTTCGACGTCTCTTTGCTGACCATCGAAGAGGGAATCTTCGAGGTGAAGGCCACCGCCGGCGACACGCACCTGGGCGGCGAGGATTTCGACAATCGAATGGTGAACCACTTCGTCCAAGAATTCAAGCGAAAGAACAAGAAGGACATCAGCGGAAATCCTAGGGCTCTGAGGAGGCTGAGGACGGCCTGTGAAAGGGCGAAGAGAACCCTTTCGTCCACTGCCCAGACGACTATCGAAATTGATTCGTTATACGAAGGCATCGACTTCTACTCAACCATTACTCGAGCTAGGTTCGAAGAGCTCAACATGGATCTCTTCAGAAAGTGCATGGAGCCCGTCGAGAAGTGCTTGAGGGATGCGAAGATGGACAAGAGCACAGTCCACGACGTCGTCCTCGTCGGGGGTTCGACTCGAATCCCCAAAGTGCAGCAGTTATTGCAGGACTTCTTCAACGGTAAGGAGCTGTGCAAGAGCATAAATCCCGACGAAGCAGTTGCCTACGGCGCTGCTGTCCAGGCGGCGATTTTGAGCGGCGAGGGCAACGAAAAAGTTCAGGACCTTCTGCTCCTCGACGTCACTCCTCTCTCCCTCGGGCTCGAGACGGCTGGCGGGGTTATGACGGTCTTAATCCCGAGGAACACGACGATCCCCACGAAGAAGGAGCAGGTTTTCTCGACCTATTCTGACAATCAGCCCGGCGTTTTGATTCAGGTTTACGAGGGGGAAAGAACTCGAACGAGGGACAACAATTTGCTGGGGAAGTTTGAGCTTTCTGGGATTCCTCCTGCCCCTAGAGGCGTGCCTCAGATCACCGTGTGCTTCGACATCGATGCAAATGGGATTTTGAACGTTTCTGCCGAGGATAAGACGACTGGGCAGAGGAATAAGATTACCATAACGAACGACAAGGGAAGGCTTTCGAAGGAGGACATTGAGAAGATGGTGCAGGAAGCTGAGAAGTACAAGGCGGAGGACGAGGAGCATAAGAAGAAGGTTGAGTCGAAGAATGCGCTGGAGAACTATGCGTACAACATGAGGAACACGGTGAAGGACGAGAAGATTGCTTCGAAGCTGGCCGAGGACGATAGGAAGAGGATAGAGGATGCGATCGAGTCGGCGATCCAATGGCTGGATTCGAATCAGCTCGCCGAGGCGGATGAGTTTGATGATAAGATGAAGGAGCTCGAGGGGATTTGTAATCCCATCATTGCCAAGATGTATCAGGGCGGTGCGGGCGGTGGGCCTGACGTGGGCTCGGGCATGGACCAGGATGGTCCCTCGGGCGGTGCTGCTGGTGGGCCCAAGATTGAGGAAGTTGATTAAAAAGTTTTTTGAATGTGGTTTTGAGGTTTTGTTGGTTCCGTTTTATCTTTGGTTTTGAAATATTGAGGGTCTGAGTTTAGTAATGTAGTATGTAGTAAATGAAGCTAAATGGGGTATTCCCATTTGGGCTTTTTTTATTTCAAAAATAAATCGTTTCTAAATTATGATTTTATAGTAGTGTCAGAAATTGATGGAATTTATAAAATAGGTGAACGCGCCACATGTGCCGCGTTCTGAAAGTACCAGGCCAAAGGCCGCGTTCTGAAAGCGTTCCACGGAGTAGCGCGTTCAAACAAGACATAGGTAAACTCTATCGGTTTTTTATCCTTCTAAAAAAATTTCACAGTGATATGTCATTTATCTTAACTTTTTTCAGAACTTCTGCAGTGACACATCTACATCATTAATGGTTGTCATTGATAAGTTGACAACGATAGCTGCAGTTTTTCAGTAACGTATGATTGATAAGTGACACATCTACATCATTAATGGTTGTTGTTACCCTCGGGATTATCGGCTAACGGTAAAATAACCCGCGTCCGGGAAGAGCCCGCGAATGAGAAGGCCCTAGAAAGGCGCGATCGCCATAGGAAGGTAGTTCGGATGGTTTAACCCTATGAAAGGCCGAGCAGCTCGAGGGAAGAGGGCTCGATCAGCAGATATATACTAAAAGGACAAGAAAGAAAGAACGTGAAGAACTCCATCGAGATGGGAACGGCCGTGGAAGCTCAAGAAGATTGGTCGGGGCAACTCGCCCCGAGCCCTAAGAGCAATAGTTAGCTCGAGCAGGTTAGGCCCGAGGGGATCAGAACCCGACAACGTGACAAGCCCGACCAGAGAAGACCAGAATGGGAAAAAAAGAGTCGCGGAAAGAAGACGAGAAAGAAGGAACGTGGGCTGAGTGGGACGACCACGATCCCACACGATGCCCGCGGAAAACGCGGGTGGGAGGGAGATTAGGTCAGGGCAACGAAATCCAGAGTCAGTATAAAAAGGTGACGGTGGGATTATTCCCAGGTATGCACACTTAAATTAAAACTATTTTCATTAAGCCTAGTACCTGTCTTACTCCTTTGAGATCCAAAAAAACTAACTTAAGCATCGGAGGGGCGTCGCCGGCAATCACACCGGCCCCCTCTAACGTGTTTTCGCTGGTTTTTCGAGTGTTAGGTTCAAAGTGTTCGTTGTCAGTTCGAAGGAGGCGCGACTCCAGTATCAGGCCAAGGTCGTTTTCAGAAGAACGCATCATTGGCGCCGTCTGTGGGAACGTATACTCCTATAAAAATTCATGATGGATTCTGTAAACGACCCCCATTCACCACCGACAGAGGAGGTACTCACGGCGGAGGAGATTGAGAGAAGGCTGAGAGAATCATTTGATGCGGAACTTGGAAAGTTAAGGGCCGAGGTTGAGATGTTGAGGGCGGAGAAGACCCGAAAAACCCGCTGTAATTCACCACCATGCGACGAAACGGAAGAAGAGGAAGCCGAACGATTGAGGAGGGAAAAGGGGGTTCCACACACTGAAGAGCAAGATAAAGAAGCCGAGGAGAGAACGCTGAGGACAGAGATCGACGCCCTTCGGGCAGAAAAGAGAAAGAGAACGGCGGAACAAACGGCCGAATGGGAGCGTATGAAGGACGAAATCCGAACCCTGAAGGAACTAGCCGTCCCAAAGGTACCCCTTCCAGTACAAAGGGGATCCCCCTTTTGGGATGAAGTTTCTCAAGCCCCTTTGCCGAGTAACTTTCGTTTTCCCGACATGAGCAAATACGACGGCTCGGGGCCACCCGAGGACCATCTAGCCAGCTTCGAGGGTAACGCTGCGCTGTATCAGTTAGGAGACGAAATCAAATGCCGGGTCTTCGCCACCACGCTAGCTCGGGGAGCCCAGCAGTGGTTTACCATGCTACCCGCAGGAGAGATCCGAAACTTCGCAGACTTTATCCGTTCGTTCCTCCGACAGTTCTCGAGCAGTCGAAGAAGGCCCTGCTCTGCCGTGAACCTGTTAAACATGCGACAAGGTGATCAAGAGAACCTGCGAGACTATTTAAAAAGGTTTAACAAGGTCATGATGGAAGTACCTTCAGCCACTCCCGATCTGCTGATCGGAGCCTTTCATAACGGGCTGAAAGAGGGAGATCTCTTCAGGTCGTTAGTGAAGAAGTATCCGACCACCGTGGAGGAGCTGATAGTTCGAGTAGAAAAATACGTACGGGTGGAAGAGGCGCACGGCTTCAAAAAGGCAGATAAGAAGAGGGCGATTGGGACGGTGGATATCGCCCGCGAGCTAACCCGCCCGCAAAACCTTAAGGAAGATAACCCCAGACAGGAGGAGCCAAGACATGCCCCCGCCAACAATACCCGATGGAAAATAAGCAAAGCAAGGGCATTGGAGATGTGTGAAGGGCGATATTTCTTGAAAAGGCCTTTTTCGAGTCGAGACGGACCGAGGAATCCCGTCTCCGGGGAATACTGCGAATTTCATCGCGAGTATGGCCATACCACAGAAAGCTGTTTCCACCTGAACGATGAACTCGAGAAATTGGTGGAAACCAACCCCGAGGCTCGGGCAGAATTCGTAGAAGGGGGAGGAAGCACACCCCACAAACATCCCGGGAAAGAATTTAGAAGGGAGATGAACAGGGTACCACCCTGGGTGAATATCAGACGCCCTGAGAGATACCAACGGCCCTCAGGACGATATCAGCGATTTCCCGAGCGGAGGGAGGCCGAGCCACGGAAGGAAGCCAAAGTTGAGCGGGCACGAGACGACCGCAAGCAGACCCGCGGGCGCGATCGTACGCCGGAGAAACCTTACGTGCCGCCTCGTCGGATTAACATGATATCAGGGGGACCTGCGATAGGGGACTCAAATAGGGCCCGAAAAGCTGAGGCGAGGAAGTTGGAAAACTGGGAGATAACCCCAAGGAAAATGCGGTCGGGACCAACCGTATCGTTCGGCCCGGAGGATTTCCATGGCGGAGACAACACTCATGAAGATGCCTTGGTCATTCGGGCCGAAATAGCCAATCACGATGTAGGGAGAGTGTTCGTAGATAATGGGAGCTCAGTGAACATTATATTCAAGGAGACAATGGATCAAATGGAGTTAGGAGAATATCACATGGATCTGGTAGAAACAGCTTTGTTCGGATTCACCGGACACGCCATCGAGGCCGTGGGACTCATACGACTACCCCTGACCCTCAGGTCGGGAAAATTGAAGAAAACTAGGATCACCTCTTTCTTGGTGGTTGATATGTCCTCCTCTTACAACGCCATACTAGGCCGGCCGGCCTTGAGCTCGTTCGCAGCCGTAGCTTCAGCCCTTCACCAAAAAATGAAATTCCCGGTTGGAGATCAAGTGGGGGAAGTGCTCGGGGACAGAAAGGTAGCGCGCAAATGCTATGTAGAAGAAGTGAGGATTGAATTGAAATCCCTCAAGAGCCGCCGAAACAGTCACCCCCGTAACCATGGAACCTCTTTCGTCATACACGCGGCTCAGGGGTTGGTCGCAGAGGAGGAAACCGAAGAAGTCATAATTCGACCCCCATCGGGCGTGGTTAAGATAGCCCGGGACTTACCTCCCGCGTTAAAGGAGGATCTCGTCATACAACTAAAAAAGAATCAGGATGTGTTCGCATGGAGCACGAACGAATTAACAGTTATACCCCGAGAGGTGATGGAACACCGACTGAACATCTCCCACACCATCCGGCCTGTTTTCCAGAAGAAGAGACATTTAGGCGCCCAGAAGGACGCAATAGTGAAAGAACAAGTAGGAGATCTCCTTAAGGCAGGATACATTCGAGAAATCCAATTCCCGACTTGGCTTTCAAATGTCGTTTTAGTTCCCAAGCCGGGTGGGAAGTGGCGAATGTGCGTAGATTTCAGGGACTTAAACAAGGCATGCCCGAAAGACTGCTATCCCCTGCCACGGATCGACCAATTGGTGGATTCTACAGCCGAACATGAACTGCTATGCTTCCTTGATGCCTTCCAAGGTTATCATCAAATTGGGTTGGCCGAAGAAGACCAACCTAAGGTCAGTTTCATTACGTCGGAGGGAACCTTTTGCTATGTGGTTATGCCATTCGGGCTTAAGAATGCGGGGGCTACGTACCAAAGGCTGATGGACCGAGTGTTTAAAGATCAGATCGGAAGAAACGTGGAGGTTTATGTAGATGACATCTTGATAAAGTCCAAAACCCAGAGCAGCTTTTCAGCAGACATTCGCGAAACCTTCTCCACAGCCCGAAGATACGGATTGAAGCTGAATCCAGCCAAATGTACGTTCGGGGTTGGATCGGGAAAGTTCCTGGGATACATGGTAACCAGATCGGGAATCGAAGCCAATCCCGACAAGGTGAAAGCCATTACAGACATGACGTCCCCGAAGACTCTCAACGACGTTCAACGATTGACAGGAAGGATCACGGCGTTGTCTCGATTTATCTCGCGGTCGGCCGAGCGGAGCATGCCATTCTTCAAAGTACTAAGGAAGGTTAAGGACTTCGAGTGGACAGCCGACTGTGAGAAAGCCTTTCAAGAGTTGAAGGAGTATCTGAAGGAGCTGCCAGTGTTGAACAAGCCCAAACCCGCAGAAGAACTCACAGTATATCTCTCTGCCACTCCTCGAGTAGTCAGCTCGGTTCTGGTTCGGGAAGAGGACAAGATACAGAAACCGGTCTACTTCGTTAGCCACATCTTGAAGGGAGCAGAGGCCCGATACTCTTCTCAAGAAAGGCTGCTCTTAGCATTGGTGATCACGGCGCGAAAGTTAAGACCTTATTTCCTCTCGCATCCGATAGTGGTGTTAACGAATAGCCCGTTGGGAACGATCGTAACTCGACCAGACATATCTGGAAGGTCGATCAAGTGGGTGACCGAGCTCGGTGAGTACGATATACAGTTCCAACCTCGGGTGGCTATTAAGGCCCAAGCCTTGGCAAACTTTATCGTCGAGATGGTGGACGAAGGACCAGCGGAGATGTGGAAGATCTACGTGGACGGGTCCTCTTGTCAACAAGGGAATGGCGTGGGACTTGTGATTATATCGCCCTGGGGAGAGGAAACCAGCTTGGGCGTGAGACTAGACTTCCGAGCATCTAACAATGAGGCCGAGTATGAAGCATTGCTCCTCGGGATGAGGACGGCCGGCAGAATGGGATTGACTCGAGTGACGTTTTATTCTGATTCGCAACTGGTGGTCCAACAAACGGAAGGAATTTTTGCCATCAAGGAGGGAAAGTTGGCCGAGTACGCAAAGGCTTTCCAAAAGCTGAAGGAAAAGTTCGAGGAATTCAAGTTAGTACTTATCAACCGAAGGGAGAACGAGAAGGCGGACCGTCTCGCCAAGTGGGCTAGCGCGCTGAACCCACCCGAGGAAGGAGTTAGGACCGAACGGGCTCCACAAATTCATCAGATAGAATCAAGGGAGAAAATAGACCCCGGGGACTGGCGATATGACATCTATCGATATTTGGATGAGAAAATACTTCCAGAGGACGACATCCGAGCCCGAGTGACTCATAAGAGAGCACGCCGTTTCACGCTTGTAGACGGAATCTTATTCAAAAGGTCTTACGCGGGCCCCCTACTGAGGTGCCTATCTAAGGAAGAATTCGAGGAGGTTTTGGTAGACATTCACGAAGGAACCTGCGGGAGCCACATCGGGGGGGGTGGCGCTAGCGCGCAAAGCTACGCTGGCAGGATTCTTCTGGCCGACTATGAAAGCAGACTCGATCAGGACAATGAGAGGTTGTCATCGATGCCAAAAGCATGCGAATCTACAAAGGGCCCCCGCAGAGATGATGAAGGCGATCGTGTCATCGTGCCCGTTCGATCAATGGGGTTTAGATATAGTCGGCCCGTTCGAAGGAAACGCTACGCAGAAAAGATTCCTCCTAGTAGCTGTTGATTATTTCTCCAAATGGGTCGAAGCTGAAGCATTGGTTCGAATTACAGAAGCAGCAGTCATCTCCTTTCTCTGGAAAAATATACTATGTCGATTTGGCATCTGGAAAAATATACTATGTCGATTTGGCATCCCGCGAAGGCTGATAAGCGACAACGGAAGACAATTCAGTGGTCGCAAGTTAAAAGAGTGGTGCGCCGGCTATGGAATCGAGCAAGCATTCACCTCAGTGGCCCATCCTCAGAGCAATGGCCAAGGGGAGGTAACGAATTGGACCCTTGTGCAGGCATTAAAGGTCCGATTGGATGGGATGAAGAGAGCCTGGTACAACGAATTGCAAAGCGTGCTCTGGTCCTATAGAACGACACCCCGGGTAGGAACCCGAGAGACCCCATTCAGCTTAGTATACGGAAGTGAAGCGGTGTTGCCAGTTGAAGTATGGCAAGGAAGTGCTCGGGTGATGGGATATTCAGAAGAAGAGAACAACCGACTCCGAGCAGATGAACTCGACCTGATCGAGGAAGAAAGGGAGAAGGCCGCTGTGAAGATGGCGGCATACCAAAGAAAGATTACTCGCGCGTATAATCGAAAGGTGTGCCTGAAAAGGTTCGAAGAAGGTGACCTCGTCATGAAAGAAATACAACATAAAGGGGAGAGGGGGAAGCTCGACCCGAAGTATGAAGGACCTTACAAGGTAATCAGGAAGATTGGAGAAGCCGCTTATTATCTAGAAGACATGAAGGGGAAGAAGTTGGAGAGACCGCACAATGCTCGACACTTAAGGAGATATTATCCTTAAAAGACCGAGCACCTATCTTACTATTACACGTTAGTTGTTTTGCTTTTCAGTTTGTGCAATTCTGTTATTTGCGTTGCTTTTCAGTTCGCGTAACTCTGTTGATTGTTTATTCTCGAACATGTCATTGGAAGGGGGATTATTTGTGTTTTTGCAAAATAAGTCAAGATCTGGGACATAACAAGTTTGATTTCGCTGAATGAAAATTCTCCATCGAGAAAGATCTCGATCAAGGCCTTGTATGAAAACGAGGTTAACGAAAATTCTCCATCGAGAAAGATCTCGATCAAGGCCTTGTATGAAAACGAGGTTAACGAAAATTCTCCATCGAGAAAGATCTCGATCAAGGCCTTGTATGAAAACGAGGTTAACGAAAATTCTCCATCGAGAAAGATCTCGATCAAGGCCTTGTATGAAAACGAGGTTAACGAAAATTCTCCATCGAGAAAGATCTCAATCAAGGCCTTGTATGAAAACGAGGTTAACGAAAATTCTCCATCGAGAAAGATCTCGATCAAGGCCTTGTATGAAAACGAGGTTAACGAAAATTCTCCATCGAGAAAGATCTCGATCAAGCCCTTGGACGAAAACAAGGTTAATGAAAATTCTCCATCGAGAAAGATCTCGATCAAGGCCTTGTATGAAAACGAGGTTAACGAAAATTCTCCATCGAGAAAGATCTCGATCAAGGCCTTGTATGAAAACGAGATTAACGAAAATTCTCCATCGAGAAAGATCTCGATCAAGCCCTTGGACGAAAACAAGGTTAATGAAAATTCTCCATCGAGAAAGATCTCGATCAAGGCCTTGGATGAAAACAAGGTTAATGAAAATTCTCCATCGGGAAAGAGCTCGATCAAGGCAACGGACAAAAACAAGATTAGCGGAGGATTCCCATCAAGAAGAAATCTGAATGAAAAAGCAAAACTAACATCATCCATTGCAAAGAAAAGAGAAACGACCAGGAATGCTGAAGAATGAGAATGACAAAGAATGACAAATTCTCTCGACCCACAATGCCGCTAAAGAAAGACAAATAGTGAAAATAAAATACGAGAAATTCACGGCCTCGGCCCCCGAGCGTAAGGAGTGCCTAAATGCCTCATACGAGAGGGGGTAAAAGCTCTTTGAACACCAGGGGTTTTTCGCTGTCGTGCCCCCGAAACCCCACCCAGGGAAGGAGAAAAAACTCGCCGTAAGTGCCCCGAGACTCTTGCCCGGGTCCCTTCATGGCCGGATCCCGAACGAAGTTCCTCGATTTCAGTTCGGGAATTAGATAAAGACATTTTCAACCTAGCAATCTCCCGATCTTTTTCACTTAAAAAGGTTGTCAATCGGGTGCAAGCATCCTCGTAGTATTTAAGCAAATCACGTTGTCGGGTGTAGCGCCGAAGCCCCTCGCAAGAGAGTGAATAGGACTAATGAAGGAAGTCAGGAAAAGATAAAGTAAGAGATGAACTAAAAGGTGAAGATCGGCGTGACTGACCCGACTCTCGCTTAAAGCCCACCAATCCCAAAAATCCGAGTCCGAAAGCCTCGCCAGACGTCGCTTCTCGTCAGGCTTCAGAAAACCCTCCATGAATTGACGGGAGGAGGTACCATCGGCCTCCAAAAGAAAACGAGGGGCTGGGTGAAGTCTTTCCAAGGAGGGGACCGCAAGGACCTGGCCTTCCCGGTGCGGAAAATCCGCGTTCTCGTTTGGAGCAAAGCCCGCCGCCTCCTCCCATAAATCCCAAAGAGGGCGGGGCGGAGGGTCTGAAAGAGGGTTCCTCCTAAGTTGGGAGTGTGCCATCCTTGAGGACGTTAGCAAGCTGGGCAAAATAGGTGGAGTACGGAAGGTGAGGAAAAAACGAGGGTGTAAGCTGTGAAAAAACAAGCTGGATAGATGAAATAACCTGAAGGAAGTAGGTTTAATAAGTCTTGAGAAGAGAAGAAGGACTAACCAAAACCGATTTTATAAGGAAGATAAGTCCGTATAAGGCGGACAGTTATAAGGATTGGGTCTTGAAGGAATTCAAAAGTTTAAATGAAGGAACATGGAACACGGGAGTAAAGAGAACCGTTGGCTGACGTCCTAAAAGATGCTTGAGCAAATAACGGGATACCCGAAGACGGTGCCCGAGAAGAACAAGGACAACGCGACTACGAGGATGTTCGGCAGAACATCAACGCGAGGAAGATTCTGGATTACATGGCACTTTCATCTTATAAGTGGAAGAAAGTGGAGAAAAGGAAAAAACGAAGAAGATTTATAAATGCACGTGGGAAAGATTTTGGTACAGAATCTAAGGATAACAGAAACAAATATGATAAGCCGAGTGAAAACATTCGATTAGGATAATAGAGTCAGAGAGGAAATGACATATTACAATATTGTTCGAGAAAGAGAGACATAGTAGTAAAGCTTACAAAACAAAAGGAAAATAATTCAGGAAAACAGAGGGAAACTTTTATGGGGGAGCGGCCGAACTGGCCTGATTTAACTCCCCGACACCTGCTTCAATCTCAGCAACTACCGACCCGACCACTGAGGCGAGATGCTCTTCTTCCTGTGAGGTAGCTTTAGGAACCTCCTCGGCCGCTTCACTCGGGATCATCTGCTCGGGCGCAGGTGGAGGATCCTCGGCAACGGGTTCAGAGATCTTTTCAGAAGGTTCGGGAGCATCCTCGCTCTCCCCACTCGAAGGAGTGGATATCATCTCCTCCAAGGCGACGTTGGCGGAAGTTCCTCGAGCTATGGGGTCGGGTGGGTACCCTCCTGGGGGGCACTCAACAAGAGCCCGATCGACGTCTAGCCAATCGAGCTTCCACTTGTAGCCTATACCAACCACCCGAAGCTGGTGAACACATCCCCAAAAGCCGTGATGGAAATACTCGACCACCTGCTTCCCGTAGGAAGTTCGGGGCAAGTAGTCCCGAGCGAGGCTTTCCTCCAACTCGCGGAAATTGTTCTCCGCCTCCTCCCGAGCCTTTTTCTCTTTGAGCAAGTCCCTCTTTACCTTCTCTGACCCTGTGCGAGCTTCTCTAGACACCTTCTTCAATTCCTCCTCTTTCCGTTTAAGCTCCTCTTGAAGTTGAGCTACCTCCTCCTTCAACTTCGTTTCAGACTGCGTGAGCTCGATACAATCCTCATGCATGAAAAGCATCCTTTCTAAGGCCTCAGCGGCGCAGGCAAAGCCCTGGCATAGAGACACCAAAAAGTAAGAGAAGGGAGGAAAGAGAAAGGAAAAAAAGAGGGGGGGGGGGGAAACCATACCTGGCCCATATGTTGGGCAAAGAGTGGGAAAAATTCTCGGGGTTGCAACTCTGACAGGTGTGAGCGGTTGGCCTCCGAACGAAAACCCCGCAAAATTCTACGCAATGAGCCCCGCGAGGGCGGTGAAAGTAGTCAGGCTGCTCGACGGGATCGCCGGAAGTAGGAGAACCCTCGCCAACGTCCGCACTCGCCTTAGAACTAGCTTTGGGTTTTTTGCTGGAAGGATTGGCAGATGATGCAGGCGCCTTCCTCTTCGGGGCCACTTCGGCGACCCCGAGGAGCTAGCAGTAGCTTTACCTTTGCCCTTATTCAGGGCCCGAGTGACAGAAGCTGAGGGAGGCGCTTGGGAAGGATCACCCTTCTTCATCTGCTCCGAGATCTTGAGTAAATCAGCAAGGTCCATGCGTGAATCTAGTACGAGGAAGAGGAAAATATCATCAGGAATAGAGAGGGCAAGAAAGAGAATTAGGAAATATACCTAAGTCTTCTATTATCGCCCCTTTAGAGCAAAAGTTGAAATGACGGAGTTGATCGTCCTTTACGAGCTCGGGAGCACTGAACTTGCGAGACCCGAGGGCCCTTAGGAAGGCTTCCATCTCTAACTCGGAGACAGGAGGAAGGGGGAAGAAATAGACACTGCCTTAGGCCAGTGGAAAAACGGTGTCGTTTTCGGGGCTACCCTTGGGAGACCGAACGTAGAAAAATTTACTCATCCACCCTTTGTGAGAAGTAGGATTCCCGAGGAGGAACTCCTCGGAGGCGGTGGAAGAGAAAAAGAATTTACCCGGCTCCTTCTGGTTTATCTTGAGAAAGGACAAAAGAAGAGGGAGGGAGAATGGGATACGGAAGTACCCGATGAGGATAGACACAGAAAGAAGGAGGCTGTAAGAATTGGGAGTAAGTTGACTCGGGGATATTTGGAAATGGTTACAGAGGTCGGCTAAGAACTGGGGAAGGGGCAGACGGAGACCCATAGCAAGCTGGTCAAGGTAAAAGGTGCGGAAGCCCTCGGGAGGCCCACTGGCTACCTCCCGAGGACCGGGGATTCTGACCTCAAAATCAGGGGTTAGACCAGCCCGATCAACGATGATCGGGATATGGGAGGCGCGAAGAGTAGACACGTTCACTTCATGCCAAGGAAGCTTGACACGCTCGCGAAACTTCTCCATTTGAGAAGCCCAGACGGCTAAAGCTTGAAGATGCTCCTTTTCGCTGGAGTATCCTATAATCTGGGGGGGATTGAAAATATCTAGATCAGGGAAGTCGTTTAGGGTTTGAATCGCGTCTAAAAAGGAGTCCAGAAAATCAAAAGGGGGGAAGTAGCTGGGAAAAGTCCGACCCAAAAAAGAAAGAGGGCGATAAGAAGAGACACCGTTCGTAATCAAGGGACGCATCAACCCTAAAAAGACCTAAACAATCAAAGGCGAAAACAGGAGAGAATCGAATAAGAGGCGAAGTAAGAACTGTGTTCATGGCCGAAAATCGAACTCAGGAGCGAAAAGAAAAATACGAAGTAAAGTAAAAGTACGATTAACGAAATAAAAGAGAGAGAAGGGAGAGAAGATTTACCGATCTAGGTGACGAAGAACAGACGGATGCCTGGAGGGTAGGATGTCGGAGTTGAGAAACCGCCGCACCTTCAAGGATTCTGGGAAGGAAGACGATAGGGATGGATAGTGAGGGTGTGAGGAAAAGACGATGCAGAATGTAAATAAAATAAAATAAAAAAAAGGGGGGAAGAGGAAAAAGAAGGGAAGGGGAAGTGTTAACGCCCGCGATGATGGACACGTGGAGAACGATTTGACATTGATGTGATAGGGCGGCCAGTTTCCCGCCCAAGGAACACCACATGGGAGCAGCCCCCGAGGTTAAAGCGAGGGATGAAAGAGGAATAAGCCTAAACGATCGGGAAGAGAAATAGATGATAGCCCGAGAAGCCTCAACGAGAAGAATGAGAAAACAAGCAGGCTAGTTATTTTACCGATAGCTTACGCCCAAAACTCACTACACTCGCTTTGGACTATTTTTGGGGGGACTATTGTTACCCTCGGGATTATCGGCTAACGGTAAAATAACCCGCGTCCGGGAAGAGCCCGCGAATGAGAAGGCCCTAGAAAGGCGCGATCGCCCTAGGAAGGTAGTTCGGATGGTTTAACCCTATGAAAGGCCGAGCAGCTCGAGGGAAGAGGGGCTCGATCAGCAGATCTATACTAAAAGGACAAGAAAGAAAGAACGTGAAGAACTCCATCGAGATGGGAACGGCCGTGGAAGCTCAAGAAGATTGGTCGGGGCAACTCGCCCCGAGCCCTAAGAGCAATAGTTAGCTCGAGCAGGTTAGGCCCGAGGGGATCAGAACCCGACAACGTGACAAGCCCGACCAGAGAAGACCAGAATGGGAAAAAAAGAGTCGCGGAAAGAAGACGAGAAAGAAGGAACGTGGGCTGAGTGGGACGACCACGATCCCACACGATGCCCGCGGAAAACGCGGGTGGGAGGGAGATTAGGTCAGGGCAACGAAATCCAGAGTCAGTATAAAAAGGTGACGGTGGGATTATTCCCAGGTATGCACACTTAAATTAAAACTATTTTCATTAAGCCTAGTACCTGTCTTACTCCTTTGAGATCCAAAAAAACTAACTTAAGCATCGGAGGGGCGTCGCCGGCAATCACACCGGCCCCCTCTAACGTGTTTTCGCTGGTTTTTCGAGTGTTAGGTTCAAAGTGTTCGTTGTCAGTTCGAAGGAGGCGCGCGACTCCAGTATCAGGCCAAGGTCGTTTTCAGAAGAACGCATCAGTTGTCATTGATAAGTTGACAACGATAGCTGCAGTTTTTCAGTAACGTATCATTGATAAGTCGACAACTATATTTTCATATTATATTTAATAAATTAAAAAGAAAATTCACTAAATTTCAAAAAAATCATTCAATCATTTCAAATAAAATACTATTAAAATATTATATTAATAAATTTTGAAAAGATCTTTCCATCATTCGTCAAAAATATTATAAAATATTATTTTTATACTATATTAATAAAGTAAAAGAATCTTCACTAATAAATTTCAAAAAGAATCTTTCAAACATTTCAAATAAAATATTATTACAATATTATATTAATAAATTTCGAAAAAATATTTCAATCATTCATCTAAAATATTAAAAATATTTTCATATTATATTATTTTTTAGAAATTTTGCCTATAAATAACTCCCTCGTGGTAGTCATTCTTCATAAGACTCAACAATACACTATGTCTATTATTCAAGTCATCATATATTTTGGTGTTGAGATACAACAAAGTGGTGACGAAGTCTCATATAGTATTAATTCCTTGCATATCGAAGATTAGTCCGTCATACAAATTTTCTCCAACTTCTTTCTTTGCTATACGACATTGTATGAGTCGATAGCAATAATTTCTTTCTTAAAATATATGCGAAGTATGAGTACGAGCGTTTCAATAGAGTCGTTCATACACTCTTGGAGGTCAAACCGATCAAGATGTTGAGTTCTTCTTTCATCCATATTCTGGCTTCAACTGTTTGCATATTTTCGTTGAGTCAGTCCTCATAAATTCCTTCGATCTTCAATCAAACCCTCACAGATGAAGAACCCGTATTTGACCAATCTGCATACTATCAAATAGCTTCTCAAACTCAACTCGGCGAAGCAGGCCCATCAACAATCGTTCCCCCCTGATGATCCCATTGAGCAAGAGCATGAACAGGAAGTGAGTGACTCACAAGCTGATGACATTGGTGGCGGATTAGAAGATCTATCGGATCCTGTTGACGATAAAGATGACGATAAGCCGAATGTCGAACATCAACCTACTTCGTCACAGATGCAACGAGAACTACATCCAACTGTACCATTTTACGAGACTAGTGAGATGGCTCCAAAAGCAAATGACGATGACTACGGAGGACATGGTTCATTCTACGACGACAACGAAGGTCATCTTGGCGTTAAGATCTTCCAGAACAAATCACATGAAAAAAGTGCAGTCAACGATTACTCACTTAAACATGCAAGAAGAGAATACCGGGTTTTGGAGAGTAACATCGCATTATGGCACATTACCTTCAACCATAGTCCAAAGTGCGTGTGGAGGCTGCGTGCATGTCACAAAAAGAAGAAAGGTTACTGGATGATAACAATGTATCGTGGTGAGCACACGTGCTTGATGAATGAGTTGCCAGACACACATCGCAACATATCTCCAGACGTTATTGCCGAGATGTTGATTTTCGTCGTTCGGGTCAATCCTCAATATTTTCCAAAGATGTGATACAAAGGGTCAAAGACAGCTATAGCTACAAAATTTCTTATCTTCAAGCATGACAAGGTTTAAAGCGTGCGATGAGGATCGTATATGACACATGGGAGAGTTCTGTCCAACAACTACCAAAATTCATGATAGCCCTACAAGCACAAAATCCGGGCAATTGTGAGGTGGAGACAAATCACAAACAATAATCAGAATATTCTACGGTATGTTTTTTGGAGCTTTAAATCTTGCATAGACGGTATTCAACATTGTCTAAAGGTAGTATGTGTAGCGGAACTCATCTTTACACGAAATATAAGCACAAGATGTTGATTGCTGCGGGCTTTGATGCTAACCAGAATGTTTTTCCACTAGCCTTCTCAATCGTGGATGAAGAAACCCGTGAATCTTGGCACTGATTTTTGCAATTATTGAATATTCACGTGTTGAAAAATGAGGAAGTATGTTTAATCTCAGATAGTCCTCATGGGATAAAATCTGCTGTAGAATTGCTTTTTCAGAGAAATTCAATTAGAGATGTTCATTGGTTTTGCCTTCGACATGTCAAATCTATCTATAAGAATTTTAAAGACCAACAGTCAAAGGACCTATGTCATCGAGCGGGCATTGCACATACGAAGTTGAAGTTTAAACGGATGATGGATCAAATTAAGGCAATCAATGAGAAGGCTTGGAAGTGGCTTGATAAAATCCCGAAGGAGAAGTGGACGTTCGCGTATGATGGGGGTTGTCGTTGCGGTACCATGACGACCAATATATCAGAGGCATTAAATAGAGTCTTGAAAGGATCTCGATGTCTGCCTATAACTTCAATTGTCCACTGTACTTTCCATCGCATTATCACAAATTTTTTTTACAGGTATCAAGAGGCATGCCTTGCGATGGAGAATTCAGAAACAGCGTGGTCATCTGATGCCACGAGAAAGTATCGTGATTGGAGAACGACTCAAGAAGCCATACAGTGAGAGAATTTGATTATGAGACAATGTTCGCCGAGGTCTATACTAGGTATTTAAGTAGAAGGGGATCTAAGACGTACGTGGTGGTATTGAGTGATCTTCAGTGCTCATGCTCTAAGTGGAGTATGTTCAAAATACCATGTTCACATGCACAAGCAACTTGTCGTAGTTTTGGGCTTAATAGTGGTCAATACGTTGCCGCGTATTATAATAAAGAAGCTTATTTGAGAACTTATGAGGGTCGCTTTGTTCCTTTGGACGACGAGCATTATTGGGATGATGCCAAGCTCCAGTTGGCCCACAATCCGCAACATAGAAATCGAAGGGGAGTCGGAAGGAACCGAACGACGAGGATTGCAAATGAGATGGATAGATTGGAGAGGCGTGCAAGACAAAGAAGTGGACAAGGCTAAGTAAACTTATTACTATTTTGAAAGTTGAAGTTAGACTTGCCCAAATTCAACCGTAACCAGCGGTTGAAACCGTCAACCGCCGGTTACGGAACCGCCGGTTACGGTTACGAACCGTAACCAGCACAAACCGTAACCGGTGACCATATATGGCCGGTTACGGGGCGGTTTGTTCGATCAACCGCCAACCGCCGGCCCGAAACCACTGGTTACACGGTTAAGGCGGTTGGGTTTTCAAAAAAAAATTCAAACTTTGAAATTTGAAATGCCGCCCAGTTAAAAAAACATTTAAAAAAAAGTAAAAAAATTAATAATAGCCGTTGTAACCGGCGGTTGACCAGACTAACCAGCGGTTAGCCCATCAAACCGCCGATTACAACGGCTCCCCAAACCCTAATTCTATAAAAACCCCACCCACCCAAACCCTAAAAATTCTATCTCTCATTCTCTCTACCTCCCTAACTCTCTCATCTCTCATTTCTCAAGCTCACTCTCTCCACGCCACCTCCACGCGCCGCCACCACCACCGGCCACCCACCACCACGCGCCGCCGCCACACCACGCTGCCTCCCACCACCACGCGTCACCACCTCCCGCCATCCCACCGCCGCGCCACCTCCCACCACGAGCCACCACCGCCCGCCACCTCCCACCACGCACCACCACCCGCGCCGCCTGTCGCCTCCCACCGCCGCCGCCCACCGCCCGCCACCTCCCACCACGCGCCACCACCCGCCACCTCCCAAGATGAGCGTGCCAGCGACTCGCCCGACGACCTTTTCGAGGACACCACCGGCACGGAGACAAGCGGCGGCAACGGCGGCGACAGCGAGGATTATTAGAGGCATTCGGCTAGGCGTGGACTCCACATCAACAAACAAGTCCAAAAAAAGATAAGTATCCAACTCTTATATTTTTTTGCATACAAATATTTTTTATGTTTATATTGCTAACTAATGAATTGTTATTTTTAGGTACTAATTTATTTGAACAAGCCTAACGACGAAGCCCGAAAAAGATAAGTATCCAACTCTTATATTTTTTTGCGTACAAATATTTATTATGTTTATTGGCTAACTAATGAATTGTTATTTTCAGGTACTAATTTATTTGAACAAGCCTATTACGATGAGTCACGACGAAGCCCGGAAAAAGATAAGTAAATATTTGTATAATTACTTCTTGTTCTTTTTTTAAAATTAAACTTATAATGTAAATCATGTTTATGCATTTTTTTATAGGGAACAAGATTACGAAGAAGAGGGGTTTCGTAAGTGCAAGTAAGTTAGCAACGTGTGATCTCCGGATGCTTTGACGGATCATAATTGATAGTTGATTCGTTAGGGCTCCTGAGATCATACGCTGCTTTCTCGCCTACACTTGCGGAAGCCCGACCGAAAAGTCGAAGAATCGTGGCTTCGCCCGTGATGGCTTCAACAGGGGCAGGCGTCGGGCCGGGCGCGTTAGGTAACTTTCGCTTAGGACTTGGGAGTAGGTAACTTTCGCTTAGGACTTGGGAGTTCGGCGCCTGCACCTGTTGAAGCCTTTCTCGGACGAAGTCCCGAAAGAAGACTGATTTAATTTACATTTATGTATTGTATTGTAATTGATTAATTAAAGTTTTGTAATACAACACAAGTTCTTTGTAAAATGTAAAATGTAATTTTTTTTGTAATTGTCTTGCAAATTATATAGTAGATTCGATACATAATTCGATTTGACCAAATAATATATCAAACTTTACACAAACACTAAGAATTTAAATATCTTTAAAAAAAAGGCTGTTGTAACTGCCGGTTAACCGTTACCGGCGGTTGGTCTAACCGTCAACCGGGGGCGGCTAACCGGCAACCGCCCCGGGCCGGTTAGACGGCGCTAACCGCCAACCGCCGGTTACGGTTAACCGGCGGTTGGGCAAGTCTAGTTGAAGTGTCTGTTTCTTTTATGTGTGTTTAAGTAATTTTAATTGCAATGTAATATTGGTTTGATTCGAAAATGTTTGAGTTTTATGTGTGTTTAAGTAATTTTATTTGCAATGTATTATTTGGTTTGCTTCAAAAACTTTCGAATTTTAAACTATTTTATTTATTTACGAAATTTTATTCAAATACAAAACAATAAAATTTTGAGAAAGTACAAAAAAAATTTAACTATGTTAACTACTTTATTCAAATACTTACAAAATTTACTTACCAAAAAAATTCCGAGAAAGTAAAAAAAATTTCAAAACATTTCAAATTTTTACCTATCTTATTACTAGACAAGTTCTATTTAAATACAAAACAAAAAAAGCTAAGAAAGAAAAACAAATTAAGTTGAAGGCGCCACTTGGAGTGACGCGTTCTGAACGCGCCACACGGAGTGACACGTTCTAAACGCGCCATATCAGGTGGAGCTTTCACCTATTTTTTGAAATCGGGCACGAAATGCCATAATTTTCTATACGTAGTTTAAAAAATGCATTATTTTTTAAAAAAAGCCACCCATTTGTCCTATTTCTAGTGAACCTTCATTCTTAACGCTTATCTGATTTTTATTTTAGTTTGAATCAACTTTATTGCAATGGAACATAATAAAATCGATTCACAAACACGGAATATAACTTGCTTCTGCGAAGTAATTCAAACAACACAAAAAGCCGCCACTCACAAATCACAATGCACACAGCTAAACCAACACTACATTATATTGAAGTCTTGGGAACTTGTTTAACTCATGGAATTGGTTGCCACATGTCTCAAGGGAGCATTCAAGTACTTTGCACAACTGCAGTGTTTCCTTACCACATGTACTAAACCTCTGCGTTTGCTTCTTTCTTCTGACGAAACACGGTGCTGTAATCATGGGCCGAGACGGTAAGGACCTTCGCCCATGAAGTGATGATGATGGCCGGCGGCTTCCATGTACAAGGCTGCATTGTGAGGGTTAAAACTACCATCCATGACCATAAACTGCATATCTTCCGAGGGCTTCCAATGTCTTTTCCTCTGATTTATGAACCAATTGTTTATCTGTTTCTGATCGAGCCCCGTCGCTTCAGCCAAAGCCACCTTCTCAGACTCCTTTTCAAATAAAAAATTAATAAAAATAAAAATACAGTTTTGATTAGACAATTATAAAGTTACACAATTGCTCGTCTTACAGAAGGATACGGCCATTTGTAGTGCAATTCCCACCAACCGAGTAGTTTTTGACGGGCTTCTTTGGGGAGCTTGCCCTTCTTCTTCTTCTTTGAGAGTTCTTGCTTAAGGCTGCTTAGATATCCACTGTACTTCTTTAGGAGATGGTTCTTGAGCTCACGATCTTCGGCCCGTGGGTCGATCTCGGGCAAAACGGTTGCTTCTGCTCCGGCACTGTTCTCTTGTTCGTCTTCCGATGAACCCACAAATTCGTACTTGCCGTCGTCTTTTTCGATTCATGTCCAAAGTTAGGAACAGAAAGGATGTAATTAAAACTCATACGTAGTTCCATCATGCAAGGCGATTATTAAGGCGCAAACTTGATGCATGGCCTTCATTTTTTCTTTCCAAATGCTATAATAATGCAAACTGTGCCCTTACAGAGATAGCCACAAATATACAACTACGATATGACAAAGCTAAATGGCTTGTCGCATCCTTGTCTATGTAGGCATTCATAGACAATACAGAAACTCTACTAGAATTTATACGTTTATGTACATGCATACAGTAATAGATACACACATGAGAGAGAGATGGAGAGGAGCAAAAAATAATATGGAATCTGATGAGTTAAACAGTGTAATCATTACTATTGATAATGTCAGCAAATTGGGAGCCATGAAAAGTTTAATTAAAACAATAATCAATCAGGATTTAATTAAAGCAAACGTGTGTGTTTGTCGTCCCTTGATTTTCTTACATATTATATTGTTAATGGAAGCAAATCAGATCACTGAAGAATCAAATCCTTTTACTATAGACTCGTGATGAGGTTAGGGTTTCTTTTTTCCTTTTAATATTCATATGCTTGGCTTTGGCATTGCGCTCGTGACGAGGCGTTGGAAAATGATGGTGTCAGTCAAACTTCTGATCCATTTTTCATATCAAGCTAAGGAAGAGACAGTATTGAATGAAAAGTGCAGTGCAAGCAGTTGCATGAACATAAGTCATAAATTTTTAAAATTTTCGAATAAAAAAAGTAAAGGAAAAAGACACCGCCATTACCAAGCCAACCCCATTTAAAGAAAGGACAGTTTAAACTATCTGTTTAGACACTGCAGAAACTCCAATTTAGGATTCAAATAACACAAACATAAGCAGCAAATTGCAATCAATCTTTCTTTCTGTCTTTTTCTCTTACCATGAAAGGGCAAAGGCATAGAAAAACATTCACAACTAGCTTCTTTCTCTATCTTAATACTGTACACACACACACAAAAGACGCACACATTATAAATCAGAAAGATGTTAGAAGAAAAAAAAGAGATGTATGTATACCTGCAGAGTTAAAGATCCGAACAGGAGGATTGTTGTCAGTGAGAATGTTGAGCTGAGATTCAATCCTTCGCATGAACTCCATGGCTTCTTGTAAAGGCCTCGTAAGCTCGTCTCGGTACTTAACCAGCATATCATAGTAAGCTTCCTACATTGATTCAGATAAGCAAAATCATCAAACGCAAACCATAGGACTCAAACATGAAAGAAAGGAAGGAAGAGAGCACATGAATAAGTTAACCCTAACGAAACAACGTTAATAAAAATTATTACCATGAACTGATCTAACTCTGGATCTTTAGAAACGTCTCTATTCGCAGCCGCCGCTCGTTGCTTCGCCTCAAACTCTTGACGCACCGCCGTCAGCCTCGCCACCACTTCCGGCGGAGCTCCTACCTGGAAAACAATAATGCACCTCTGATGCATAAAGTTTAGATTACTATAGCAATTAAGAGAGAAAAAGAAACAAAGGAGTTGCCTTTTGACAGTCCATGTAAGCTTGGAGAAGATTTGAATACTGAGGATGAGCAATAATCTTGGCTTTTACAGCATCAACCTCCACAGAACTATTATCAGTTGGCCCTCTGATTAGAGAATGATGGTGAAGCCCAGTTAGTAAAGCCGCATGATTCTGTGAAGTTCCAGCTTCAGTTTTCACGACAGAGTGATGATGATGATCATAGCAGCTACGATCTCCTGACTGAAGATAAAACCCAGACATGGTCAATTGATTTTGAGGATCACTTGAACCACTTGTAGTGTTAGTGCTTGTTCTCGCGTACACAGAAGAGCTCGGTGCAAGAACTGGGCCAGATCCGTACAGGAAGGAGCTACTACTGTTTCTGGCGTTTGGGTTCTCACTCATCTGATGATTATTATATTGTTCCATGGTTGCAGTGTAAAAATGGGGTACTTAAACAAACAAAGCTATAAAAATGAAAAGGAACCCAAAAAACAAAAGAACAAAAAACCCTGATGGGAAATTCAAGCAAGAGGTTGGAAGAGAAAAAAACGAAACCCTAATAACTATAAAACAACAAACGCTCAGATTTAAATTACAGTCAAAGAACCCATTTTTAATCGACGATAGAATTGAAATCTTGAGGGTTTTGTGGGTCGAGAGCGACGAACAAGCGAAGATGCAGCAACAGTCACCAAGTAGCAAACATCTTTGTTAAGTAGAGAGAAAATCTTCAAACGATTTAAAATCAACTTTAAGGGTCAGGAAATATGCTTCACATGTGATGGTTGCGTTTATTCATTAAGAGGCAGAGGGATGAAAGGGTGGTGTTATTGGCCGGAAATTAGCAACGGTAGGGGTGACGACAAGATGTTCTTTTGCCGTAAGAATAAACTAATATATATATTGAGGAATTTATTTCTTTTTGGGAAAGTAAGTGTTCAGTAATTGCTTTTTGCTTTTACCTCTGCTATATATTTTACTGTGATTAAGTATGTAGTAGAAGGTGTAATAAAATCATAATTATTTGGTTCTTATTAATAAGCGATGTGACGGTTGACTTACAAAACCCTACCGTTGAAGAAAGTGATTAGGCCTTCCTCAATTCTAGGTTTTTTGATGAGTAGGAGAGAGAAAAAATCTGTAAAATAGAGGTTTTTTGCATTGTGAGGTGTTGTAGGTTTTTTGAGAGGTTTAGTAGAACAAACCTGGGTTTTTTGGGTGTGCGTGTCAGCTTTTAATATATATTTATAAAAAAATATGAGAAAATAGATCTTGAAAATAAAAATAATACAATACATTATGTAACGGGATACTTTTTTAATACTTTATCCTATATTAATATTTGTTTATTAATATTTATTAATTTTTTTATTTTTTACGAATAAAATTTTAATGTGTTAAAAATGTTTATTTCTTTTATATTCAAATAAATAAATAATATTTTTTATTATGTAACGAAATTTTTTATTAAATTAAATAATATGAAATATAATATAATTATTTATATATTATTTCGAAAATTAATAAATAAATTTGGTTAATTAAATAAAATTAAATGAAATTAAAGAGGGTCTCCTAAAAAACCTACTTTTTGGGTTTTATGGTTGAGGAAAAATTTTATTTTGGAGGTAGAGCTTTTTTACCTTTGAGGTGGCGCTCACGTGGCACACTAAAAACCTACCTTTTTGGGTTTAGCATTGAGGAAGGCCTTAGTTAATGTAATGAGGCACGATGCGGTCCACTCCCTTTCTCCACCTAAAACCATTACTTTTAATCCAATCAAATTCCATAATTTTTTTTCTCTATTCATCATTAGAGTAGTTCAACACATTTGCCTCAAACATTTGCAAAAACCACAAGTGTTTAAACACTGAGATCTCAACTCGGGCTGGTTCGGTACGGTATACCGTACAAAAACTGTGATACCATATACCGTACCGAAATTTCGACAGCGAACAAAATCTTATCAATGTCATACTAAATTTCGGTATACCTTAAATTTCGATACGGTATTATACCAAAATTTCGGTATGGTATCGGTATCATACATTCTATATCATTCGCACGGAGAGTTTTTTACCATGCGTGTCTCGTAACTCGTTAATTCGTTGTTTTTGAATTTTTATTCAATTCAAACTCCTTAGACCCCAATAAGATGGATTATTAATACCAAATTTTCCAAAATAAATTTTAATTCGTAAAATAACCTTAAATAATTTATATATTTTAGTCAGTCTCTTAGACAAAGAACTTTACATAACCATAAAATACAACTTTCTATACAGATTAATTAAAACAAAACGGCTATTTAAAAAAATATGGTGGGCTCAATAATCTTAGATTTATGAAGATCCTTATAATATTCTTACCCATTTTATATTTTTTGAAATAATATAATATATGTATATGTGTATATATACATATAAAATATTAAAAATTTTAGTATTTCGGTATAATCGGTATACCTAATTTTTAAAAATTTCATACCACTACCTTACCAAAAACTTCGATATTTTCGGTACGTTACGATGATAAGGACGGTATATATGTATTTCTGTGTATTTTCCCAGCCCTAATCTCAACCATATATAATATCATCCTTATCATACCTTCTTCCATCGTCATCTACTCTCCTCGGTCTCATTACCTCCATCCATTAATTAATCTGCATGATTTAATCTATGATTTGATTTAAGGGTATATTCAGTTTCAAGCCACAAAAATATTTTTAAAATACAGTAGAAACTCTATGAATTAATACAGTTGGGACCAGCCAAATTTATTAATTAAAAGAGTTATTAATTAATCGATAAATTAATAATTATTAATTTATCGATATATTAATATTTTATTACTTTATAGTGTATTACCTTTCAAACTTCCCAAACATCAAATAACATTCAATCTCCTATATCCTTAATAAACGTCAAATTAAGGATCAAACCTTCAATCTTCCAAGTCTATCATAATTCGTATGGTGTTAATGTACATTTAACTAATATTAATAAAATATATCTTCTATATAAAACACTATGAAAACAGACCCACAAACAACTCGTACAAACAATATGGCATCTCATCTTAAAGGTGTGAAAAAGCAATTAGAGACAATATGCAGGGGAAAATTGATTTCAACAAAAAACAAATGACATTGAGTCATTTTTCAATGTAATATGAGAATGTTTTTATGAAATTATTAATTTATAATTTATACGGGACCTATAGAAATTATCAAAAGTCTATTATCTTATAATTTTAGAGAATTATTAATTTAGTACGTTATCCCCGAGTAGGGACCGGCCGGAAACATTATATTAAAGAGTTTATTAAATCATCGAGTATTAATTTATAGAGTTTATACTGTAGAATTAAGATCCTTTTCGAAAAAACATTAGTTTAAATGACCCAAAATTTAGAGATAAGGACCTAAAATATGAACTGTTATCGGACTATCGTTTGTGTTATTTCAGAACAATGAAGTGGTACTGCAAAACAATGAAGTGATATTAAACAAATCATGTCTTAAAACTAATTTTTTTTTCCCGATAGACCCGAACGAAAATTGCCCCTTGATTTAACTGTTGGTAAATCTAAAAAATACACACTTAGACACAACATTATATATATATATATGTATACAGAGAGAGAGAGTGAGGGCACGTCAAGTTGATAAGAAATGAGTGAGAAATGGGTCCGTGTTCAGATTCAGAGCGCGCGTAAACAGCGCGAGCTATGTTTCCTAATGCACAGACGACTAATGACCCATCTCATCTATCTGTATGGGTGCACTTGTCTGTTGTCGTCTGTCTCACTTAACCTTTTCTACATTTATAATATTACAATATATATAAATATATCAATCTCTATGTGGTGTTGTTGTGTTGTTGAGGTTTTTTATTTTTCTTTTTTTCCTTCTTTTACTGTGTGCCTATCTGAATACACCTACAGAGATACGCACATGTTACTTACTACTTACTGATCGATGAAGGGCCAAGCATCAAGTTTTACTTTTAGGGCCACTTTTTTCCTCCATTGGCCATCTTTTCATTACACTGTGCATTTGACTGGAACATCCGCCATCTTCCGTCCATAGCTGTCTTAATACTAATGATACGATAATTGATCTCAATTTGACAGTTGTTAGCACTAATCTTCATCATCATAATAATGCTTTAAGTTGATATACTACTCCTCATCATTCTCATTAACTACTACCTTTCCTCCGTGTGTGGTGTGGCTTTCTCTTTCGTCACGTTATTCACACACTTTGAGTTAAAAATCAATTCTTTGAGAGCATAGATCAAGAATAAATTATTATAGATCAAATGTAAGCTAGCTAAGGGAAGACATAAAGCCCAACAAAGTTAGCATGTAACCATGTGAGAAGTGGGGGCCGAAGGAAGACAGAGATGAGACTGTTCAATTAAGGCCCACCAAACAACGGTTCAATCATAGTATAGTAATGTAATGTAATAATAATACTTGTCATGCAAGGGCGAACGCTAATAATATATATCGTATTACGAAAATAAATTTGAATAGAAAAAATGTGGTGGTGGAGTTGGATGGTGGTGGGAGTCTGTCATCGGATGTGACGGCGGGCCACCACCGCTTTACAGGCGGCGGGACCCATCGGAATTCTCATCAAATCATTTAGTGACAACAATGAATGCATGTTTTTATATTGTCGTGTTGTAATTTTCATGGATATTACATGATCGAGTGATATTAATAAGAATGATTATATATTGTTGTATGATACGCACAAGTTGCGTGTAGGAAAGAACTCTTTGTTCCACACTTTGTGCCACAAATGGTCTTCGAATAATTTATGTCTAGAAAATGTGTGTAATAGGGAATTTTGGTCAGAGGAGAGTCACAAATGCAAAATGTCAAATCTGAGTTTCCCTAATAAAAAAGGGAACCGTAGTTTTGTTCGTCTTTAACCTAACATATCCCCACACCACATAGAGGAGAACGTACCCAATTGAAAGTTGAACTACTATTCCATGACAGTTCATATATGTGGATTAATATTTCTTTAATTTCAAACTTGAAACATGATTTTTTCTTTTTCTTTTTTTAAAAAGGAACGCACAAATGGGTTGTGTAAAATGGACCCAATATGGTCGCCCAATACAAATGAAAGCTACCATAATCTATGCTAACTATACTTGGAAGTTGGAATGCATTTAAAAGACAAAAACTAAGGAAAAAAAGGACAACTTTAATTGTATGGTTTGAGATGGAAAATTTGGCAGTTTGGCTTGTATGATTTCTTCTCTGAATCTTGTTCGAACTTCTTCACAACGGTTTCGTTCTCTTGCAAACTCATCCGCACGAAGAATCGAACCCACCAAGTCGGGCTCCTTAACTTTGCCTGCAATAAGAAGAATACGATCATACATACAAATTTACGGTATCTTCAGTATCATCATTAAGATAATGAGGCGCGGTATAACTCTCAACTTTAGGCATGTTCATACTTGTTTTGATGCTTTTTTCTGTAGTTTCATACTGTGATTCAAAATCGAGCAAACTTATCTTCTGATATACGGATCAAATGAAACAAAGGACTGGAATTAAACTGAAAGAAGACTTACGGATCGACCGTATTTGGCTTTATCAAGGGCTTGGGGTCTGTGGTGATGAGGGATACCCTACAATATCAGGCAAAGAATTCTCAGACAACGCTAAGTAAAATCGAATATATGTAACGAAAACAACGTGGATGGAAGTAAGTAATAAAGGCATTGCTCGCTCATCAGCTCACCTGTGAAAATGAAATGTCAAAAGATGATATCCTGGATAATTCAGGGAGAGTTGTATTCAGATATTTTGGAGACAAATAGTCGAGCGAATCTGAAACGATCACAAGGGGAAAGGACTTTGCACTACAGGGAAGAGGAAATGTGATATCAGCGACACGAACGACGCCTCTGCGAACCAATTTCTGCACGTTTGGTCAGCGCTTCGTCTTCTATGTGGTATGGTTCGATGCCCCAAGCTTCACCGTCGTCTTCGTTCCTCAGCCTGGAAATAACCGAACAAGAATCTGGGCCCACATGCAAAATCTTGTGCATCCTTTTCACCGTATGCTATCTTTAGGAATGGTATGGCATGGTGGACTTCGCTCGTGCAAGAATAATCGCCTATGCAATTGACGAAAGAAAAAGTTGTCATTGTAAGTTTCTGAAACCAAAATAAGATTCTAGCAAATGTAATGCAAAGGAAATTGGTACAAGAAACCAGGTAATATACTATGATTACGTTGCAAACGACTAACAGCTCCATAACTTCCAGAAGTACCTATCAGTCAAATCAAATCATTGCAAACTTGTAAGAGCCTTCCATGTAGAACTATAATATATGCAAGATGCTGAACTGATATAACTGAATACTTCAAATTGGGCATATATTTAGCGAGATATGTTAATGAGCAGAAAATCATGTTATCTGGTAACAGAGCCAATGATCTGGATAACCAGCTCTGCATCAACGTAACACCACATATTGATTACAAATTGGAACGATGATTGTAAATTGGTTCTATGCAAACTCATAATATCTGCAATTTTGCAGCAGAGAAATCTCAATTGGAAGATATGAATCTCAATTGTCAGCTTGATATATAAGCACAATTAAGCAATACTTGCAAACACTGTGTAATAACATAAGCAGTTAGAGAAACTGCCATATAATTGGAATAATCACTTTCCAATTTTCAAAAGTAAGAGGTATCAAGCCATAAAGTAAAGAGCTTTCGACGTATCCAATAACAAAACTTGGCCTTTATCCTCTGTCCGAATTTATCTTGTATTCCAAATATCTCTAGCTAAATCATTAAACCGAATAGATCATACATCAGAATTTCAATGGAAAGCACTAATCAAACTCCCTCATGTGTCAGCGAGCTAAGAGCAACAATCAGCTAACTAAATCAAACCAAATTGCTCTACAACCAATCCAATGCGACACAATCAATTCGAGAAATGAGAAGATGGTAAGAAAAATGCCGGCCACCATAAATGTAAATAATGGACAAGATTCCCTACAAAAAAAAAGTCGAAAAACGGCGCAGACCCAGCCTTCCAATACCCTTCGAGAAGGATTAGTGGGGAGAAAAGAAAAACACCAAATTTGAAGTCAATTAGTACAAAAACAACGAGCGCAATGTTCAAGTAGGAAGGAGATTGAGATCTCGAATGAAGAGACGAGGAAAACGGCGCAGACCCAGCTTCCAATACCCTTCGAGAAGGCCGCCTCGATGTCGCCATTGATCCACGAAAATAACAAAGTTGTTTTTCAACCCTTAGTTCTTACACAGCTGGATAGAGAATATTCTTCTGAATCTGGTATTGGAATTTGGAAAGGAACCCCATGTTCTCAGGTTCTTTTCAAAGTTCCCTCAATTTTATATTTTTCCTTTTTCTTTTTCTCTTTTCTATAAAAAAAGTGCTTATAATGAATGTCAATCTAGTCGATGGGCTCCTCTAGCATTCAAAAAACCTCTAAATTTTATTATATTAAATAGATATTAACGTATGATAAATTAATATTTCGTTAATTAAAAGAGATTTGTTTTTAAATTAAGTAACATTTATATTTCTATATGTTTCATTGATTATATTCACCCATCAAACAATTTGTTTGTAACTAAATAAATATATTCATGTATAATGTTAATTCGTTGCATACAATTACCAATTATCTTCATGGACACCGGAACTATTGACTGCAAATAAAAAAGTTAAGGATGAAATCCACATTACATTTCAAAATTTTAAGAAAGCGCTAGTAACAAAAGATTCATCTATTATCATAATATTTTTAATTGCAATATTTATGATGAATCATTAATTTAGAGTTTTAGTGGGTCCTAATATTTATAAAGGAAAGTTTTTGAAAGATTATTATCTTATCGAATTTGATGATTTTTACAAAGGCCTGAGCGAGGACTAGAAAATTTTATTTAGAGAGGTTATTAATTTATCGAGTATTATTTTATACTACCTCAGTCCCAGATATTTGTTCCCATATATTTCTCTGCACGCAAATTAAGAAAGCCTTGTTTAAGTATTGGGACCACGCTTTGTTAAGGAGAGGAGAGAGAATTAACTCAGTAATTATTCCCACCAAAATTTCCTTTCCCTCTTTATTTTTAACACAATTCAAATTACCCATAGACCTCTCCATTTAATCAAAACAATTGCAACATTCCATTATAAACCATCAAACAAAAAACCTGTTCATAATGGACACATCAAAGACACAAAACAACACCATTCAAACACACCACTGTACATGAGATTACAACAGTTTACATTACAACACTTCCACTGTAAAGAGACAAAAAAGCAGCTGAATTTGATCTTCACCCAAGGTTCATCTGCAGCAAAAAAAACAGCAGCACCAACGAGATAAAAGACGGCAGAACACAGTAGCAAACGACCTCATCTACACTTCAGCAGCAGCAGCAAAAAAAAAGCAGCAGAATGGTGGTGGTAAAGCCTAGACCAAGTGTTGAAGACAAAATTACAATTGCACAAGTTCTTTTTAACTAGCTACATAGATAAGAAATTACCTTCCGGTAAAATCAATGAGTCTCCTTGAGGTCTGGTCTAAGTAGGAAGACGATCGGCAAGATATGGGCTGTTGCAAAGAGGCAAATTGATGCCGGGCGGGCTGTCCACATTATAACCCGAGCTAGTGAAAGGTGTTACTTGATACCCGGGGAAGAACAACCATATAGATCGTGCAAGAGTAAAAGATTCATAACGAAGGTAATGTTTATGTGCCCTGTGAGCAGACTAATATACACAAGTGATGGAGAACTTGTGTTTGATGGAAAGATTGGCTTGTTTCCTTTCACTGAGAAGATCCCAGCAAAGAGAAACAGCAAGAACAGACTCAAGGGCACTCTTGAGACCAAGTCCATAGAATCAATAACCAAGAAGGTGATCAAGGACTGTCTGATTCAAAGAGTAAGTATCTAACATGTCTATATGCATTGACAATCAATCTATTAGTGACTATTCAAATTGTTTTTTCAGGTCATACCGGCAATCAAGAATAAATGGCTAGCAAATGCGGACAGAAATATCATTATCCAACAGGATAATGCCAAGCCACATATCAGTGATGAAGACACTGATTTCAGAGAGGCTGCATCATCTGATGGATTCAATATCAGGTTAAAGTGCCAACCAGCTAATTCACCAGACACGAATGTCAATGACTGAGGCTGGTTCAGCAGCATACAAGCCCTACAAGTTAAAAAACCAGCAAACTCAGTAAACGAATTAGTGTCAGCAGTGGAGGAATCGTTTAATGAACTAAGTCCACAAACATTGAACAAGGTATTCTTAAGCTTGCAGGCATGCCTCGTTGAAATTATGAAGTGTAAAGGCCACAATAACTACATTCTGCCACACATGAAGAAGGACAAACTATTGAACAATGGTACACTACCACATGTTCTAGATGTGGAAAATTCAATAGTAAAGGAAGCAATACACCACTTGATTGAAAGTGGTGAAGGGCCTCATATTAAGCTGGATGAATCAGTTATGGCATATTTTGGCTATGGAGCTGATCTAGATGCAGAATATCAAATCTAGAGCCTCAAGTATGCATATTTTGGTGATTGTACATATGAACTTTTGTTTTTTGTCAAACATGTAACAATACTGCTATGTTACAATTCCAAATGTAATTTTGTCAAGCTAGCAAACACACTGCTATCACACAATCATACAATTAACGAACATACGAAACAGTCACGCTATCACTATCACACAATCAATGAAACAGACAAGCTATCACACAATAAAAAACGTTAAAGACAAGCACGACACAGTCAAGAAATCACAAAGTCACATTATTAAAAACGATAATTACCGAGAATGGAGGGCGTTCCTGGTATATCGATGGACAATAAATCCCAAGAATCTCTATGAGCGTGAGCTTCGTTTCTGCTGTCAAACCTTCACCCCAAGCCTCCTTCTTCGGGAAAACATTGCTTAGGCCAAGAGATCTGGCCAGAGCGTCGACGCCACCGTCTTCGATTGAGCAGGGACCAGTGTGACGAAATCGGGCCACTCCGTCTCATCCATCATCGTTTCTTCAACGTAACCGGACCACTCTGTCTCTAAAACCCCAAGCCACGCCTCCGGCGGCGTTTCTGGAACCACGAGCAACAAATCCGCCGCATCCATCAGACTTTGAGCGACGGAGAAAGGAGGCAGGTTGAAACGCTTCATAGGGGAGATGGGGTTGGGAAATCGTTTGCGAGAGATATTGGGGAAGAAGCTCGCTGAAATTGGGGAAGAAACCAACAGGATTAGGTTTTTGAATTTGGGAAAGAAAGTTAGGTTACTGAATTTGGGGGAACAAAGAATCGTGGTGAGAGAAAAGCTGGAAGGCTTTTTTTTTGGTAAGTTAGGTTTTTAGGGAGGAAAAAAAGAAGAAAATATGGGGAGTTGGTTAGGTTTTTAAGTTTTAAATTTGGGTGTATTAAAGATACTAATGGTGTAATTAGTTTAATTATTGGAGTAATTTTTTACCAAAAAAGGAAATGAGAAGAATTATGTGGGACGCCCGAAATAGAAAGATGGGAAGAAATAAGTGGGACGGAGGAAGTAGAGGTTTTACTGTAGTAACATAAAAAGAAGCTAATTTTATTCATATTTCTTCACAAACAAATCATATACATATTATTGCACCAACTAAACATATGAATCAATGAAAAAATGCTCAAGCGTTTATATGTTACAACATACTACGCATGCGTATAGATCATTCAAAACACACGCACACACGAGCTAGCTAGCGACGAGAAGTAACGTAAATCGTAAAGAATATGACGCTGTTGGAAGTCGTAGCGTTCGTCGAGTAAGTGCTGCTGATAGAAAACCCTCGAGCGCACCGAAACTTTCCCGTCCCACCAATAACAGCCAGTTCACGATTCTGTTCGGAAAGCAAAGCGTTCCTCCCCACGATGGTGATTGAACTCCCATGGTAATCACCGTGGGTGAAAATGAAATTCGTATTTTGGTCGATCGCCAGCACTTTTCGATCTGCGTTGACAACAAAGCCCTGGGCGCGCCAAGTTCTTGGGAGTCATAATCGGGTGTCGAAGTTAGTTTCAAGTCAGAAACTCGAATAATGCCGAACAAAGAAACTGGCGACGAGGATGTGATCGAAGCTCGGGCAACCTCGTATGTTGATTGATTAGGACCAGTTAATATGTCTTGGACGTAGAATTGAAGCTTGTATGACTTAGGTGGTCCTCGACATGTCTTCGGGGCGTAAGGTGTTACGAACGAATCGACGGTTGAGGCTGAAAATATTAAGTTGAATGCTAGTATGATTGTTGAGATCAGGATAATTGATGAAGTTGGATTTTCCATCGTACCTAATTATTGGGATGTATTTTTTGTATTTGTTGTGATAATGGGTTTCGAGAGATAAGTTGGGATTGTGTATATAATACATATATATATATATATATATATATATATATGATTTTCGGCGATTGAAAACATATAAGATCGTGTCTTGACGACGATAACGTTCAAGATAAGTGTTGTTTGAACTGGAACTTTTCCAATGAAAAGAAAGTTTCAAACGAGGACTTCAAGATTTGATGATAAAATAATAAATTATTCGCACGCAATGTCAATAACGCAATATGAAAATCTTATATCCAATAGAAGCAACGCATGAAAATATAGGAAAGTCCAAGTTCGATTATAAGAACTCTACGGGTAATACAAAATTCATATATAATATCTCTATAACTTACGAATAGGTTGCTTGGTGAAGCAAGAGACGTTGAGCAAGTAATTCAAACAGACGTATGCAATGTAAAAGTATGATATGAACTAGTAATGATATGTATCTTGTACTCAACCACTTTTAAGTTTATCAAAATTCAAAATATATGCATTTATATCCATTGGACTTGAAGTTGAGAACCAATCAGACGAACCATGCTATGTGGACATCGCATATAGCAGTGGTTTATTACAATATGTTGCATGTAATAAAATCCATACTTGGCCGAGCAGCATCATAAGGATATAATAATAACAGGTTTAAAATAGTACGAACTGTATATCAATAGAAACTGGATTGATAACCGTCGTGTCCGTCGCATGCATTTTCGAACAGGTCGGGGATTTAGGTAAGTTGGTTAGGAGATTAGGGTTAGGTCGAATACTATTAAGCTTAGCTTCGCCTGCATTTTAAATTTTCCAGCTTCATTATACGTTCATTAATTCGGAGATAATCAATTGAAATTTTTATAAGACTGCTCGTCGTATCAAATTAACAAAAAAAGAGTGTAAGCGATTGGACGCGACATTATGAAATATACATTCTTCACCAGTTTCAAGTTTATTTTTGGGCGGGAGTTACTCTCCTACGTCCTATTATATCTCACGCATGTATATTATCATTATTAGTATTATTTTTTTTATTATTATATTATTTATTACGTTTTGTTTTTAATTTCCAATTTCAACTCCGTGATATTCCATAGACCAAAGTGGATCATGTCGCATAAATATTAACCAAGGAAGAAAGAGGAATAAATTGTGTAAAACTCCATTATTCATTACATCATATCAAGGTAGTTCTTTTATTCATCTCCAAACATGCACTTCATTACACTTTTATTACAACTGAGCCAACATAGCACACCAGGATACATAAACTAATTAAACCACGCACAGTGCTTATTCTTACGCTTGCATGCTTGAGAAACTATACGTACAATATATATTAGCATCACACACACACACAAACACAGACGAGCTGACTAGGTTCTCGTCTTAATTAATTAAAATAGGTAATATAAAAATCATACTGATAAACGCTGTTAAGCGTCGCTGGATCGGTTGTGATGGTGTTGACAACTGTATGCCCACGAGCGCATCGAAACATTCCCGTCCCACCCACAACTGGCAATTCCCTATTCTGCTGAGAGAACACGGGATTTCTGCCCAGGATACTGATCGTACTTCCGTTATATTTACCCACTGTCAAAAGAAAGTTAATATTCATCGTCAATGATATTTCTGTTCTATCAGAGGATGTAACGGTCCCTTGAGCTCTTCCCACTTCTGGGGAGTTATAGTCTGGCCCAGACGTCAGTTTATCATCTGCTACAAATATTGCACCGAACAGCGAAGGCGAAGTTGCTGTAATAGAAGCATTAGCAACTTGATATACCGATTGGTTAGGGCCCTGCAGTAGGTCTTGGACATAGACTGTAATCTTGGATGACTTTGGAAATCCTGGGCAAGCGGTTAGAATTGGGGACACGGCGAGCTGGGAATTAATGCTTGGGATGGATATGGAGATTGTGATGATCATGAGAATGAGAGAGAGGATGGTCGAAGTATTAGGTTTGTTCGCCATTGCTGATCAAAAGTGGTGTTAGTTTTTTTTTTTAAATTATGGGATTGGTGTTCTTATTGAGAGAAGTATTTGTTTTGTGTGATTAGGGTTTGGGACGAGGGTGGGGTTATATATATAGGGTTTGGAATGCAAGGGAAAGATCGTTATTGTGGTGCCAACTTGGGTTAGGATGACGTTATTTGTAAATAGGCAAGGCAATTGTATATATATATATATATATATATATATATATATATATATATATATATATATAGATATATAGATGGTTTGGCGAATTAATAATACAACCTAAATTGACTGGGTTAATTGCAAGCTGACTTTCGTTTTCGTTTTCGTATAAACTTGGGGTATGTATATTGGATGTAGATAATCATCCAATTCGAATCTGTTTCGATGTGGATACGGTCCGAATATTTTATTTCGATCGGTTATATGTATAAGAAAGATGCGTCACTCATGGCATTCATATATAAAAATTGGAGTAAAACATTCACATATTAGATGTATTGAAGGTGTTAATACAAAATGTATGGAGGCTCATTGCGTCCCTAAATTAGTTACTTTCCAATGAGGCAAAGTATCTAATAACGTCCACGCTTTTTGCATTAACTCCCTTAATGACTTTTTTTTTTGTAAGTTTGATACGTGAGCGAAGCGAATATAAGAAATAATTCAAATATGTCTATGAGTTGAAACCATACTATGTGATTAAATATACTATCTCGTGACTTTTAAATTTGATCATAAAAATTAATTCTACGAGACGTGTGTGTAGAATCAGATATATAGACACACTTGAGAATTGAGATGTTTTTCATTTTCATTTTTCTATGGGTTATCGGAATTATTCAAATGAAAACAAAGAAATATTCATAGAATTAGTGAGAACCTCGATAATTAACACCTTAATATAACGCACGTTTGTTATATATGTAGAGCTAGCCTGTCAGCATTATTAATTTTAAAATCAGCGCGAGATTTTGTGCAAGCTAGCATTCTGTTAATTATTACGTGAGAATGTCGTACGTTTGCATCTAATTACAATCGAGCATTTGACAAATAGCATTGACAAGAGATGAGTTAAAAACAAGATTGATGTCTTGCCCGAAAGATATTATTCTTGAGGTGCATAGGTGTAACCAAAATTCATGGGCTACCTCATCCTATCTATTAATTGTTTTGAATATTATGCAACGAGATAAGATAAGACTATAAACAATCTCAGAAGATCGATCAATTTTTCAGCCAAATTTTAATACCTCTATGATTATGCAGTAAGGTCTACATACGTGCAATCTCAGAAGATCGGTCGTGTTTTTAGCCACAGTTCTGTGGAGCTATATGATTTCATACAACGCTTCAGTGTTCGATCAAATGGTTCAAATTTTAGAAGGAAAAAAAACTATTGTCTGATTATCGTTCATGTGTTATAAGTCGAATATTTCATGTCTAAACTTCTCAATCTAACCGAAAACTATGGACAAATCTCGGTATGAAAATAGGGTTTCTTCCAAAAACAGTGACGATATGGTATGGCTTGACTCTGAACAAGGGCTCCCCTAATGACTGGTTAAACTATCCATACTTAGATTGTGTTGAACTTGCATGTAAAATTAATCTTTTATACTAATGGATCTCACAGATAAGATATTACGAGGAAATATTGCATATCCTCTTTATCACCACTTTAATCCGCTTCGAACATATAAACTTTAATGATAATCATAATTTGTCAAGGGCATGGGTTATATTGATAATCATAAAATATAACCAAATGGATTTGAATATGTAATTATATTCCATTATGGGCCAAACGATGTAAATTATTAATATAAATTTAACGTTTAGTTGTGGACGAAATCACGGAGTTATTCTTATAAATAACATGTATTATTGTACTTTTGTACTGTTTGTTTCCTATTTAATATTACTAATTATATTTCCAAAACACGTGTGGATGACTTGATGGTTTTCATTGTATTTCAAGTAGTAGACTATATATCTGAGTGACTTCGCATTAGAAAGAAAATATATGGGTGACTTTTCCATCGCTGTACTCCATCACTCAATCAGATTGAAGAAAAGGGTCATGATTTGATTTACGTTTGGATGCTAAATAAACCGACGAATAAGAATATATGAACGAGGCTTCGTTAAAGATATCATATAAATCGTTTAAACTTCCATTTAATTCCACTCTATAATAACAGGCGAGAGGTGAAACCAACCATTGCACTTCATGATACATACTACACACAAAGTAGTAATGCCAAGCAGTGCTTGTTATTTCGATTGCATTCTCGAACTGTATATATTAATTATAATAGTTGATGCAGAATTCACTCTTATAAACGCTATTACGTGTCACTGGATCAGACGTGATAATGTTCGCAACTCCAAGCCCACGAGCACAGCGAAAAATCCCGTCCCACCCACAACTGCCAATTCGATATTTTGCTGCCCAAAGGTATATCTTCCCAGGACGCTGAGCGTACTTCCGTATGCCAACGGTGAAATAAAAATTTATATTAATAGCATACGAAGATACTTTCAAATCAAATGTCACGGTCCCTTCCCACTCCCTGGGAGTTATATAATCTTGTCCAACTGTCACTTTATCAACCGTTACATTTATCGCACCGAACATCGAAGGCGAAGTTGCTGTTTAATAGAAGAATTAGCTACTTGAAAGACCGTTTTGTTTGCACCGCTCATTCGATCGTGGGCATAGACCGTAATCATTGACAACCTTGGGAGTCCTTGGCAAGCAGTTACAATTGGCTGAAAGCTGGGAATGAACGCCTGGGGTCGATATCGAGATTGTGATCAGCAAGAGTATCATAAGGGAGGATGATCAAAGTAGTTGGTTTTATGTTAAAAGTTCTTTGAGAAGTTAGTTTGTGTGATTAGGGTTTGGGACAAGGTATTGGGTCCGGCCCATATAGTGGGTTGCCCATTACATCATGTCCATGTATATAGTTATTATTATGTAAAAAAAAATACAACACACACGCACACGAGAACGAACAGAAAGAGAGGAGAGGAAAGAGAAAGAAGAAGAAAGAAAAAGAGGAAAAAGAAGAAAAAGCTTAGATCTGGACGAACCGTTACCCCGATTTGATCGAAACTTTGGGAGGAATTCACCTCGGCGTGATCTACACTTGTACCATGTCAGATTAGTCGGTTCGTCACTTTTTGGATGGTAACTAGCTTCGACCTTTTCTTTGTATATCCGAGCTTGTAGCTCGACGTTCGTTGGTGTACCGAGTTTGTAACTCGAGGTTGCATGCTCTCTTGTCGGCGTAATATTTTCAGTGTATTTTGGGTTGTTGTTACATCGAGACGTTCTCGGGAGGTGTTGTCCGTTGTATCCGTTGAACTTGGTTATAGTGGACTGTTTCCTTGGATCGGAAGAGCAATCCCGTGATTTTTCCCGTTTTGGGTTTTCCACGTTAAACGTTGGCGTGTTATTTTCGTTTTCGTTGTTAGTTGATTGCCGTTATTTTTGTTCGTGATTTCGACAACCCCAACAAAGTAGTATCAGAGAGTTGCGTTGTGGTGCCATGTTCGAAGTCATGGAGGGCAATTCTAATCAGATGGTTATGTTGAATGGCTCGAACTATCATATTTGGAAAGAAAAACTGGAGGATCGTTTGTATGTGAAAGATTACTATTCGCCGGTGTTTGAGTTGGAAAAGCCGCAAGATAAAAGCAACAAGGAATGGGAATTGACCCATCGCCAGGTTTGCGACTTTATTCGACAATGGGTCGACGATAACGTTCTCAACCACATAAGCGACGAGAAACATGCAAGGACCTTATGGAGCAAGCTTGAGCAGTTTTACGCTCGAAAGACTGAGAACAACAAGCTTTTTCCTGATCACTTGAATATATTCCAAGGAATTGTTAATCAGCTAGCTGGAATGGGAATCAAGTTCGACGAGGAAGTACAGGGTTTGTGTCTTTTTGGTACATTGCCAGACTCATGGGAGACATCCATGATGTCATTGTCTAATTCTACTCAAATGGAATTTGTTTGATGGAATTGGTTAAAAGCAGCGTGCTAAACGAAGAGATGAAAAGAAAGTCGTAGGGTTCATCTATGCAGGCCGGTGTCCTAGTCACAGAGAATAGGAGGAGAAGCAAGAGTCAGGGTCCAGAGGTCCAGGTTATCGAAGCAGAAGTAAGAGCAAGTCTGGGAAGTATGCTAGAGGTGTTGTATTTTTTTTTCTCGTGTGCGTGTGTGTTGTATGTTTTTTTACATAATAATAACTATATACATGGACATGGGTCAGCCCAACTATGGGCCGGACCCAATAAACTCCCCTCCGGTTCATACGGTGGGCTCAAGCAAGCATGCTTTCCGCCGACAGGTCTTGAGCTTCTCTTTCGGCAAAATCTTCGTCAACATATCTGATCCGTATTAGTATGTACCTTTACCGATACAACTACTTTGACTCAAGCACATCTCGAATCCAACGGTATCTGACGTCGATATGCTTGGATCTCGAATGGAATGACGAGTTCTTGGAGAGGTGGATAGCACTCTGACTATCACTGTTGACGACATACTTGTCCTGTCGTAGCCTAAGTTCTTCGAGAAACGTCTTCATCCACAAAGCTTCTTTGCAACCCTCCGTAATTGCAATGTACTCGACTTCTTTGGTGGATAGCGCAACGCACTTCTGCAGCTTCGACTGCCATGACACAGCTCCCCCTGCAAAAGTCTTGGATCAAGCATAGAGATAAGGATCTAGCATAGGCTCTCCGCTGCCAAAACACAAACACGTCTTGGAAGTGCCTCTGAGATATCTCAATATCCACTTTATGGCTTCCCAGTGCTCTTTTCCAGGATTACAGAGAAATCGGCTAACGACACCAACGACATGTGCAATATCATGTCGAGTACAAACCATGGCATACATCAAACTACCAATCGCAGACTGATAAGGAACTCTGCTCATTTCGGCATTCTCTTTCTCACTTTTCGGGCATTTCTCAGATGACAATTTGAAATGACCTGCAAGTGGAGAACAAACAGCCTTGGCTTTACTCACGTGAAATCTCTCGAGAACCTTTTCAATGTAGTCTTCTTGAGATAACCATAGCTTCCAATTTTTCCTGTCACGAGAAATCTTCATGCCGAGAATTTTCTTTGCCGCTCCCAAGTCATTCGTCACAAAAAACTTGCTCAACTCTCTCTTCAACGCCTCAATCTAGCTAGTATCATGGCCGATGATCAACATGTCGTCACGTACAAGAGAAGAATAATAAAGTCGTCATCAGAGTACATCTTGACAAATACACAATGATCCGAAGAGGTTCTCGTGTACTCGTGACTGGTCATAAAAGAATCAAACTTCTTGTACTATTGACGTGGAGCTTGTTGCAGACCGCACAAACTCTTGTTTAACTTGCAAACAAGCTGCTCGTTTCCCTTGTCTTTGAATCCCTCGGGCTGCTCCATATAAATGTCTCTTCAAGGTCACCATGAAGAAATGCAGTTTTCACGTCAAGTTGCTCTATTTCAAGTTCAAGCGCGCCGCCAAACCAAGAGCAACTCGGATCGAGGACATCTTCACCACCGGTGAGAATATACCTTCAAAGTCAATGCCTTTCTTCTGACCGAAACCTTTCACGACCAACCGAGCTTTGTACCTTGGTCGCGAATTATTTTCTTCATTTTTCAATCGATAAATCCATCATTTTTTTAGAGCTTTCTTTCCTCGAGGTACATCTACCAAATCATAAGTGTGGTTATGATGGAGAGATCACATCTCTTCCACCATCTACTCATTCTTGTCGTCAACAGAAATTGCGTCTTGGTAATCCTAGGTTCTCCCACATTTGTTAGCATCACGTACTCATCTGAAGGATACCTCGTAGAGGAACGATGCTCCCTAGCAGATCTTCTCAACTGAGGTTCAATCGAAGATTCTTCGACAGCTTCATCAACAGGTTTCGCTGGCTCAACATCAACATCACCTGTAGGATTTTCATCGTTGCCAACACTGCTACACTCTAGAATATCTCCCCCTTGATAGGGATATGCTACACGTACAGGAGGTGGATCTAAATTAGGGAGATCACCGCTGGACTTTTTAGTCTACTTCTCTGACTGAATGTCTCGTATGCACTGATCTTCAATAAACACAGCATCGCGGCTTCTGATAAGCTTCTTCTGCGCGGGATCATAGAACCTGTATCCGAACGCATCTAGCCCATAGCCGATGAATATACACGGTCTGGTCTCCACATCAAGCTTTGATCGTTCGTCTTTCGGGATGTATACAAAGGCCTTGCACCCAAACACGCACATGTAGTCATACGAGACTTCCTTTCCCGATCAAATCTTATCTGGTGCCTCAAATCTCCAAGGAACACAAGATGTGAGATTTAAACATGGACAACTGTATTTAACGCCTCACCCCATAAAGAATTCGACATTGCGAATGCGATAGCAAACACCTCATTCTCTCGATCAGTGTTCTGTTAATCCTCTCAGCTAAGCCATTTAACTGAGGTGTCTTCGGAATCGTCTTTTGATGTCGAATACCGTATTTCTTGCAATACTCAACAAAAGGACCACAATATTTACCTCCGTTGTCCGACCGAATACTGAGATTTTTGTTGGTCTGGCTCTCCACCAAAGCGTGAAATTGCTTGAAAACATCTAACACTTGATCTTTGGACTTCATAGTATAAGCCCAGATCTTCCTCGAATGATCATCTACAAAAGTGACAAAATACACAGCACCACCAAGTGTTCTTGTTTTCAAAGGACCACAAAAATCGGAGTGAATTATATCGAGTGTACCTGATTTCGGCGAGTGACTGATGTTCTTGAACGCGACTCGGGTCAGCCAAGCAATGATCACATCTTCGTAACGAAGGATTCTTCATGCCAGATAGAAGATTTTTCTTGGCTGTATAAGCAGTCCCTTTTCGCTCATGTGGATGAGTCTATTATGCCAAAGCTCTGTCGCGCCACTATCGTCTACTGCATTAACAGTAGAATATGCAATCTTTGCTTGTGTCACATAAAGCTGAGATGGCATCTTCTCTCCTTTCGCCACTATCAATGAGCCTTTAGTGAGCTTCCATTTTCCATCTCCAAAGTGGCTGTGAAAACCTTCGTCGTCGAGCTTCCCAGTGGACATCAAACTCATACGAAGCTCTGGAACATGCTTCACGGCCTTCAAAATCAATAAATTGCCGTTCTCCGTCTGCAAGCGCACGTCTCCAATACCGATGGCTCTAGCAATACCATCGTTTCACATAATAACTCGTCCAAAATCACTAGAGGTATATGACGTGAAGAAATCTCGTCGCGGTGTAGCATGTATCGTAGCACCGCTATCGATCATCCAACTAGTCTCATGACTAGCAAGATTAACAACATCGTCGTCGTGCACAACAAAGAAATCTGCCGTGACTGCGGTTACCTTGTCAACCTTATCAGCATCTGCTTTCTGATGATCTCGACTCTTCGCATTCTTGTTCTCTCTCAGGAACTTCCGACAAACTCTTTTAATGTGCCCCTTCTTGCCACAATAATGACATTCGATGCTAGCATACTTCCCAAACTTGCTATTACTTCTGCTTCGATCACCCGGGCCTCGACTCTTGCTCCTCCCCCTATTCTCTGTGACTAGGACATCAGCATGCGTAGATGAACCCTGCGACTTTCTTCTCATCTCTTCATTGAGCACGCTGCTTTTAACCAATTCTATCGAATAAATCCCATTTGGAGCAGAATTAGACAATGACATCCTGAATGTCTCCCATGAGTCTGGCAATGTACCAAGAAGCCACAGACCATATACTTCATCGTCGAACTTGATTCCCATTCCAGCTAGCTGATTAACGTTGGAATATATTCAAGTGATCAGTCATGTTGCTCCCTTCTAGATACTTCAAACTCATCATCTGCTTTATCTGAAAAAGTTTTTTGTTCCCAGTCTTTTGAGCGTATAATTGCTCAAGCTTGCTCCTTAAGGTCCTTTCATATTTCTCATGGCTTATGTGGTTGAGAACGTTATCGTCGACCCACTGTCGAATAAAGCCGCAAACCTGACGATGGATCAATTCCCATTCCTTGTCGCTTTTATCTTGCGGCTCTCCAACTCGAACACCGGCGAATAGTAATCTTTCACATACAAAAGATCCTACATCTTTCCTTTCCAAATATGGTAGTTCGAGCCGTTCAAAGGAAAATATCTTAATATCTTATGAGGAACTTGACTGCCATTCCCCTCATTAGTTGCCCATCTTGATTCATTACAAACCGGGCATTTGTCTTTCTGTTTGTTTTCTTTATAAAACAATGCACAGTCATTCTTGCAAGCTTCAATTTCTTCATAGCCAAGTCCTAACTCATGAAGAATCTTTTTAGCACCATAAAGAGACGATGGAAGTGTATCACCCTCTGGTAATATCTCCTTCAAAAACTCTAACAACATATTAAAACTTTTGTTGCTCCATTTCCCCAAAACTTTTATATGTAGTAACTTGACAATCACTGATAGCAACGATTTCTTGCAACCCGGGTACAATTCACGCTTAGCATCTCTTAACATATTTTTATAACTTCCATCAAAGTCATCATTTGATTGCTCATATCCACCAATTTCATCCAACATCTCATCTAAATCATCATCTAAATCAGGCATCCTATCGTCCACCCGATTGCTAGCATGATCATTATCTGCATCATCATCGCTATGATCTATATGCACTCTTTCCCCATGTAACACCCATTCAGGATAATTATATGTGAACCCGTTAGTGTGCAAATCACGTTTCACCTCGTCAAGAGTTTTATACCTTGTATTGTGGCAAACACGGCAAGGACATGGAATCACACCGTTACGCGTCTTCATATTCTTTTTCGCAAAATCAAGGAATGATTCAACTCCTTTAATATATGATTCCGAAAATGTGTTTGTCTCTTTCGTCCAACTCTTATCCATCGCTCCGTACCTACGGATTCGTTATCCATATCAAGTATTATTATAAAATTTTAATAAACATATGACTAATGAGTTTCAATCACGAGACAACAAAATAGAAAATAGATGCAAATGATGTCAAACAGAATCTAATGTGGCATATCAAACCATCACGCAAGCTCCATTAAATTCCCAACTCAGCAATATGAAATTATACACCAACAACGCAATCTGAACATAACCATGGAAGTATCCTTTGGTAGTAGGGATTCCTCGGGCGGGCTAAAGGATCCCCTTGATACAAGGGATCTATTCCCCCTAAATCAATATCAATCTCAATTGCGATTTTGAGAAGCAAGAAATCGCAATATCCAAATATATTTCTGCATGATTTTGGGGTTATAAAGGCCAAGCATCGAGATTACAGGCTAAGTAGGCGTGTTACCTTATGTTGTCGTCGGAGTTTGGGTTGGTGCGGCCAGATTTATAGCTCGGAGAGGGAGAATTGGGTTGCAGTGAGTTCTTCAGTGAGCATGGCTTATTTTATTCAGCGGAGTTCTCGGCAATTGCTTTTCTTCCACAGCTTAATGATTGAGAATATTATTATAATTGAATAATTTAATTAATATTTTCATTTTATGTGAAGATTATTCTTTTGTCACATGAAATTTATCTAATATTAGGAAAATTATTAGTTTTATGTGAGGATTTTATCTATCACATTATATCGTAGTTTTCGTGAGGAAGTGTACCAATATTATATGACAAAATTACTTTTTCCTCACATATGATATATTCACTTATGAGGAAAAAAAAATTCATCACATTATATAAAGTTTTCGTGAGGAAAAGTTATTTCATCATATAATCTAATTTTATGTGATGAATTTTGATGTTCTCACAAAAAATTGGTCACATAAGATAACATTTTTTGTAGTGGTAGCTTTCCAGCTAACTGCACAACCTCCAATAGAAAATACATAACCAGTAAGAGATCATCGGTTATCGAGATCACCTGCGTAGTCTGAATCGACGAAGCCAACGAGAGTATCACTATTTCTGCCAAACTCCAAACAAAAGCTTAGAGTACTCTTCAAGTATCTGAGAATCCACTTCACTGCTTGCCAGTGTTCTTTCCCTGGATTAGCCATATACCTGCTAACAACACTAACAGCCTGTGAAATATCAGGACGTGTACATACCATTGCATACATAATACTGCCGACTGCACTCGAGTAGGGAACTCGTGCCATGTACGCTTCTTCCTCATCTGATGTGGTGACTGAGCAGCGCTTAGCCTAAAATGGCTAGCAAGAGGAGTGCTGACTGGTTTGGCATCTTTCATGCCAAATCTCTCCAAAACCTTTTTGAGATAACTTTCCTAGGTCAGGTGCAACTTACCGGCTCCTCTATCACGTCTAATCTCCATACCAAGAATCTTCTTAGCTGCTTCCAAATCTTTCATCTCAAATTCACCATTCAATAAGGCCTTCAACTGGTGAATTTCTGCAAGATTCTTAGCCGCAATGAGCATGTCATCAACTTATAACAATAGTAAATGAACGAACTGTCATTTAACTTCCGGAAGTAAACACAATTATCATACTTGCTCCTGGAGAAACCATGACCCAACATGAAAGAATCAAACCGTTTATACCACTGTCTTGGAGACTGCTTTAATCCGTATAAGGATTTCTTCAGTAAACAAACTTGGTCTTCCTTGCCTTCAACTATGAAGCCTTCAGGTTGCTTCATATAAATCTGTTCATCTAAATCGCCATGTAAGAACGCTGTCTTGACGTCAAGCTGTTCTAACTCCAAATCATACATGGCAACGAATGCAAGTAATACACGAATAGAGCTATGTCTAACGACATGTGAGAATACATCATTAAAATCTACACCTTGTACCTGACTATAACCTTTCGCGACTAATCGTGCATTATACCTTGCATCGTCAGAACCAGATATACCTTCTTTCTTCTTGAAGACCCACTTACATCCGACTATTTTCTTTTTCTTCGGCGGCGGCACAAGAATCCAAGTACCATTCTTGTGCAGAGACTCCATTTCTTCATTCATCGCTACCAGCCACTTATCAGAATTATCATCGCTTATTGCCTCCGAATAGGTAGAAGGTTCGCCGCCTCCGCCTGTTTCTTGCGCCACTGATAAAGCGTACGAAACTAAATTTGCATACCGCTGTGGTAGTCGAATCTCTCGTCTCTCCCTATCTCTGGCTATAGAGTATTCCTGTACGGTACTTTCATCTTCAACAGGATCTGAATCTGGTTCTGGCTCGTCCTCTTGATCCGTTGAACTCGTAGCAGGGTCATCTGAAGGATTTTTGTTGATCTCAAGCTCCACCTTGCTGTGTACACTATCCTTCTTTTCTTGATTAGAAGAACTAATTTACTCTTTCGTAGGATGTAACATAAAAGACTCGTCAAAAGTAACATCTCTGCTAATTATAAATTTGGGTGACTTGGGATCAGGATTATATAGTTTATATCCTTTCACCCCTGAAGTGTAACCGAGAAAAATACATTTCTTAGCTCTAGGCTCTAACTTTCCCGCGTTTACGTACATATAAGCTGGGCACCCAAATATTCTTAAGTTGGAATAATCAGCAGGAGTACCTCACCATACTTCCTCAGGAGTCTTGAAGTTGATCGGTGAACACGGTGAGCGGTTGACAATATAACATGCTGCGGCGATAGCTTCACCCAAAAAATCATTTGTCAACCCAGCGTTAGAGATCATACATCGAGCTCTCTCTAAATGCGTCCAATTCATGCGCTCGGCAACTCCATTTTGTTGAGGCGTCATTCGAACAGTGTGATGTCGAGCAATACCTTCATTTCTGCAGAACTCATTGAATTTGCTTCCGCAAAATTCTAAGCCATTATCTGTCCGCAACCGCTTAATATGTTTTTTGTCTGCTTTTCAATCAAAGCTTTCCATTGTTTAAACGTTAGGAAAACATCACTCTTCTGTTTAAGAAAATAGACCCACACTTTCCTCGAAAAATCATCGATGAAAGTTAACATGTATCTTCCCACTTCTTGCGAGTTATGGTCGGGCCCCGCTGTAATTTTATCATCTATTACAATTTACAAATATCGCGCCGAACATCGAAGGCGAAGTATCTGTGATGGAAGAATTAGCAACTAGAAGGTTCACACTGCCCAACAGGTTTTGGACATAAACTGTAATCTTGGTTGATTTTGGGATTCCTGGGCAAGCTGTTAGAAATGGGGACACTGAGAGCTGGGAAATAAATGTTTGGGATCAATATCGAGATGGTGATCAATAATACGATTGAAGCAGATTTATTAGCCATTGCTACTCAAGGGTGGGGGTTATATATAGGGTGTTTTTGGATGCAGAGAAAATCGTTGTTGATGTGTTGGCAACTTCTCTTATGATGACGTTATTCATCATAAATCGGCCATGCAGATATGTAGATATATAGGTAGTTTGGCGAGATATAATTACATCTAAATTGAGGGGTCATATATTCTAAGTTATGTATATTCGATGTAGAAATTTATCTAATACGAACCCTATACAACTGGTATATACGGCCCGAGTCTGTTTTACGAATAACCAGTAACCACCAATGGTATGGGTTGTGAATGTGCAGTTCGGTTCTCGAGCAAAGATCGCCTATAGAGATATATTGGACGTGTTTATACTTTTTCATTTTGATTATTAAGCAAATATTAAATGAAATATATATAGATGAAGGTCTCACTCGAGAAAGTTTGCTCCCTTAACGGATTACTTGTTAATGAGGCAAACACCATCTGACGTCCCTTGAATATTGAATCAATTAATTAAGTGTGTTTGGTTGGGGTATTAAGGAGGATTAGAGGGGTTAGGAATAATTAATGTAGCGTTTGGTAGGAAGGTTTATTTAAAGGTGTAGTTAAGACCCACTTAATACCTCATTAAGTATTAGCTAAAAGCTACCTCTCCCCCTATCTTTAGCTATTCCCGGGCATTCAAGACAAAATTACTCTTTATTTATTAAATATTCAATTCAAAATACATGTTTGTAATTGAGTTTAATTAAACTTAAAACCATCCAAAATTATCTACCAAATTCATCCGAAATCCATATTTAAATTCATCAACCAAACACCTTAAAAATCATACCCTCCTTTATTTAAACCCAACTGAAGTAAATTCAATATTAAATCACACATTATGAATATGACGTTTTGTCGTCACTTATTGATTCCTCCACACTCAGAGAATGTGATTAAACTTGGAAAATAGAATTAGTCTTTATTATAATATTTTGGACCTCAAAATTACGTGTAGATACCAGGGTTTTCACAAATAAGTGATGTTATCGTATTGGATTTGGTGTTATGTAGAATTCCAATCTTCAAGCTACTGCATATAGGGTGGTGTTATTAAATAATAATTGATCGTATTGTTGTCAGTTTATCATCGGCTGCGTCTATCACTATCAGAGCAAAGTTCGAAAGTGAAGCAGGCGTGTAATCGAAGATTGAAGAAGTGAGAAGTAATCCTCTAACTCCAACTTTAAACAACTTGATGGTTCATTTCCAAGTAGACTATATGGACTTCGCCATCTTCGCTGTATTTCTGTTGAGAATTCGGCGCCCAAAGATTCGAAACGCAATTAGCTATCGATTGTTTGCGTTCAACGTATCAATATTCATGATCTTGATTGTGTAAAGAATCGAAAATCGCAGCTAAATAAAACCAGAATAACACACAGAAATATGTGGTTCGGTCTCGACTTTCGACCTACTCCACGGACCAACCAAAGCTCTTTCTTCCAAACAACGAATTGGGATTACAATATGGTACCTTATTCACCAATTCTCTAGTTTACATCAAACCCTAACTCTAACTCTATCGAAAGATAAGATCGCTCGAAGTTGCCTACTTCACACTGCAAATCTGCTATTTAAAGAGCTGAGCAGAATAACGGCTTCAGCTTCTGCTTTCTTTTCGTACGCGCGCTGCACCTTACTAATAAAAGCGTGTAACACTTTTACTAGTTATAAACCATTCAATCTCAGCCTTTAGATCTTCATCTCTCCATATCAACGGCCCACATTCCAACTGACGAAATAATATGGCTTCATCACAGTCTTCTTCAGCTCTTCATAATCGATCTTTCATCATTTTCATTCTTGAGCTCATCTGAGACGGATTTGTGACTTTATACTCAACAATTTCATCACTCAATCAGATTGAAAAAAGGTCTTCATGTTTTCATTTACATTTTGTTTGATGCATAAATGAACTGAAATCAACGAGGCGTCCATTTAAATAAATCATATCAATAGTTCCCAAAACATGCATATAATTCCAATTTACTAAACAAGAGAAGTGAAACAACCATGTACCGTGATCATACAATACATACACAACAAGTACTGTAAATACCAAGCGGTGTTTATTATTGACCATATATATTAGGCATACATGAGCTTATTGTATATTATTGAGAATAGTTAATATAAAAATCCATCTTAAAAACGGTGTTACGTGTCGCTGGATCCGTCGTGATGATGTTCATAACTGCACGCCCGCGAGCACATCGAAAAATTCCCGCCCCACCCACAACTGCCACTTCGCTGTTTTGCTGCCCAAAGGGATATCTTCCCAGGACACTGATCGTACTTCCATTATAGATACCCACCGTGAAATATAAATTAACATTCAAAAGAACTGCAGTTACTCTTAAATCACAAGTTGTAACGGTCCCTTGAGCTCTTCCCACTTCGGGGGAGTTATAGTCTGGCCCAGACGTCACTTTATCATCTGCTACATATATTACGCCAAACATTGAAGGCGAAGTTGCAGTGATGGAAGAACTAGCCACTGGAAAATCGGTTTGGTTCACACCGTTCAATATATCGTGGACTTAAACTGTAAACATGGCTGCTTTAGGGATTACTGGGCAAGCGGTTAAAATCGGGGACACGGAGAGCTGGGAAAGAACGCTTGGCATCGATATCGAGATTGTGATCAGCAAGAGTATGAGAGAGAGGAAGATCGAATTAGGTTTGTTAGCCATTGGAGATCAAAAGTGGCGTTAGTTTTAATTATTATGGGATGATGATATTCTTTGAGAACTTTGTTGTGTGATTTGGGTTTGGGACAAGGGTGGGTTATATAGGGTTTTGAATGCAAGAGAAGATCGTCATTGTATTGACAACTTGTGTTGCGTTGCGATGACGTTTTTTATAAATAGGCATGCATATAATAGATATATTGATGATGTTTATAGATGTATACGTATGATGACGTTATTTGTAAATATACCAATGCATATTAGTTGGGTGATATACTGATGCAACCTAAGTTGAGGGGGTTATTAAGCGGACTTTCGCTTTTCCTGTTCGTATAAAAAATACGAACCCGTTATTATATGGTCATAAGAGCATCTCCACCCGAACTGGAAAACAAAAAAAAAAATCATAAATTTACTCCAACCGATACCCAAAACCAAACTCAAAATGGGATTTTTAATTTTCCTCACTTAAAAACGCATGTTTGCGTTCTGTTTGGTTAACATGCGATGCAACTTTTTAAATTGCACTGAAGTCCTTCCTTCTCTCTTTTACGTATATTTGTAATTGTATCAGGAAAAGCTGCCGAAGGCTGATCAAGAAAATAGACAAGACCCGTTCAAGATTAACTAGCCCTAAAGGCGCTACCTCCCCTCCGACGACTCCGTTGCCTCTCGCCGTCGAGGACCTCATCCACTGAAGAATTCTGTAATTTCGAGCTTGAGCTCGTTTCTTGTAATTCTGTTTGTAATCTTGAAGAAGAAAGAGAGCTCGATTCTAATTTTCTAATTTCATACTCAAAGTAAAAATTACACTATTCTCGCGGGAATCTACACTTTATAAAATACATCATACATGGGCCTTAGTAAACTCGAGCCCAATAACAAAGATAAACCATAGCCCATTAATTGAATAAAGAACGGCTATCTTGATAAAAAACAGAGTGAAGAGCAGAACAGAGTAACTCCAATCTGTGCCAAAGCTTGTTATGCTCAGTTCTGCATATTTCTCAATACTCCCCGTCAAGCATGGTGTTCATATAGATTAAGCACACCGTACTTGTCGAGGAGATAGCAGAACTGATCCCTTCTTAATGGTTTGGTTAGCAAATCCCCTGGTTGTTCTGAAGAAGGCATATAATCTGCTCGAATGGTTCCATCTTCTATTTTGTCCCGTATGAAGTGACAATCTACTTCTATGTGCTTACTCCTCTCATGGAAAACTGGATTTGCCGCAAGCTGCAGAGCCGATTTAGTGTCTGACCATACCTGTACAGGACACAGATTACCAATTTTAAGATCTTTTAGCAAGCCAAGTAACCATGTCACCTCAGAAGTAACCAGGGCTAATGATCTATATTCTGCCTCTACCGAGCTTTTGGCAACTATGGTCTGCTGCTTCGACTTCCATGATAGTAGTGATTCTCCAAGCTTGATTAGATAACTAGACAGTGATCTTTTTGTATTCTGGCAGGCAGCCCAATCTGCATCACAGAAAACACTAAGACTTAGATTACTTTTAGCAGATAATATCAAGCCGAGCCCTGGTTTTCCTTTTAGATATCTCAGCACCCTATGTGCCGCATCAAGATGCATCTGCCTTGGCTTGTGCATGAATTGACTAAGCACCTGCACATCATACGTTATATCAGGTCTGGTAATGCACAAATACAACAGTTTTCCTATTAACCTTTGGAAGCCAAACACATCTTCGAGGACCGGATCATTTTGGCTGATCTTTTCTCTAACAGCCCTGCTATTCTCCTCTATTGGAGTATGAGCAGGCTTGCATCCTGTCATACCAGTTTCACTTAACAGATCAAGCACATATTTCCTTTGATTTAGATGAATTCCTTCCTTGGATCTTGCTACCTCAATACCAAGGAAGAATTTCATCTCCCCAAGATCTCTTATAAGGAACATTTTCTTAAGATAATCCTTGCATTCATTAATTGATGATAGATCAATTCCTGTTATATGCATATCATCAACATATACTAATAGAGCAATAAGTTTGTCCTTAACCTGCCTGGTAAATAGAGAGTAATCGTGCTTAGACTGGATAAAGCCAAACTTACAAATGACCTCCACAAATTTGTGGTTCCATTGTCTTGAAGCTTGCTTCAATCCATATAGTGGCTTTTCTAGTTTGCATACCTGCTGTTTCCCTTCACCTGCAATGTTAAATCCTGGAGGAACTGCCATATAGACTTCCTCATTTAGGTTTCCTTGAAGAAAGGCATTAGTGACGTCCATTTGAAATAAAAACCAATTGAAAATTGCAGCCAGAGAAAGTACAGCCTGGATTGTGACATGTTTTACTACAGGTGAGAAAGTGTCATAATAGTCTATTCCTTCCATTTGTGAATATCCTTTAACTACTAGTCTAGCCTTATACCGTTCTACCTCTCCATCTGATCTATACTTAATGGTGTAGACCCATTTACATCCTATGACAGTTTTACCTTGGGGAGGTTTATCAACTAGTTCCAAGTTTTATTTTGTTCTAATGCTTTTATCTCAGAATTCATTGCTTCTATCTACCTTTTATCTCCCTTAGCCTCCTCATATGACTTAGGAATGTAATCCTTTGCAATAGCAGCTAAATATACTTTGTAACCAGGTGTAATCCTATCATATTGGACCAAATCTAATAAAGGATATTGGTCATATTGATTTCTGGCATATATGGAGATACAGTCATTATGCCAATAGGGTGGTTTAGTAACTCTACCTGATTTTCTTACCCCTGACGTAGTATTCTGATCTGCAGCCAATTCTGGAGCATGGTCTACAACCAAGTCTGGAGCAGGTTCCTTTGCTTCTGTGTTTCGGGTATAGTCTCACCAGGTATGACATTCTGATGTTGGTCTGTATTATTGTCTGGCTGCTGATAAGGTAGAACCAGCTCATCATAGAAAGCTTGCTTATCATGTGATGGAAACTTCTCCCTTTCAAGGTTAGTAGCATTTATAGCAAAAGGAAATGTATCCTCAAAAAATATCACCTCTCTAGATATTATAAAATTCTCAGAATCTAAATCAAGCAATTTGTACCCTTCCCCGTCGTAAGATCGAGATTTGGCATGTCCGAGGGATGAACGTACATCGGATTGTTGAATTGCACAACTCCTGCAGTTTCTCTTGTGTTCGAGGAATTCTGAGCGTTGTCTTCAGTCGCCATTTGATTGATAAGATTCTTCAGCTTGGCTCTGATACCATGAAGAATTCTGTATTTTCGAGCTTGAGCTCGTTTCTTGTAATTCTGTTTGTAATCTTGAAGAAGAAAGAGAGCTCGATTCTAATTTTCTAATTTCATACTCAAAGTGAAAATTACACTATTCTCGCGGGAATCTACACTTTATATAATACATCATACATGGGCCTTAGTAAACTCGAGCCCAATAACTAAGATAAACCAATAGCCCATTAATTGAATAAAGAACGGCTATCTTGATAAAAAACAGAGTGAAGAGCATAACAGAGTAATTCCAATCAGTGCCAAAGCTTGTTATGCTCAGTTCTGCATATTTCTCAATATCCACCGCGCCGTTGCTCAAGTCGAGAGGCTCAAGCTCAGCGGCGGCTCCCTGCCGAGTTATCCGAAACCACACAACGTAGCTCCACCGAGAGATCTCCAGCAGGCAGCTGAACCCTTGGAAGAAGAAAGGGGTATTTTGGGACAAAAGCAGGCATAGCTGTGCGATTCTTCTTGGCTGATGGATATGGGGAAGTCTAGATTTTGCGAAGACGATGACAATGGCGAGTTTAGAGAGAGAGAAGCGAGCATGTGGTTGCGGCCATTTTAGCTCGATTTTTCTTTTTCTTCTTTTTTTTTTGGATTTTATTTTCACTATTCAAAAATAGTATTGTATATATCGTAAAAATCTTTTTGATGCCACATTCAGAACCATATTAGAAAGATCATATTATAGGAACAATTTACAATATATATATATATATATATATCATTTAATTGTAGTCCATTTAACCTTATTAATTTTTAATCTAAAATGGCATTTGTAGTCTAATTTGTAAAATTGTAAAATATGTGATTAGTATTGAAATTTGTAAAAATTGGTGCCGAAGTGAATTTTACAAAATAGTCTATTGAGTTTGAGAATGAGTTGATCGGTTGGATAAGAATTACTGCATTTTGAGTTTGAAAATGTGTTTGAGTTTGAGAATGCGTTTCTCGGTTGGAGATGGTCTAATCTGTTACTACGATTAACTAACGGCTAAAGGTGTAGGGTTGTTAATGTGCGGTTCTGATCTGTCATAAAACGGTCAAAGTAAATATCTATCACATATAGATATTGGAGGTTTTTATCTGTCTTAATCTTCGATTAATGGACATTTTTAAATTAAATATATAAAATATATATATGAAGATCACTCGAGAAATTTTTCTCCCCAAAATTTAACTACTTCACCAATGGGGCAAAGTATTGTGATGCTTTTTTCATTAACTCATATAGTATGTCTATGAGTTGAATATTAACTGAATCGTATATTGATATTAATTCGAGAGTTTAAAAACGGAAGTGTAAATTCAAGAGTAAATGGCAAAAATGGTGTTTGAACTATACCACAGTTTCCTTGTTGGTACTCAAACTTTTAAATGTGCCGTTTTGATTCTTAAACTTTGCAAAACCTGACAAATTTGGTTCTTTGACCTAAAGAACAGGTAAAAGAACCAAAATGGAAATATTTTGCAAAGTTCAGGAACCAAAACGGCACAAATTTAATTTACAAAATATAATATTCAGTTTCGATCACTACAATAATTATTTTTAATTTTTCTTCCACGAGGCTTACCAACACAATCACACCAACAACAATTAAAATGTTTTTACATATTTTTAACTTATTTTTTTAAGAGGCATAATATGGTGTAATTGTGTTGAAATATTTTTTAAACAAAAAAATTAAAATCTCATAGTAATCGAATATTAAGTTTCGATCACCACAATAATTTCTTTCGATTTTTTTTTACAACATACCAACACAATCACACCAACAACAATTAAATTTTTTTACACACTTTTTAACTTCTTTGTTTTTTCAAGAGGCATATTACGGTGTAATTGTGTTGAGATACTTTTTAAAATTAAAAAATTAAAAATTAAAATCTCGTAGTAATCAAATATTAAGTTTCGATCACCACAATAATTTCTTTAGATCTTTTTTTGACGAGGCATACCAACACAATCACACCAACAACTAAATTTTTTTTACACACTTTTTAACATCTTTGTTTTTCAAGAGACATATTACGGTGTAATTGTATTGAGATACTTAATAAATTAAAAAATTAAAAATTCTCCTAGTAGTCGAATATATTAAGTTTCGATCAGCAATAATTCTTTCGATTTTTTTTTTGATGAGGCACCAACACAATCACACCAATAGCAATTAATGTTTTTACACAATTTTTAACTTCATTGTTTTTCAAGAGGCATACATAATTACGGTGTAATTGTGTTGAGATACTTTTTTTATAATTTCTTTTTTAAAAAATCTCGTAGTAATAGAATATGAATTTTATATATTTTACACAATATCATGTATATATATATATAAATAATTCTAATAGTTGGTACTTAAACTTTTAAATTGCCATTTTGGTTCCTAAACTTTGCAAAACTGTTCCTTTTGGTTCTTTTACCTGTTCTTTAGGTCAAGGAACCAAAATTGACAGGTTTTGGCTTTGCAAAGTTTAAGAACCAAAACGGCACATTTAAAAGTTCGAGCACCAACAGTGAAACTGTTGTATAGTTCAAGCACCATTTTTGCGGTTTACTCTAAATTCAATATTAAATCATATTATTAATTACGACGGTTTAATAAGTCGTCTGTTATGGTGACCTCGATGCCATCAAAAGAATAGTACCATCACATGGGTTTGTAAAAGTCCAAGAATGCATAAAAGAAATAAGAACGCGAGGACTCTTGCATGCCGCAACTTTATTAGTTTGTCAAATGCGTGCGCACACATATGACTTGGACTAAGTATGTTTACACACAAACGATCGATGGAAAGCTTAGCCTATAAATAGGCATGATGCGAAGGAAGGAAAAAATACCACATCTTCTCCGATCATTTGTATATCTAGCTTATTTCTCCTAGCGGTAAAACTGTTTTTGTATCACGTCAGTGTACGAGTCTGTAATCACTCCCCATAATAAAGAAGTTCTATCCTCCGGCCATGGACGTAGGTCATTCTAACCGAACCACGTAAATCTCGTGTTCACTGTCCAAATTTATTTTTCGTCTCTTTTAATTATGATCGTCATTTTTCGGGCAAATAAGTATCGGGGATTTCTGCACATCCTAACAAATTGGTATCAGAGCCAACCCGATTTATTTTTTAGCCATGATGACGATAACAAAATTTTCAATTAAAAGTTCGACAGAAATGTCAACTTTGCAATGTGGAGTCTCAAGATGGAGGTCATATTCATTCAAGACGGTTGTGAGATGGCGCTTGAAGGCGCAAAGAAGAAACCTACCGAAATGAAGGACGATCAATTTAATGATTTGGACAAGAAAGCCAGATCGCTATTACATTAAATCTCTCTTACGAGGTTTTACAAGAAGTTGCCACGGAGACGATGGCCATGGCTATGTGGGATGCATTAAAAGCGATCTACAGGAAGAAGACTCAGGAGAACCGGCTTTATTTAAAGCAGAAGCTATACAGTATGAAAATGACAGAAGGTACTTCTATTCTTTCGCATCTTGATAAATTTGATTCTATCATTATTTATTTGGCGAACGTAGAAGCTAAAGTGACGGATGAAGATCAGGCCATAATATTATTGTCACTTCCCTCGTCTTTAAAATATTTTCGTGACAGGATTATATATGGAAAAGACACAATATCATATTCTAGTGTCAAATCCGCGTTACAATCGAAAGAACAAATAGGATATTACGGGAGAAACAAGTGGTAGCCAGGCAGAAGGCCTGTTTGCACGGGGAAGACCAGAACGAAGAGACGCTGAAAGTAGCGGATCTAAAGAAAGGTCAAAATCCAGGTACAAAAATAAAGTCTGTAATTTTTGCAAGAAAAATGGTCACATCAAAACTGATTATTATAAATTAAAAAATAAGGAGAAAAATAATCAGCAATCTAATAAACCCACCGAAGCTAGTGTAGCTGCTGACGAGAGCGATGGAAATATTTTTGTATCAACTGTAAATATTATTAGGTCTGATAATGAATGGAACGTAGATTCCGATTGTTCTTACAACATAAGTCGCAGTAGAGATTGTTTTTCCACATATAAAAAATTCGATGGTGGATATGTTTTAATGGGAAATGATGCTCCGTGTAAAGTTGTTGGTAAAGGTACAGTTCAGATCAAGATGTTCGACGGAATCATTCGAACGCTCACTGAAGTCAGACACGTTCCAGATATGAAGTGAAATCTTAGCTCTTTAGGCACACTTGAATCTCAATGGTGCAGGTTCTCAGGTGACGGTGGAGTTTTGAAAATTGCCAGAGGTGCCCTTGTCGTGATGAAAGCTTGCAGTCTGGAAATTTATATATTTTGCAAGGAACTACTGTTACAGGTTCCGCTGCAATTTCGACATCCCCGGAGGTTGATAGCACGAGATTATGGCGTATGCGACTTGGACACATGGGAGAAAAAGACTTGATGATTTTAAGCAAGCAAGGCCTACTTTGCGGTCAAAGTACTGGCAGTGGACTTTTGCGAACACTGTATTTTTGGGAAGTAGAAACGAGTCAGCTTCAATTCGCCAGCAGTCCACATGACGAAAGGTACTTTGGACTATATTCATTCTGATGTATGGGGTCCTTCTCGTGTCCCGTCCAAAGGTGGTACATGATATATGTTGACTTTCATTGATAGTTTTTTAAGGAAAGTCTGGGTCTCTCTTCTTAAGCAGAAAAGTGACGTTTTCCTAACATTTAAATAATGGGAAACTTTGATTGAAAAGCAGAAACAGATCAAGTGGTTGCGGACAGATAATGGCTTAGAATTTTAAGCGAGTTCAACGAATTCTGCAGGAATGAAGGAATTACTCGACACACACTGTTCGAATGACGCCTCAACAAAATGGTGTTGCCGAGCGCATGAACCGAACGCTTCTAGAGAGAGCTCGATGTATGATCTCTAACGGTGGGTTGACAAATGATTTTTGGGCTGAAGCTATCGCCGCAACATGCTATATTGTCAACCGCTCACCGTGTTCACCGATCAATTTCAAGACTCCTGAGGAAGTATGGTCAGGTACTCCTGCTGATTATTCCAACTTAAGAATATTTGGGTACCCAGCTTATATGCACTTAAACGAAGGAAGTTAGAGCCTAGAGCTAATAAATGTATTTTTCTCGGTTACGCTTCAGGAAGGATAAAGACTACATAATCCTGATCCCAAGTCACCCAAATTTATAATTAGTAGAGATGTTACGTTTGAAGAGTCTTCTATGTTACATCCTTTAAAAGAGTCTACTAATTCTTCTAATCAAGAAAAAAGGATAGTGTACACAGCGAGGTGGAGCTCGGGATCAACAAAGATCCTTCAGATGACCCTGCTACGAGCTCAACAGATCAAGAGGAGGATCCCGAATCTGATTCAGATCCTTCTGAAGATGAAAGCACCGAGTAGAAATATTCTATAGCCAGAGATAGGGAGACGAGAGATTCGACTAGCACAACAATACGTGAATTTAGTTTCGTATGCTTTATAGTGGCGCAAGAAACGGAGGAGGCGAACATTCTATCTATTCGGAGGCAATAAGCGATGCTAATTCTGATAAGTGGCTGGTAGCTATGAATGAAGAATGGAGTCTCTGCACAAGAATGGTACTTGGATTCTTGTGCGCCGAAGAAAAAGAAAATAGTCGGATGTAAGTAGTCTTCAAGAAGAAAGAAGGTTTATCTGGGTCTGACAATGCAAGGTATAAGGCACGATTAGTCGCGAAAGGCTATAGTCAGGTATAAGGTGTTGATTTTAATGACGTATTCTCACATGTCGCTAGACATAGCTAAATTCGTGTAATACTTGCATTCATTGAAATGTATGAATAACAGCTTGACGTCAAGACGGCGTTCTTACATGGCGATTTAAATGAACAGATTTATATGAAGCAACCTGAAGACTTCGTAGTTGAAGGAAAAGAAGACCAAGTTTGTTTACTGAAGAAATCCTGATACGGATTAAAGCAGTCTCCAAGACAGTGCTATAAACGATTTGATTGTTTCATGTTGGGTCATGGTCTCTCCAGGAGCAAGTATGATAGTTGTGTTTACTTCCGGAAGTTAAATGATAGTTCGTTCATTTATCTATTGCTATATTTTGATGACGTGCTCATTGCGGCTAAGAATCTTGCAGAAATTCACCAGTTAAAGGCCTTATTGAATGGTGAATTTGAGATGAAAGCTTTGGGAGCAACTAAGAAGATTCTTGGTATTGAGATTAGACGTGATAGAGGAGCTGGTAAGTTACACCTGACCCAGGAAAGTTGCCTCAAGAACGTTTTGGAGAGATTAGGCATGAACGATGCCAAACCAGTCAGCACTCCTCTTGCTAGCCATTTTAGGCTAAGCGTTGCTCAGTCACCATCATCAGATGAGGAAGAAGGGTACATTGCACGAGTTCCTTACTCGAGTGCCGTTGGCAGTATTATGTATGCAATGGCATGTACACGTCCTGATATTCCACAGGCTGTTAGTGTTGTTAGCAGGTATATGGCTACCCAGGAAAAGAACACTGGCAAGAAGTGAAGTGGATTCTCAGATACTTGAAGGGTACTCTAAGCTTTTGTTTGGAGTTTGGCAGAAACAGTGATACTCTCGTTGGCTTCGTCGATTCAGACTACGCAGGTGATCTCGATAACCGACGATCTCTTACTGGTTATGTATTTTGTATTGGAGGTTGTGCAGTTAGCTGAAAAGATACTCTACAACATGTAGTGGCGTTGTACTGAAGCAGAATACATGGCCATTACTGACGCAATCAAGGAAGCTTTGTGGTTGAAATGGTTATTCAGCGAATTAACTCAGAATCAGGGAGTTATTACGATTTCCTGTGATAATCAAATTGCGATTTATTTGACTAAGGATTAGATGTATCACGAAAGGACTAAGCATATTGATGTCAGGTTTTTATTCGTGATATCATTGCAGATAAGAAGGTGTTTATCAAGAAGATTAACACGAAGGATAATCCTGCGGATTTGTTTACGAAGGCTCTTCCAGTTTTAAAGTTCAAGTATTGCTTGGACTTGATTGCTATTTCAGAAATGGTGAACTAGCCCGTCGGGGTTATGACCGGAGAAGACGAAGACAAAGGTATTACTAATCAAGGTGGAGTAATTTCGAATCTCGATCAAGGTGGAGATTTGTTATGGTGACCGCGATGCCATCAAAAGAATAGTACTATCACATGGGTTTGAGAAAGTCCAAGAATGCATAAAAGAAATAAGAACGCGAGGACTCTTTGTGCCGCAACTTTATTAGTTTGTCAAATGTGTGCGCACACATATGACTTGGACTAAGTATGTTTACACTCAAAACGATCGACGGAAAGCTTAGCCTATAGATAGGCATGATGCAGGAAAAAATACCCCAGATCTTCTGCGATCATTTATATATCTAGCTTATTTCTCCTAGCGATATAACTGTTTTTGTATCTCGTCAGTGTACGTGTCTGTAGTCACTCCACATACTAAAGAAGTTCTACTCTCCGGCCCGTGGACGTAGGTCATTCTGACCGAACCACGTAAATCTCGTGTTCACTGTCCAAATTTATTTTTCGTTTCTTTTATTTATTATCGTCATTTTTCGTGCAAATAATTATCGGGGATTTCCGCACATTCTAACATCGTCACTCCTCACCAACCATTGTATTACCAGCTGAAGGATAATCGAACCATCTCACTTACAAAAAAGATCTATCATCATGGAAACAGATAAAAAGATCTAGTTTTGGTTTACATCTCATGTATATATAATATGATGCTGTCGAAAATGGACCTACCGCGGAAAACAGCTAACGAGCCTTTTCTCGCCGTACTTCCCCGCGCGTCTCGGCCGGAAATTGCTGAAACAGGGTAAGTTATGGGGTCGTTTGCGCTCTTGTGTTGGTCAAGAGGGTATTTCCTTTCCGGGTGGTGTAAACAAAAGTATGCAGTGTAGTGTAAAAAATGGTAGAGTAACGGTGTATTCTCAGAAAAAACGTACCTGGCAATGAGGGGTTCTGACAGTATTTATAGCACCTTGGTGGGGTGTGCGCCCAGCCCTTGGCGGTTATCCCACGTTTGGCACCTCCAGGCGGTTTCTCCAGCTTTTTGCGCTTGTCCACCTGGATCGGGGCGGTTCTCCCACGTTGGGCTGATTATGTGCGTGAGGAAGGGGGACGCTATCACGTTCTCGGCCCGCGGCCTGACTTCCCCGAGGTTTCGGACCCCTCTGCCTGTGATTCCGCCTTCGGACGTCAAATACTGTTCTTGAAGGGACCTCGGGCCCTTCCCCCCTCGCGCCGAAATCTTGTTGACTATGCGGGTACTCGGGGAGGCCAGTGGTTGGAGTCACCCGAGGGGCGTCCCTGTCCAGTCGGGCTTGGGGGCTTTTCCAGAGGGGGCGTCCAGGGTCAGTTCGGGATCCCTTGCCTGAAGGGCGTTTCTTCCCTTCCGACGTGCTGCTTTGGGCCAGTTCGGGATACCTTGCCTGAAGGGCTACGCCTTGTGTCTTAGGCACAGTGCTATTGCCGGGACATTTTGATTGGCGGTGTGGGGTAGTTCAGTTCGTCCAGTCGAGTATTTTGTCGCATTAGGGGTGAAAACCGGGGGTAACATAATATAACACTTTAAGTTACGAATGTTAAGGTCCAGTATGATGCCCTAGCCGATCAAGAGTCCACAAATCCAACGAAGCTTATTGAGGCCCAAGTTTCGACAATCCATGGGTCTAATATGATATATTGTGACCAGAAGTAGATAGGTTTGGTAGAGCTATTTAAGCCTCCTTTTCAATGACGACACAAGTTGCATAGATTTGCATCTCCTCACCAATAATATATTCGATCGTTAGTGTTTTATCAGTTCAAACGGTTCATGAAACTCTGGAAGAAAATATAGGTTTTCTTCCCAATATATAAAAAGGGTCATTTCAAGAAACAATGGTTACAGAATAATACGTGCACCACCATCTTTATTAATTCAAAACAACATCACAGGCCATCAACGTAAAAATATAGGGAATCACATTTCCACACATGCCTATATATATTTAAGCAAAGAATTGATCAACATAAGTAGTGTAAATCGTTGCCTGAAATATAAATGTCGTCGCCGTACTATCAGTAGAATACAGCGTATCATTAACGTATCCACGAGCGCATCGAAACTTCCCCGTCCCCCCAACCACGGAAAGTTCCCGAGACACTACTTGAAAAGGGTTTCTTCCCATAATAATTAAAGTACTTCCATTGAACTCGCCTGCAGTGAAGTACACGTTGCTCCCAAGCTCAGAAAAAGCTGTTACCCTAAGATCTGAGCTAACCAAAGTCCCTTGCGCTCTTCCCAATTCTTGAGAGGGCCTACTGTCAACTTAACGTCAGTGACATAAACTAGGCCGAACTGAGTAGGCGAAGTTGCTGTTATCGAAGATCGAGCAACCTCGTACACTGATTGGTTCGGGCCAGAAAACGCCGCATGGATGTAGACTTCGATCTTTGTTGACTTTTGTGGACCTAAGCACGCTTGTATGAAATGATTGGGAACCTCTGCGATTGAACGTGGGATCGAAATGATGAAGGATAGGGTTAGTAGGGTGAGAGTCGCAAGAATTGTGGCTGCTGCCATTGATTGAAGATTAGTTTGTAGGTTGATGAGCGAATAATATTTCAGGCACTTGCTGTGGTTGAGATGTATGGATCGGTTTTAGTTAGAAAATGTGATATATGTTCGAATAGTTTGTTACGTGCAAGAAAAAGACGTTGACCTTCACTATTCTTTTTATTTTTGGGTAATAGTAAGTTGATGTGATTTACGGGAACTATAAGAAAAGGCTGAATATTGTTTCAAGTAATGGGGATGACTGAGGTGCGAAAATAAAATAAAATAAAATAGTGGGTTACATGCAAGTTTCTGTTGGTTGACTTTGACCGAGATCCTTGCTTCTCGCTAAGGTAGTAAGACTACTAAATGAATAGATAACAAGTAATTTGCAAAACAGTCCTCCATGTTTGAACTCGTATCAATGTAACCCCGGTAAAGAGACGTGTTTGTTTCGGAGTTGGTTTGTTACTAGATTAATGACGCGAGGGGACAGTAGTAGATCTATATTGTTCGCATTCGGGGGCCCGCATAAAGGTCAATTTGCAATGTAAATTATTCAAATTTATTTTTTTTACTATTATTCTGCCATTACCTCAAGAGTCAAGACGAAAACTCAATCCTATGATCGACGCCACATGGCCGAAACGAAATAAAATGTTTCTTACTATAACCCTTTTTCATATTGACTAAATGCGTGCGAATATTCGATAAAACCACTCAAAAGTTTAATTATTTATATATCGTCTAGTAGGTAGCCAATTCAAAGAGCATTGATTAGACTTTCTATGAAAAGATAAACATTCAAAGCAATTGGAAGTAGATTATGCTTGTCTTGGAAATAAAATTAAAATATAATATACTCCATACATACCTTTTTAGGTAAATTGGTGATTTAATATGATATAGATATAGCCCTCAGATGAATTTCATGGATACGAAATCTAGCAAATAACGTGGTAACAAAATAAAGCTAGCAACAATCGTGGTCTCTGATAAAACTTGAAGGAAAAGTTTAACTTATCTCATTGATGTAAAGAAGATGATACATATATACAGATCAAATGAGTAATTATCTCCTTGATTGATTTCCCTATTTACTCTAATTGATATTACTATTTACTCTAATTGATATACAACAATATTTACCATATATATAAATATACGCTAACACCCCCCTCAAGTTGGAGCATGAGGATTCCGAATGCCCAACTTGCCAAGAATAGAATCAAATTGGCGTTTGCCCAAAGCCTTGGTGAAGATATCCGCCAACTGATAATGCGTAGGTACATGACTAGCAGATATCAAACTCGTGACAAGCGCATCACGCACAAAGTGACAATCTATCTCAATATGCTTCGTGCGCTTGTGAAAAACTGGATTAGCAGCAATGTGTAGAGCTGTCTGACTGTCGCTGAAAACTCGCATGGGCTGAGAATGAACAAGCTACCGTGAGAGGCCTTTCAACCACTTTAACTCGCACGTGAGAGTTGCCATAGCACAATACTCTGCCTCAGCGGAAGAACGAGCTACCGTGTGTTGTTTCTTTGTCCTCCAAGAGATCGGAGAAGTACCCAACTGGACTAACCAACCGGTGAGAGATCGTCTGGTGATGGGACAACTAGCCCAGTCGGAATCACACCATCCATACAATTGTAAATCACTGTCAGCTCGTAACAAGATTCCTTGGCCTGCCGTACCCTTCAGATAGCGAACAACGCGAAGAGCAGCCTCCCAGTGAGCTTCCATGGGATTTTGCATAAATTGGGCAAGCATGTGAACGCCAAATCTGGACGAGTGACTGCCAAATAAATCAATCGACCAATCAGACGACGATAACGATCTGGATTAGAAAATTGCCGATAGGTAGCAAGCGAAAGACTGTGGTTCTGTTCAATAGGACTTTTGGCAGGCTTAGCACCTAACAAGCCCACCTCAGAGACAAGATCTAAGGCGTACTTGCGTTGACACAAGAAAAGTCCAGTGGCATTGCGAGCCACTTCGATCCCCAGAAAATACTTCATGACGCCATGATCCTTCATATGAAAGCTGGAACTCAAATATTCATTAAAGCGAGAAATAGCCGAAGAATCATTGCCAGATATAACCAAGTCATGAACATAGACCAACACATTAAGGTGCACTCCACCACGATGACGGGTGAACAAAGAGTAATCAGAATAAGACTGAACAAACCCATAGTGCTTCAAGGCAGTGGCTAACTTGGCAAACCAACAACAAGGAGCCTGTTTCAAGCCATAGAGCGAACGTCGTAACCGACAAACTTTCCCAGCCTCAGAAGACCAACCAGGAGGAAATTTCATATAACTTCCTCGTCGAGATCACCATGCAAGAAAGCGTTATGAACATCCATCTGATGAAGCTCCCGATTCTTAGCAACGGCAACAGCCAAAAACAATCTCACCATGACCATCTTTGCAACAGGTGCAAAGGTCTCTTTGTAATCAATTCCTTCAACTTGATTGTTGCGCAACACAACCAGTCAAGCTTTGTAGCGTTCAACCGAACCATCAGAGCGATGCTTGATTTTAAAAATCCACTTACACCCAATTGCTTTCTTTCCAGGTGGAAGAGAAGAGACATCCCACGTACGATTTTTCTCTAGAGCATCAACCTCCTGTTGCATCGCCTCTTGCCACCGACTATCCTGAACAGCTTCAACAAAAGAACAAGGTTCGGTAGCCGAGGACACCGCTGCTAAGAACATCTTATGTGCCGATGAGAATCTTTCACAGTTAACATAATGTCTCAGAGGATAAGGCGTACCTGAGGACGACGATGTCGCGGGAGAAGCAGTGATAGCGGCCGAAGGGTTAACAGTTTCTGTCACAAAGCCAGTATACCGACTGTTTGGATATTTAATACGGTGCCCACGACCCAACTGTTCCACATGAGGTGGAACTGAAGGCCCCAGTACAGGCTCAGAAGAAGACTCATGAGGAGGAGATGGTGGAGGGGAAAGTGAGGACTCAACTACGGGTGAAGTAGGAACAACAGACAAAGGAGTGACTTCCTCATCATCCTCAACAGGTGGCAACCACTCAGGAGCAGAAGACGACCCAATAGTATGTTGGGATGAGGATGTCATGGAATAAGGAAACTCAGACTCAAAGAAAACCACATCCCGCAAAACCAAAAAATCACCCGTCTCAAGATCATAACTCTCCACCCTTTTTGGCTAATTGGGTAACCCACAAATACACACTTACGACTACGACTAGCAAACTTATCACCCCCCCTTGGATTGATTATATACATAGCACAAACACCCGAAAACCCTTAGATGATGAAAAGAAGGTGGTTTCCCATACAACATTTCAATCGGTGTTTTATTGTGAAGTATCGGGGTAGGAAGGCGATTGATAAGGTATACGGCAGTCAAGACACAATGACCCCAGAACTCCAACGGCAAATGAGCCTGAAAGCGTAAAGCCCGAGCCACGTTGAGAATGTGCTGGTGCTTCCGCTCAACACGCCCATTTTGCTGCGGAGTATTGACACACGAGGTTTCATGCACCATCCCATGGTTGCGAAAGTAAGCAGAAAGGGACATAAATTTGGAGCCATTGTCACTACAAACAACTTTAACCATTTTAGCAAACTGACGCTGAACAAAGGCGAAGAAATCTCGTAATTTGACGGAAACTTGAGATTTATCAGACGATAAATAAACCCAAACAGCACGGGAGTAATCATCAACGATGGTCAAAAAATAACGTTCCCCAGAAATTGTAGGAACACGATAAGGTCCCCAAACATCGCAATGAATTAAACGAAAAGGGTCAACAGACTTAGACTCACTAATAGGATATATATATCACGAGACTGTTTGGCACGGAGACAAACATCGCATGCCTTATTTGAAGACGGACACCTAGAAATAGACTCAACGCACGACAACTTTTCTAAAACACGAGATGATGGATCACCCAACCGACGATGCCACAAAGAAAAGGATTTCTCACCCTTGGACTGGATAGCTGAGACAGACACATCCCCTCGAAAGAAGTAAAGGCCACCACACTGCTCACCCGAACCAATCACCGTCCCTGAAGTGGGTCGTGGACGACACAAAATGTATTAGTAAAATTGGCAGTGCAATTCAACTGGTTTAACAACTGAAACAACGAAATGAGGCTGCATTCAGGCTGGGCACAAACAGAACATCACGCAACGTCACATGACTACTAAGAACCACAACGCCGGCTTTTTCAGCCATAGTAAGGGTGCCATTAGGGAGTTCCACAGGGCGGGGCTCAATGTTCTGAATATCAGTGAAGCACCCAAGAAAACCTGTCGTATGGTGAGTAGCTCCACAATCAAACATCCAATTACTAGATAAAACGTTACCAGACAACGATTCAGTGGAACCAGATTTTTGAGAATTCAGGTGATTGACGACAGAGGTCCATTGTTCACTAGTCAAACCCGTAATAGCCCGGTCACCATCACCAACAATGGTCGCATTGGCACGAACAAGACTGCCCGAACCAGTCGATTCACCCGAACCAGAAACGACTATCGAACCGACGTTGTTGGACTGACCAGTACTACGACCGCGACCACCTGATTTTCCACCACGCTTCCATCCTTGTGAAAAACCATTCTTGGAGTAGCATCTACTTTCCTCATGACCGGTCCTATGACAATAGCTACACAGAAGATTACGCCGTCCATCCGCTGCGCCCCGAGCGTCAACAGCTGCAGCAAAGGAAGATCCACCTCCGCCGGCGACTTGTGGAGCCTGACTTGACGCCTCCTGTGGAGCCGATGACCGCAAAGCTACAAAATGCACCGAATTTTGTGTGACAGAATCCGCGACATGAAGATCTTGGAGACGAACGCTTTCTTCTTGAACCATTTTTGCATAGACACGATCAATAGAAGGTAACGGTTCAAGCGACAAAATAGAGGACCGGGCAGTGCCATACAATGAAGCGTCCAAACCAAGCAAAAACTGATGTGTTTTTGCTTCTTCTCGAATCTGTTCAAACTCGAGAGGGAGGTTACATGTGCACAACCCACAACGACAAACAGGCTTCTTCTCGCAAGCCATTAACTCATCCCAGATTTTGTTGAGATTAGCATAGTACGCCGCAATCGAAAGACCGCGTTGCTTACACTCCGTAAGAGCACCTTTCAGCTGTTGGAGTTTGCTTCCATTAACAACAGAGAAACGCTGCTTCAAATGACGCCACAAATCACTAGACACATCCATATCAATAACAGAGGATCGAAGAGAAGACTCAATCGTGTTCATAATCCAAGACACAATCAAAGATTGATTAACCCACCAATCTGCGAGGAGGTCATCATCATCTTGCGGCTTAACAATGGAACCATCAACAAACCCAAATTTCTTTCTACTACGAAGAGCGCGCGTTATGCTACGAGCCCATTCATCATAGTTGGACTCACCTTTGAGTTGAACATGCGATTAACAAACCGGGGTTGTCTGCAGCCGTGACATCGTAAGGAGTGAACGACTTGCGGGTGCTATAATCCTCGACGGAAACGTTCGAAGTGGAGCTGTCATCTGCCATGGAACTGACGGCCTGAGATCAACCAACAAACCGAAAGATCGAACTATATCGAACCGAGGGTTGTCTCTGATACCATGATAAAACTTGAAGGAAAAGTTTAACTTATCTCATTGATGTAAAGAAGATGATACATATATACAGATCAAAGGAGTAATTATCTCCTTGATTGATTTCCCTATTTACTCTAATTGATATCACTATTTACTCTAATTTATATACAACAATATTTACCATATATATAAATATACGCTAACAGTCTCACACACCAAAACACACACACTACATAGACTCGATCAAATAATCCACATAAGTAGTATAAACCGTAGCCATAAATAAAGGTGTCCCCATAATACTAATACACAGTATCGTTAACATATCCACGAGCACATCGAAACATTCCCGTCCCACCAACTACCAATTACCTAGACACCAACTTATAAGGGTTTCTTCCCATAACAATAACAGAACTTCCATTGAATTGCCCAGCAGTGAAGTACACGGTGCTCTTCGACAAACGCGTTCTCCCTAAGATCAGAGCTGACGAATATCCCTTGGGTTCTTCCCACTTCTTGAGAATTATAATCTGGGCCTTCTGTCAACTTAACGTCGTTGCCATAAACTAGGCCGAACTGAATAGGCGATTTGTGTGGATTGCTTTCCTTTTAATATCTTCCCAACCTCATTCTGTAACATGTTCAAGTTGGCCATTATTGCATGCAGATCAGTATGCTAATTTGCAGAAACATCAAGTGGATAGTCTGCGACGTTCATTGCTTGTCTCTTTTTTGACGGTAATCACTGATTTCTGGGGTATGTTATTCATCTTTCCTTTGTACTCATTCCACCAATCTGGCAGTCCATCATCAAAATGTGGTTCTTCACTCCATCATATTGTTCATTCAACCCAGCAAAAATTGCATTAGCCTATTTCTCCTTTCTTTCTGCTCAACACACAGCCTAGCATCACAACTGCATTGAACTGGTGGATCTATATAGCTAATTTCATCCAACACTTTTCAGTTTAGAAAAATAAAGGTCCAATGGTAGGTTCTCTTGAGTAATAGATACGATTTCTCTTTGCAGATTGAATCTGTGGACCGTTCGAAGTGCCATACCTAACCTTCAAAGCTTCCCAGAGCACCTTCACATTAGATGAGAAAGCATATCCAGCTGCGATTTCTTTAGTCATCGAGTTGAGGATCCATGAAATAACCATGAAGTTTACTTGTCCCCAGGCATCATGATTAGGATCATTACTAGCAGGTTCCTTCACTCGTCCATCAATGAATCCCAATTTCTTCTTCGCTCCCAAGGCTATCATCATCGCGTGACTCCAAGCTGCATAGTTACTACTGTTCAACAGATTTGTGACTCAAATCATACCAGGTGAGTCAGAACCGTGAAGATACAGATTAATTTCATCTGTTCTTCGATTTCCAGTTGAAGACGAATTAACAATTGGAGGTGATTCGCCAGTATTCTCCATTTTCAGTACCAATTTGATAGAATCAGCAACAATTAGGTAGTAAACAGAATTGATTAATGGCTCTGATACCATGTTGTTTGGAATGCAGTGTACTGAACAATGCTCTATATTTTTTACTGTGTGCTTTCAGCGGATATATATATACAGCGAACTATAGCTACTTGATTAACAAACCAAAACAAAATATAGCTATAAATAAACAGCTGTCAAGCACTCTAGGTGTAGTCTTTGTTCTTGAGTCAGCTGCCACTCTGCAACTCCATCTTCAATATTCACTACAGGCGAAGTGTTCGTTATCGAGGATCGAGCGAGTTCGTACACCGTTTGGTTCTCACCAGAAAATTGTGGGTGGACGTAGACTTCGATCTTTGTTGACTTTTGTGGGCCTAAGCATGCGCGTAAGAAATGGTCGGGAACTTCTTCTGCGTTCGAAATGAAGGAAATGGATAGGGTTAGGGTTTGGGCTAGGGTTAGGTTTAGGAGGGTAAGAGTTGGACTTCCTGCCATTGATTGAAGCCTAGTTAGTTTGTCGATGGAAGATATTATATTTTCAGACACTTGAGTGTAGAGATTGTATGGGTCGTCGTCGGGTTTAGTTAAGAGAAATGATATTTATATGTGATCGAATATGTTTTGAGCGAGAAAGGACGACGTTGTCCTTGGTTGTTTTTTTGTATCTTATTTATAGCATGTTCATGCGATTAAGATCTTGATATATATAGAGAAGCATGGATAGTATTATTTTTTTTTCCTGTGGGAAATTGGGGATTAGGTGCGAATATAAAATAAAATGGGGGTTTACATGCAAATTGCCGATGGTTGACCTTGACCAACGCAAAACCGTGATTCTTAAGGCTCGCAACAAACTAATATCCTATTTAGCCACCACTACATCCTTGATGAATAGTATTTTCATGCGATTAAGTTATGGGATTTATAGAGAAGCATTGATAGTATTTTGTATGGGCGTAGTGGGGATTACATGCAAGTTGCCGATGGTAGACCTTGACCACCGTGATTCTTAAGATTCACAACTAACTAATATCCTAATTAGCCACTACGTAAATTGATGTATATTATGAAAAGAAATTTTCAAAACAGTTCTCCGACTTTTAACTCGGTCCCCCAACTTTGAATACGCACAATGTAAACCCCATCGTCTTTAGTAGATCAACATGTTCATATTCCGCCCACACAGAGGCCCATTTTTTTCGATGTTGATTAATCGATTTTTTAATAATATTTATCCATAAGCTAAGAATAATATACTATAATAGAAGATACTCCCCCGAGCTCGTGCAATGAGAATTTAATCCCAAGATCGTCTTCACTATTGGCAAGAAACGAAATAAGTATTGCTGTAATAATATTAAACCTTTTTTCTTTTGGACTAAGGCGTGCGAATATTCGATAAAAGCGCTCAAAAAGCGTAATTATTTATATATCGCCTAGAGATATGACAAGCATTTTGTCACATTTAAGTAGTCAATTCAACGAACATTGATTAGACTTTCTATGAAAAGATAACATTTAACAGCAACTCCAAAGTCATGACACTTCAACCTTGGGGTTCGTATTACTCAAATCAATTGTCCAAGCCTAGATTAAACGAGCTTGTAAGTTGTAATAGCAAAACGAGTTACTTGTTGGAAGGTGACCAATTTCCTATAAACCCTTAGAGGTATGCCCCGCCTGCCGTGTTTTTTTATTTTCTGAAGTTGCAAAGCCCCCTCTCTGAGGAAGACGATTAGGGCATGGAGTGAAGATGACTAGTGAGGGCTGGGCTTTTAAAAAGTTGGTTTGGGTCATGTATTTAATTGTTTTATCTTGGGCCATTATATGGTGTTTTTTCGGCCTCAAAGCAGTCTTTGGACTACTTTTGATCATATTTTTTTTGTTGAATATGTATAATTGGTTAATTACTTAATTATCAAAACAAAATACAAGAAGTTGGGTGCAAAACAGCGAGGGTTTTCTCTGATTTTTTTGTCCAAAGTCAGTGAGAAGAAACTATCCATTTATTGAATCATCGAATCATATTAGGGTTACGAAAATCACTGCTAGGTAATGTTCACAATTTTATTGAGAAAGGGAATATCGTCAATATTGAACCGAAGAATATATTGCAAGAGTTTCAGCGCATGAGGTCCCGTAGGATACAATTACCACCGCTTTGTCGTTCTCGTCAGTGGCGGAGTCACACTGTTAAATCACTAGGAAACTGGAAATTGGACCCGTACCCACTATTTTGTAGATTTTCAATGGGGTCCTTTCGCGATAATATTTTCAATTTTAGTCCTAATATAAATATTTTCACCCTAAGTATGAATAATTTTTTTCCCAGTGGGGTCCAGTGACCCAACTGGTTCTCGTGGTGTTCGGCTGGTCAAACTTAGTTTTAATAATCATAGCCACACTTTTTTAAATTAGTTTATCGAGAAATTTGAATTTACTATTTTGTTGCGATATGCTACAGTAATATCGAGCCCCTCCAGTATTGGATTCCTGGACCCGTCCCTGATTATAAGAACAACTCTTCGAAATTAGACCACAATGTCATTCTCCGGGCTTATTCAATCTAGGATAGCATTGAACTTTTTTCAAATTTGATTTATTCAATATGAGACAAAGTTCTTGCTTATGTGAATTCTTGAGGGTCATGTCATGTGCCATGTGTAGAGCCGGCAATATTATCCGCGGCCCGTGGGGCCGGCCCGCCCCGCCCAGCCAAAAGGGACGGGCGGGCTCCAATTTTTCAGGCTTCCCGCGCGGGCCGCTGGCTTCGGCGTGGTAGGGCGGGCCCGCCAATATTAAATATTATATATTAATTGACTAATATATATATTTATATATAAATTATATAATTTTTATATTTTTTGGTAAGATTTTGTAATTTATAAAATTAAAAGATAAATTAATTAATATTTTTTGAAGTTGAAATATATTAAATATATTTTTTTATTTATTTTTTTGATTTTCAGGTTTTTTTATTTTTAATTTATGCGGGCTACCCTGCCCCGCCCCGCCAGTGGGCGGTCTTTGGCGGGCTACGGACCGGCCCGCCCCGCCGGCCCGTTTTGACAGGTCTAGCCATGCGGCATGAGACATTAGGAATCAATTAGATACATATGCATAATGCCCAACTTGTACGACTTTTGTTCTCAATTTGGACCACTGCCTACCTTTTTATTTGTTCTTTGAATTCGGGAAATCTCCTGCAAAAATCATGTGTTGAATATTTATATGTTAAACTTCCTATTGTACTATATATTTATATATTTTGCTGTATGTCGATGGCCTAGTATCTATCTACGTATTATATCTATCTATCTGTCTACGTAGGCATGCGTTCCGATTTAGTTTCCCAATGCATGCGATGTTTCCCATTCATGTCTTGGAAACCGTCGCTTGTAACAGTTTGTCTTTCATCAAACTCCCAAAAATCATTCCATTTTTGTTGAGTTCACTTTTATAGATAGGATAAAATTATGTTTAGATTATTAATCACGTGCATTATCCAAGCATTATTCACTTTACCAGATAGAATCTCGGTATTATTTACATAATTATAAAAGTAACCTTTACTTCATCAATATATAAGTTTGAAAAAAAATTATTCTTATGAATATCGAAAAATATAAGATATGCATATCATTTTGATCACCATGTAACAAAGAATAAATTGGTGTTGTTTATTTATTTTTATCATATAAATCACATAAAATAAAGATGATTTCATAATATGGTGGAATAAGGATGTTATGGTCTTTTCCGACAATCAGATTGGATAAAATTATACTGGTCCAGCCAATGATACAAAATATGACGGGCTCGCTTGATTAGAACAACGAGCTTAAGTTTTATAGTGGGCTTTAACAGGTGGATGTAATTTATAATGAACGGTATTGAATCAGATATCCTGGTGGTTATCCTATTTTATCCATCATAGCGAACACGACCTTTATATTTACGTTGGGCTACATACAAAAGGTTGAACCATTGTTATAGGAAGTAAATTAAAATCAAGGATGATGCAATAAAAGCAATTAATAGTCTCGAAAATACTTGTAACAGAAATAATTCAATATTTATGTAATAACACGGTGGAAGTACAATCATGCATTGGGTAATCACTCAACCCGTTGAGAAATTTCGATCACTTAAGTCCCTGCAATAAAGTACAACGACCCTAATTATTTCAATAATATGCGAGGGTACATGTAGATGAAAGTAAAGCACATACGTAAGGTACAAGTCCTTAAAGCGAGTAAATGTAACATTAAGAAGACCTGTCGGCAATGAGGAAGCGATATACACCAGCACGTAGAAAACACCTTCAGTGCGTGTGAGCAACTCTCCGTTAATATACCCTTGTTTTTCTTCTTTGGGCTCCATGACAACTATTTTCCTCATCGTTAGTTGAATATAAAAGAGAAATGTACGCGTAACTCCCTAATCACAAACTATTAATCAACTAACTCCCCATTCCTATTCATTTATCATCAAACCCCCATTTTCAAACTTTTATATCACATAGCTACCTAATGGACGATTTTAGCCTTATAAAAACAACAATATTACCAAAAAACTTGTCAACACCCACGGACCCCCTACCCAAAATTTGTAGTACCAATATACATATTCTTGTAGTACCAATGTATAGATGTTCGTGGTACCATACCATGGTACCATTCCGTGAGATAATGTAGTATCATACGTAGGTTATTTGTAGTACCTTTTCCGTACCATTTGCTTAACTATCGCAACTCCTACCCTAAAATTGTACCCACGGACCCCTTACCCAAAACTTGTAGTACCAATATACGTATTTTTGTAGTATCAATGTATAGATATTCGTGGTACCATTCCGTGAGATAATGTAGTACCGTACGTAGTTATCTGTAGTACCTTTTCCGTACCATTTGCTTAACTATCGCAACTCCTATCCTAAAATTGTAGGACAAATATACATATATTTGTAGTACCAATATACAGATGTTCGTGGTACCGTATCGTAAGCTAGTGTGGTACCATGAGTAGGTTACTTGTAGTACCAATATCTTTGGCAACCGTCACGGACCAAAAATAATTTAGATGACCGAAAATTCCTTACCCAAACTTGAAGTACCAATATACGTATGGTTGTAGTACCAATGTATAGATGTTTGTGGTACCATCGTGATATAGTGCGTACCATACGTAGGTTACTCGTGGTATCTTTTTTCGGTACCGTGTGCTCAGCACAAGTAACCTACGTATGGTACCACACTAGCTCACGGTATGGTATCACGAACATCGATACACTGGTACTACAAACATACGTATATTGGTACTTCGTTTTGGTAACGATTTTTTCGACGCCATCCGAATTTTTTTGTCGTGACGGTTACCGTAGATATTGGTACTACAAGTAACCTAATCTTGGTACCACACTAGCATATAATACGGTACCACGAACATCTATATATTGGTACTACAAAAATCATCCATGGGCTCACGGGATGGTACGACGAATATCTATATGTTGGTACTACAACATACGTATATTGGTACTACAATTTTGGGTAAGGGTGGTCCGTGGGTGTTGATAGGGTTTTGGTACCACGAACATTTGTACATTGGTACTACAAAAATCGTCCATGGGCTCACGGGATGGTACGGCGAACATCTATATATTGGTACTACAAACATGCGTATATTGGTACTACAAGTTGGAGTGAGGGCGTGGAAATTAATAGGGGGCAAAATCGTCCATGAGGTACTACAAACATACGTATATTGGTACTACAAATATAGGGGTAAAATCGTCCATGGGGAGTTATGTGTAAAATTGTTTTGATTTAGGGAGCTTGTTAATAAATAATATGGAATGATGAGTTATTTATAAGAAAATAGGGGGAGGGGATTTAACTGAAGTTACCCCAAATCCCAATATAAAAAAAAATGATGATTAAATTTAATATTAAGTAGGTTTTCTAAGTGCATAGGCAAAGCATGGTTTGCGGGCCCCACACCACGCCACACGCCGTTGGCACGTCAACATCTGCCACCCTACTGTGAAATTTCCATCTTGTCCTATTTGGGTTACTATTATTACAAGACTACGTAACGGATCAATTAATGTCGTATATAAATAAATTTGGGAAGATTTCTGTTCAGCCCCAGTAAAATTTCCATTAAGCCGTCAGTCCCTGTCAGAAAATGGTTAAGTTTAAGGGACCTACTTTTTGTAAAAAACAGAGTAAAGGACCCAAAAATATACATTGACGAAAATACCCTTGCCCTTTTTTCCCAGCGGGAACTCGCGACATGCTGTTTTGGTCTTATATGAAGCGTTACTTTTACTTCTTTATTTGTTACACAGGTACAATATATTGTTACTATAGAAAATAGTAACGTTATTTTTCAACAATATTGTGTTACTTTTCTACTGCAAAACGTTATCAACAGAATTTTTTTCATTTAACGATCGAACTCATTTTTCTTACACTGAATCGATCAAGAAAAATTCGACTACTCCATCCAACCGATTCGACGTGTCATGTTGGATTCATTATGACTTGGACGACGCACGAGGTAGCTGCTTGTCTAATTAGGGTGCAAATTCGAGAACATAATGGTTAATCGAATCTTGATTTCGACATAAATTGCAAGTAATCGGTATAAATTCGATGTACCCATGAGAAATCGAGGTCTATTTTACCTTATTGAGTCAAAAAAGCCGATATTTATGCAGTTTTCATCTGCTTTTTAGTGTCGTTTGTGGTTTACGATATATTTCTCGCGGTGCATTTGCTTGAATGCAGAATGTGTTATTTTCGACGAATAAAGTGTTATTAAAGTTCATCGGTATGTTACTAATAAGTCATATATGGTTATTAAACATGAAACACTTGTTATTTTATTTTCTGTTACAAGTATTTCTTTTTTACACGATTTAGGGAAAATATAATATACGTTTCTTGCAACTAATCGATATAAATTCGAGGTACCCATGAGAAATTGAGGTCTATTTGACCTTTATGAGTCAATGACGACGTGATTAATGCACTTTTCATCTTGTTTTTAGTGTCGTTTGTGATTTTCGTTTTATTCCTTTCGATCCATTACTTGTATACAGACTGTGTTATTTACGACAAACAATGTGTTATTACCTCTCAGCGACATGTTACTTCTAAGTCAACATTTGTTATTAACCATAAAACATTTGTTATTTTTTGCTATGTTATAAGTATTTCTTCACGATTTAGAAAAAATATAATATACGTTTCTTGCAACTAATCGGTATAAATTCGAGGTACCCATGAGAAATTGAGGTCTATTTTACCTTATTGAGTCAATAACGACGTGATTTATGCAGTTTTCATCTGTTTTTTAGTGTCGTTTGTGATTTTCGTTCTTTTTATCCCGATTCATTATTTGCATACAGAATGTGTTATTTAAGACAAACAAGACGTTATTAACTTTCAGCGATGTATTATTTTTTAGTCAACATTTGTTATTACCCTGAAGACATCTGTTATTTTTGTGAGACTTATCAACATTCATATGAAATTGACGATAATTTCAACATATACGGTCATAGCATCTGCAATCTTAGCAATTTCTATGATTTGGGTTTATCACATATAATAATATCGATAGTTGCCTTGGTTAAACCCATTTACAAATTAATATTGCTTTCTCTGTTGCGGATCTCATGAGCGCGACGGTGTCGGGACTGAATCTTAAAATTTCGTCGACGCAAACAATTAAAATATATGTACAACGAAGCATGTTTCTAGTTGAAATTGAAGGTAACACACGTAGATTCGAGAGACCCAGAGCCTTAAAGTTTCTCGCGCCACCGTAGAGTTTCTGAACTGTTCGGCGTGATATTACAAAAAAAGTTCTGGACAGTTTAATGTGGTACCCTTAAGGGTTTAATTGTTACCAATAGAGTGTTATTTGTTATAAAATTGCCGTCTATGCACTAGGGTTTCTAGATAATTGGTTATCGTCTATGCGCTAGGGTTTTTGGGTAGTTTTTGGGGTTTAGGACTTACGGGTTCGAGATTAAGATTAAGGGTTTACGACATGAAATTTTGGGAGAACGATCCACGACTTGTGCAGGTATTTCTACAACCTTAAAAAAATTTTGGGGTTCGGGGTTTAGGTTTTAGGGTTTAGGGTTTCGGGCTTCGGATTTAGTGATTTGAGCTTAGTATTTTGTGTTTGTGGTCTATAAATGTTATTCGTACTTTAATGTTGATGTTTGAACATGTTCGTGGTGCAATTCATAATGTTATGTTCCATTGAAAGATGTAATAGTCTATGTTTTGTAATGGAGGACTATATATTTATATGTCTATTGAGATCAATATTCGTCTATTGACATCAAATTTCGCTTAATGTGTCTTTCAAACGAATGTGGTGATTAAACTTCATCAAATTATATATTTACATGAACATCCATATTAAACATCCAAAATAAAAGTGTATTTTTGTACGAATTAATCGAATTATTGGCGTGGTATTAAATAGCATTTATGAGGTATCAGTATTGATCAATGTGTTCTTAGTTGAGTTCGTGTTGTTTTTTCTTACCTAACATGTGTTATTGTTTCCAATTAATGTAGTACAATTTTGAGAAAGTCCTGTAAATATTCTCTGACAATTCTGTTAAATTCTCTGACGGTCCAGAACCTTCTAGAATATTCTCAATGAAGTGTCTTTTTTACATGTATATGTGTTATATTTGTTGGGTAAACTGTTACTCACTTAAAAAATGTTTTAGTCTTAGAGAAAGCTAAATTTTCTCAAAAAAATTCGTCATAGTAAGACCCATCTGAAATTGAGGACGGAAAAGCTTTATTCAGTCACGAACGCTGAGATTTATGCAGTTTTCATCTGTTTTTGAGTGTCGTTTGTGATTTTCGTTTTATCCCTTTCGATCCACTACTTGTATACAGAATGCGTTATTTACGACAAACAAGGCTTTATTATCTTTCAGCGATGTGTTACTTCTAAGTCAACATTTGTTATTAACCATAAGACATTTGTTATTTTTGGTTATGTTATAAGTATTTCTTTTTACACGATTTAGGGAAAATATAATATCCATTTCGTGCAACTAATCGGTATAAATTCTAGGTACCCATGAGAAATTGAGGTCTATTTTACCTTATTGAGTCAATAACGACGTGATTTATGCAGTTTTCATCTGTGTTTTAGTGTCGTTTGCGATTTTCGTTTTATTCCTTTCGATCCATTACTTGTATACGGACTGTGTTATTTACGACAAACAATGCGTTATTACCTTTCAGCGACGTGTTACTTCTAAGTCAAAATTTGTTATTAACCATAAGACATATATTATTTTTTGCTATGTTATAAGTATTTAGTTTTACACGATTTAGGAAAATATAATATCCGTTACTTGCAACTAATCGGTTTAAATTCAAGGTACCCATGAGAAATTGAGGTCTATTTTACCTTATTTAGTCAATAACGTGGAGATTTATGCAGTTTTCATCTGTTTTTTAGTGTCGTTGTGATTTTCGTTTTATCCATTTTGATCCATTACTTGTATACAGAATGTGTTATTTACGACAAAGCATGCGTTGTTATCTTTCAGCGTCGTGTTACTTCTAAGTCAACGTTTGTTATTAAGCATAAGACATTTGTTATTTTTGGCTATGTTATAAGTATTTCTTTTTACACGATTTAGGGAAAATATAATATCCGTTTCTTGCAACTAATCGGTATAAATTCGAGGTACCCATGAGAAATTGAGGCCTATTTTACCTTATTGAGTCAATAACGCGGAGATTTATGCAGTTTTCATTTGCTTTTTTACTGTCGTGATTTTCGTTTTATCCATTTCGATCCATTACTTGTATACAGAATGTGTTATTTACGACAAAGCATGCGTTATTACCTTTCAGCGTCGTGTTACTTCTAAGTCAACATTTGTTATTAAACATAAGACATTTGTTATTTTTTGCTATATTCGTTATTTCTGACGATTAAAGCTGCAAATTAGATATACAAATCATACCCACGATCAAATTAACAATAATTTCAACATATTAGGTCATAAATTTTGATATTTTCGGCTACAGTCTCAATGATGTCTGTTATTTGTATGTAGCAGTTTTTTTCTAGCTTCCATAGATCTTTTGAAGATTTTTTTCAATCTCAACGAATTTTGTTTATCATTTTCGGCTACGATATCAACGATTTCTGATGATTAAAGCTGCAAATTAGCAAAACAAATCGAGCTTCAAGTTATTTTAAAGAAGATTTGATCTTGCAGCGAAAATCGCTCGTCGGAGAAGACGATGGCAAAAGATTGTAAATTTCGCATCTGTTAGAGGGTATATATGTCATATCGCATAGTTTGGGTCTTTTACTCTAAGACTTTTGAAAAGTAGGTCCTTAACTCTTACTGAAATTTTATTGGGGCCTGAACCCTACTTAAACATGTTAACCGGGCCAACTCATAATTAACCCAATATATAATGTGAGAATCAAATTAGCATGATGACGACTACGTATTATCAAACATCAACTCAAATACAGTTGGGGATATAATAATTGCTGATAAATGATGTGTTAACTCTGATCTACCACTCTTTGACCAAAGAATGCCAAGTTACTAGGATTTATAAAAAAAAATATGAAATTTATGGTCTCATAGTGGACATGTATAAATATATATGTATGTACACATGATGGTTGTTGTAGGTGAGGTTGATTTGGTCACAAGCCTTTCAGACAGCTTTTCTCTTCTCATCTTCACTCTTTTTCGGATTATATTTCCTTCGACATAGCACCAAACTATCTAATTAAACAAGAACTGTTTGCTTTTCTCTTTTCAGCTCAATTTCTACCAAACTTAAAACCTACAGGACTAAAACCGTACTACAGTTTGAAAAAGATGGGATCTGTTCCAACGAATCAAGCTTATACCTCCTCCATATTTAGCAGTCCTTTACTTCATTAAACTCCTCACTGTAGTACATCTTTGTTCTCTTATACTACGCCTAACACGCTCATGGATTTTGGTGGGGTGGGCTTCGATAGCAGCGTACTGTGCTCCAACTCTAACAACAACAATGTCAGCTTTTCGTTGGACTGTAGTAATAATAGTTGGGATGAGAAAAATCAGTTGGATAAGTGGTTTGGATCTGGCCATTATTATTCAAAGCAAGGAAAGAGGAGCGCCGCCATGATTGAGGGTGGTGGTGGTGAAGAAGAAGATGTACTTTTCAGGGAATTTAAAGTGGCAAAGACTAGAGATCCCTCGACAGGTTTTGGTGACCAAATGCTTAAAAATCCTTTCTTGCAGAGATCTATTAATGTCGGCGAGGGCTGTAACCAGCAAATGCTCAGCTTCTCATCGACGGCATACTATCAGAATGCTTCAGGTGAGTGTATAGCCTTCTGTATTGCACGTAGTTGAAGCTGTAATGTGTTTAATTGAAAGGAAAACGCATATGTTCTTCATTCAGAAGCTTAGCGAGTTGTTATTTACTGAGGGTTGCAGATAATGTAATGGAATCTAACAGAGTGGATTTTTTTTTTCAGGGCTTTTGAGAAAAAAATGCTTTCTTTTTCAAACTGATTCTATCTCATTGTGTTTTATCTTCTTTTATGTTGTTAGATTCTTACTGTAGTATCCCCTCGAACTGTGATGTTGAAGTCCAGTTCTTTCCAAATCCTTAAATCTACAGACTAAACATTCTAGCTAGGAAGAATTTACTCAACTCTGTTTTCTTTCTTTCTTTGATGTCTGACTAAGCAGGTTTAAACGGAGCTAATAGTATGCAGCAGGGAATCCTATCAAGAATAAGAGCCCCTTTTACACCCTCGCAATGGATCGAATTAGAACACCAAGCCATGATCTACAATTACGTAACTGACAACATCCCTATACCTCTTCACCTTCTCAATCCCATTGGAAAAGCCTTCGAATCGGCCCCTTTCTCTTGCTACTCTTCCTTCAAATCCAATCCATGTGAGCACACCTTTGCTATTGTGTTGCATTGTCAATTCTTGAAATGAAACGACTTCTATTTTCCTCTTTTTTGCAGTATTGGGATGGGGTAGTGGGGCCCACAGCAACGATCCCGAGCCTGGACGCTGTAGGAGAACAGACGGTAAGAAGTGGCGGTGCTCGAAGGACGCTGTGGGCGATCACAAGTACTGCGAGCGGCACATGAACAGAGGCCACCGCCATCGTTCAAGAAAGCCTGTGGAAGAGGATGGTCGCCGCCAACCTTCTAACAGAAAACCAACCTTGTCTGAATCTTCACAAACATCGAAAGTCATCGGTGATTGTCTAGGCCTCCTCTCTCACCAGTATGTGCCCTTAATGCCCAACGCTAATAAGTGAGTTCAATTCTGCTCATCATATAGATAATAGATTAATATGAAGTTGTTAACGCCATCATCTATTTTGCTTGTTCTTGGACAGAAATATTTCAGACAAGGACGATTCAAAGGGGAAGGAGGCATCATCTTCGCCAGCAGCAGCCCATTCCGTAACCAAAGAAGTTCCCAATTACGACGCAGAATTTGGATTAGTCTTCTCTGATTCGTTACTCAACCCTCTAATAAACCTCCGCAGCCACGAGGAAGAAGATAAATCCAAGCACTTCCTACGTCAGTTCGTCGATGACTGGCCCAAAAACCTGAAACATGAACTGAAGGCCCACACGGCTTCTACGAAAGTGTCGCATGAACTGACGACTCCTATAATTAACGAGCAAAATCTGAACTGCGTTCGAGCGCCATGGGAAGCATCTTCCATAGGAGGCCCACTTGGAGAGGCATTGCATGCAAACAACAATGGCGAATGTAATGAGAACTTGGAACTGAGCTTCTGTCTCGATTTAATGGTGAAGAGCTGGGATCATCGCCACAGAAGTAATAACGACAATGGCAATGGATACTTGGCTTCGTCTTCTTCGTCGTCGCCAACCGGCGTGTGGCAAAGGCCCGAGCTTAATTATTCCGCGTCGAATAGTAGTGCGGGGAGTAGCCCGCGCGGGGAGAGCGGGAAAAACGCTCGATGCGAATAGGCTTTGTAATAAAGGGTCGATCTTTGCTGGTGGGAATATTATTATGTAGGTTTTGTACTCTTTTATGCAATACTATAATAATTACCTAATCGTTGCTATACTTGGTTTGGTAGTGTGTACTCGCAAGATGATTAAAGATTGGCCGAGAATCTATTATATTTTATGAATGGGGCTCTTGTCATATTCAAATAGGACCGTCGAAATCTTATTCGGGGTATTGCAAAATCTCTCCTTTTAAATGCTTTTAGTCCTTTTGGTGGACCAATACGCACATGCAAGGCAAGGACAAAGTTTTCAAATCTTGTGTAGGGAAGCCGTATGTATCGTATTGCGGTGAAATTAAAGACTATGATTTAAAGTTTAAATGTCACTTTCAAGATCGATTTAGATGTCGGACAACTCATATAATGAAATGAAACTAGCTAGAACATTGTCTTGGACCAAGTGATGATGACAAACGTCTATACATCCCTAAACTAATTATCAACTGCTTATTAATTAACAATATGGAAATAATGGAAATGGCGAAAAGAAAAGATGAAATAAATAAAAACCCTCATTTTTACACGACCATGCTTCAAACCCCGGCGTATCCGTGACGATGCATGGCATTAACATTTATATATACACATAAGGAAGTTATAGCATTCTCCTGGCTTTTAATTATCTCGTCGTCAAATATAAAAGATGATTAATAAATGAAATATGATGACGAGTGTTGGGCTGGTGATGATAATATAAGCTTCAAGCCGTTTAATTTCTGCGCTAGAAGAATGAATTCAGACAAAAGACGGTTCGAATCGGTTTGAAGCAAGAGGCAGTTACGAGAGAGCGTATATAACCGATTCTTGATTTCCCGGTTCTGTGATTTAAGCCGTTTCAGTTCATTCTCGAGATTCTCCAAGTGCATCTTCTTTCTCAAACGACAACGTTTTGCAGATTCACGATTGGACATCATACGATTCGATCTCTGCCGTTGATCGAGCCAGCGAGGCGACGAGCAATAAGTTGAGTTGTTATTAATGGGTTTCGGTTGTAATAGAGAAAGAAGTTCATTCACCTCATTGGGAGAGAGCGAATGTTCGAAATTAGTAGGCATCGTGATTTGGGACATTTTTTTCTTTGAAATTAATTTTTCTAATATATATTTTTTAACCTTTTTTTAGGAGGGTTTATGAGAGAGAGGTAAGAAGGAGAAAAGGGAGGGATGAATGTACGTGAGATGGGTATTTATGGAGTGAGATTAGAGAGGTAGTCCGACGAGTGGGTGGGATTTTCTTTTTCTCCTTTTTTTGAATTGATAAAGCAAAGAAGATTTATAATATATCTCTTGGAAAAGGAACGAAATAAAGATTATAAAGCTTTTCGGAAATAACACATGGCGTCGCTACGATGCCTAATATTAGATACGACCTTAGCTGTTTTAATCTTAGTAGTTAGCTCTTAAAAGGTGACAATATAGACAAGAATAGGTTAGGTTAGGATCATTGTTGGTTAACTTTTATTAAAAGTTAGTTAATTCATTGATTTATGAATATGATAATTAAGTAATTGCTTTACTTTACATAGACTGTTTACTGCAGTCGCATTTGATTCTTCATTGTCGGCGTTTAAAACACATTTCTTTCTTCCACCTAGTTGTAAGAAAGCATGTAGATGTAGCCTTATTTATATATATGACACGTGTATCTCCATACACGTACACACACATCCATTTTTGTGAATGGTTGAGAATTTGTTGACAAGTCAGGGTCTTGCTTTATTTATGTGGGGACTCTGCGTATAGAGCAAAGACGTTCAATTAGCTTAATGACGAAGAATCACAATAACATTATCCAAGTCACATATAATCATACAAAACGAAGGTGGAATTGTTCTATTTAAGAGCAAGTTAAAGGGGAGAGCATGTGGAATAACGTTCATCAAACTATTTATGTCGATTTGCATTCTTAACGAGAGTCGATATACAGGGTATGGATTATTAAATTAAAAGTGACATCTTTGTTATAATTGCAAATTATTAGACAAGTCCCCACGATGAGCTATGACTGTCGCCAATATAAAGAGCACATGGGAAGAAAAAGTATGGCAAAAGTGTGGAAAAAATAAGAATCCGTCAGTTGTACAGCTTTCCAACGTATAATGGAAAGAAACGACTGAAAATCAAACGGATAAGAGTTGAATTGTAGTAAATCTTGAAAATTAGATGTGGATAAAATTAGGGTTGAATTGAAAAATGAAAAGTTCTCGTTGGCTCTTGCCCCACCCACATCTATTACAACATTCGATCCTTCAAGAACATGACAACTTTACTTATCATCAAAATTGCTTGACAAGTTTGTAATCTCGAAACTCATTATCATCCCTTGATGGTCATCGATAAGCTTCTTACGATTAGCAGTAATGGACGCAGACCACTTCATTTGCATGAACCTTCTCTTCCTCCACGGGCCAATATGAACCCTTTGCTCTTCTGCAGATTTCTTAGCAGCATCGCATGCCAACCTAATGATGGCGTTCAAATGTTCGATCTTTCCTATGTACATTTCAGGCAAATGTCCGATGAATCGATTATACTCTTCGCTAGCTTTCGCCATTTTGAATTCTTCCTTGAATCCCACCTCGACCAAGAAAACAATCTGTTTTCTCCTCCCTTGGGTGGCCGCAATAACTTCAATGTACTCATGTTTTCCTAAACATAATAATAATAATCATATATATACACATATAAAAGTTGGATGTGGAATCTCATTAACCACCCCCATAAGCCAATCCCATGCGACACGTGAGCAATATTAGGTCAATGTGAGGGTGAAATTACCAACTGCCAGTCTGCCATTTGAATTATGTCCATATGGAGTCATGCTCCTATCGTTAACTCTTGGTATTCTTCCAAATAAATCTTCATTAAAGGAGACTAAGAGGCTTTGATCCCATCCAATAACGATAATTAGAAATGAATCGTCGTTCACAGTGGCTTATTCGACTTAAAGACTTTGCACCACAAAGAAATGGAATATTAATTGTCAGACTTCTTTTAATTCGAATCGAAAATAGGAGAGCTCGGGCCCTATTTCAGCTATAGTTCTCGTGCATCGCACGGGGCAAAACTAGTAATAATAATGGAGGGAATGCTATTATTACCAGCATCACTAAAGCTTTTTATTACAATGTGTACGTACCTCCTAGGGTTTTGCTTGCTTTTCGCCACTTAGAAGTGCGTAGAAATGCATTGAAACCTTTGCTTCGTAGGCGATCCACAGCTGAGGCACGAAAGCACTTGAAGCAATCTTTAGTTGAGGTCATGTCTGGACATTTACGAAAGCTCGTGTCTTTAGTTTTATCGACGTTTCTTCTAATTTGCTCTCGGATCTTCGAAAATGTTGAGTGGTATTCATCTAGAATTTCCTGAAAAAAAACTGAAATTAGTTTGATTTCGATCAAATCCCTTTTTGCTTAGAATTGACAAGAAATTCATGAATTATAGTAAGAATACTTTCTTGAAAGTGGGGCGGATTGGTTGCTGGGGTTTTCTCTTATTGGATTCATACATGTTGATTATATATTGCTGCATTGATCAATGGTAGTAATCTATTATGGATTCGATCAAAAAAGAAGGAAAAACTTGATGAATGATTATTACCTGGAGCAAAATCTCCTGAGATTCCCAGAAAAACCTCCTCCGTTTCTCATCATCTTCTACGACTTTTTTCAAGCGATGATCGAAACCATGCTGTTTATCTTCGTCAAAACATCGAAGAATCCCCTCGTTGAAGAAGCTGAATTCTTGATCATCCCAGTTCACGTCTTCTTCTTCGTCCTTATCGTAATAAGCATCTACAATCATCTGGTCTATATTGCGAATATAGAATCTCCCTTCATCTTTAACAACCTTAATGTTTTGGGATGTGATTACATCCAAACCCATGGTGTCCTACTGATCTAGAGAAAGGTTTCTTTTTCTTTTTTTTTCTTCGGCTTCGTAATGAGAGTTTTTGCGTGGAAATATATCTCATTTAATAATTGAGGGGTATCGGACAAGCACAAGGGTTTTTTGATCTAATCTAAAACTGTTCGTATGCAAATCTTTCTTCAACATCATCGCCATTCACCAATGCCTTCTTTTTTATTACTAAAAATAGCAAGACGTATCGATATGCTCTTCCTTGAATGATTTAGCGTAAATTAAGTCTCATGTCCAAAAACATGTTTTAAATTAGGCTTTAGGCTTATATCAAAAAATTAATAGTTTTCAGGACCCGATTTTTATGAAATTTAGAGATAAGAACGGGTCTTTTAAAAAAATGGCCCTTGACTCAGTCAATATTAAAACAATAGCATTGTTGACGTTTTTTTTTTGTCAATGGCCTTCATTTTAATTAACTGTTAACCATCTTCTTTAAACCCTCGTTAATTAACTAGAAATAAAAGAAAAAGAAAAATAAATATACATACACAATCTGTATATATATAAAAGGAACGAAACTCCATTTCAATGAGTGTAAATGCGTAATAATTACTACACCAACCCAGATCGATCCATCATTTCTTCTTCATCGTTTCTAAAAAAAACACAGCCTCATTTTCGTCACTAAGTCGAACTCGAAGTCTGCGAAATAAGTCTGGAAGGAAAAACCCAGCTCTAACTCTTTACAGTAAGTTTTTTCTTTTTGAATTACGAATTTTTACTCTCCAAATTACGTGATTTTGTCATTTATGTGATGTTTGGCCACGAGAATTTTGAATTTCCAGTCGGAAAGACGAAACTCGTGGTCATGTTGCATGGAACCCGCACATATATCCACAAGGGCCCCATGCATTAGATCTGGGACCCGCGCATGTTTACACGGTCCCCGCACGCTGGTGCAGGGGCCGCGCGCACTGGAGCACGGGCCGCGCGGGCTAGAGCACGGGACCCGGGCATCAGTTCAAGGGCCCCAGGCGCTGGCGTTGGGGTCCCGCACATCAGTGCAGTGCGCGCGCGCAATGGAGCACGGGTCCGCGCGCACTAGAGCACGGGACCCGGGCATCAGTTCAGGGTCCGCGCACGCTGGTGCCTGGATTCCGTGCATCAGTGCAGGGGGCGCGCGCACTGGAGTAGGGGTCCCGCGCATCAGTGCATGGGCCGTCCTAAGGCATGGGTCCCACGCACTAAGTCATGGGTCTCGCGCTCTAGAGCTTGGGTCCCATGCGCTGGTGCAGGAGTCCGTGCTTATATGTTAGGGTTTTCGATAGCTGTTAGGGGTTTGAAAGCTGTTAGGGCTTTAATTATGCCTAGAAATCACGTTAGCAAACACAACTATGGTTTTTGCAAACTATTGTTTTCGCGTTTTTGCAAACTATTGTTTTTGCAAACTAGGGTTTCGCAAACTATTGTTTTTGCAAACTATTGTTTTCGCAAACTAGGGTTTTGCAAACTACGGTTCTAATAAATTTTACTTCTATTGCAGGGGGTAATCATGACGATCACTAACATTGTGTTCCAAATCGAGGGTCAGTGGATAATTGGCGAGGACAATACCTCGAAGTGGTGTCCTCTTCCTACTCATAGATGGCAATCAATCTTGGTCGACGAGGAAACATGCACGTTAGATGACCTGAAGGATGAGATTGTGAAGGTTTTGTCGCTATGCAGCGAGAATTCTAAACTCACGTTAAGCTACATGCCTAGCGTAGTTTACGATTTCCCACGACCCATCTACATCGAGAATGACTACGGTATACGTGCATACTTTGGTTTTGGTGGTCCACAGTCTAGACCCGTGCTCCATGTTGAGGTTGCATCCTTTGTCAGTGTCACACCACCACAAGCTCATCTTAATGATGAATCGAATTTCAATGTCGGTCTAATAGAGCAGTGCGACGCAAATGAGGAAATCCACCCCGTGGAGTGTTACATGGGCGACACATCTAACTACCACTTTTCCGAATACGAGGGTTTCAAGAAGATCAAACCGGACCGTGGGAGAATCAAAATGAGAATGAAGATGATACGTTCGAACAACCTGAGGAACAGTATGCTTCGGAAAGTGATAATGACGATGTCACAATGGCGGAGCATAACTCCACATGCTGACGACGGCACGTATGGATTCGGGGATGGTTCAAGCCTGTTTGTTGGTCAGGAATTTCGGGACAAGAAGGAAGTCAAGGACGTGATCACTAAAGTCGCCCTTGATGCGTGTTTCGAGTTCAAATTGGTCCGGTCAAATAAAACCATCTACGTAGCGAAATGTGCAACCGAAGGATGCACATGGCGAGTACGAGCTGCACAGAACAATGACTCCCCTTTTTTCTCAATCAGAACGTACTGCGGCAAGCACACCTGCGGGGTTTCTCATCGTCGCCGTAGACATCGGCAAGGAAGTTCGTCAGTTGTATCACAAGTTCTGCTGGAACATTTCACCGGTCCTAAAGACATTCCGCCACCCAAGTCAATCATGTCGATGATGCAGAACAAGGGAGTAGATGTCTCGTACTACAAGGCTTGGAAAGGCAAGCAACTAACGTCGGACGAATTAGTTGGTAACAGGGACGATTGTTAAGGTTTACTTCCGGCATACTTGGATGCGTTGAGGCAAGCAAACATTGACAGCATCACGGATTGGGAGATGGACGAAGAAAGGAGATAGCCTACTTGGATACGGCGCATGCGTTAGGGGATTTGCATACATGAGGAAAGTCGTATCTATCGATGCAACTTTTTTGAAGGAAAAATATAAAGGAGTTTTGCTCATTGCTACGGCGCAAAATGGTGATTACCATCAATACCCACTCGCATGGGGTCTTGCTGACTCGGAGGGAACCGAATCTTGGACGTGCTTTCTCACTAGATTGAGTCGTTTCGTACTGGATAGTAACGAACTCGTCATTATTTCTGACCGAAACCACGGTATAAAGAATGTCGTCCCTGCTGTGTTTCCGAATTCATTTCATGGTTTCTGCGCATGGCACATTCAGTAAAATGTGAAGACGAAAACGGCGGACAAGGGTGCGTGCCCCATTTTCTGGCGGGTAGCGAATGCCTACACCAAGGCCGAGTGCGATGCACATTATAAAGCTCTAGGTAAAACATTCAAGTCGGCGGGTCGATATCTTGCCGAGATTGACATGGAACGGTGGACGAGGGCATATTGTCCTAAGTCGAGATATAACATCATGACGACCAATGGATCGGAGTCGATAAATGCGGCTCTACGCGCGGATAGAGAACTTCCAAAGGATTGTTGGGCTCATTCACCGATTAACATCATCTTGGTTCAGTAAGCATCGAAGAGCATGCGAAGCTTCTATCGCTGCGAATTCAACGTCGTTTACGCCGAAGGTCGAGTCGATCCTCCGCGATAATTTCATTGGGTCGCAAAGATTTCACGTATCGGAAGTTGGGCGTCTAACGTATAATGTATACGGGCACAACTTGAACGAGGTCGTCGATCTAGAGTTGCGTACGTGCACCTGTAAGATGCTGGACATCGACCGAATTCCTTGCCCACACGCTATTGCTGCTTGTGGTTATGCCAACGTCGGTGTGGGTTCACTAGGGCTGGGGAAATATACCGAAATACCGATATACCGTCCTTATCGTATCGTAACGTATCGAAAATATCGAAAATTTTGGTATACCGAAGTTTTTGGTAAGGTATGATACCGTACCGAAAATTTTCGGTACGGTAATGGTATGAAAATTTTAAAAATTAGGTATACCGATTATACCGAAATATCGAAATACGAAATTTTAAATATTATATATATTTATATACACACACATACATATATTATATTATTTCTAAAAAATATCAAATGGGTAAAAATATTATAAAGATCTTCATAAATTTATGTATCCCATAAATTATTAACTATACCCAACCATTTAAGATTATTGACGCCCACCATATTTTACTTATTATACCTAAGTCAAGTTACGTTTAATTTTGGCCTTTTTAATGTTTTTTTCTTCAGGATTTTGAAAGCGTGAAGATGTAATACAATTACTTTTTCACTAATTTTTTAAAACAATTTCATTTTAATTAATCTCTATATAAATTTGTATCTTGTAGTTATGTAAAGTTCTTTGTCTTAGTAATGAGACTGACTAAACATGTAAATTATTTAATGTTATTTTATGAATTAAAACTTTTTTATTTTGAAAATTTTGGTATTAATAATCCATCTTATTGGGCCTGAGGAGTTTGAATTGACTAAAAATTGGAAACAAACGAATTAACGAGTTATGAGACACGCATGGTTAAAAACACTCCGTGTTAATGGTATAGAAGGTATGATACCGATACCGTATCGAAATTTCGGTATGATACCGTATCGAAATTTAAGGTATACCGAAATTTTGGTATGGTATTGGTATGATTTTTTTCAATACCGAAATTTCGGTACGGTAAACGGTATCACGGTTTTGGTACGGTATACCGTACCGAACCACCCCTAGGGTTCACTAGTCGACCCTTACTACAGCTAGGGATGTTGGAAGTTAGCTTACGAAGGTACTATATGGCCGGTGTCTGAACACATTGAAAGAAGTGTTGAAGTGCTGCCACCTCCTCGCGAGAAACAACGTGGAAGACCACAGAAAAATAGGTTGCCTTCTGTTGGCGAATTTAGTAGGAGATAAAACCTCTAAATTTAGGGTTTTGTAATGTAATAGAACCTAGTTATTATTGTTATGAAATGAAAGTTTGTTTAGATTAGCGTAATTATGGTTTTATAATGTAAGAGTTATTATGTGATATTGTTTGAGGTACGTAAAATTAGGATTTTAAAATTAGGGTTTTAATGGGTGTGCGGGACCCGTGCTTATGCGCGAAGGACCCTTTCTTTCAAGCACGGGACCCATGCTCATGTGCGGGGACCTGTGCTTAATTGCTTGGTCCCTGCGCATAAGTTCGGTCCCGTGCGGAAATTAATTTCGTAAACCCTAATTGTAGTCAATTATTGGTCTTCTTTTTCAGACAAAGTTATTATTGAATTAATTATTGGTCAGTCAATTATTTGTCAATCAATTATAGGGCTGTTAAAAATTGACCCAACCCGCCAACCCGACACGAACCGCACCCGAAAATAGCAGGTTTGGGTTAGCATTTTTTACCTGTTTACGTAAATGGGTAAACCCGAACCCAACCCAGTTATTAAGTGGGTTAGGTTAGGGTTCGGATTTTCAACCCGAAATCAACCCGGAATCAACCTGAAATCAACCCATTTAACCCGAATAATATATATTATTAACATATTATTAATATAAATAAAATAAAAGGATTAATCCTAATTCTCTACCCACTCTCACGCTCACACATGATGTTTATAGAAAAAAATATTGCATTAGTTCTCCTCTTTTTGTTTAATTTGGATTTATAATTCTGAATTTTGTTTTTTTTCTTCTCTTTTTTAATTTTAAACGGGTTGGGGGGTTGGCGGGTTGGATTAGGGTTAAAGCAGGTTGGGTTTGGGTTTGATTTTTCAACCTGTTTAAGTAAACAGGTCAGGTCAGGGTTGAATTTTTCAACCCGTTTATTAAACGGGTTGAACCCGAAGGTTACCCAACCCGACCTGTTTACCACGCCTAGTCAATTATTGTCTAAAACATGTCAGCTTTGAGTGCAGGTGTCATAATGCCTTGTCAAGTCTGGTGTCCTTTTCAGTAATTATATATATACATATATATTTTGTACATCTTTAGAATAATTAACCATAACGGAATACTTGTCGAAAAAAAAATTTAATCTTGACCAAAAAATTACTCTTATGTCGTTAATGTACAGAAAAAAATTACACTATTTGGTTATTGTTTTCAATGTGAATTTGGTGAACTGGGTGAATGTCACAATCATTGAGCAAATTTACATAGCAACAACTTGCCTTATGTTGGTGACTTGGTTAGGATGGAACAATCGAAAACTCGTATCTTATACATGCAAAAAGACCATACTTTTGTTGGCTATGAAATTATATGACGTATTATGTTCGTATGGAGGCTGAATCGAACTTCAAAATTATTTAATATGGTGTAAAATTGCGAAAATAATCTCAGGGTCCCCGCACATGAGTGCTGTGGTCCGGGGCCCATGCTCATGGACCCGCGCAAGCTAATGCGCGTCGAATGCGCGGGACCCCTGCGATCATGCGAGGGACCCGTGAACTCACGCACGGGACCCGTGCTTATGTGCACGGACCCATGCTTAATTGCGCGGGACCGTGCGCATAAGTTTGGGACGATGTGCAGCATACCGAACCCGTGCGTTGAATAGTCTGTGCGTTGAGTTAACAATCATTTGTCAGTGTCATAATAGTCAACAATCATTGGTAAATTATCCGTGCGTTGAATAGTCAACAATCATTTGCCATTGTCATAATAGTCAACAATCATTTGTTAATCATTTGTAAATTATAATAAAATTGCTTGTCATGTCGTCACTAATGTCAATTCAGATCAATAATTTACACAAACGTAACCACAATCGTGAGGTTTTTCATAAAACTTATTTAAATAAAAATAAAAAATTGTAAGAAATTATTTAAACCATACAGGCCACTTAAATAAAATAAAAATTACGTTCAACTATTTTGGACCAAACCAAGAACCCCAGTCCTTACGGAAAATACAAATTGTAAAGAAATTTCCTAAAATCTACAATTTCCTGTTGTCTCAGATTGGAGACATCGTCACCTCGAAACATGAGGCTCATTGCCGCTCGCAACACATGTACGCCGCATTCTCCCCTGAAACGGTTACACACTTATACAGAAATCGTCGTAAAAAAATTTAATGAAATAATAACGAATGAAACTTACCTTCCTTGCTGTTTGGCGAACCTCGGATGACGCTCAACTTTTCATTTCTTAAATCGTGTCTTGATACATCCCATGAAGACCAATATCGCCGGGATTATTAATCGAAGTGGCAGCAATGCTTTGTTAAGGTTGCGCATGTCCTTGTCGCAAGACTTGTCGGAGTCGTATATCGTCATCGTCTTCTGCCTCCAATCAGCGACGCATAGCACCCAATGTGCTATCGTTTGCACGGGGAAGACGATGCAATCTGCGTTCATCCATGAGATCAACGGCCATCCATCCTGAAGTCCTTTCGCGTAATGGGACCATAACGAAAGCATCTCATTTACGACTTTCCCTTTGTCGAAGCCTTCGAGTTCGACACATGTCTTGAATGCGTAAGACATGTACGCAACATTCTTCGACGCAAATGAATAGGTCTTCTGCATGTCCAGGAACCCTCTCATTGCTTCATTCATATGCTGAAAAACCAAAACAACTTGGGTTTTACAATTATAGTTCATTGCAAAATTAATAGTTCAAGTCGCATACCATGTCATCGAGCCACCTCGTTGGCGTGTATAGATCCTCAAAGCATCCACGTCTATGCCTCTCGACAAGCACTCCTTGTACTCGTCGTCAGCCAAGGCCCGTATTTCTCTCTCTATGGCCCCCCACACCAGGATCTTCTTAGAAATATGGACGTCTACGGCCGATAGACTCGCTTTCATCTCACCGGTCGACGGAGGCTCAGTGAACGGCGACTGCAGCCACTTGGACGGATTCTTCTGCCGCCCTTCCGGGGTCACGTCGACCACACCTTTACCCCTATCAGCCACCGCCGACTGATCCGTAACCGCCGAATTTTGCAGCATCGACTGATCCAGTCGAGGCCCCTCCAAGTAGATGGGTCGACCTCATAAAATGTCTCGCTCTGCGCGCCGTATCCATCGTCCACTTGTTGCGATGGAACGTAATAATTCCGTGGATACTCATTTGCCGGCCATCCCCATCCGCTCGAACTGGGTGGATCCCGCCTCGCAAATTGCATCCACCCAGTCGAAGTCGCCTCGTCGTCTACGATACATATTAAATTGTAAGTTACGACGTGTATTAAATTTGAATTAGAGGTAAAGATAGTTACCGCAACGAGGCGCGTCGGTATGTATACGACCGGATAAATTCTTCCAATCATCCCGAAGCTCTTGCAACTGATACGCAACGTCGCCGATGCTTTCGCCCAGACCTTGTATCGAGTTGAACTGCTCCTCATAGAAGTCGGAGCGTCGATCGTAATCGTCTCGGAATTGCGCAAAGCAGTCTCGAAATTGCGAAAACTCGTTCTCGAGATGCTCGAACCGACCGCTAAGTGCGTCGAAGTCGCTGCTACACGTGTCAAGCCTTCTGCCAAATTCATCGAATCGTCGGTCCACGTGCCGTGCAAATTCGTCATACTGGTCCGACGATGGTCCATACCCGTGCGATGGCCCTGGCATTGGCGGCGACCTCGGCGGCGTATGGAAGTTGCCTCCATGCATGGACGGCGGCTCGTAGTCAGATTCCATGCCCCTCTCTTCGTCTTGCCGTGATCTGATAGAGAGCTGAGGGACGGACTCTGCTTCGTAATTGGGTTCGTTTGCCGCGTGATTGACACGTGGAGTCTGAATGAAAAGTGCGACAAGTAATAATTAAAACGAATACCTAATTACTATCACCGACGTGCGATAGGCAGTGGACCTATCGTTTGTAGTGCAGTAAAGTGAGTAAACGAGTATCGAACACAAGGAATAAATCAAGTACTAGTAGTGACCTATTGACTCGATATTTAGCCTAATAAAATACGCAAATTGTTTTATGACTTAACCTAACAGATTATATCTAACTCAACTAGAGATTCAAAGACGCTTAAAACCGATACGAAGCTTCAGATAATAAAGATGTGCTCGGGATTCGAATCCCGCTAGGTGCTATCGGCTAAGACACTAAAATCGATCCTACGTGATTTTGACTAGATCGCAGTAATTTTCCTAACCGCTCGCGAGTTTGCTGTCGCCCTAAACGCTCGCGAGGATCTAAAATTCAGTAATTACTAACGGCGAGGATCGATTATTTGCTTTCGCCCTATACTCGATTCCTATCTTCTACGAATGGCCTAAACGTTGTTTAGCTGTCGCCCTAAACGTTTTTCCATACGACTACTTTAACACATAGACATATTAAAGTAACGAAACAATTTCATAGAACGATAAATAGTCAAACACATAGTCACGATAATCATAAGTCTTAACTACGAAACATCCTAGCGTTCATCTAATCCCGAACACAAAGGGGAACTAGCTACGCATAATAGACGGGAAAACAACGAAAGAAATAAGGAATAAAGGCGAAGAATTCATATTCTTGATATCCGGATGATCTGCGATGGAAGCGTCGATGATTCTTCGTTCTTCGTTCAATTGGGCGTGATTTCGTCGATGATCCGTCTCTTGCGCTCCGGGACTCGAATCTGTGTTCTTTTGTGCTATTTTTCGTCTCTAGAGGGATTAGGGTTGATCTCTGGTCGGTTTCCCCCTTTCTGGGTCGAATTTGGACTTTTTATAGTGAAATTCGACATTGTCACGGCCTGGGACAAGATAGGTCACGGTCGTGACACTCTCTGGGCAAAGATTGAGCTCACTGCCGCTCGTCACGACCTGGTGCAGTAGCGTCACGGCCGTGACCCTCTCAACAGCTTTGCGGCAGTTACGTATTTCTCTCGGATGGAGGGGTAAACGATGTCCGATTGACCTGAAATTTTAACCATAGATAGAAGACTTGCCAGTCTTCATTCTGACCAAAGGGATTCTTAATCGAAGGTCTAGAGTGAGAGATATGAATTTTCTAATTTTGCTGCTGCTATTGGTCACGGCCTAGTGCACCATGTGTCACGGCCGTGACCTTCACCAGTTTTCATCGTCTTCGCGCCGTTTTGCCTCGTTTTCGCTTCTTTTCGCCCGAAACTCGTCCTAGAGCCTTATAATACCAAAATAAGTAGAAATGGGGTTAATAAGTGCATAAAATGACTTCGAAAACTCTATTATGAGCCAATTAACTACTACGATAAACGTCCTACAATACGTTTATCACCGCGCGCCGGCCAAGATGTCCTACAGCCGCACGACGACTGCACCTAACCTCCACCCCGTCCATCAGTAGGCTCGCCACCCTATCGTACACGTCGTCGTGTGGCGCGGCGACCTCGAAGTCGTTGTAGCGAAAATAATCGGCCTGCGTCTTTTCTCCAATCGACACTAGTAGACCTCGTACATCGGACCCGTGCACCGTCTTGGCAACATCCATCAACTTCGGACATCCCTTCTGGGGCCAATTCCTCGTGACCCACCGGCATATATGCGGCCTTGCACGCTCCCACTCTCTAAGTTCAGCATATTTCTCAGCGATGGCCGGTATGCATTAATATGCTAATATCTGAAGACAAGGAAATAAATTATTCTTAGCAAACAGACAAAACCCTAAACTCACAAAATCATTCAAATATAAAAACCCTAACCTGAAGTGGATGTCGAATCCACTGATCAGCTTACTTTCCTTATTATCGTCAAAATCCTGTTTCAGCGACCGTAGTGCCGCTTTGAAAGCCACGGTCCCCCAAGGGTAACGCTCGAATGCCTCTGAGTCTTCGACTAAGTAAACGATCCTAGACGGAAGGGTGGTATCCTTCTTGGAAGGTCGGGGCAGCAAGACGTACCCGCAAAGTACAGATTGGCCAACTTCAACTTCTCGTCATTAACGCGCACCGTGGAGTTGGCAGCCAACTCCTCTAACCGCTGCTTAACGTGCGACAATTTAAGCGTTAGTGCCGTTTTCCTCGGGAAATGATGACGGACAAATTCATCCGTTTGGTTCACCGCCGGTTCGGCTGCGAACTTCAGCCCCGTGATTAGGCAATACTCCGTTTTTGAAAAACGGAGCGGTTTCTTCCCAATGATCATCCAACGATCGTCACGATTGTGAAGCTGCGTCTGGCACTTGATGAGATACCACAACAGCTGGGACATCAACGTGCTTTAGATTATATCAAAATGTTAATGTTATTATCTGCAATGCAGTGGATCATCTGGTGAACAATGCTAGCTTGGGACACACTTTCTACTTCGAGGAAGCCACCGATTCGAATGTGTTTCCTCTTCTTATGGTAATAATAACAAGCCTTTTAGTAATTATATGCTCGAAAGATTTGCGTAGTGCGTAAAAATCATCTCTTTTTGAAGGACATAAACTTCTGGAGAAACGTTTACCCTACGCATGTTGCCCTTCCTTACCTAAGGGAAAGCAACGGGCGTGTGATCGTCAATGCATCCGTCGAGAACTGGTTACCATTGCCAAGAATGAGCTTATATTCGGTACATATATATGACACTATTAATGATTATCCAGTCCCATATATCTTAAAAATTTCGTACTGAAAATAATATTGTAATTCGTCGTCCAAAAAAAAAGGCTGCGAAATCGGCCCTGGTGAACTTTTACGAGACACTTAGGTACGAAGTGAAGGATGAGGTGGGAATAACGGTGGCGACCCACGGTTGGATCGGGGCGGAGATGACCCGTGGTAAGTTCATGGTCGACGAAGGCACAGAAATGCAGTGGAAAGAAGAAAGAGAAGTGAGTCATTCAGTCTTCCCACCTCTTATTTTATACGCAGTAATTAACGTATAATATAATTTGTTTACGAAAGTGCATGTGTCGGGCGGGCCCGTGGAGGAATTTGCGAGGCTAATAGTCTCGGGGGCGTGCAGAGGGGATCCTTACGCGAAGTACCCGAGTTGGTACGACGTGTTTTTCACGTATAGAGTGTTTGCGCCGAAAATATTGCATTGGACTTTCCATTACCTATTGGCCGAGGGAGGGAGGAGGACGTCTTTGATAGGCACGGGGAGGCCGCTTCTAGAAGGTTCCACCCCAACGAGGAGGAGCCCCACCACCTCTGCCGCCGGCCGAGCTGATTAATTACTAGCTAGTAAGAGTTATATGTACTTTTGTGTGTTGTTGTCCTTGTAATGTTTTCTTTTTCTCTTGGGTGGATTATTGTAGTTAATTTTGTGGGAGTACTATTGGTGGTTTGTTTTTTATAGCTAGGACGAGTGAATAAACATGTGTTAATATGGTGGTTTGAGTTGAGATTTAGGAACTTCGTTAAATCATTGGGTCATTTATAATTCAGGCTCCATGCTAAGTTTATTTAACTTGTAGGACCCTTTCAGAAAATTCGTCGATTTGTGGACTCATTTTTGCAGAAACACTCAAGTGTTCTGCTGTATCACTTCACTGTTCATCAGTAACACTTCATAGATCTACTGTACCCCTCGTGTGTTTACAGTACCACTTCATGTATCTCCGATACCAGTTCATGAACACTGCATAACACTTGCGTAAATTTAGATTCTTATCGGATTATTTAAAAAATGGCCTTTGACATCGTCAACGTTAAAAAAATAGCCTCCTAAATGATAAAAGACCAATGTACCCTTACTTACTCTGCGTAAAAGACTTTTATACCCTTTTTAATGGCAATCAACGACAGTTAACGAAAATTACAGCTTTTGACAGAGTTTTACTGTAGAATCTGAAAAAGCAAAAGTAAATAAGAAAGAACCCTTTCACTTCACGGGCCCTTTGCAAAATCGATCAAGCTTTCTCCCTTTTCTTCTCTTCACAGTCGAATTTGAAGCTCAGCCATGGCAGTTCAGGCGAGACCCCAAACAGTGAAAGTAATTTTTTTATTTTTCGAAGACCTCGTCCTATACAATCGCACGAGACCCTAAATTTAGGCCGCAGGGTACCCGTGCTTGCACAGGCAGGGGCCCCGTGTCTTGAATCTCAGGGATCCGTGTGAAAGCGCAGGGGTCCTCCCCAATTAACCCGCGCTTTGTCTCACTGGGACCCGTGCTGGCTAGCGCGCTGGAGACCTAGCTATGCCGAGCTGGGGACCCGTGCGTACCAGAGCGGGGACCCTGCGACCACGGGGCCCGTGCTTGCTAGCGCGGGGACCCGTGCTCATGTGCGCTGAAGGTCCTAGCTATGCCGCGCTGGGGACCCGTGCGTGCCAGCGCGGGGATCCTGCGACATAGCACGGGGCCCGTGCTTGCTAGCGCGGGGACCCGTGCTCATGTGCGCTGGAGACCCCAGCGCGGCATAGCTAGGACCTCCAGCGCACATGAGCACTGGTCCCTGCACTAGCAAGCACGGGCCCCGTGCTATATGTCGCAGGGTCCCCGCGCTGGCACGCACGGATCCCCAGCGCGGCATAGCTAGGACCCCAGCGCGGCATAGCTAGGACCTCCAGCGCACATGAGCACTGGTCCCTGCGCTAGCAAGCACGGGCCCCGTGCTATATGTCGCAGGGTCCCCGCGCTGGCACGCACGGATCCCCAGCGCGGCATAGCTAGGACCTCCAGCGCACATGAGCACGGGTCCCCGCGCTAGCAAGCACGGGCCCCGTGGTCGCAGGGTCCCCGCGCTGGCACGCACGGGTCCCCAGCGCGGCATAGCTAGGTCTCCAGCGCGCTAGCCAGCACGGGTCCCAGTGAGACAAAGCGCGGGTTAATTGGGGAGGACCCCTGCGCTTTCACACGGATCCCTGAGATATAAGACACGGGACCCCTGCCTGTGCAAGCACGGGTACCCTGCGGCCTACATTTAGGGTCTCGTGCGATTGTATAGGACGAGGTCTTCGAAAAATAAAAAAATTACCTTCACTGTTTGGGGTCTCGCCTGAACTGCCATGGCTGAGCTTCAAATTCGACTGTGAAGAGAAGAAAAGAGAGAAAGCTTGATCGATTTTGCAAAGGGCCCGTGAAGTGAAAGGGTTCTTTCTTATTTACTTTTGCTTTTTCAGATTCTACAGTAAACCTCTGTCAAAAACTGTAATTTTCGTTAACTGTCGTTGATTGCCATTAAAAAAGGGTATAAAAGTCTTTTACGCAGAGTAAGTAAGGGTACATTGGTCTTTTATCATTTAGGAGACTATTTTTTTAACGTTGACGATGTCAAAGGCCATTTTTTAAATAATCCGATAAGAATCTAAATTTACGCAAGTGTTATGCAGTGTTCATGAACTGGTATCGGAGATACATGAAGTGGTACTGTAAACACACGAGTGGTACAGTAGATCTATGAAGTGTTACTGATGAACAGTGAAGTGATACAGCAGAACACTTGAGTGTTTCTGCAAAAATGAGTCCACACATCGACGAATTTTCTGAAAGGGTCCTACAAGTTAAATAAACTTAGCATGGAGCCTGAATTATAAATGACCCAATGATTTAACCAAGTTCTATCTCAACTCAAACCACCATATTAACACATGTTTATTCACTCGTCCTAGCTATAAAAAACAAACCACCAATAGTACTCCCACAAAATTAACTACAATAATCCACCCAAGAGAAAAAGAAAACATTACAAGGACAGTTTTCTTCAACAACACACAAAAGTACATATAACTCTTACTAGCTAGTAATTAATCAGCTCGGCCGGCGGCAGAGGTGGTGGGGCTCCTCCTCGTTGGGGTGGAACCTTCTAGAAGCGGCCTCCCCGTGCCTATCAAAGACATCCTCCTCCCTCCCTCGGCCAATAGGTAATGGAAAGTCCAATGCAATATTTTCGGCGCAAACACTCTATACGTGAAAAACACGTCGTACCAACTCGGGTACTTCACGTAAGGATCCCCTCTGCACGCCCCCGATACTATTAGCCTCGCAAATTCCTCCACGGGCCCGCCCGACACATGCACCTTCGTAAACAAATTATATTATACGTTAATTACGGCGTATAAAATAAGAGGTGGGAAGACTGAATGACTCACTTCTCTTTCTTCTTTCCACTGCATTTCTGCGCCTTCGTCGACCATGAACTTACCACGGGTCATCTCCGCCCCAATCCAACCGTGGGTCGCCACCGTTATTCCCACCTCATCCTTCACTTCGTACCTAAGTGTCTCGTAAAAGTTCACCAGGGCCGATTTCGCAGCCTTTTTTTTTTGGACGACGAATTACAATATTATTTTCAGTACGAAATTTTTAAGATATATGGGACTGGATAATCATTAATAGTGTCATATATATGTACCGAATATAAGCTCATTCTTGGCAATGGTAACCAGTTCTCGACGGATGCATTGACGATCACACGCCCGTTGCTTTCCCTTAGGTAAGGAAGGGCAACATGCGTAGGGTAAACGTTTCCCCAGAAGTTTATGTCCTTTAAAAAGAGATGATTTTTACGCACTACGCAAATCTTTCGAGCATATAATTACTAAAAGGCTTGTTATTATTACCATAAGAAGAGGAAACACATTCGAATCGGTGGCTTCCTCGAAGTAGAAAGTGTGTCCCAAGCTAGCATTGTTCACCAGATGATCCACTGCATTGCAGATAATAACATTAACATTTTGATATAATCTAAAGCACGTTGATGTCGTAATACTAATAGCTAGCTAGTAATGGGATCATATCAATATAACGTATGTATTGCTTACAACGCCCGAAATAGCTGATGGTCTCATGAACAAATCTTCGGCAGTCCTCCTCTTTAACTACATCAGCAGCCATTATCATTACATTAGGAGCACCGAGATTCCTCGCATTTTCGCTGATTCCACGCAGCCTATGGTCCCTTCGAGCGATCAATACGAGGTTGGCCTTTCTTCTAGCGTATTGATACGCAATTTGCTGCAAACAGATTTTCCAGTTCTTGATTAAACTAGTGCGTTACACGGTTGGTCGATCTATGACAGCGAAACTATCGAACTTTTTTATTACAACTAAGTTTAACAACTAACCCATCTTTCTCTCATATAAAAGAAATCATTTGAGGAATTTTAATTGGGCAAAATGGATATCAAAACAGAAGCTTTAGCAGATAAAAATGCAGCTCAATCATTATATGCATACCTCGCCAATACCAGAGGAAGCTCCAGTGATTATGACGACTTTGTTCTCCATATCTTCGCTGTTGAAGTAGCTATTGTAAAGCCACTCGCAGGCGTTTATGAAGGCCAGCGTCGGCCATGCAAAGGCAAGCATCACAAGGCTCGCCGGCGGAACGAAGAAGTTCAAGGCAGTGTTGATGAGATCCATTACGACCTATGTTTAAAAATATAATTCTTCAAGAGATGAATATGAACTTAGGTGTAGAGAGGATAGAGATGATATTGAGAAGTAACGAGAGAGAGCGTTTATTTTGTTTTTCTTTTAAAAAAGAAATTTGGAGTTTAACGGTGAGTAGCTAACAGCACAGGCAAAATGCAGAAGCAAGAGGCTAACACGTGTTGGCTTGACGGACAAGTGTTTTCAACAACTCTGCATGACATTAAATTCACTTTTATTATATAGCTAAGTTCTTTGTTCATAGTAATTTATCCGAACTAATGTTGGTTACATGATATTACATTTGTCTATTCACTCGTACTAAGGTTTGATAATATGAACGAGTATTTTCGGCACACCCTGTTTGTGCAATAAAATATAGTTAATTATTAATAAATAATTTTAATAAATAATATACTAAATGTAGCACACCGTGCAATAAATTATAGTTAATTAGTTAACTATTAATAAATAGTTTTAATAAGTAATATACTAAATGTAGCATTTAGTAGTTATATTGAGATTATAGAAGATATGCTATTCAATAAGTTTTTTTATTTTTTAATACAATGGTTGGGGACTTGGGTGGGCTTTCGATTTTTCATTTCAAATATTTTATGCAATAGATAAAAGATAATAATAGTATATATCAGAAAATATAATTGTAAGAAAATGATACCAATTTGTGCTTAAAATACTCAAAAGTCAAATGCACCAAAATGAAAAATCACAGAATCGTCATAATAAACAAAACATATCTGAAATCATGTTCTCACAACACAGCTGTGTGTCTGATCAACAAAAAGGTTGGGACGGAAAGAAAGATCTAAACTCAGTAAACTCAAACAAAATCAGTAGAAACCTGATAAGAACTCGACAGCCGATACTCGAAGAATTTCTTTCTTCACTTGAAGCACTTTGCATCCAAAAGAGGCTCACCCTCGAATGGCTCAGCATCTTCAATCATTTGATTCACGCGTTCTTTCTGAGCTTCGTCGTTGATATCAACCTTTGTCCACTGGTAAAGCTCCATGTCATAACACTCGTCAATCACAAACTGAGGAATCTCCGATCCTCTGAAAAGCCAAAGTCCCTTCACCTTATAAGGCGCTTCACCGCCGATAACCAGCATCTTCCCAAATGCGTATTTGCGTGCCAAATCCATCCTTTGCAAGAAACCGCCGACCTTGTTCAGCGTAACGAAGGACACAGTGTTCTCATCGTTGTACTTGTAGTCACAGAACCACAGAGAGTATCCCTCGGGATCATACATGTCCCAGAACCCTGAGGTTGTCGTTACTTAATGAGCATCATATGTTAAAGAACATAGAGATTTGTCACATATGAGAGTGATTGATTGATTACCTTTGATTGCAACCTCACGGAAGTTGGTCTTGGTGTTGGAGTAAAGCCTTTTCCACTCATCCAAAATCATTTTACTTGGAGGCAAAAGATCCAAAGGATTCTTAGCCTTTGGTTTGGGAACTTCTTCCTCCTCAGCTACTTCCTTGGGCTTAACTTCCTCCTTCTTGGGCTCCTTCTTGGGTTCCACCTTTGCCTTGGGTTTTTCAGCTTCTTTTGGCTGAGCAGGTTTCTTCGACTGAACAGGTGGAACGGATTCTGCTTGTTTGATTTCGCCCAATATCTTCTTGAAATTAGGTTGATTGACCATGGTCCAAAAGTATCGTTCCACGTGCGGGTATTGCGAGGTGAAGCTCTTGGTCATGATCATCTTGAAACCAAGGCCAAGATTGCATGTCATGGCGATATCAGCGAGGGTGACACTGTGGCCAACAAGGTAGGTACGGGTGGCAAGATGGGTGTTCAAAGCTTCTAAAGCCCTCTTAAGCGCAGAAACTGTAAACTCCTCAGCCTGCTCATATTCGTTCCAACATGTTTAGGAACCTAAAAGATGCATCTAGCTTATTCTTCTCAATTGTACGAGCTTCACATACCGGAGGCAGATAGACACCAAAACCAAGCCTAGGGTAAATCCAGCGACTTAAATGAGCATCAATCTCAGTAGCTGCAAAATCCATCCATTGCTCAACGTGGCCCTGGAAGACGCAATAACAAATATATAAGACATTAGAAACATCATCGTTAGGCTCAGCCGCTCAGGAAAACTAAAATAGTTAGAGATAATCATTTTGAGGAAACCAGACATCAATATCTTACGTAATCAATCAGAGAGGATCCGAAGAGGGAGCTGTCAGGGTTCAATTTAGCCACTGCAAGAATTATTAAACAGATAGTCAGAGCATATAAACACAGAGGGTTGTGGCAATTGCCAAGAGAAAAATTACCATAACGTGCGATGGCATGGCTTTCAAATACTGCGCCATCAGGAGTTTCGAGCACAGGAACCTGTAATATATATAAGATGAGTACATATCAAATGATGTGATACTCAGCAAAGATATGTTGCATACCTTTCCGATGGGATTCATCTTGAGGAACTCTGGAGTCTTATTTGACACACCCATGACAAATTCCTTAACCAAATCCACCTTTACACCATTATATTCAGCAGCAATACGAGCCTTAGCTCCATTCTTGTTCGTATCGGATGCGTGCAAAACCTGTGGATGGAATGGAATTTTCAATTTATCGAAAAAGAAATAGTCCAAGGAGCAAGGGTCAGGCAAGTCACTCATCAGGTCACGTAAAATCGGCTATACAACCACATAAAACATCAGGTCACGTAAGTAGACAAACAAACCCAGAGATCAAGAAGAAAGCATTTAAATAAACAAAAAGTTTTCTCCAGAAAGATAGGCTTTTTTTAGCACAAATCAGTCATGATTCCAATGAAAAACCATATACTACGTAACTCACATTTTTAGAAAAATCTCAACAAACAAAGCAGCATCACTAAAGGTAAAAAGGAAAATAGCCGCAAACACCCAATCACTAGATCTTCAATTCCAGCAATGGAAACATAATTTCAAACAAACAAATTTAAACTCACCAGAGCCATGGATTCGCAAGACCAGATTATCGCCGCTATTTAACAAAACCCTGAAATCACATCAAAAGCTTTCAAATCAGAGTAATGAATCAGTAAAAGATCCTCAAATGCGCGAAGAACAGAACAAAAGAATCGATTGAAGAAACATTTGGTATTATCGTCTCTAAGCCTTTACCAATAGCGAGCAAAAAAAGGGGGCCGTTCTTGCGAGCACGAGGGAGTTGGCAAATAAAAAGACGAGGGTGGTGTATTAATATTTAGGGTTTCTATCATGTGCATTGACGAATATGCTCAGCAAGACTACGATTTTATTACTTTAAAGGAAGGGTAATTTAGGGAATAAGTTTTAGAGCTTGTTTGGCTTTCTTTCCGTTAGTTTTCAATAAAATGAGAGAACAAGTTGACTGACAACTTCGCTCCTCTTTTCTAATTTATGCCATTTCGTAGATCGATCTTATTAATAGGATTTAATATGGCCAAAGTACGGCGATGAAAACTAAGAATCTCAAGTCGTATACGCAAAACAAGGTCTGCTCTCTGTTTGTGTGTGGTTCCTATCAAGACAACAAGGTCGGCTTTCGACCGGCGAAAGTATCGAAAACAAAATTACATTTTTTGTGGTTCGTATCAAGAAAAAGGCCCCCCCAACTTGAGATTTTTTCTCCTTTTTCTTTTTAATAGAAGCTCAAATTAGATTCTTGTCCAGATCGAATCCATGGTGTTGGCTTGTCCATGTCAGACGTGGCTGAAGCTCAGTAGTTACATTTAAGATGCGGTGTAAGAATCTAAACTACTGGAAATGGAAGCTGCTTCGTGTGTTCTATGCGGTGGAGCATGGACCCCACCATTAAAGCCGTCGAGGGTTGTTACTCGGCTTCCCCGCAACTCCGCCGTATCGCTGTGCAACGGCTCGAACCGATCTCTCGCCGTTCCTCGTTGCAGTGCGATTAGCGGCGGGGAGAGCCGGCCAGCTGCCGCCACTTACCGGCGGAGCCGCCGCGGCCACAAGAGGGACAAGGATGACGAGGCGAGGGCTGCTAAAGTGGGCAAGGTCAAAGAACCGCCGCCGGCGGATCTCGGACCACCGAGCGTCGTTTCTATGCATCAAAACGGCGACCCTTTGGGGCGTAGGGATTTGGGCAAATGCGTAGTGAAATGGATAGGTCAAGGCATGAAAGCCATGGCCTTGAAATATGCGACGGCGGAGTTAGAAGGAGATTTCGCCGAACTGAAACAGAGGATGGGCCCTGGCTTGACCTTTGTTATTCTTGCGCAGCCTTATCTCGGCGCCATCCCCATGCCCGTGGGCATGGAAGCCATCTGTCTTAAGGCTTGCACTCATTATCCGACCCTCTTCGACCATTTTCAGAGAGAGCTCAGAGACGTTCTTCAAGACCTTCAAGTGAAGAAACTCATTGTTAACTGGCGAGAAACAGAGTCATGGAAGATGGTGAAGGAGCTTCCTAACTCAGGTTTTCTTTAGTAGCTGCTGTTCTTTGCCTAATTGCTGCTCCACTTTTGTATGTATGCTTGCTTCTGAAATGTTTTTTGCTTGCTGCCATTGTAGCTCAGCATAGAGCTATTGCGAGGAAGCCTTCCACCTCCAAGCCAGTGTGTGGTGTTTCGGGCTTGGAGCTCGACAAGGTTAAAGCCATGCAAGAACGAATCGATGAGTTCACCAATCACATGTCTGATCTACTGCGCATTGAGAGGGATGCTGAGTTAGATTTTACTCAAGAAGAGTTGAACGCCGTCCCCACTCCTTATGGGCAGTCCGTTTCCCCCAAGCCCATCGAGTTCTTGGTGAGCCATGGCCAGGCTGAGCAAGAACTTTGCGATACTATTTGCAATCTGAATGCAATCAGCACATCTAAAGGTATAAACTGAGTTGGTTTTCACCAGCCATTACATCATTAGGCGATAGCCGTTTTGCTGAGATTATTATTACCTTTTGCATTTAGGACTTGGAGGGATGCATTTGGTCTTGTTCAGAGTTGAGGGAAATCATAGGCTTCCACCAGTTAATCTTTCGCCGGGAGACATGGTTTGTGTCAGAACGTGCGACAGCAGAGGCGCTGGAACGACTTCTTGCGTGCAAGGGTTCGTTAATAACCTCGGGGAAGATGGTTGTAGCATAACCGTAGCTCTTGAATCCCGCCATGGCGATCCAACCTTTTCCAAACTCTTTGGGAAGACTATTCGTATAGACCGAATTCAAGGATTGGCTGATGCGCTTACTTATGAGGTATATTAAATTACATTAGCACTGGAACATAAGAAATGCTGATTTTTTTCTTTCTTGCTTGCAGCGCAACTGCGAGGCTTTAATGATGCTTAGGAAGAAAGGGTTGCAGAAAAAGAACTCTTCATTGTCCATTGTGACCACAGTTTTCGGTGATGATGATGACATTAAGTGGTTAGAAGAAAATGGCATGGTCGACTGGGCCGAAGTCGAAGTAGATGGGTTGATAGATAACGAGCAGTTCGACAACTCCCAGCGAAGAGCAATCGCATTGGGTTTAAACAGAAAGCGCCCCGTACTTATAATCCAAGGCCCGCCAGGAACTGGGAAGACTAGCGTGCTGAAGCAGCTAATTTCCCTCGTCGTTGAAAGGGGCGAAAGGGTCCTCGTCACTGCGCCAACTAATGCAGCTGTAGACAACATGGTCGAAAAGCTGTCTGATATCGGCGCTGACATCGTAAGGGTTGGGAATCCAGCGAGAATATCACCTTCTGTAGCTTCGAAATCGCTGGTCGAACTCGTCAAGAACAGCCTCGCAGATTTCATATCAGAGTTTGAGAGGAAGAAAGCTGATCTTAGGAAGGACTTAAGCCACTGCTTGAAAGACGATTCTTTAGCTGCTGGGATTCGCCAGCTTCTGAAGCAGCTTGGAAAGACTATGAAGAAGAAGGAAAGGGAAGCAGTGAAGAAGATACTCTCCACTGCGCAAGTCGTTCTTGCAACTAATATCGGGGCAGCCGACCCAATGATTAGATCTCTTGAATCGTTCGACTTGGTCATCATAGACGAAGCGGGCCAAGCCATCGAACCTTCTTGCTGGATTCCCATGTTGCTGGGAAAACGGTGCATAGTTGCGGGAGATCAGTGCCAGCTGGCGCCCGTTATCTTGTCTAGGAACGCATTGCAGGGCGGCTTAGGAGTATCGTTCTTGGAAAGGGCGTCTACTTTGCACGAAGGAAGGCTTGCGACGATGCTAACTACTCAGTATCGTATGAACGATGCCATCTCAAGCTGGGTATCGAAGGAGATGTATATGGGATCATTACACTCTGCTGAAAGCGTTGCTTCCCACGTCCTTTCTGATTCGCCCTTCGTAAAGGTACGATCTTTTACTGTGTGTGGTGAATTTTAGATTCGATTCGACGAGAAAAAATGTGCTTTTTTTTGCGTGTGGGCAGCCAACGTGGATAACACAGTGCCCATTGCTGTTGCTCGATACTCGAATGCCTTACGGAAGTTTATCGGTGGGCTGCGAAGAACAGTTAGATCCAGCTGGCACGGGCTCTTTCTACAACGAAGGCGAAGCAGACGTTGTCTTGCAGCATATTTTTGCCTTGATTTATTCTGGTACCATTGTTTACTTACTGTCTATGAACTATGATTGATGATTCTCAACAATTTGGTTATTATTTTGTATTTCTTAAAAAAAAATCGAAAAAACTGCAGGAGTTCGCCCGGCTGACATAGTCGTGCAATCTCCATATGTTGCCCAAGTACAACTGATGAGAGACAAGCTTGGAGATTTTCCTCTGTGCGGAGACATTGAGGTTGCAACTATCGATAGCTTCCAAGGCCGCGAAGCTGATGCTGTGATTATCTCAATGGTAAGCATTCCTTTTTTTGCATTTTTCTAACTTCTTTTGTCTCAATGGTCGAATCTACCGAGTGACGTTAATTTTTGTCAAGGTTCGGTCGAACAACTTGGGAGCTGTTGGGTTCTTGGGAGACAGCAGAAGGATGAACGTAGCCATAACGAGGGCACGCAAACATGTGGCGATTGTCTGCGATAGCTCAACGATATGTCATAACACCTTTCTGGCGAGGTTATTACGACATATCAGATACTTTGGTAGGGTGAAGCACGCTGAGCCTGGCGATATAGGAGGATTTGGCTTTCACATGAGCCCAATGTTGCCTTCTTCGTATAGATAGATAGGTCAACAGAAAAAACAAACTTCTAAATGAGAGAATTCCATAGAGGAGAAACTCTTCTCAAAAGCATGCAATGGGTTCTTACCTCAACCGATTGCTGGGCACCCAGAGAACTTACGTCAATGAATTTTTCGGTTGTATATAAGATTATAGCAGAAATTCTCATACAAATATGTTTGAATTCCATTAAATGTATATGAAGATCTTGGCTTTGAGTATGCTATGGTGAGTTGTCAACTCTCTCTTGAATGAAAAAACAGAGCATGAATATATTATATGCTTTAAGGTTCATGTAGCAAGCAAGAATAGTCCCACCAAATCGAAGCTGTGACATTTTCCAAGTGCTCAACAGACAAGCAAATACACGGAATGGAATCAATCAACAACTGACCTTTAAGCATCAGCAGAAGGCTGTGTCACGCCAGATTTAGCCAGCAGCTTATTAAGCTTCTCAGAGGGGCAAACCTGGAACTTCACTTTCCCCGAGTGCAAAAACACTTCGGCGAGCTCAAGCTTCTCAGAGTTGAGGCTCGTGCTATCCATAGTCTTGCTCAGCACCTTAATCGCAAGATCAACGGCCTCTTCCCGGCTGATCTCATCCTTATAATCCTGCTTGAGTATCGACTGAGCAGCCTGGTTATTTGCGCCAATAGCAGCAGCTTTCCACCCGCTGTAATTACCACTAGGGTCGCTCATGTAAAGCTGAAACCCGTGATTCTTGTCCCAACCAGCAAATAAAAAAGAGACCCCAAAAGGGCGGAGACCACCGAACTGAGTGTAGCCCTGTTTTGTGTCGCATAGAGATTGAACCAATTGCTCTACAGGCATGGGCTCTTGATAGGCAAAGGCGTATCTTTGGGCTTGGAGCCTTGCCGTGTTTATGAGAATGTTAGCGTCTGACATAATCCCAGCCACTGCGCAGGCCACGTGGTCGTCGATCTTGTACATTTTCTCGACGGAGGTCGAGGTTTCGAGTAGCTTGGAGATGACCTTCTTTTCGCCCACGAGCACGACTCCGTCTTTGGCTAGGATTCCTATGGCGCTCCCGGCGTTTCCGATGGCCTCCATTGCATACTCGACTTGGTAGAGGCGTCCCTCTGGGGAGAAGATGGTTGTTCGGCTATCGTATCTACGAGACATCTGCGAAATTGAATGGAAGAAAAGGAAATTCGTTGAAGAAACAGTGATTTAGGATAATAACAGCTAGAAGCTGCTCTGCTCTTCAGATTTGAAAGTAGGAAAAGTATGATTGACCCCATCAAATAGCCCAAATGAGCTCACCAACGTTAACGGAGAGGGAAAGACGTACTCAAGAAAATTCATCAACAGCTAACTTAGAGATGATTCTGGCACAGGGGTGATCATAGATCATAATGATTTGGAAATTGGAATTGATATTCGTTCACCATCAAAACATACTTCCTAAGTTTTATGTGACAGCTAGCTAAAAATACTTCATTCCAGCGACGGGAAGAGCTAACAAAGGCCGGAAACAGAAATAGATTAGACTCCAATAACTCTCCATAAGGTGAAAAATCACCAGATTCCAAAAGAACTTAATGAACAAATTTTATAAACGAAGCAACAAATCGGCCAAAATGAAGCTGAATTACCAAAACACCAACCAAATAACGTCACCAAAAAGGAATTTAGCTCCGCAAACCAAATATAGAAACACTTACATCTGTTAGTTTACGAAATCACACCAAAGGCTATGGCTTGGGTTTCACGAAACGCAGAGCACAATAGACGTAACGTACTACTCTGAAGTCTGAGCTGAGCTGAGAGGAGAGTTGGACCATTAAAAGCACGACGACGCAGCTATGGGCCTCAGGCCCATGTTCTATTGGGCTTATATTAGAAATTATATATTTTTATCTAATTATTATTTAAACGTCCTCTGCGTTTAATGTGATCTTATTAATTTCGTAACGGCTCATTTTAATCTTATTAGCATCATTAAATGCACCGATGAAGAGCTTATAAACTCCATCTTCTCTTGTGACAATCTTAGTATAAAGAACATATAGAAAAATCCAATCAATAAAAAATATATAAAAAATGATGGAAAAGCTCATCCTCCTAGCTTTGTGCTTAATCTCTCTCCTTACATACGTGCAATCCAATATTTCTTCACCATCTTCCATCGATCAAAGTGATACTTACATAGTCTTCTTAGAGCAACCACAAGAAAAAGAAGAAGAAGACCGTAACCGAACTGCCACGTACATCAATGTCCTAACCCCAATTCTAGGAAGGTACGTTTCAACATTTATGCGATTTATAAGCTATAATGCTAAGCCGATTGATTATTAATAATATTGACACTAACGTATATATATTCGTGGGCGAAATGCTTGCAAGCGAGGATGAGGCCAAGAATGCTATTATATACAGCTACGGAATAATATATGGTTTTGCTGCAAAGTTGACTTCCGAGCAAGCCTCGCGCCTCAAGAGTAATGAGAAGATTTTTGATCATCTTTAGTTTATATTAATTTATGATTTGCTTTACTTATTTCGAATCTTTTCTATTTGGTATTATTGCAGAACAACGTGAAGTTCTGGACGTAGTCCAAGAGAGGACCTATTGGTTGGATGATGGTCTTAAAGTTTGAAGGTTTTTATCAAATAAAAGTTGGATTGTTATCACCAACTTATGTTGTTGGTTTGAATCAATCAACAATGTTTTCTTTTTATATTCCATCGCGTGTCTTGGGTATCAGAATTGGAAGAGTTGGAGAGTAAAGATGAAAATAAATAATGTAATGATTCTCAAGTTCTAGTTGAAATTAATAAATAAACGATGTGCCATTTGTCCGTAAGAAACACAAAAATCCAAGAGCCATCGTTACCATCGGGCAGAAAATAAAAAAGAAACACATCATATATTATTATAAATACGAAAGCCCTGGAAATCACCGTTGAAAAAGAGGCATGAAGAAAAATCTCAACTTTCTCTCGATTTTGCTAATACAAACATCGCTGATTCTATTGCTTTCGATCCCATCAATGGCTTCGCCTGCTGCTGATTCATCTCCTTCCGAGGCAAAAGTTCACATCGTTTACACAGAGAAACCCGAAGGTGTGGAGCCTGAAGAGCATCATATGAAGACACTCACGTCTGTTCTTGGGAGGTAAACGATTTCCCCCTCTTCTTTTTGCAAATCTAGATTAAGTTGTTGTTGCGTTACGCTATAAAAATCAAGTCTTTTTCGGGATGGATTTTGTTACTTTCGTCAAGATTCAATTTTCCGGGCGACCCACGAGAGGAAAAAATGACAACTTGGTTTTTCGATGTTTGGAAATTATTGAATTTTGACGAAATCGAACTTCGATTTATATGTATATTTGGTCAATAGCGAGGAAGCTGCAAAGGGGGCTTTGGTGTACAGCTACAAGCATGCTGCGAGTGGATTTTCTGCTAAGCTAACTTCTGAACAAGTCTCTGAGCTCTCAAGTATGATTCCTTCACAACCCAATAATTCTTCTTCTTCTTCTGATGGCATTCTATAAATAAAAATCCAATCTTGATGTTCTACTCTAATCTTCTTACACTGATTATCGACGACTTCGCAGAGCAACCGGGCGTGCTTCAGGTCGTCCCGAGCCAAACTGTCCACCTGCATTCTGGGCCGGGAAAGATGCAAGTTTAAAAGAATAGACCAAAGGCTTGATGACTACGCTATAACTATCCTATTACCTTGTGTTAGCTATGTAATGATCGTTTGAATTGCGAAGTATGTGATGATGCATAAGATCTTGCTTGTATGTTTTACTCTATTTAAATAAAGCTATACCCACCCTTTGTGTGAGATCGATATGTCCTTCTGTTGAATGAATCAAATTGGATCATTATAGAGCTGAAGTCCATATATGATGTGCAAGAAATCTGCATTTCATAATCTCTATTTAAAGGGGAAATACATAGTAAGCTAGTCTCCTTGTCAGGATAAGAGCTTGAAAAGATACTACAATCACTAATTATTGCCACGATTCGATCGATCCCAAGTCTCGTAGAAGAGTCTTACAGTCGAGAAAACCAAAGAAGGCTCAGCCATTGCACCATTCCCATAATCTCCGCAGGCTAACCTCTTAGTCACTGGTGGGATAAGAGATATTCCAAGTTCGTCCAACACCATGAGATGTCGTTCGGTGAAGGGATTTGTCCACATAAAAGTGTTCATGGCTGGTGCGATGAACATTGGCTTACTATAGTCCCATGCTCGAACGATGCAAGTGAGCAAGTTATCGCATAACCCACCAGCAATCTAGGTTGAAAAAATGCAGAAAATAAAGCACATCGAATTTAGTAATTCCAACAAGAAGAAATGTTTTAAAAGCTAAGGCTTCTATAAACAAACACCGTAGATGTGCTGACCTTGCCGAGTGTGTTGGCTGACAGAGGAGCAATGACCATCACGTCAGCCCATTTTCTTAGCTCGATGTGAAGAACGCCGTCGCCTATTTTCTTCCAAGACGACCATTCATCTTCATCTGTATATAGAGCCACGTCCTTGGGGAGTGAAGCTTTGTCTACAAAGTGGAGTGATGCCTTAGTGGCAACTGCTTTGACCTCAGCCCATTCGGAAAAACAATGGCAAAGATTGGCAAATTTTATCGCAGCCACACTCCCACTTGCTGCTAGAAGAATTCGAGGCTTTCTGGGAGCATTGATGTTTGTGCTAGAGTTGGCAGGTCTTTGTTGTGCCATGACCTGTACGTTGTAAAAACAGCAATTTTGGACATGTTATCGTCAATCCTGTGAAGCAGAATGAATGAACGTATAACAGCACTAAAGAATATAATCACCAGAATTCTTCTGATCACAACATAGCAAAGTCCAAGTCTTTCTGTTAAGAATGCATGTAACTTCGACGAGGACTGACCTATTCCTCAATGACACAATTGAATTGGCAAAGAATAGCAAACTACTTGAGCTGAGATGCTTAAAATGGAGCAATTTCACGTTTCCAATCCAACGTCAGCAACTCAGATCGAGAAATTTAACCTCAGGTCAGTGTGTTTTACTTTCCATCATCTGATTAACTGAAGAATTCCCATAGATAAATTTGATGAACTCCAAATTTGCGACTCTACTGGGTACAACTAATCATAGCTCACTTACCATTGTATTTAGCATTCAGTTGAAGAAAGCAGTACCAAGCAAATGCAACATCGATTTGCTCCAGAAAAAGGGGGGAAAACATAGACAAACAAACAGATACACACACAATTGCATCGGAAGAATTAAGTTAAAATAATTATTACAGCGAAAAAAAAAAACCGATGAGTGCTGTCTGCGAACAACATACCTCTAAGCGCGGTGTGAATTGTGATGTAAGCAAAATATTCAGAAGACAGACCCGCAAACAGTGAAAAGAGAAGATTTATTTATTTATTTATTTTTTGCGCGGTATCTACACATAAATACCTATATGAATAAAAAATTTACAGATCACTACCTATGTCAGAAATTTACACATAAGTACCCGATTTAATTGGTACCAGTTTTCAGTCATGTCTTTCCTTCTTGTGTGTGTATTGCGCACTATAACACGTTCATATAGGTTACCTAAATGTGTTTGTACAGCGTACCTAATGTGTAAATAGGGCGAGCCTAAATGTGCTAATATAGCGTACCATTTTCTAAAGGTATTACGTACCAAATACGTTGATTAGGGTATCCAAATGTGTTGTTGTATGGCGTACCTACTGCGCATTGGGTTCTGCAAAAAATTTATTCGATTAGGTATCATATAAAAAAATGCTGGTACTAAATTATAATTTTTTTTCATAGCGGTAGTGGACATAGAAAAAAAGGAAAAGATAAATAAATTATTATTCGCTTATTTGGGTTCATAGACGATTGGGCCGACTTATCAACAAAGCCAAATTTGTTTGCTTAAGTGACGTTATCCAAGGGCATTGACGTCATTCGTGGGGTTGTTGTTGAACACGAGAAATTAAGAAAAATCACAATTGTATTTTACGAACCGAACTTCCTCAACAACACTGGCTGAAAATTCCAATCTTTTTAGACTTGCAATACAATACAATAGGCAACATTTTCATCGAGGCGAAGACTAAGAATTTGAAGTTATGGACGATTTACAATCGGCCTTGAGTTCCCACATGGATCAAATGGCAGATCTGGTTGAAAAGCTCTCTGCAGAACTCAAATCGGGGCTCAAACCTGCTTATGAAAATTTCATGGGATTTTTTCACGCCATTGATTGGAAGGTACTTTACGTGTGTTAGCTCATCGCTCTGTATTCTCGTAATGTGGGATGACATAATTAGAATGTGAGAAAAACATCTCGATGAATCAGAGCTAGTGTTTTCCAACTAGTGTTTTGTTATTACAGTGATTTTATGTGTATATTTGCTTCCTTTGTCCTGAAATTTTACCGTACTTTCCTTGATCAGACGCTAACAAAATGTAGTTGACAGTTTTTGACAAGTTGGATTTCTCACTTTTGGCCTCTCAGTGAACAACTTAAGTTGCTTTCTTTTTCCTTGTGTATTTACTTTGTGGTTTCTCTCACCTTTTGGTTTATGTTTCTTGGTTGTAGGAACCATGGTTGATATGCCTCCTTTGCTTCCACGTCTTCTTGCTGCTTGTAATTATCTTGTCAAGGAAGAACATAAACTTTCAGATGTGTCTGTTCCTTCTCGCACGTAACCTTTCTTTTCCATTCCCTCTCATTTTTATTTCTGTACTCCTCCGTTTAACCTTCATTGGATGAAAGAAGAGACTTTAATGGATATGATTCTATGAAAATTCAGTAAATGTAGAATGGACAAATCTTAGACGTTGCAAACAATCACACTGTTAATATTCAGATGATGTAGAAACACGATATTGCTACAGAAACACATCTACGAACACTAATCTTGTATATTTTCTTGCTACGGGTTGAGTTAGATGCTGTAGATAACACAGATAACAATCTGCAGTTGCTGGAGTTTATCTCGCCGAGAGGCTTAATATTTACTTAGCAGCAAACTGGAGAAGCTTTGCAGGCCAAAACTATTTCGACCCGAATGGACTTTTCCTCTCGGTTCTATGGTCGGGCCCGCTTCTGGTCATTGCCATGGTGATCTTGGTGAGTCATCAATGGCATGCTTCTTGTCTTTTACGAATAGCATAGGACTTTTTTATCTCTTATAACTCGCCTTCTCACTTCATGATAATGCAGGTAAACACCTTGTTCTCCTTGTGTTATCTGATTGTCAAGTGGAAGAAAGCCGAGCTTCGTCATCGTGCCAGAACATCTCATAGGAAAGAAGATTGAGTTTTTCTTAGTTCAATCTTCTTGGTTTTGCCTTTGTATGTTTCTTGTTTTTTTTTTTCTTTTTCTGTATCGCTTATAGCGAATTGCCTCGTTTTGTTCGAGTAGGATGTTTACATTTTGAAACTTACATCTTATAACCTTGATTTTAATGTGAACTCAAAGAGTTCGTATTCGGTTCAACCCTTGCACATTATTACAGTGATAGTAATTAGTACATTCAAAACGAACACTGATATACATACTCGTTTCCAAGTGAACATCACAAGAACACATCAAGATAACAGTTTTGATGTTGTCGTCAGATACAAGAATCGATAGTAGTTTGAGAGTCATGTAATAAATCTCCGGACAATAATGAATAAGATCGAGCGATGGACACGAAGTTAAGCTTCGGAAAAACACTATAAGCTGCCATGACCACTGCTGCGAGATAAGAGAGCTTCAAGTTCATCGACAATCGCATTGTAGCAGAAAATGTATTGCTCCTGCAAAATCAAACCCTCTGCATTATAAACTCCAAGCTCATTACTAACAATGGAGTCTTATGTTCGAACGATCAAGTAACAAACAAATGTACCAGCGTCTGAACCATCCCGTTCCTCTGAGATCTAAAAGTGGTTATGGTCTTAACAAGATCCGATGCAGTCATGTCTCCCATTAGAACTCTCTGGACTGTATTGTGAATGGCACAGTATGTTCCCGTCCTACCAATACCTGCACTGCTGACCAACTGCGTGTTGAATTGATAGTACTGAGGCTTTGGACTGAAGTAATTTACGATCAAAAAAGGCAAACCTGCAGTGAACAACTATTGGCCCAAGACTGGGCGGTACAACAGATACCCTTCTGAAGATTTCTCGAACGGCGAGTGTGTCATTTGGAACTCCATGGTCGGGCCATTCAGGGTACTGAACATGCATCACAGACAGTGGTTGCTCCTCTGACTGAGTTTGGGAAGTAGCAGAGTGTCAGAGAAAAAAGGTATAATAAGCAGAAAGTAAAGGTACGAAAATGATGGACTCACCTCTTTGTCGTTCACCTCCAAGAATCGTAAGATTAGAGAGCTGTCAGTTGTTTCTATACGCTTGGTGGTGATGCGTATGTTGCCAAACTCTCTTGGTCCATTCTCCGCTTGGAAATAATCCACACACTTTACAGTCTGCAATTAGTTCCATAAGAATTGAAGAGTATGGAATGGTAAAAGATAAGAAAGCAATACGGTTCCGTACAGAGTAATTATCGATCAACGTCGTTAGCATAATAATGACTGGGCAGCGATACTGAATTATCATTTCCCAAAAGTCCTCTGAAGTGTGTGACAGTGGACCTTGAGTAGCAATAAACCGAGATACACTTTCACTACTCTGCAATCAGAAGAATCAAATACAAGTGGATGATTGCATATCCATGTAGGCCCCAGTATTAGAAACTGTTGCACAAAAAATACCGATGAAACACAAAATTACCCACCTTAATGAGACTAGCATTTATGTATCCCCTAGCCTCAGTTCTGTAATCTGTAGACCGCTTCAAAATAACCCTGTTATCATCAACTGCAGAAAAGAATTACAAGCTGTTATTTATGAAGTTAGCAATGACTTGAATAACATAGCAACGTAGAACATACATGGCACAACATCAATATATCGATTCTTAGAGTAATTCAAGCGGTCAAGAGCCACGGTGCATCTATTCCTCATTTCTGAAGCTCTTATTCTGTTATCCTGCAACAAAGGAACTTTGTCAGTGCACTTACCAACTGATAACAACAGCCCAACAAAAACTACTAGCTAAAAGTAAAATTAGATGAAGGATAGAATCTTGCAACCTGTCCAGAAATCGTAAACAATTCAACCGATAACTATTGAGTACAGAATTTATATTTGACTTACCCAATGTTAGATTGAGCAGCTATAATCGGATTCAATGGTGAAACAAGCTCATTTTTATTACTAAATAAGACGAGAACCTCAAACATATGATGATTCTCATCGACAGAAACCATTAGATTCTCGCTGGCCTGGCCAGATTACGTACAGAATAAATGCAGCTCAAAACGATCATTAGTAGATAACCGAACACTATTTAACCATCGACCATAACGACACACTCTGATTCAGAACTTGCTAATTAAGTACAAAATCAGACAACGAAACGTTGCATACATACATCCAGCTCACCGAACTCCCGGATGATGGTCTTTGGAGTATTGAATTTGTCTTTGAAGCACTTGAGCGCTTCTGAACAGAACCTGATCTGATCGCGGCTGAGCTGAATCCTCGGAGGCATAGCACCGCCCGAAAATTCGAAGGATTTAGCCGTCTCCGCCGAGGAAGTGACTGGTGCAGAGGGGATCGGCGAAGCGTCCATCGGCAACCTACGGCCGCGGCGACGATGGGTGGAGATGTTACCCGTGGCTCTCGGCGTGAGGTTTCCGACGCTCTTTTATTTATTATTTTTCCTTTTTTCAGCTTTTTTTTTTCGCACGCTTTGTTTGTTTAAATGATTCTCCACTATTTAAGTAGCTACTCTTTTCTTAATATCGGAGGATAGAATAGACAAAAAGGGAAAGATGCACCAATAATTGTGTTCTTAAAATAATCAGTATTATACAGTTAAATAAACTATCAGTACTATACAGAAAACCTTGGCATTGTGAATCTGAGATATGACTGAAAGAAAAGCAAGGATCGAGCTTTTATCTATATGAGCACAACTGAATTGCAGGGATGTACAGTTTTATTGTTACTCATTTCTTTACCACCGTGATTAACATTTAGTTTGCCTGAAGATCATCCGTCATAAACTCTTTGGTTTAAGCGATCATAGAACACTTTAGAAAATATCCAAAAGCCACGAAACAGATCGGATCATAGGTAATCGAAATTGTCACGTGACTTTGATGTAGTTCTTCCACCGCAAGTCGAGGATCGAGATATGTCGAGAAACTAGAAAAAGGTATAAATCTATCATCAGATTCTCTCATATGCATCCTATAATTATGAAATTTAACCAATGATAACATTTTATAGATTACCACCTTTCCCATATTTCCAAGTTTCGGAATCAAGATCTGTCATGGGAATTTGCAGATGTAGTAACAGTTAAAATGTGTTGCAGTACAGTTCAGTAAATATTAGTATTACTATTATATATACAGATATTCTTGGGGTGCTAAAACTAAGACTAATTATCTCTTGCCACGTCACCAGCCACAAATATCTTCGCTTTCCGCAATTAAATTCAGTCATATGGGAAGAACAGGGAGACTCACAATAAAGTGTTTTTAGGTGCTGCTAGGAAGGATATTGACAGACTTGCAAGTCTTTGAGCACTTAGATTGCTCTTTCGAGATGGAAAGTTCTCTATTGCACGGCAGCTTTGCTTCTTGTTTTTCTACTAACGCATCGGCAAATAGTCTCAAGTATCCAATACGTAAAGTTCCAGCCTTTAATCCACGGAGAAGGTATGGCCGTGGATTCTTTTTCGTCGAACCCACAAAGAGAGTTTCTTTTCGGAGAATGAAAGTAGTTGCTGTTTCGTCTGTTGAAACCAGGTAAAAAGTTCGGTTCTTTACTTTAATTGATTCAATATGGGACTCGTCTGTTGAAACCTGGTAAAATCGATTATGGGATTTGTGATTTGATGCGAAATTTAAGACCTTTATGTGTTGAAGTTTATGGTTTTTGCTGAAAAAATTTACGGTTCATAGGGGAGAAGAAATGAAAAAGGAAGAGAAAAGCAAACGGCGGTCTAAGAAGTCGAGTGGTGGGAAGGTGAAGTTAAACATAAGGCTAGATCACCAAGTTGAATTCGGCGAGCATGTCGCAATTCTGGGATCTGTGAAAGAATTGGGATCGTGGAAGAAGAAAGTGATGATGGATTGGACTGAAAATGGATGGGTTTGTAATTTGGAATTGAAGGGATACGAAGAACCTATTGAGTATAAGTTTGTGATAGTAGGTAAGGACAAAGAGAAACTGATATGGGAAAGTGGTGATAATCGTTTGTTCACTTGTCCCGACAAAGGTAGTTTTAGCGTTGTTTGTAAGTGGGACACGACTAACGAACCTGTAGAAATATTGCCTTCGGAGTACGATGGTGAGGGAGAATTCGAGGAAGAGGAAAGCGAAAACGTGAATGTTGCTGAGTCTTCCGTCGAAGATGGAGTTATTACAACAAGTGCCTTTGTGGAGCAATGGCAGGGAAAAGACGTTTCTTTTGTTCGTTCAAAGGATCAATTTGATGGAGAAAAGAAGAGGATTTGGGAAACTTCAGGCCTTGAAGGAATTGCCTTGAAGTTAGTCAATGGCGATCAAAATGCTCGAAATTGGTGGCGCAAGGTAGAAATCCCCCATGATGAAATCCATTTTTTTTTTCCAGAAGCTAGAAAATAATTTTAACTTCTAACGACTGTTTTCTACCTCGATTTTCTTTCTTTCGAAGCTTGAAGTTGTTCGGGAGATTGTGGTTGAAAATAATGACAATGAAAAGGGTTTGGAAGCTCTGACATATTCAGCAATATATCTGAAGGTAAATATCCATGATTCTTCTCTGAATTGCTCGAGTGGATATTTTCTTTATCTTTATATATAATCCTCTCTTCTCTCTAGTGGATAAACACGGGGCAGATTCCTTGTTTTGAGGACGGCGGCCATCATAGGCCCAATAGGCACGCCGAGATTTCAAGGCTTATATTTCGTGAGTTAGAAAGGATTTCCAGTAGAAAAGATGCTTCTCTTCAGGTGCTTTATTATCAAGAATACCTTCCAAGAGTTGAAGCTTTTGAAATAATTTTCTTTCTTTGTCCAAATATATCGGTATTCTTCCTTCATTAACTAGGTTCGAATGTGCCAATTATTATTGCAGGAGTTGCTTGTTATCAGGAAAATACATCCTTGCTTGCCCTCATTTAAGGCAGAGTTCACTGCTTCCGTGCCACTAACGAGGATTCGTGATATTGCTCATAGAAATGATATCCCTCACGATCTTAAGGTTATGCCGCGTCTTTAGAACGACTGTTTATGTGGTGAAACATTTTACCAGTCATTAACAAAGTAACATCTCTATTTCCAGCAAGAAATTAAGCATACGATACAGAACAAGCTTCACAGAAATGCGGGCCCTGAAGATTTAATCGCCACTGAAGCAATGCTTTCAAGAATCACAAAGACACCTGGAGAATATAGCGAAGCTTTTGTCGAACAGTTCAAAATCTTCCATCAAGAACTTAAGGACTTCTTCAATGCTGGAAGGTAGCATTCATGCTATAATTTTTATCTTTTTTCTGCTCCATTAATTATTTGCATCTCTTGATTATTCTTTCATCTCGTGTTTAATATGTACATAATTGAAGTCTCGAAGAGCAGCTGGAATCAATTAGAGAATCATTAGATGAGAGCAAAACTGTACTGCCTCGGTTTCTTGAGTCAAAACAGGTATCTCCTAAACATGCTTAATTAATATTTATCTCCGTAGTTATTTATGTTCTTTTTCGGGAATCGCAAATTCAAATTGCTGGCCCTTCAGGTGCTTGATAACCTGGACTGGGATAAGATCTCAGAAGTCGAATCGTTGAGTGCGTTAGTGGAAACGATCAAAGCACTCGACGATCTTCGCAAAGAAATCGCAAAGGGACTTGAGAGCGGACTTCGAAATGATGCTCCTGACGCTGCAATAGCAATGCGCCAAAAGGTTCAAACAGCCTCTTACTTTCTCATTCTATTACATTAAGCTGCAATAAAATGTCTTGATGTTAATCTAACAAACATTCTTGCAGTGGCGTCTCTGTGAGATTGGCCTTGAAGACTATGCATTTGTTCTCTTGAGCAGGTATGTCAAGGATGGTCAAATACATTTACGATCCCTTTATGTAGCGATTATAAGGATACATCAACTTCACCTTTTATAGGTTTCTTAATGCGCTCGAATCTTTCGGAGGAGCCCAAAAGCTAGCAGAAGCTGTTGAGTGTAAGAACGTCGATTCTTGGAATGATCCGCTCGCTGCACTAACAGTCAGCATCAAACAGTTGGGATTGTCGGGATACAGACCTGAAGAGTGCAGAGCTATTGGAAATGAACTAAATGCATGGAAAGAGAGAGGTCTTTTAGAAACTGAGGGTATGACTTAGATCCCTTTTTTTTCTGTTGTTTTTTCTCAAGTTGGTTGGTCTCTGATACATTTTACCATTGATCACTACAAGGCGGTGAAGATGGTACAAGAATATGGGCTCTGAGGCTTAAAGCCACCCTCGATAGAGCTAAACGACTGACCGAAGAATATTCCGAGGCTTTTCTTCAGATATTCCCTGAGAAAGTTGAGGTACAGACGGTCTACGCCTACGCATAATCTTACAAAGATCGCATTACTTGGTTGTTCAGAAATAAAATTTAATGTTTTGGTTATCGCAGATATTGGGAAAAGCTTTTGGGATTCCTGAGAATACTGTAAGAACATACGCAGAAGCAGAGATTCGTGCTAGGTCTGATACTCAAACCAGTTGCTTTATGAGCTGAAAACATTGTCTAATTAGGTCGGAAAAATTGGCAGTGTAATATTTCAGGTGTCTAAGCTTTGCACGCTCCACCTGAAAGCCATTCGTAAAGTATTAGGATCCGACGGTTGGGATATTCTCGTACCAGGAGATGCTTATGGAACTCTTGTCCAGGTAAATGATTTATGATTACCAAAACATATTCGTGTCATAGATAATGTAGATATTTTAGCGTAAATTTATGTTACTGTTATAGGTCGAAAGCATCGTCCCAGGTTCCATACCATCATCTGCTAAAGGACCAATCATTCTTGTTGTGAACAAAGCAGATGGAGATGAAGAGGTCATCATCATATGTTTTTGATTTATATCTTTTATCAAAAGATTAATATAAATCAGAAAATCTTAATGAATAGGATTTTATTTAAACTAAAAACTACATTTTTTTTTCAGGTGACTGGCGCCGGAGCTGATGTTGCTGGAGTTATACTAATGCAAGAGCTTCCTCATTTATCTCATCTTGGTGTTAGAGCTCGCCAGGCAATTCTTCGACTCAACCTTTTCTTTTACGCCTTTTTATCCGTTCCTAAATATTTCTTTGTTTTTCTTTATCTAACTTCATAGACTTTTTCTTCAAACGAAAATTTAGGAGAAGGTCGTGTTCGTGACTTGCGAAGATGATGACAAAGCTTCGGATATCAAATTGCTGCACGGAAAGTTTGTGAGGTGCAGACTTAACACTTTCTTGCTTTCGTTCCTCCTTTTCTTTTGTTCGATTAATACACAAAATTCTTCTAGGTTGGAAGCATCGTCCTCAGGCGTTAGCTTGACTCCCTCCTCACCGGAGAGTAGCAATGGCGGCGGTCCACTTCAAATCGAAGCTAACTCGAGCAAAAATAACAGCAAAGTCGAGACCTTTGACGTTACAAAGGTAACGAATGGATTTACGGATGATGGCTATGTAATACTTTTTTTCTTCCAAAGATTTCATCTTTACATGATCATATAAAATTCCTTCAGATTAGGTCAAATAATGGAGATATAATCTTGCTCCAAGACGCCGATCTACAAAGCTCGGGTGCTAAAGCCACGGCGTGCGGCCGCCTAGCTTCTCTAGCCGCTGCTTCAGATAAAGGTAGTAAACAGTGAACAATCTTTTTCAAACTCAAAACGCCTTTTTTCGCCATATAAATATTTACAAACATCATAAAAATCGCAGTGTACAACGAGCACGGCGTCCCAGCGTCGTTCGACGTCCCAAAAGGCGCAGTACTTCCCTTCGGTTCCATGGAAGCCGCCTTGGAGCGCAACGGCTCGACGCCAGCCTACAAATCGCTGGTCGAACGAATCGAAACCGCTGACATCAGCGACGACCTCGATGCCCTCTGCGAAGAACTGCAGGCCCTAATATCATCGTTAATCCCACCCAAAGAAACAATCGAAGCCATATCGAAGATATTCCCAGGAAAAGGCTCGCGCTTGATAGTTCGTTCAAGCGCCAACGTCGAAGACTTGGCTGGAATGTCAGCCGCGGGTCTATACGAGTCGATCCCTAACGTTAGCCCATCGAACCCAATCGTATTTGGGCACGCCGTGGCTCGGGTTTGGGCCTCGCTGTACACTCGAAGGGCAGTTTTGAGCCGTAGGGCGGCTAAAGTGCCCCAAGAAAGTGCTTCCATGGCCGTCTTAGTCCAAGAAATGCTATCGCCGGAGCTGTCTTTCGTCCTCCACACCCTCAGTCCGACGGATAAGGATTCCGACGCCGTCGAGGCTGAGGTGGCGGCGGGCTTGGGGGAGACGCTGGCGTCGGGGACGAGGGGCACGCCGTGGAGGGTTTCTTGCGGGAAGTTGGACGGCGTTGTGAGGAGTTTGGCCTTTGCGAATTTCAGCGACGAGATGGTGGTGGTGGGCGGCGGTGGTTTGGCCGACGGCGAGGTGGCGAGGCTGACCGTGGATTATAGTAAGAAGGCGTTGACCGTCGATGCGGCGTTTAGGGAGAAGGTTGGTCAACGGCTTGGAGCCGTTGGGTTCTTCTTGGAGCAGAAGTTTGGTGGGCCCCAGGATATTGAGGGCTGTTTGGTTGGGGATAGGGTTTTTATTGTTCAGACAAGGCCTCAACCTCTGTAATTCAATAATAGACCCAATTATTGAAATAGCGTATTGTTTCCGTGAATTTCGTGGTGTGGGTCATCTTAAATATCAATTGAGTTACTGTATTGGGCTGTAGCCCATAACTGACGGCCCAATATGGATCTGCCATAAATAGAAAATTAAACATCGATCGATGTCTCTGGAATTTTTTATATCGAAGTAACACGAATTCTTCTTGCTTGTCCGAGAAGACACTCAAACGCCTGATTTGAAGATAAATCGTCGACGACGATACAGCCAAATTATAGGAAGTTCGAATCTCATCGGAAAGATGTTTTTCTTCTTCATTGGGGGATTGAACCAGCGAGCCGGGCAAGTTCTCAAGAGCGGCGCGGGAAGGTGCATATCGTGCGGGTCAAGCGCAGACCTGGTCGAGTACGACAAAGTCCTGAAGCTCTTCTTCGTGCCCGTGTGGCGGTGGCCCGGCAAACATCCGATGATGTACTGCGAAGACTGTAACCTCTTGTTTCCGCCGGAGAAGGAGACCTCATCGGCGGCCAGTCGGTGCCGAGAGTGCATGCGCGAGGTGAACCCTACGTTCAATTTCTGCCCCTTTTGTGGCTCGACGCTGTGAAGTGAAGACGGCTGAGGGGTACTCTGTTTTCCTATTTTCGCCTGAATAAAAAGTTTTTTCTTTTTTTTTTTTAAATTCTCCCCTGTTGCTAATGTTGAAGACTAATTCGTTTTCCTCGTGGCCCAATAGACCTCATATGGCCCAACAAGGGCCCAATATTCTTCTGATGCAAAGAGTAAAAATAAAAATAAGGAAGTAGAGGAGAAGAACATGACTTCGTGGATTCGTATGCTCCCTCCATCGCATTAATTTATGACACCCTATCCAGATAGTTAAAAAATTGTGTGATCCATAGCCAATCACAAGATTTTGGAGAAGCCATCTTAACCATTTCATTTCCAATCCTTTATATATATGTAGAAATATCGCACAATATATCGAATTAATGCAGCCCACAAGATTTTTCCATTAAGGCATCACTCAGTTAGCTTTTGCATTCACACACACTCGCATACATTCATAGCACAAATGGCTCAAAGAATGCTGCTAACTTCCAATGTATCAACACACGTCAAAGGCGAGACACAGCTGATTCAAAGGCTAAGACCAAAGCCCTTCTCTCACCTTCTGCTGCCACCGAAGAACAACAGCAATGTTACTTCGAAGGCTGATATCGTCGCCTTGTTCAAGTCCAAGACTAAGGCGCCTCCTGCTAGTAGGAAGGGAGCTGTAAGTGTGTTTTCTCTACATTCATTCGCCATCAAATGAATTGCTATCTCATTTGGTCAACTCAACACTCGATAGGCTAAAGAAGCGAAGCCAAAGCCTAAGGTGGAAGACGGCATCTTTGGGACGTCGGGCGGAATAGGTTTCACAAAGCAGAACGAGCTCTTCGTTGGCCGTGTGGCCATGATCGGTTTTGCGGTTAGTAATCTTCTGTTCGAATCTGTGCTGTCAAATAACCTATTCAGAGTCGAAGATGATTGATATATGGGAGGAAAACAACTGCTGCAGGCATCTCTTTTGGGAGAAGCATTGACAGGGAAAGGGATTCTTGCACAGCTCAACTTAGAAACTGGGATTCCCATCTACGAAGCAGAGCCACTTCTCTTGTTCTTCATCCTCTTCAATCTTCTTGGAGCCATTGGAGCTTTAGGAGACCGTGGTCGATTCGTCGATGATCCTGAACCTACTACGGGGGGTCCCATCATTGCCCCTGGGAAGGGCTTTAGGGAAGCCCTAGGTCTCGGAGGAAGCGGTAAATAATTCGATAATTCTCTGAAATGCATGAATTACCTTATTGTCTTGTTTTTGACGGAATACCTTTCGCTCTTCAGGTCCTTTGTTTGGATTCACCAAGGCGAATGAGTTGTTTGTGGGGAGATTGGCCCAGCTTGGTATTGCATTCTCCATCATCGGAGAGATTATTACGCGCAGTTGAACTTTGAGACGGGAGTTCCCATCAATGAGATCGAACCCATTCTTCTGTTCAACGTCGCGTTCTTCTTCATTGCAGCCATTAATCCTGGGACTGGAAAGTTTGTCACCGATGACGAAGATGATTAGATTGGATCCAAGTGTGTAAATGAAATACATGCGTGTGCGTCTCTGCGCTTCTTCAAGATATTATCCTTGTAGTGATCCTTCCTAGAAAAATCTCGACCTTCGTTATTTTAAGCTAAATTGGTTCTCGGATTTTCGTTGGATTTGAGAAAAGTCGAAAGAGTAGTATATCTATCATGTAACAAGAACCATAACATATGGAAACGATGTGATATTGAGAAATGAGATCTTTCTCGACATTGGTTGCCTTAAGCAGTACAGCAGCTTCATTTTTAATGCTTGAGCGCAATAGATGACTCATGTTTACCTCTTAAAAAGGTACAAAGCATCTTACAAGATATAGTGTGGCCTCTAGAGCAGATCCTACAATGGCTTTCCCTTTAGCTTATTAAAACCTTTTGGACTTGGATTCAGCCATTGCCGAAAGGGTTGTTGACCTCATATAACAGCACAGCGGAGAAGAGGAAGCTACATATTGGAACAATGGTGTCACGAAAAATATATAATCGAACTTAATATATAATCAAACTTAATAGATCTAATTTAATGTCGCCGATATCACCACACACATGAAAAGTTTGGAAAGCAAAAGGAGTTGAAAAGATTACCAGGTTGTGATGCAAACTCGATGAACAGTGCTAGCAGCTATAAGTGCCACGATTTCCGAGATTAAGACTGCAAAACAGAATGCAAAACTATGTGAAGCTTTGAAGCCAGTAAAGGAAAAGAGATCATGGAACAGAACAGAATCATTTACCAGCACCCCATCCAGTTCTGACACCAGTCGTTTCCTGATAATTTCCTATAAACTAGAGAAATAACACATCATTGAGAAGCATACAGCCAAAAACATCAAATAAATGATGCATAAGAAAAAATCAGAATGTAATTGTGAGCTCATACTTGACTTAATAAGCGCATTAATGCCATAATGATTAAACATATTGGTAACTGTTCAAAGGCACAAGTTGGTCTTACTGTCAGCAGCATAAGGAATATGAGGGAGCTGGTGAATCCACCAAGAATGGTGAATAATTCTGAAGATGCCAACTTTGCCCTATACATTTCTTGTAGAGATAGAGTGGCAACAAAAAGTAGAAAAGAGTACAGCATAGAACTCCCCGCGCTAGCCATCTGATCGATCATTCAGGAGACGCACCAAAACAAAGAATAAGTAAACTTCGGAGGCATTAGACGTGCGAAACGGCCGACAAAAGCAAATAATCGTTAGTTCTTCACCCACGCACTCCCAATTAGGCAGTAAAAAGTATAATGGGGCATGAAGTCAAAGCAAAACCAAGAAACTCCAAAATCCCCAAAAACATTATTGTGAGAACGAGAATCCTAAATTCCCATCTCCCACCTATTCTCGGAAATCCCAAAAGCTCACACTCAAACAACCACTGCACACTGCACAGAGCACATGAATGAGGTTTCATGCATATACGCATAACTAAGCCGCTATCGTTTCTCAACATTTCTCCACTTGTTTACCTCCCATGTAGCACAATACAGACTTACGAACAAAATAACCAATAAAACTTCAATATCCAAATCATATTCAAACGATTAGCAGATGACAAAAAAGATCAGGTGTATTCCGATGATTATCACACAGAAGCTCACCGAGAGATTTGCCGATCTGATCTGCTTGATACTTGGTTAGAAGTGAAGTCCCCGGACATTTGCGTTGTCGTTCGTTTCTTATGCATATGACATTCGAAGAGTCGCGGTTTTAAACAGCAACTCTCATCTTACCTATTTTTTAAATTATAATATAAACGCAATTTACTGAGCGATTTATTCCCCAACACCTAAACCTTACAAACGCAGACATAAACCCATTGGACTAATAGAATAGAACACACGCAAATATGTCGGCTTTGTTATCAACAGAAACGGCGGCAGAGCCCGCCTTAGGGATCGAAGAACGACTGCAAGAATCCATTGAAGAAGAAGAAGAAGACTGTGAAGCTGAAGATGACATATCCTTCTCATCAGACTCAGAAATCAACGAGGCGTTGGACTATTTGGACGCGAGAGACGACGCCGACGGCGGAGTAATAGATGCTTCATTCACTCCATATCTGCACGCGAGGCGACCTAATGCCCATGGTGGTCTTCACTCTCGGCACAATGCATCGTCGCTTCAGCCCGTCTCCAATAAGTCTCAGAAGCTTGCGTATCACATAAGGGCTTCGCCGTTGGAGGTTTTCCCTTTCTTTTCTTTTTGTTGATGGTGGATTGCCGAGTGGTTGTGTGGTGCGACGTGTGTGTTGTGTTGGGAACTTTAACTTAATTTATCTTTCGCTGATGTACCTGGATTCTTTTCCCGTAATTGTTGGACGTGCTATGTTGATCCTCTTAATATCTAAAGCTAGTGGTTGGAACGTCGTTGAGATGATTGAAGTCTAGCTTTCCTTTGACAGAATTGGTGAATTGATGTTATTCATATTCTCTACTTTGATGAACCAATTTTTTGAGGTATTTGTGTTTGATGGCTCGTACCCACCTCAGTTGTCTCGTGTAACTTCTCTTGTGCAGGAATGGGAGGGTAGGGTAAAGATTGGGATGTCAAACTCTGTCACTACTGCAATCCGTGATAGTGTTCGGGACATGGCCATTGGGAAGACTAGAACCACTGAAAAAGCTGATCGTGCTACTGTTGAGCAGGTAGATTAGATTAATACGATAGATTCTTCGAAAGTCCTTTATATCTCCTCACGATTCTATTTCTTATAGTTGAAGAATTTCCAGTTATTAACTATTTATGGAGTGAGTCATCAGCTTCTAATTCGTCTTATGTGTTACAATCGCTTCTTTGTCGCAGGCAATTGATCCTCGCACTCGTATGGTTTTGTTTAAGATGCTGAATAGGGGTGTATTTAGTGATATCAACGGTTGCATTTCAACTGGAAAAGAAGTATGTTCTTTGCAAGTTTTTTCTCAAAAACTTAGTTACAAATCTCATTGGTTTCATTTTGGGACAGGCCAACGTGTATCATGCTACTAAATCTGATGGGCAAGAACTTGCAATCAAGATTTACAAGACTTCAGTTCTCGTATTCAAGTATGGTCGTAACTCAGATGTCAGTTGCCAAGCTGCAAAAAACTAGTCTGAAATAATTGGCATTCCCTTTCATTGGCTGTCTACTTTGGTGTTACAGAGATAGAGATCGCTATGTACAAGGTGACTACAGGTTCCGGTATGGGTATTGCAAGCACAATCCTAGAAAGATGGTGAAGACATGGGCTGAGAAAGAGATGAGGAATCTGATGAGGTACGTACATTTTGTTTATGTCATACTTTTTATGGCAAATAGGGAGAAGAGAACTATGTTCTTTCAAAGATGCTTGTTATCTTGCTTCCATTATGTTCTGTTCTGATGTGATTTCGCTGAACTTGCAGGCTTAGAGCAGCAGGAATTAGGTGCCCTGTTCCAATTCTATTGAGGCTTCATGTTCTGGTCATGGAGTTCATAGGTACTGTTATGGCTTATGAGTATGTAGGCTGATAATTAAAGTTGCTCGATTGTTATATGGATCATTTATCACTAATGTGATGTTCTAGTTTTAAGACTTGTAACCATGAAGTTTGCAATTGGGATAAGATGAAGTCAATGGTTAATGGGTGATTAAGTTTTTACCTTTAATACCATGAACTTGGAAACCCGTTTTTCGTCCATTTATAAGCTAACGACCACTAGCTCATGTCTGATGTGAGCCTGCATCATCAGTTAGGAAGTCAAAGCCTTCACTTCCGTCTGTTGAATTGATTTAAGTTGTCTTACAAACAGGCAAAGCAGGTTGGGCTGCTCCCCGACTTAAGGATGCTGATTTGTCTCTTGACAAGTTACGTGAAGGTTATCGTGAGGTGTAATTTTTATTATTCCTTTTCTTGATTGATAGCTTTTTGCCGTTGTATCTCTATGCAACTTATCACAACCTTGCTTGTTTCAATGCCACCTTTTCATTCTTTGCATCAGATGATTTTGGTGATGCGAACATTGTATCAGAAATGCAAACTAGTACATGGAGACCTAAGCGAGTATAACATACTTTATTATGAGGTGAGGAGATCACATGTTATAAAACCCATTGTTGCATGAATTTCATCTAATGCTTTATCTCCTTTCTAGGGTCACATGTACATTATTGACGTTTCGCAATCAGTTGATCTCGACCATCCATATGCCTTTGATTTCCTTAAAGAGGATTGCAAGCATGTTTCAGTGAGTTTTTCTCATTTTTCCCCGGGTTGTTTTATCCGAAGCAAGGTTTGCTAGTCTTACAATCTTCCTTCTATTTGCTTGCAGGAATTCTTTGAGAAACATGGAGTAGCTGTAATGACAATCAAGGAATTGTTCGATTTCATAACAGATAGTACTATTGCTGACGATTCTGTGGATAATTATTTGGAGGAGGTACGTACTAAGGGGTTAACATATAGTCCTGAAATGGCAAATCATATGCTTTATGTATCCTTTTCACTGTTGTTTATCTTCTTCTCAGGTGCAACGGAAAATAGTAGCCAGAGGTGATAAGATCTCTGCAGAAGACAAAATTGCCGACCGTGTCTTTGTTCAGGTCTGTTAATATCTGATTCTGATCGAGAGGTCAATAACCTTAATATCTTTACCATATTTATATCAACACTATGAATCTATCAGCTCTGTTTTAAATTTTTTTTTTCGTTTTCTGTAGTCGTACATACCGAAGACTTTGGATGATGTTAAAAACGCGGAAGAAGATGTGCAGCGTATCATCAGTGGAAAGGACACAAAGGAAATGTACTATCAAACTGTTACAGGTCTGAAGAAAGTACTTGCTATAGCCGACACATCTTCACAAGTAGAACACAATCGCAAGAATGAGAAGCTAGTGGAAAACGATGCAGAAGCACTTGCAGTTATCAGTAATCCTCGAAACGAAGAATCAGAAACTGAATCTCATGAAAGCGAAGAAGATGAGGATGATGATGATGATGATGATGATGATGATGATGATGATGATGATGATGCAAGTGACTCAGAGTTGTCAGATTCTTCTGCTGGTAATAAACAGACGCCGCTCGACCGTAAGGCGGCGAGGAAAGAGAACAAAAAGAAGGTTAAAGAAGAGAAGAGAGAGGCTCGAAAGAACAAAATCCCAAAGGCTGTGAAGAAGAAAAAGAAGAAGCTGGCGAAGGCCAAGAAGTGCCGATGAGCGGGCTAGCAAACCATAAAAGCCCGTCTCACTTTAACTTATGAGCATCGAAAGTGTTTAAATATTTAGCTCCAAAAGCATCTTTTGCTGCAAGTTACTTATTCCTTCTTACTTCTTGTCTAAGATGTTGCACTGGTTCTTGGTAGTAACTATTCTGTTATTTAAACGATAGATAGATACAATTCTGAACGTAAGTATCGAAGAGTTACATAATTCACCAACGATGCAACAATAATAACAGTGACTTTCTCATATAGATTATAATTTCAGGATTAGCAGATTCTCATCCCTCAATATCATGAGCATTGGTCTCTCTCTTCTTGCCATGAACATGGCTTGTGCTGCCAACCTGCTTGTAGATATCTTCTTCTTGATGCTTATCGCCATCGAAAGAGATGGCTATGGCCTTCGATCCATTTGGTCCTTCGACTACATCGCCTTTAACTCTGAGATGCTCATCTTTGTGTATCACTTCAGTTTCTCGCACGGGCTTTTCCTTACACGACCTTATCAAGAACCACAGTGCAGCTACGCAGCCGCCGAAGAAGAAGAAACAGCCAAAGACTCCAAACACAACTATAACAACCGTTGGGGCACTGTTAAGAGAAAACGAGGCCATCTTTTTTTTTTAAATTTTTGGTTTGTTATCTGAGATTGTGTTTTTGTTATGACAGAGGCCGATTACTTGTCTCTTCTTTATATAGTAGCCAATTATGCTTCGTGCCTGTGATTTAATACTGTTGTTTCAACAAATTGAAGACTTTCAAGAAACTGAAAACTTAACTCGCATGTTAAGTTTCAGCATCTTGGCCTTCATGTTAGAAAGGAGGTAGCTTTCTTTAAAGAAAAACTAACATGTTGATATAGAACAGAAGACAATGATCAGAAACTCAAATTTCACCACCTGCGTAATACTCTGTTCTAATACTTCATATCGAATATACTCGAACTTATCCAACAAACAAAGCTCACATTAATAATTAAGTATCATCAACATCTGAAACAAGAGACAAGAAGCAAGTCCAACATCCAAAAATGTAACATGAAAAGCATAGCAGGAAAACATATGGAACAAAATCTACGAACGACTGACCGCAAACACAATTCAATTCGAAGAGGACGACGAAACAGAGTGCAGCTTCTTCTCCTGGTCATCTTTCTCCGAATCAAAATAATCCTGAAGAGCAGACATTTCAATCTTGTTCGACTTCAAGCTCCTAATCGCCTCAGCAGTTGCCAAAGCACCAGCCACGGTTGTTATTATCGGTATCTTATAAGCAAGGGCCATCCTTCGAAGCCTACGCCCATCGATCTGATCGAGCTGATCCCCCGAGCTCGTAACCACCATGATCTGAATCTGACCGTTAGCCACCATGTCCCCCGCGTGGGGCCTACCCTCGTGGAGCTTCAGCACCCTCTCGACAGGTATCCCTTCCAATTCAAGAACACGCGCCGTCCCAGAAGTAGCAACGATGTCAAACCCAACGCTCAGAAAAGCGCGCGCGATATTTGCAAGCTGAGGCTTAGTCAGGTCGTTTAAGCTCAAGAACAAAGTCCCGGAGAGAGGTGGCTTCTGCCCAGCAGCTATTTGGGACTTAGCAAATGCAATCGACGATTCGTAGTGTATGCCCATGACCTCGCCCGTGCTACGCATTTCGGGACCCAAAAGCACGTCAGCCCCTTGAAATTTCTCGAAGGGAAGAACTGCCTCTTTGACCGAAACGTGCCTTGGGATGACTTCCTCTGTGAAGTTGAGGTCGTGGAGGGACTTCCCCGACATGACTAGGGCGGCGTACTTAGCCAAAGGGTGGCCGATCGCCTTGGACACGAAGGGCACAGTGCGTGAGGCACGTGGGTTCGCTTCGAGCAAGAAAACATCGCCCGAGGCTGTAATTGCGTATTGGCAGTTCATCAGCCCACAGACTTCAAGCCTCTTGGCAAGCTTCGTCGTCCAAGATCTGATCGTTTTCAGGCAAGATGCTGACACGGTTTTCGTCGGTAGCATACATGCTGAGTCGCCCGAGTGGACCCCAGCTTGCTCGATGTGCTCCATGATTCCACCGATCACTACGTTACCGTAAGAATCAGCCAAAGCATCCACGTCGATCTCTATGGCATCGGATAGGTACTTGTCGACCAAAACGGGTCGGTCCGGGTCGACCTGAACCGCATTTTCGAGGTAGGTTATGAGTTTTTCGTCGCTGTAAACGATTTCCATGGCCCGCCCGCCCAATACGTAGGAGGGGCGGACTACCACGGGGTAACCGATCTCAGCTGCAATGGCGAGAGCGTCTTTTTCGCTCCTTGCTATTCCTCCTTTCGGCTGTTCGATTTTCAGTTCGTTCAAGATTGCATTGAATCTCTTTCTGTCCTCGGCGGCATCGATGGAGTCGGGCGACGTTCCCCAGATTTGGACGATCCCCGAGCTGCTTAGGGTTTTGGGCTTGTTTTCGTCTAAGTACTGCTGAATGGGAAGGGATAGCTTGAGGGGCGTTTGGCCTCCGAACTGAACGATGATTCCATCAGGTCGTTCGAGGTCGATGACGTTGAGGACGTCCTCTACTGTGAGAGGTTCGAAGTAGAGACGATCGCTAGTGTCGTAATCTGTCGATACTGTTTCGGGGTTTGAGTTCATCATGATCGTTTCATAGCCTGCGTCCTGAAAGAATAAATTGAACGATGAATTGAGGGATGTAGAGAAACGCAAAGAAGCAGAAAAAATATGAAATAAAGTCTCTTTTTGTTGCAGAGTTGTGATTGAATCGAAATAAAGCAGGCGATAGAAACTGAGCAGATGAAGAACAGGGACAGCAAACCTGAAGGGCGAAAGACGTGTGACAGCAACAATAGTCAAACTCGATACCCTGACCAATTCGATTTGGCCCTCCGCCTAATATCAGAACTTTTTTCTTATTAGTGGGAAGTGATTCGCACTCATCCTCGTAAGACGAATACATGTACGGTGTATCAGCCTCAAATTCTGCCGCACAAGTATCGACTCGCTTATAGCTCGGTTTGACGCCCAGCGATAGCCTCTTTGAGCGGATTTCTCCGTCCGTCGATTTTGTTGCAAAAGCGATCTGTTTGTCGCTGAATCCTCTCCTCTTAACTTCCCAGAAATCATCTTTTGTCAGCTGGGACAAGTTCCTTGCCATAAGATAACGTTCAATGTCGACGAGTCCTTTGAGCTGAGTTAGAAACCACTTATCGATATAAGTCAACTCAATGATATCATCCACTGTCATCCCACGCTTCATTGCAGCATATATGGAATGGATACGGTCGGGATTAGGCACGCGAAGGCTGTACTTCAGCTGTTCGTCGTCCCATTCAAGTTCTTTGATATTGGCACAACCCCAACCCGAGTAGCCACATTCAAGAGACCTCACAGCTTTCTGGAATGATTCTTGGAAAGTGCGCCCAACAGCCATTGCTTCCCCAACAGACTTCATCTGAGTAGTTAAGATCGGCTCTGAGCCTGGAAACTTTTCGAAAGCGAATCTGGGAATCTGAAAAAAAAAAAAGACATAATACTCAGAATCACGAAAGGAAAGAACCCAAACCAACAGTAACTCACAAGAGAAAAGTCATAAATTTACAAACATAACCTTGGTGACAACGTAATCTATCGAAGGCTCAAAACTTGCAGGTGTCTTCTTCGTGATATCGTTAGGAATCTGATCCAAAGAATACCCTACAGATAACTTGGCAGCCATCTTTGCTATCGGAAAGCCAGTTGCTTTTGAAGCCAAAGCAGACGACCTCGAAACTCTAGGATTCATTTCGATCACCATCACCTCTCCATCAGCAGGATTCACAGCAAACTGCACATTCGAACCACCACACTCTACTCCTATTTCCCTAATAATAGCAACCGAATAATCCCTCAGGCGTTGGTACTCCTTATCCGTCAACGTTTGGGCAGGAGCAACAGTGATGGAATCACCCGTGTGCACTCCCATGGGATCAATGTTCTCGATCGAACAAATGATCACCACATTGTCGGCCAAATCCCTCATGACCTCAAGCTCGTACTCTTTCCATCCCAATAAAGACTTCTCTACCAAAACCTGTGATGTGAGGCTAGCCGCCAGCCCAGACTTGCAAATGGCTTCAAACTCCTCCCTATTGTACGCAATCCCACCGCCGGTCCCACCCAACGTGAAAGCGGGCCTTATGATCAATGGAAACTCCCCAATCCAATTTGCGATCTCAAAACACTCCTCCATGGTAGTCCCAATGCCCGAAGGAGGAGTTTTCAGACCAATATTCTTCATCGCCTGCTTGAACAATTCCCTGTCCTCTGCTTTCTTGATAGCATCAAGTTTAGCTCCGATCAACTCTACCCCATACTTCTCAAGCGCCCCATTCTCAGCCAATGCTACGGCCAAGTTAAGAGCTGTCTGCCCACCCATAGTGGGCAGTAAGGCGTCGGGCCTTTCTTTCTCAAGCACTTGCTCAACTAACTCAGGTGTCATGGGCTCGATGTAAGTCCTATCAGCTGTATCGGGGTCGGTCATTATGGTGGCTGGGTTCGAATTAATCAGTATCACCTCATATCCTTCTTCCCTGAGGGCTTTGCAAGCTTGCGTGCCAGAATAATCGAACTCACAAGCCTGTCCTATCACAATTGGCCCAGCACCCAATATCAAAATCTTCTTAATGTCCGTTCTTTTGCCCACTTTAAAAAGGCCGCCGCCGCCAGGCAAATTACTGCTGATGTTTGTGTCCCCGCCTTCGACGTCTTTCACTTTCGCACAATTCAACAGAAAGGGGCGCGATGAGAAGCATCTGATGTCGCTAGGGTACCTTCTCAACGCAAGCTTCGTCTGCTGAAAAACACGCTTGGGGGAATAATCCGCCCGAGCGACGAACTTGCAGAAGACGTGGTTGCACTGGTGCGCACTCATGATTCTCGAGCTAAAGCTAGCTGCGTAGAAGAACAAAAAAACCAAGAAAGCAACGAACTTTGATACATACCCAATCCCAATTGGTGCAATTTAAACACAAATTGACATAACCATTACCGATTGAGGAGATGACGCAGCTGGGGAAAGATGGCAGGCAGCTGCAGGGAAATAGGGTTTCGCTCGGTTTTATTGTTTCCTCAATTTGCAACCCAGTTGATTAGTGCCACGTCACCTTTCCTTTTTTTTTCGTGATAAAATTCCTAATTACATATAGTAATATTTTATTTTATTAAGGCATATTTGTGTCGGGTTCACTCGATGATGCACACGATATCGTTAACTCAGCAGTACGCCGGCGACGAAACCACAGCCGGTAAAGCCGCCGCCTTTGGAGATCACATTGCCATTGAGGAGATATTCTGGCAACTGAGTTTCAGAGAGAGATATATGTTGCTGAAGCTCATGTAAATCTTTCGGCCTGGTCAGATGAAGACAATCGTGTAAGATTTTCAATCCGCCGGCGTTCTTGTTGATGAAGGATCGGGGCCTGCGGCGGCGTCGGCGCCGATCATTACGAGCCGCTCGTGGCTCAAAGGACGGTCCTTTCGCACGAAACGTTCTTAACGGGTGCTCTTCTTTCGATATATTTTTTTTTTTTCTGGGATTCACGGCTTTAATTCGAGCTTTTAGTTCTTTGGTTGATTTGCTGTGATTTGACATTGGATCCACAACCTTGTGCGAATAGCTGGTTGTTTCTGTACTTTGGGTAACCTTTTGACTTGAGGATATTATGTAAGCATAAGCAGCTTTGCTGAGGATTAGATGCATCTCTGTAATGGAAAGTTTGAAGTTAGGTTTCTTGGTCCAACACGCCAGCTATTGCAGAAGTGGGACGCAAGTTCTAAGTTTCCAACAAATGAAAACAACTTGCACTATCAAAGTTATATGATGTATAAGCATATGCTTTGTTGAGTAAAGTTCTGTATTTGACTACAATAAAGAAGAATGAATTGAACGAACAAGCAATGCACCGTATGATTATGAGTTGTGCTCTTAAATGCCTAATGTTTGGTAATTATTATTACAAGCAGGCCATGAATCTTATTTGTCCCATTGCACGTGCCTAAACTCCATCCCAACAATAGTGTATTAAAGATTCTTGTTCGTGCCAGCAATGAAACTTGCTGTAAACTCACTTGCAAAAGAAAAATAGATAGTATACTATAATTGCCATTGAATTTGTCTGCGAAGTTTAATGATAATCAATTTCACATGTTCCGTGGTCAACGTGTGCCTGCAGTCTTCCTTAGTAAGAATGAATACCATGAAAGTTTAGATGAATGTGATGCTGTCCCACAAAGCCCAAGGTACTTCCTTTCTCTCTTTTCATCAATTTACTCAAACATTTATCCGTTTGTTCCTCGTCTTGCTGGGTTTGAAACAAGAATTCGAAATGAAATCTGGAAAGTGTCCCCCATAGTAAATCTGTGTTCTATGACCATGTTTCAGCAAGATTTCGATCTGTTTAAAGCTGCTCCTAACATATGACATATGCTTGTTCTTTGCTTATAAGTCTCTTAAAAGTTGATAAAAGGCGTTTAAACTTCTATAGCAGTAATATTATGTATTCGCTATCTGTGTAATAAGATTTGGACCGCTTGCAAGCTTTATTTCTCATCATGCAGTAAAAAAAAAAATAAATTTATCTCGTGAAGATCCAACCATTCGACATTGCAGATTCGATTGAGGCGTAGGGTTCGCTAAATCATGAGCTTTCAGAACAGATCAGTTCCAAAGTTGAAAATCGTCATATTAGTTGCGGGTTCAAGAGGAGATGTTCAACCTTACCTAGCAGTAGCTAAGAAACTCCAGGTAAGAGTTCTAACATATCGTCGATGAGATCTTTTATATGGCGATCGATTAACATCTTTCGATTATCGTAAAATAGGAATATGGCCATTACGTTCGTCTGGCTACTCATTCAGTCTTTCGAGGATTCGCTACATCGGCCGGCGTAAACTTCTACCCACTCGGAGGAGATCCTAAAGCTTTAGTAGGATGTAAGAAGCTACCTTCCTTGTTTCTTGTCTTAAGAAAACATCGAAGTGTTCAATAATTACGAAAAGCTGCAGTTATGATTAAGAACAAGTATCTCATTCCATCGTCGCTCGGAGAACTATCTGTGTCGTGCAAACAAATAAAGGACGTTATCGAGTCGCTGCACTCAGCGTGCACCGAATCTGATCCAACGACCGGCGAACCTTTCAAGGCTGATGCAATCATCGCAAATCCCGCCGTTTACGGTAAGTTTTTTTAGCTATTCTTTCCACATTTCTTGATCTTTTTTATTGCAACAATGTTAGAAAAAAAGTGGACTTCTATCAGGACATTCGCATCTCGCCGAAGCTCTGGGAGTTCCCTTGCACATATTCTTCACGATTCCTTGGACGTAAGTTTCAATTTCGATCGATGAATATACCAAACGTTCTTCGTACTAAACAGTGTATGTGCTCATCATATGTACTCAGTCCAACGCATGAATTTACGCACCCATTGCTGCGCATACCTCACAATTCTGGCTATTGGGTACAGTTTAATTTTTTCATTATTTTTACGGGTTTGATCGCATATTCGGGGGATAGAACATTTTTTTAAACCTTGCGCTGTTACGGTATTGCAGCTGTCATATATTCTTGCGGACCATTTGTTTTGGTTAGTTGTAAGAGGATATATTAACGACTTAAGGAGAAACAAGTTGAAGCTCGCCCCAATACCGTACTTCGACGCTCGACATGCCTCGATTTCTCATCTCCCTACGGTCTATATGTGGAGTACAAATGTACTTCCAAAGCCAAAAGGTAACGTACTAATACACCATAGTCATCATGCTTACTACATTCTTGGTGCGTAAAATTAGGCGAAAAGACACGATTTTTTTGTTATTTGCAGATTGGGGTCCGTTAGTTGATATCACTGGCTACTGCTTTTTGGATCTTGGGTCGAAGTACGAACCGCCCGTAGAGCTTTCTGAGTGGATTAAAAGTGGAGATGAACCGATTTATATTGGTTTTGGAAGCATGGTAAGGCCATCTCTTGAGAGATTAATCGAAATATGGTTACTTTGTCATGATTAGGAATCAAACTGAAAAGACTTCTGTAACTTCTTGATAGCCTATTCAAGATCCAAGAAGGACTACGAATATCATTTTGGATGCTTTGAAGAACACGGGTCAGAGGGGAATAATCGATCGAGGATGGGGAGAACTTGGCAGTCGTAAGTTTTCATTCTGAATATTTCGAGTCCTCAATTTGATTTTCTGAAAAGAAACAATGTTTTCATGTTGTTCTTTCTTGCAGAGTCGAATATCCCGGAAAATGTCTACGTTCTTGCAGATTGCCCACACGACTGGCTATTCCCTCAGTGCTCGGCTGTGGTGAGTATTATGCCTTTTTCCTCTTGCAATAAAAACATTTCCTCGTCTTCGATTGAACTAATAATGGAGATTACGATCATCAAATACTGAAAGATTCATCATGGTGGTGCTGGAACAACAGCTGCTGGGCTTAAAGCAGGGGTAATTCACCAATTTCTGCACATTACTCTGACCTGTCTAACAAAGAACTAACAAGTGAAACTCAAAAAATTTCGTTTCTTTCAGCGCCCGACCGCTGTAATACCGTTCTTCGGAGATCAATACTTATGGGGCGAAAAAGTGTACCAAAAAGGGATTGGACCGTCACCAATCCCCATATCTCAGCTCAGCGTCGAATCTCTCTCAGAAGCCATAAGATTTCTGCTTCGGCCTGAGGTATGCAAGAAATCACCGACGAAATAATGGAGTTCAGTTCGTAAACATTGTTTTATGGATTGGTTTTAAGCTGTCCAAGATATTGACTCGCAGGTTAAATCACGTGCGCTAGAAATATCGTCTTGTATCGGAAAAGAAGATGGCGCTGAGGCAGCAGTAGAAGCATTTCATCGCCGTTTCACATCACAGCCTTCTTCGACAGGAAAATCTACGGAGAGAACTGAAAGTCCAAATCCCATGCAATGGATAGTCATTCAGATAGGGAAGCTTTGCTGCTTGCCTTGTGGTTCTTAGAAAATTCAGATTCTTTCGTAGATTAGTTCGTCCAAGCTTTCTCCTAATGATATATGTTTGTTAATATCTCTGTTCTGTATGCTTTACCAGTCCTTGTATGCTAGTTTCTTAAACCAAGTGTAGTTACATTCAGTGTTAACGTTGTACTTCAAATATTACGTATGAAAGAAAAACAAAATGAAGATGAAAGGTTTCTTATCTGTTATGTAAGCCCAACAAACTAAATGAGTTGTTTTTCAAGCAAAAGTTCGAAGAATGGAGATGAGAGTCGTCGAAAACGTATCAATAGGGCAAGACCTAAACCCACCACTGAAGCCTATCGCTTTCGTTCTACACGATAGATATCTCCCCACTCACTGCTCGGCATGCTTCAGCAAGGTTGCCGACAACGCAGTTTCCTCTTATGCCCCTGACTCTCCCCAAAATCCCCAACGTGCCCCCAACGAGAACGACGATGCCCATATCCTCTACTGTTCCACTCGCTGCTCTTTGCTCGATTCAGCTCTTCACCTATCGTCAGCTGAGGCTCAGCTCCATTCCATCCTCCGTCAATCGCCTAACGCCACGTGCACGGAAGAGAATAGGTCGTCGGATTTGCGCCTTGCTCTGCGGTTGTCGAGGAGACTGGCCGACGCCGTGGGGAGGAATGGGAAAAGTTCTGTTTTTGGTCGAATTGATGAATGCCCTCTCCGAGAAAATATGGGCTGTGAAGACGAAAGATTTTCGGGGAGGCTTGCTAATGCTAGGAGTGGAAGTTTGTTGCTTGGAGGGGAAAGAAGAACGAGCCCTCGTCAGAATTCAGGCGATTCAGCTGAAACTGGAGAATTGGAGAGGATTGGAGGTTTGATGAGTAATAGAGAGAGGCTGATGATCAAGAATGACGACGACGACGATGATGCTGTGGAGAGGATAGTTGAAGGGGCGAAAATGATGGCCGAGGCAAGGCGATTGTGCAGAGATGATCATCCTCGTGAATTTACGAATGAAGATTTCGTTAATGACGAAATCGTACTGTGTATCGCGATGACAAATGCTGTGGAGGTGCACGACGATAGTGGACTCACCATCGGCGCCGCTGTTTACGGTTCGGAGTTTTCTTGGATCAACCATAGCTGCTCTCCTAATGCTTGTTATCGGTTTTTGCTCGACGGTAATGCTGTTCTCCTATGTATGATCAACAAGGCTGTGTATACCTTTCACACTTACGACTACTGCGAATCGATTCTACAGTCAATGCAGAAAGGAATAGCTATGGTCCTCGAATTATAGTCCGTAGCATAAAATCTATTAAGGAAGGAGAAGAGGTCACAATTGCTTATACCGATTTATTGCAGCCCAAGGTTTCATTCTATTTCTCTGTAATTTTTTATTCATGACAATGTATTGATGTTGCTTGCTCACGTATATACATAGCTCATGGTCATTTGCTGCAGAATACGAGAAAAGCCGAACTATGGTCGAAATATCGATTTAACTGTCACTGTAACCGCTGCGAAGCAGTACCTTCATCTTCTGTCGACTCTGTTCTTCAGGTAAGAAGAAATTCAGATAGTCACAAACAGCTAAAGATCACTCAAAGTCTTTAAAATCTTCGACGGTAGATGAAAATGTCGAATTCGTAATCCTTGCAGATGCTCGTTCTGGACGATCCCACTATCCCCGAAGAAGCTTACGACGAACTAACGGAGATCCTCGACGACGCTATATCAGACTACTTACAGAGCAACGACCCTAAATCGTGCATAACAAAGATCGAAAGCCTGCTTCTTTCTCGTGCTCCAAAGCTTCATCCTTTGAACCATATCTCAATCAACGCTTACACTGCTCTATCGTCGGCGTATAAGGCACGAGCTATTGATCGTTCGTTATCGAATGGCGACGAATCCCTCATTGCGTACAAGGCAGGCGCTGCTTATTCTTTGATGGCTGCTCTGGCGACGAATCGCCTCTTCGCTTCCGAGCCTTCCCTCATCGCTTCAGTAGCGAATTTTATGACAAACGCCGGCGAATCTCTGCTCAAGCTTACGTGTGATTCGTCTCCCGCCCAGGACTTGTCTTCTTACATCTCGACTTACAAATGCAGCCATTGTTCTCTGGCAACTTTCGAAGTTGAGGAAGTAAAGGAGGGTAGGCTGGGGAGATGCATCTCGGGCTTGGCGTCGAAAGCGTGGGGCACGATGGCTGCCGAAAGTAGGTTCTTGGGATCCATAGAATGCAGGTCGGTTTTCTTGAATTCTGACGTCGGGTCGATGAAAGAGCCGCCGCCGCCGTCGTCGTTGTTAGGAGGAGATGATTGGGTGAAGAATAATGTGGTGGTTCGCCTTGGCTTACACTGTTTATGGTACGGCGCAGTGCTGTCGAGCATATGCTACGGTTCGTCGCCGGAGATGTATTATTACAGTAAATGTCTTTCGTTTGTAGAGGAAGAATGATGTATAGAGCAGCTAAAGCTTGGCGTTATTAACGAAGACAATAATAAATATTCTTTTGCTTTTTGACGTTTCAGTTTTGATTCATGTATTTGAGTTATTATTTGATCAAAGGGGAGTATTTTGATAAATGTAGACTGTGAAATGAACCGTTCTGAATTTATGAGCTGATGAGCGAGTGAGCTGCACACAGTCGCTGTATCTATGATTTGAGTCTTTGACGGCCCAAACCCTACTTTTCTCCGTTGCTCCGATCACTCATTATTAATTTTTTTTTTTGCCGGTGGATTTCTCTTGCGAAGCATCCAAGGAATCCTATTCTTAGGAAAAGGGGAAAGGAGATAAAGTCAAGTTTCCGTAGGTTGCCCTCATCTTATTCTTGTTATTTGTACTCTCGTCTGTTTGGTTAGGGTTTTCTTATAAACCAGAATGCCCCCGTCCCCGCCGCCGCAGAAGACTCCGTGGGCATCCGTAGTTCGCGGCGGAGATACTGAGAACATCTCTCCGACGGCTGCTGAGGTGGAGGGTGGATTGGGTCACGAGGCCCAAAACGAGGAGAGCTCGGTCTCTATTCAGGCCCAAGATGAGGCCGGCTCGGGCGGGTCGAAGAAACCCGTTTGGAATAGACCGAATAACGTCGTCGAGGCTGCTGGTGGGTCGGTCATGGGTGGGGCCGTGGCGTGGCCTGCTCTGTCGGAGTCAGCTCGGACTGGTGGTGGTTCGAGACCCGTCGTTGCTGATGGATCGTATACTCAGGTTGTGATTAGCTTGATCATGCAGTTTCTTTTACTTTTTTTTATCTGTTTAGTTATCTATCCGTTCTGAGTGCATCGTGAGTTCAATCTTAGCTTGTTGATTTCATCCTCTTTGCTTTCAACACTAAGCATTGCTGTTTTTTCGTTTTGGTTAAGTGTGATTCTGTTTGGTGGTATTGGAGTTCAATTGTTGGATGTGAATGTTTCTCTGCTTTGTTGTTCTGTCACTTTTCTTTTTGGTGCTGAGTCAATCATTTGTGGCCTCTCCACTAAAAATGGAACTTTTAGGCGACAATTTAGGCATTCATTGGGTAAATGTAAGTTCTTTCGATTATTTTGTGGAGGTAATCGGTGGTGTTTTGATGCACCTGATTATAATAAATAAATATGGTGTTAATCTGGTTTTTGGTGTGACAATTTATGTTCGTTACTGAGAGACAAATGGATGGTTTGTGGTATAATTTGTGCTCGTTTCTCTCACATGGTTCAATAGGCTCCTCCCATACTACCTCAACCGCCTCTGCAACCCGCTAATAACAACGGCACTCATGGTAGCTCTGCTGCAAACAATTCATCCGCCAACAACAGACAAAGATCAAGACACCGCGGCGGCGGCGGTGGTGGAGGAGGCAATCGACCTTCTGCTCCACCACCACCTCCACCACCTCCTCCTCCCTCTTTTCCCATTTATGAAAGGCCATATTTTATGAGGAGCCCACAAACAGCATCACAATCTCAGATGGGCAGTGAACAGCAATCTCCTTCTCGAAGAAATAATCCAAGAAGGGGTAGTAATTACAACCCTAGACCTCGAGGAGATGGATCATCATTTCATAATAATCATGGGAACAGGCGTGACCAAGACCGTCGAGGTTTTCAGGCTCCTCTGCCTCTGTACATGCATCCTCCTCCTCCTCCAGTGGGATATATGCCACCGCCACCTCCGCCCCTGCCCTTGGCCGGCGCTGGTGCCACCCCATTCATGATGCCTCAACAGATGAGACCTTTTCCTGGATTATTCGGTGTTGGTGAGCGTACTGAGCTTTAGAGCATTCTCTAATGGTTTTATTTTGTGGATCTGTGAAATGCGTTTTGGTTTTCAGAAATCCCACAAGGTTATCTCCTCCCTTCGATGCCGCCAGATCCTTACAGGCCTGCCATGCCACCTCAGTCTCCTCCACCACCGCCACAGATGCTTTATTCTCCTGTTAATGAGAATTCTTTAGCGACTTTGATCCTCAACCAAGTAAACTTTTACTTCAGGTAATTCTTTTAGGGTATTGTGGATGTTATCTGTTTATGTTTCAGAACCTGCGGTAGAATTGTGATTGTTTTGTCCAGTGATTATAATTTGGCTGGTGATGAGTTTTTGAGGTCGAACATGGACGATCATGGCTGGGTTCCCATTTCTTTGATAGCCTCCTTTCGGCGAGTAAGTTGTGGTCAAATGATCTCATTCAATATAATTATCATGATGTAATTATGGTTGTTTCTTTTTCATTCACTACTATTAAAGATGGCAAAAAACACTTAGTTTACGTAACTTTTTATGATGATCTATTGATGGGCTCTTAGACATCCTGGAAACATGAATATGATTAAACATGATAAATAGACACATACACACATAAGTATATATTCCTGTCATTTCCAATCTCTTATGAGATTAAACACTTATCTTACAGTCCTGATATGCAGGTTCAGATTCTAACGAATGATATACAAGTCATTTTGGATGCACTGAGAGATTCTCCTCTTTTGGAAATAGAGGTCGATGTCATGCTTTTCTGCTCTTTTCTATTTTCTTTTGCTAATAATATATGTTCTGTATAAAATGACCTGTTTTTCAGGGTGACAAAGTGAGAAGACGCAATAACTGGAGCAAATGGCTTCCATCTTCCTCTAATCCTGTCTCATCCCCAGCAAGTGAAGCTGCTCTGTCAACTCCTATGCAGAACATGTCTCTTGATCACAATGAGTCGAGCCTGGCTAACGGTGGAGGTGATGCTTCGGAAGCAGACGATGAACAAAAAACCACCCCGTGAAAGAAATTTTGAACTGTTTTCATGGCAGGTTTTCTAATTACAATAGCCTGCTATATCGTTTTTGTTTGATAAACTTCACCGTTTTCCTTCTGTTTTTCTGACTGCAGCTGCTGTGCGGAGGGAGTGAAGGAGAAAATTTGGTAAATGAATGAGATGGGAAACCACACCACCATAACTGACAAATTTACTCAAACAAAGCGACGGGAGGTGGCTTTTATATTTTATTTTGTACTAAAATGATGCGACGGTGGACTTCTTTTTGGGTTTATTATGAACCATAACCTCTATGCTTTGCTGTAAAACATGTTCTTGGATGAATGTGGTGGGGAAGTAAACTCCGGATTGTGATGAGAATGAGCATCATCTTTTGGTTAGATGCTCGTTTGAGTGGAAGCCATATGAAACTCCTTCTATATCATGACTTTGTGATAATTTTATATATGTGCTTCCAATTTGCTCCTATTAATCGATAGTTTTCTCCCGCGAGGGAAGTTGGAATGGGAAAGCCTGTGTTTTATGATTCAACTCAACAAAAAACCAAAAGAAAAAAAAAACAAGAATGTACTGCGAAACTTTATATGCTTAACAAGCCATCAGTTATTATTCCAACTCCAATGTGGTGTGTAACCTTTTGGACTTAATAGCTCGTCGTCCATCTTCTTCCAAGATCAGCTGTCGAAGGGACGGACTCTTCAACAATTGCTTGTCGGCTGAGTTCGTAGTTTTCTGCTTCTTCAAGACTGTAGTAATGGAAGGTGTGGCTGAAGTACCACCATCATCATCAGTGTCTTCTTCTAAGCTCTCGTCGCTAGAAGAAGAAGAAGATGACGACGGTTGTCTGTCTTTTGCCTTTGGCCCAGCTGCAGCAGTTGGTTTCTTTGCCTTATCACTATGTTGGCGAGCCTACAATGAGATATGACAGCAATCATAGGTAATATTTTTCAAGAAAAGTTTTACTGCCCAACGGAGATAAGATAGAAGAACCATGGAAATAGTGTGTGCCCCGCCCTTGATGGGAAGCAAGGTATCCTATCGTCTCTTTGCATTACCTGAGCTGTGTGTCTCGTTGGATAATATGATTGTGAATGTGAAGCGATAAACTTCAAAATGTCCAAAATCATAGTCTGCGCATTGCTGGAGGCCTTTTGCCAGTAGGTGAGTGCCATGCCCGAAGCTCTTAGCTTCCATTCTAACAAACTCCGATCAATCTCTGACTCGTGCTTCACCACATAGGGTCTGAAGAAAGAGTCATAAACATATGTTGTTCCCTGAAATGCAAAGTCATCAAGTAAGGTCTACAATGCCAACCAACATTTTTAAGAAAATCATCCTCAGACAACACAGAACCTTAGTTTTGGGAAGCCACAAGTACAGAAAGAAGGCCAATTTAGCTTCGCCATAAAATGGAATCCTTCAAGAAGCGAACTTTCGAAACAGATGAGAAAAAAGTATGAAGATTAATCTAGTGATTGGATTCTTACAACGTACCAGCCAACAAAAGTGTCACCAATTCGTTCAGAGACAGTCAACCCAGCGACCAAAATCCTGAAAATTTACAGACACATTCACACATGGAAATCTCAAGTGACGATATTAATGAAATAGATTGTAGAAACCATACCAATATTGGCACCAAAAGCGAAGCTGATCAATGTTAGGCTTATTAATTTCCACGGTTTTAAAGCACTCGTATGCAGGATAAGCATAGCCAAACGCCAAACTGCAAGGAAACAATACAAAATATGAGAATCAATGCTGTGCCATTTCAGTAAGTCTATATTTCATGAAAGGCCATATAACGATCAAAATACATACACAAGTGCTCTGGTTAGGAATGATCCAATCATCTCTCCTACCTGTCAAAGATAAACGAAATAATTAAGATCTCAAGTTCCCTTACGCACGTGTCTAATCGAAAGTAAGTAAGTCAGGGAATAAGCAGCCTCAAGAATAGATGACAAAAGTTAAGAGAACTAACAGATATCCAAGTCTCATCCGTTCATACAAGAGAAACTACAGTAAGAGCTCACTAAACGCTCAACACATTTCATTCAACTGCTATCTTCGGTTTCTTAATTCATGAAATAGTTAACCTGTTTATCGTAACAACTTATGAAACACCCCATTCGTGGCTTTCCTGAATGATTCCAAGTAATGTAAAGCAAAGATTCACTAATCATGAAAATGATAATCTAAAAGAAATAAGACGAAACAAGTATCTGCCAACTTTCACGCTCATATACACGCACAACACAAACACTTACGTTACGTATTGAGAAGCAGATAATATCGGGGATGACAAACCGCAATCAAGCAAAAACAGTATGCAATTTATCAACGATGCTACTAACAGGAGGATGCAGCAACATTATGAATTATACTAACGAAGCGTACCAATAAAAGCAAAAAAGGTTCGATCCACACTACACACACACTACTCAAATGAGAAGATGCAACCGTTCGTCCAATGTCACGAGAAAAGAAGCTTATGTGAATCAAAACAAGTTCAAAATTCCGCACCTTCTCGAAACAGACGAAAACCGTTGGTGACGATTTACGATGGTGACGGTGTGGAAAGCAGCAGAGTTGGTGGTGGTGCTCTGCAGTCTGCACTGAACTGAAGCGAATTTGTTTTTTTTTTTCCAGATATTTTATTTTTTGGTGGGTTTCCGCTTAAATAGTGTAGAGGGAGAAAGTGTGAGAGAGGAGAGTGGGGTTTTACCGTACAGGCAGGTGCAACGTTTCATGGTGGTTATATGTTACGCAAAAGTAAAGATCAAATTTTTATAGGCATATTAACCAAGTAGAAGTTATAATACACGTTCAACTTTTTAGCAATCACCATTCATTTGACACTAATTCATAATTTCTATCTTGTTTATAAATAAAGCGAAGTTGATTACGTAACGGCTATGTTGACTTCGAACTCAAAGGTTACGTTCACTCTCAATGCTTCAGCGCCATCTCACTATTAGCAATGATGATGAGAAGAAAAAGGTCACTTAGTTTTGTTGGTTATGGAGGTAGGGCCCACACATTTAAAATTGAAAAAAGGTTAAAAATAACGTCGACAGCAGGGTTCGAACCTGCGCGGGCGAAGCCCAACAGATTTCAAGTCTGTCTCCTTAACCACTCGGACATATCGACGCTACTTGCAGATTAATAGTAGATTTTTCTGAATAGGGTATCGTAACGTTAGGCCCATTGATAAACCTAAGTTCATATGCCCCAAGGCCCAAATTATTGAAGCAACGTAGGTTGTTGTTTATTTATCAACAACAAGAGAACTGCCCACAATATTGGCCCAAATAAGTGAAGCAACTTACGTTACTGTCTTTATTAACTCCAATAACTGGCAACAATATGCAGATTTATTATACCACTGAAGAAACAAAATACATATCCTCAAGCTCCCAAGTTGCTATATTCATTCAAGAAATGATGATACAAAAACAACTATCATAGAGTCCTTCACACCTCATACAATCTCTTCTTACAAGTATCTGAACAAAATAGAAACTGACATCCCATCACATGCAATGATCGACCCTCAAAATCTCACCATGCATAAATAATTCTCCCAACACTCCGAGACCCGGACGACCCGGTGGTAACCCCGACCCACCTATTTGCCATCTCCATTACAATCTCAAGAGCAAGCGTACCAATTACCCAAACAAATTTACTCAAAAAAGAATACCCCGAAAAGGAAATGGAGAAAAAATAATAACCATCATTATTGGGTTGTATGAGTTCAGTCACCATATAGACTTGTCATGTAAAAGCGGCCTAGATTGATCGACGACCCAAAACTCCACTTTACTCCTCCGACAATACACTTGAAACTCCTCGAAGCTCACGACCGTTGACTTTCTGCTGCCCGTGTTCTTACCGTTGCTCGACGAGTCAACTCTTGCCAAGTACTGTAATATCTCCTCGAACAGCGACTCATCGCATGGGATATCCAACGGCCCAGAATTCACGAATCCGTACTCTTCCTCAGCTTGGGCCAGTAATTTCTCGAACAAGGGATGATTGAGGTGACTTGTTCGCACGAAAAACCTCCTATGGCTGGGGCCTACCGTGACCGCCACGTGTCCCGGCGGGACGTCCGTCGAAGTGATGCGCGACGCCGCCGCGGCTTTCTTCCTCCACCGCCGTAGCATGTGGCGGAGTCTGACGATGTGTCGGATTTTGCTGCAGGCGGCGGACATAATTGCTGGAATCGAGCTAGGGTTATTTCTGTAAGTTACTGTGTGTGGTGTTTGGGAATTTTTTTTTGAGTAGAAGGGTGTGAGAATTGGGGTATATATAGGGTTGGGGCTGAGTATATGCCCTTGGCTTTTTGTGATAATTACTTTTATGGGATGATTAGCTAATCGACATCGTTGATGAACTAATATTAAAAGCTTAATAATTACTTAATGATTGTAGTCATGTTAGGAGAATGGAGGTGATGTAAGGAGTTCAGGACGATCGAGTACTTGTACGGTGTGCTTGTATACTTGGATTGATTAAGACGTTGTAATAGTTACATCATTTTGTCATTTTTTTAATATGTAATTATGCGTAAGGTTACTCGATTTGTTTATAGTATATGTTCTACTAGTTTTTGTTTTTTTGAAGGAGTATATATTCTACTAGTTGATTCCTGAAGAAATGGTAAAATTCATGTTGCCGTTGGTGCACGCACTCGTCTACAACTGCGAAGTTGTCCAGGTAGTTGGCTTAGTCCCAAGCCGATAAAAAAATATAATAGATTAAATGGATTCTTTAATATATTATGCCAACAAATCATGTACGTTACTGCTCGAAATTACCAAGAGCCCATGTGCAAGCCTGTCCATTCCATCCTTTTTTCTTTCAAAAATATATTTCTATAATCAAGATTTTGACCATTCCTAATCATTTTTTAGTTCATTATCATTTGGCAGTTAGTCAAGCTCGGTTTTTATTATTATATTTGATTACTGATTGACAGTTGGTAATGTGGCATAAATAACCAAATCTGAGGCATGTAATATATATGAACCAATAACTACTCTTCTATCAAACTTATGAGTGGGGTTCCAAGTTCATAAAATGGGGAAATGCGTACACCCTTAATTAGGGTAACTAAATGTCCCATAAGTCAAGATTTAAGGATGACGACATTGTTCAATTTTTCTAACAATACGACGATGTTATTTCATATCTGAATGGTAAGAATGTTGATTTATTAATAGCTAGCTCTTAGTCTATTATTTCCTGCGATGGAGTTCTCAGAAAAATGAAAATTGAAATCATTTATGCATATTATATATATTGACATATTTATTCTTTTTTCTTGTCCCTGACATCATTTATTCATATTATTAATTACTAACAATATTATGTCAATGTACGTAATAGTGATTCCAACTTGTTCCAGCTTTGGAAACCCAATCCGTTCAGCGGCGGTGACTCTGAACAGAATCTTCAGAACTTTTTCCTATTTTTACGACGATGTTATATAATCAAATCAAATTAACTATGTACGTGTCACCAAAATAGATTATATTCTGCTCTCTGAAGTCTGATGTACTAATATATGAGTTAGATGTGTGTGAATTGTGATTTGGCTTCACTAGTAAATAAACTATTGTATGTCAGAACATCTAGTTATATGTAGACAATCAAAGGAATTCGTAAAATATGGTGGGAAATCCATTTTTCTGATATTATTTATGGCTAGGATATCTTAAAATGGTTTATTTATTGAGCTATTATTCTCACATGATAGGGATGGCTAAAATTACGTCTTCATTCAAGTTGAGCATTAAAAGGCAATCATATGTTCGTAGCTCATTCCCGAGATTTATTATAATTTATATTTATTTTGCATATCTCGTATAACTATTTTTATTTCTATATTAACTTCAGGGGTCTTTACATATAAGTACCTAGTTGGATAAAAACTTGTAATTTAGTATCCTATCAGGATTTTTTTATATGTAGGTACCTAACAGAATAATTTTTTTGCACATAGGTATCCGATTCCCGAAAGTACATCATACAACACATTTGGGTACCCTATATCAACACATTTGGGTACCCTATATAACACAAAATGGTACGACGTATGCTGTAACACACAGGTATGCCATAGGTACGACGATGCTATATTTAACCCTATATCAACGTGTTATGGTACGCAATATATACACAGGAAGGTACGACATGACTAAAGAAACTGGTAAAAATTAAATCGGGTACCTATCTGTAAAATTTTCTGACATGAGTACCTATGTGTAAAAATTTATCCAATTGGGTATTTTTTTATAGATTCACACTTCAAAAGCCCAATGCCGTTCGTTATGTTATATAGAGGTTTTGTTTTATTCAATTATGGAGGCTACACTGATTAGTCTGCAGCAGTTAGTTAATATAAGGGTTAATTTAGGGTCAGACCCTATTTATAGTTTTAAATTGGCTTCAGGCCCTATTTACGTTTGGGTTGTTGATAAGGACCAACTGTTTGAAATAGTTAGAGAAAAAAACCATTTTGACGAGAAATGACATATTCACCCTCCTAATTTTAGCACAATTACGCTGAAAATGCCATCGTCTTCAATAACCGACCGAAAAGCAGATCTCACTAAAACTTGGGTAAAATTCTGTGCTGCAGATCGAATAAGGAGGAATAGATGTTAATTTGATGTTGCAGAACTCGTTAACCATGATGGGTCTTATAAATCGAGGCATATATGGATGCTAATTACAGAAAAAACTGATAAACATAAATCAAAATAATCGTTGAGATGGTAGCCGATAACATCAAAGTTCATGACCTAATATGTTGAAATTATTGTTAATTTGATCATGGGTATGATTCGTATTGCTAATTTGCAGCTTTAATCGTCAGAAATAACGAACATAGCAAAAAATAACAAATGTCTTGTGGATAATACCAAACGTTGACTCAGAAATAACACATCACGGAAAGGTAATAACGCATTGTTTGTCATTAAGAACACATTCTGTATACAAGTAATGGATCTGGAGAAAAAGAACGAAAATCACAAACGACACTAAAAAACAAATGAAAACTGCATAAATCACGTCGTTATTGGCTCAATAAGCTAAAATGGACCTCAATTTCTCATGGGTACCTCGAATTTATACCGATTAGTCGCAAGAAACGGATATTATATTTTTCCTAAATCGTGTAAAAAAGAAAACTTAAAACATAGCAAAAAATAACAAATGTCTTATGGATAATAACAAATATTGACTCAGAAATAACACATCACTGAAAGGTAATAACGCCTTGTTTGTCGTCAATAACACATTCTGTATACAAGTAATGGATTTGAAGAAAAAGAACGAAAATCATAAACGACACTAAAAAACAGATGAAAACTGCATTAATCACGTCGTTATTGACTCAATAAGCTAAAATATACCTCATTTGTCATGGGTACCTCGAATTTATACCGATTACTTGCAAGAAAGGGATATTATATTTTCAGTACCACATCAATAATTCAATTAATTTCGTACAAAAATAAACTTTTATTTTGGATGTTTAATATAGATGTTCATGTAAATATATAATTTGATGAAGTTTAATCACCATATTCCTTTAAAAGACACATTATGTGAAGTTTGTATGTCAGTAGACGAATTTTGATCTCAATAGTCATATAAACACATAGTCCTCTATTGCAAAACATATGCTATCGCCTCTTTCAATTGAACAATTATGAATTGCACCACGAACATGTTCAAACGTCAATATTAAAGCACTAATAACATTTATATACCACAAACACAATATACTAAGCTCAAAACCTAAATTCGAGGCTCTAAACCCTAAACCCTAAACCCCGAACCCCAAATTTTTTTAAGGTTGTATCATATACTGCACAAGTTGTGGATCGTTCTTCCAAAATTTCATGTCGAAAACCCTTAATCTTAACCTCGAACCCGTAAGTCCTAAACCCCAAAACTACCAAGAAACCCTAGCGCATAGACGATAACAAATTACCTAGAAACCCTAGTGCATAGACAGCCATTTCATAACAAATAATAGTCTATTGGTAACAATTAAACCCTTACGGGTACCACATTAAACTGCCCAGAAATTTTTTTAAGATCCCACCAGAAAATTCGGAAATTTTACGGTGGCACGAGAAACCTTAAAAAACAAACAGTAGACCCAATGCGGTGGCGCGACGAAATTTTAAGGCTGTGGGTCTCCCGAATCTACACGTGTTACCTTCAATTTCAACTAGAAACATGCTTCGATCTACAAATATTTTTATTATTTGCGTCGATGAAATTTTAAGGCTATGGATCTCTCGAATCTACCATCGATAATGTGTCAAATGTCGACGTTATTGACTCAACTGGTAAAATTGACCTCGATTTCTCATGGGTACCTCGGATTTATATCGATTACTTGCAAGAAATGGATATTATATTTGCCCTAAATTGTGTAAAAAAATAAATAATTATAAATTGCAAAACATAACAAATGTCTTAAGGTTAACGACAAATGTGGACTCAGAAGTAACACATCGTTGAAGGTAATAACGCTTTTTTCGTCGTCAATAACACATTCTGAGACCAAGCAATGCACCGCGAGGAATATAACGAAAATGCAAACAACACTAAAAAACAGATGAAACTGCATAAATCTCGACGTTATGGACTCAATAAGGTAAAATAGACCTCGATTTCTCATGGGTAGTCGAATTTATACCGATTACTTGCAAGAAGCGGATATTATGTTTTTCCTAAATTGTGTAAAAAAGAAATACTTATAACATAGAAGAAAATAAAAAATGTGTTATGTTTAATAACCGACGATGACTCATAAGTAACATATCACTGAACTTTTATAACGTTTTGTTTGTTGTAAATAACACATCCTGCATACGTGCAATGCACCGCGAGGAAAATAACGAAAATCACAAACGACACTAGAAAGCAGCTGAAAACTGCATATCTCGGCGTTATTGACTCAATAAGGTAAAATAGACCTCGATTTCTCATGGGTACGTCGAATTTATACCGGTTACTTGCAATTTATGTCGAAATCTGGATTCGATTTACCATTATGTTCTCGAATTTGCACTAATTAGACAAGCAAATTCTACCTCGTGCGCCGTCAATATCATAATGAATCCAACATGACACGTCGACCGGTTGGATGGGACAGTCGAATTTGTTTTGCTCGATTCAGTGTAAGAAAAATGAGTTCGATCGTTAAATGAAAAAAATTCTGTTGATAACGTTTTGCAGGAGCGAAGTAACAAAATATTGTTGAAAAATAACGTAACTGTTTTCTTAAGTAACAATATGCTGTAACTGTGTATCATAAAATGAAGTAAAAGTAACGCTTCATATAAGACCAAAAGAACATGTCGTGAGTTCCGCTGAAAAAAAAAAAGCAAAGGGTATTTTCGTCAAAGTATATTTTTGGGTCCTTTACTCGATGTTTACAAAAATATAGGTCCCTCAAACTTATTCTATTTCTGACAGGGCCTGACGGCTAGATAAAAACTGGGCCTGAACTGAAACTTTCCCTTAATATAATTCCAAGTACATTATCAATCATATTCGTTAGCTTTTTCCGTAGAGAGCTAATGATTTTCCAATCATTACATGAAATTATCCTTATTAAAAAAGATCTACATTAAAAAAGGTATAATATATGGTCAATTAAGTACCAAACATATATTCCTAGAAAACAGCTACTTTTCATACCAACATTAGAAGTATACTTTGGTGTAATAGTCTAACCACTTAAACAAAAGATGCGCCATTATAGTTTTGAAATAGAGATGAAATGTATAATATAATAACAAGGTGAAGCATGTTGGAAACCCTTATTACACGGATCGCCCCTTCTTATTCATTATTTTCTATTTAAGCTTATGTATTAAATTCAAGCCAGCACATGGCAAGAAGGTGCAGCAACTCAGAGAATCATTTTTACCAAACCTTATTAATTCCAAAATCTTTTCAATGATATAGTTATCTTTCTGTTCAAGTTTCATTTTCATTTGGATTTTAATGCATTGCCCAGTGCCCACGAAAAAATATATTATATAATCTACGAATTCGTAGCCTCTCCATTAAATCATAACATGTATCTTGAGTTTTGGTATGCTGCATCCAACTGCACATGTCAGGCGTACTTTTTTATATATATATATATAATATATATAAATAAAGTGTAAAAAAATAATTGCTCAAATTACTAATTTCTTACGGATTTCTACACTTAAATCTCAATTGGCAAACATAAAAAACAATTCAGTACCTTGTCAGATCTCTTTATATCTTAGGTACCTCTTTCAAACTTTTCTTGCACTTAGGTACATAATAGATGAAAATAGCCCTATCAGAACATGATATTACAATTTTCCCTAGGTTTTAACTTAAATTATAAAAAAAAGAAAAATTAAACCAAACACACCGAACGATCATCCCCCAGCATAATCTGCACTGATCTTTCTTGCAACCATTCATGATATCTCCCTCCCCAAATAGAATTAATCTTGTGAAGGTATTTTGCCTCGCCGACCGATTCTCGACATATATGAGTCGTGTTTCAGATATATGCTAAATTCGGATGGATTAGTGTTGTGATTTGCAATTCGAATACTTGATTGATTATGGGCTTTTATTTTCGGTTATCAATTTGAGACTTCTGTGTAAAAAAACGGGGGTTTTATGGGTTTTTCAGTGTTTGAAATTTGGTCCTCGATTATGCTTTGATTAGGGTTGTTTTTGCTTGGACATAGATTGACATCGATCTGCTTTGGTGTTGTTGTCCTAAGGGTTTGATTATGGGCCATAAATTACTGTTTTACACTCTGGTAAAATATATGCTTGATAGTTCATCATACATATCCTTTTACAACGGTACCCCTTGTTTTATTAGTTTGGTACTCCTTGTTTCAGTAGTTTGGTACTCCTTATTTCAGTAGTTTGGTATTTCATGTTTGAAACGTATGGTAGTGCATGTCAATAATGTTGGGGTTTTTCATATACGGATTATGCAATAATAGAATCAAACACAAGTTCAACCCAACATGTCGTGTGAAAATTATGACGATGATGCACGAACGACGCGAGAAAGGATTGACCCTTGGTGATGTCAAAAACAAGAAAAGAACCTTGCTCAGAATATCACTGCTCCTTGCACAATGAGTAAGTCTTCGAACGTGGCATAATCGTCGTACTTGTAGAGAAGTCGTATCGATCTAGCGTTCGTATTTGCCGTGTATTTTGTTACTGTTATTGTTCCAACAACCTTTTAGTTGCTCTTTTGTATGGTTTATTTTGTCCAAATGATGCCCTTAGTTTATACCACATTCTTTTGTCCAAATGTGTCAATAGGATATGGTTCATTCTTTTTGTCCAAATGATGTCAATAGGTTAAGGCACACTTGTGATGCCATTGTGTGGATGGAAAACTTGTGATGTATGTTCATGATGGTATGTAACATTGTTAGGGAGTGTGCCCTCGGAATGCCATACGAGGAGTAGGAATAGTATAGGGCGCACGATGATGTATAGGTTGATAGACAGGTTTATTGTATATACCGTCAAATAAATTAATGAATATTTATTTTCATTATAATAAAGGCATTATTATTTATTTATCGAATTTAAAGTCTACTTGGCATCCGGTAGTGCGATAAATAAATAACACCAAATGTTTGAGTTGGACGTCTGATTCTCGTGGGACGAGAGAGGAGACACCGGACAGTCCTTAATCTCAACATTAAATAAAAAGTCCGTAAGTCTAAGGATTCTAGGTGGGTGACTAGATATCCGAATATGATTTATCCATTGACGACCACATAGTATCGGTAAAGTCACCGATTACCTGAGAGGTTGTGGGTCGTGATGGAGATATCGGTGATCGAAGAGATCGCATATCCGGACATTCGGCTCGTATTCGTCTCAATCACATGGCTAGGATGTTGTCAATGATTGAACGAATGACTATAGCAGCCTCAGACCAATAGGGTCATTGACGGATTTGCTTTCGCGATTTCGGTTTGTCGCTAGTTGGCTAGGCTCGCAAGTGTTCATAAATGAGACACGGGTCAGCGACGAAACGCAACCGACTTTACGGAGGTGATTGCCGGGCTTTGACTGCTATCGGGATTCACTGCTTATATTCGTATAGGTTAATGTCCTATGAGGTAATTGGAGAACGACGATTATAAAGCCTTCGGCCGAAGCTTGGAAAACTTGCTTGTATTAGATACGGAGCGGAGTTTAAATAATCGGTTCGGTCTCGATTATAACATAGTGTTAGGTTAGTGAGTTTGACATTTGCATGGCTCTCACCTAACCGGGACGCAAGTGAAAGGCGTAAGAAGTATTTAAATGTATACACTATAGTCGGTTCGCCCGAATTTCGATTAGATCAAAATTTGTTCTCAACTGGGATCTGTCCGGTACCGCGGGATAGGCTAGGCGAATGCCGGGACTCGTGGATTCCTCCCATGCCAGTTGAGACGGACCTAGAGAGTCGCGCTTAAAAATGGTAATGAACTTGAACGAAAACGGCGGGCTTTTCTGTGGAACCTAACGAATGAGATTCGTTGAGGTAGTGGCAAAGTTGATACAAGGTGTCGACGACTTAGTTAAATTCTAGTGACAGTCACGGAAATAATTAGGACTTAAGATTGTCTTAAGTGATTAATTAATTAACTAAGTGAGGCTCAATTATAATTAAAATAATTAGATTGGATTTAATTATTTTATTATTGAAAATGGAGGGACTAAATGGAGAATTTAGAAACCTCAAGGGCCAAAAGGAAATTATCAAAATTAAAAAAAATGAAAATTCTACGCATCCACGTTGGGATGTGTAGAAACTATGACTCATTGTTTTTTTTTTTTATTATTATATGACACTTGTTATACAAGTGTCTCAATTAATTAAAAAAAAAATAAAAATAAAAAAATATTATAACCATGCATATATGCATAAAACGTGAGATGCAAGGTGAGAAATAGAATTTAATGATTCATTGAACAAATAAGAAATAATTGAAGAAAAGAAATAGAATTTGTAGAAATTCTCAAGCCACTTTGAAGCTACGGGTTCGTTTGACGAGTCCCGACGCCCGAACTGAGTTACGTCTAGCCATCGGGAGTATTCTCAGAGGTTCGTTCAAGGTCATACCGGCGTGACGATCTAGCCCGGAAGCCCCGGGATCCAGACGAGGTGTAGCCACGTTCATCCGAGGCGACGACAGAAGAAATCCCTTTCACCAAAGGTATACCTCGAATCCTAACGATTTGATTTACGAAACATACCAAACGGTATCGGAATAATTCGAAAGACCCCTCGTTGGAAACGTCGAGAAGTGTAGAATTATTCTGGAAAATTTGGTATTGATCGGAAATCATTTCGGTCGTCAAATAGTCAAAAGACGGCAGACTGCCGTTTTACTCGAATTAATAATTTCGAACCACAGATTTGATTTTGAGTAAAATATCAAACGATGTCGGAATAATTCGAAAGACCTATCGTTGCGAACGTTAGGAAGTGTAGAATTATTCTGGAAAGTTTGGTATTGATCAAAAATCATTTCGGTCTCCAAATAATCGAAAAACGTCTGGTTGCCGCTTTGTTCGATTAATTTGGATCTAAATTATTAATTCAAATAAATTGGAAATAAATTCGAATTTTGATAATTCGAATTAACCGCGATCTCCCGAGGCTTAGGGCAGCATCTCAGACCCTCGGGAGAAGCCGAATAGCGTAAGGTTAAATTTAGATATTAAAAATCGAAAATTCGCCACCCTACGCCGCTCGGTACAAATCGCGCTTCCGCTATAGCCACGTTGCGCTGTTCGGGGGCCGGCGTCGATTAATCGGGCCCACCCCAACAGTGGTATCAGAGCCAAGGCTCATGAATGGTTCGACCGAAGGCCTCGAAAGCCGATGTGGCGAACGGACGATCGACGTAGTTTGGAGACTATCGTCGCTCGTGACGTCGGTTGGATACCCGACGTTAAAATTCTGTGTTGCATGTTTATGTGGGACATTTACGCGGGCTTAGGTTCAACCGGGTTATTTGTTTAAGGGTCGTTTGCCGCCCCCCGGTATGTACATGGATTACGGGTTGTTTGGGAATTAATTCCCCCCGTGTTGTATTTTATTGCTTTATTAGATAGGTTAGATAAAATGATGGCCGTTCGACGCAAGGCGAGATTGGAGGATTCGACAACCATCGTAACGATGACTCGACGTTGGAAGATCGAAGACCCCGGTCGTTTTACGACCCATGTAATAGGATCAGTCTAGAAGTAGCCCGCATATTTGTCCATTTAAATTGCTTTCCTAGGGTTAGGAATTTATTTATCGCATTTACGTGCTCGTGCTTATTTTAATATGCTATGAGTTACAAAAATCTCCCGTACGAATACTAAGTGAGTAAAGGGATTGGATGCCCTGTCTTCTATCAAGCTCGGGCCTAGTTGTTACAAAACCTAAATGCAAGGTTTGGTTTCGGGTATACCGGCGCCTTGCATTTGTTTTTGTTTCGGCTTGCTCGGGTGCATTTGTGCCGCTCGCCAAGACCACACTGTGCGGTAAAACGTACGGTTCAAGTGTGCGGTTTTGAGCAACGTTGATAGGTCGCACTTAGACAGTCATACCGCCTGGTTCCGGGTTTGCCGGCGGGGGTCCCTGACTGAGACAAAGATAGTTGAGACATTCGACAAGGTCGGATTCGTGCGGAGCACGACTTCGTGGGCCGCTGCAGACCAATAAAACGACAGAGGTTGAGGTTTGCACCCATCCACGGGGACATCAACTCCACTATCGAAGTTATCAACGAAACTTCCAAAACATCCGTAGGGAGAATGGAGTTTATGAAAAGATAGTGGGAGTCAAACGGAATAAAAAGTCCTTGTTCGCGTTTGATAACCTATACAATCGACTTAATATGCCTTTTATTTTTCTGCAGCATTTTTCTCTCTTTTTGAAATTATGTCGACCGCTTTAAATGTACTGCTCAAGGAGAATAGGTTGACTGGGCCAAACTATTCTGATTGGCTTCGCAACTTGAGGATTTTCCTCGAGATTGAGAACCTAGTTTATGTCCTTGACTCCGAAATACCGCCAGCCCCAGGGGCGCGGACATCCGAGCAGGCTCGTGCCGCTTATGACGAGCGACTGCGCGACGAGAAGCTCGTAAAGGCTCATGTCCTCGGATCGATGAGTAACGCACTGCAGCGTAGCCACGAAAGTATGGCTGATGCTCGGGTGATGGTTCAACATTTGAAAGAGCTTTACGGTGAGACGTCTAGGACAGCTCGCTATGCGACCTCGTCGCAGCTCTTCCGATCGAGGATGTCTGAGGGTGAGAATGTAGGCGAGCATGTTATGAACATGATCACCATGATCGAGAGGTTGGAGACTCTCAATTTTCGATTTGATCGGGAATTACAAAATGATTTCATCTTGCAGTCCTTGCCTCCGTCCTTCAATGCGTTCATTGTGAACTACCATCTGAACGGCATGACGCTATTGCTTCCTGAGCTGATGAATCAGTTAGCAACGGCACAAGGTCAGATGAAGAGGGCAAAGCAGACTGCACTTGTCGCCACTTCTTCCAAGCCCCAGAAAGGCAAAAAGAAGAAGGGCAACAAGCTCAAGCCAACATGGAAGGTTTCCAAGAAGAAACTATCTTCTGGGAAATCGAAACAAACCGGTGTAAAGCCGACGGATAGGTGTCTGCATTGCGGTGCGCTGGGCCACTGGAAGCGTGACTGTCCGAAGCTCAAGGGTGAGCAGGCTGCGTCAGGTATGGAACTTAATGTTTTAGAAACAGTTTGTTCTTCATCTGTATACTCTACTTCCTGGATATTGGATTCGGGGGCTAGTACTCACATTTGTGTTTCCACGCAGGGTCTGGGACCAAGTAGAGCGCTTGGGGAGCGTGAGATCGAGGTCAGAGTGGGAAGCGGGGATAGTATCTCGGAAAGCCACGTCGGATCAAGATCTCTTGTATTATCTTCTGGGCATTTGTTGCGTTTGTACGATTGTCTTGTACTCCCGAGGGGATTTAAGAACATCGTCTCCATTCCTGTTTTGAGCAGGAATGGTTATGTATTTAGTTTTAATAATAATACATGCCACATTATGTATAGAAATAAAAATGTTGGCAGCGCGACACTATTTAATGGTTTGTACTATTTAAATACCCAGAACGATGTATCTGTGAATACTGTCACAAATAAACGGAAGTCGGGAATAAATGCGAGATACTTGTGGCATCTTCGATTAAGTCATGCTGGAGAACGTAAGATCCACGAGTTGGAGAAAAACGGGATATTGACACCGTTGGGATCAGATCCCTATCCGACTTGTGAGTCATGCCTCAAAGGTAAAATGACCCGATCACCCTTCACCGGGACTTTTAATAGAGCCACTGATGTTCTCGGTTTAATTCACACGGACGTTTGCGTGCCATTCAATGTGAAAGCTCGAGGTGACTTCCACTATTTTATTACCTTTACGGATGATCACAGTCGTTACGGACTCGTGTATCTGATGAGGTATAAAGCTGATGCTCTTGAAAGGTTCAAGGAGTATAAGGCCTTGGTGGAAAACCAAACTTCGAAGCTCATTAAAGCCATTCGATCGGATCGAGGTGGCGAGTATATGAGTGTCGAGTTTGACCAGTTCTTGAAGGATAATGGTATAATATCGCAGATGACTCCGCCCGGTACGCCACAATTGAATGGCGTGGCCGAACGTAGAAACCGAACTTTATTAGATATGGTTCGTTCTATGTTAAGCTATACAGATTTACCAATGTCATTGTGGGGATACGCGCTTTTGACAGCAGCGTATACAATTAACCAGTGTTCCTCGAAGTCTGTTAACGGTATTCCGTATGAGATATGGACTGGTCGTTTACCCAGCCTATCACATATTAGGATTTGGGGTTGCCCCGCCTATGTGAAAAAGCTGAAAACAGATAAATTGGAGTCTAGGTCAGTAAAAGGACGTTTCATAGGTTACCCTGAAGACTCTATGGGGTACCTATTCTATTTTCACGATGATCAGAGGATCGTTGTTGGCCTACATGCACATTTTCTCGAGGAAGAGTTCATTCGAGATTTTGGCATTGGCCGTGAGGTCACTCTCGAGGAGCAGTCGACCGAAATGCCCACACAGGATTCGGATGGTCCGAGCGAACCAGTCATGCGACGATCTGAAAGGGTGCCTCGCCAACCACAGCGGTATGGCATGTCACATGTCGAACAAGGTTATGTTGCGACTAGGGGGCTTCTAAGAGAAGATCCCGCTACTTTCGATCAAGCTATATCCGATGTTGACTCAGCGAGATGGATTGAGGCTATGCGAGCTGAGATGGACTCAATGTACTCCAACAAAGTCTGGACTCTTGTAGACCTACCGAGTGGTTTTAGACCAATCGGTTGTAAATGGATTTACAAGAGAAAGATTGGATCTGACGGACAAGTTGAGACGTACAAGGCCAGATTGGTTGCCAAGGGCTATAACCAAAAAGAGGGAGTTGACTATGAGGAGACTTTCTCGCCTGTAGCCATGATCAAGTCCATCCGGATAATGCTCGCGATAGCTGCGCACTATGATTATGAGATTTGGCAGATGGACGTCAAAACGGCGTTCCTTAATGGATTCCTCAAGGAGGAGATCTATATGGAGCAGCCAAAAGGTTTTGAGTCGCATGCAGATGCTCACAAAGTGTGCAAACTGAATCGGTCAATTTACGGACTGAAACAGGCCTCTCGCAGCTGGAATCTACGTTTTGATGAAGCAGTTCGGAACTTTGGATTCGTGAAAAACGTAGATGAGCCATGTGTCTATAGAAAGAGCAGTGGGAGTATGGTGTCGTTCCTTGTATTGTACGTGGATGATATCCTTTTGATAGGAAACGACATTGGGATGCTCTCATCGGTGAAAGCATGGCTTTCAACCGAATTCTCCATGAAAGACCTGGGAGAAGCGACGTATATACTAGGTATTCGCTTGTTCAGGGATCGAGCGAACCATATGATCGGCTTATCTCAGGCCCTTTACTTAGAGAAAATCCTGAAGAAATTCAGAATGGATGACTCTAAGAGAGGGTTCTTACCAATGCGACATGAGATCCATTTATCGAAGTCAATGTCACCTCAAAGTGAGGAAGACAGACGACGGATGAGTGGGATACCGTATGCGTCTGCAGTGGGTAGTCTGATGTACGCGATGTTGTGTACACGCCCGGACATTGCTTACGCTGTGAGCGTAGTCAGTCGGTTCCAGGCAAACCCAGGGGAAGAACATTGGACAGCTGTTAAGAATATCTTTAAATACCTTAGACGGACTAAAGACTTAACGCTGGAGGAGCGGGACTAGAAGTAGTTGGTTATACCGATTCGGACTTCCAGTCGGACGTGGATGACCGAAAGTCTACTTCAGGTTTTGTATTCGTGCTCAACGGTGGGGCAGTGTCTTGGAGAAGCTCCAAGCAAAGCACAACTGCCGATTCCACGTGCGAGGCAGAATACATAGCAGCCTCAGAGGCAGCTAAAGAAGCTGTTTGGATGAAAAAGTTCTTGGAGGAACTTACTGTGGTACCAGTTGCTGACAGACCGTTTACACTTTGGTGCGATAATAGCGGTGCAGTCGCGTAAGCAAAGGAACCACGATCTCATAGCAAGTCCAAACATATCGAGAGAAAGTATCACGTATTACGTGAGTTCGTTGAAAACGGGATGGTCGCCGTGCAGAAAATCGCGACCGCAGAAAACGTGGCGGACCCGCTCACGAAGCCCTTGTCCCAAGCAGTTATGGAACAGCATCTGGACAAGATGGGGCTACGATACCATTGCGACTGGCATTAGGTGCATCGCATGGCATTCGAGTGCAAGTGGGAGGCTGTTAGGGAGTGTGCCCTCGGAATGCCATACGAGGACTAGGAATAGTATAGGGCGCACGATGATGTATAGGTTGATAGACAGGTTTATTGTATATACCGTCAAATAAATTAATGAATATTTATTTTCATTATAATAAAGGCATTATTATTTATTTATCGAATTTAAAGTCTACTTGGCATCCGGTAGTGCGATAAATAAATAACACCAAATGTTTGAGTTGGACGTCTGATTCTCGTGGGACGAGAGAGGAGACACCGGACAGTCCTTAATCTCAACATTAAATAAAAAGTCCGTAAGTCTAAGGATTCTAGGTGGGTGACTAGATATCCGAATATGATTTATCCATTGACGACCACATAGTATCGGTAGTGTCACCGATTACCTGAGAGGTTGTGGGTCGTGATGGAGATATCGGTGATCGAAGAGATCGCATATCCGGACATTCGGCTCGTATTCGTCTCAATCACATGGCTAGGATGTTGTCAATGATTGAACGAATGACTATAGCAGCCTCAGACCAATAGGGTCATTGACGGATTTGCTTTCGCGATTTCGGTTTGTCGCTAGTTGGCTAGGCTCGCAAGTGTTCATAAATGAGACACGGGTCAGCGACGAAACGCAACCGACTTTACGGAGGTGATTGCCGGGCTTTGACTGCTATCGGGATTCACTGCTTATATTCGTATAGGTTAATGTCCTATGAGGTAATTGGAGAACGACGATTATAAAGCCTTCGGCCGAAGCTTGGAAAACTTGCTTGTATTAGATACGGAGCGGAGTTTAAATAATCGGTTCGGTCTCGATTATAACATAGTGTTAGGTTAGTGAGTTTGACATTTGCATGGCTCTCACCTAACCGGGACGCAAGTGAAAGGCGTAAGAAGTATTTAAATGTATACACTATAGTCGGTTCGCCCGAATTTCGATTAGATCAAAATTCGTTCTCAACTGGGATCTGTCCGGTACCGCGGGATAGGCTAGGCGAATGCCGGGACTCGTGGATTCCTCCCATGCCAGTTGAGACGGACCTAGAGAGTCGCGCTTAAAAATGGTAATGAACTTGAACGAAAACGGCGGGCTTTTCTGTGGAACCTAACGAATGAGATTCGTTGAGGTAGTGGCAAAGTTGATACAAGGTGTCGACGACTTAGTTAAATTCTAGTGACAGTCACGGAAATAATTAGGACTTAAGATTGTCTTAAGTGATTAATTAATTAACTAAGTGAGGCTCAATTATAATTAAAATAATTAGATTGGATTTAATTATTTTATTATTGAAAATGGAGGGACTAAATTGAGAATTTAGAAACCTCAAGGGCCAAAAGGAAATTATCAAAATAAAAAAAAAATGAAAATTCTACACATCCACGTTGGGATGTGTAGAAACTATGACTCATTGTTTTTTTTTTTATTATTATATGACACTTGTTATACAAGTGTCTCAATTAATTAAAAAAAAAATAAAAATAAAAAAATATTATAACCATGCATATATGCATAAAACGTGAGATGCAAGGTGAGAAATAGAATTTAATGATTCATTGAACAAATAAGAAATAATTGAAGAAAAGAAATAGAATTTGTAGAAATTCTCAAGCCACTTTGAAGCTACGGGTTCGTTTGACGAGTCCCGACGCCCGAACTGAGTTACGTCTAGCCATCGGGAGTATTCTCAGAGGTTCGTTCAAGGTCATACCGGCGTGACGATCTAGCCCGGAAGCCCCGGGATCCAGACGAGGTGTAGCCACGTTCATCCGAGGCGACGACAGAAGAAATCCCTTTCACCAAAGGTATACCTCGAACCCTAACGATTTGATTTACGAAACATACCAAACGGTATCGGAATAATTCGAAAGACCCCTCGTTGGAAACGTCGAGAAGTGTAGAATTATTCTGGAAAATTTGGTATCGATCGGAAATCATTTCGGTCGTCAAATAGTCAAAAGACGGCAGACTGCCGTTTTACTCGAATTAATAATTTCGAACCACAGATTGATTTTGAGAAAAATATCAAACGATGTCGGAATAATTCGAAAGACCTATCGTTGCGAATGTTAGGAAGTGTAGAATTATTCTGGAAAGTTTGGTATTGATCAAAAATCATTTCGGTCTCCAAATAATAGAAAAACTTCTGGTTGCCGCTTTGTTCGATTAATTTGGATGTAAATTATTAATTCAAATAAATTGGAAATAAATTCGAATTTTGATAATTCGAATTAACCGCGATCTCCCGAGGCTTAGGGCAGCATCTCAGACCCTCGGGAGAAGCCGAATAGCGTAAGGTTAAATTTAGATATTAAAAATCGAAAATTCGCCACCCTACGCCGCTCGGTACAAATCGCGCTTCCGCTATAGCCACGTTGCGCTGTTCGGGGGCCGGCGTCGATTAATCGGGCCCACCCCAACAAACATATGGTACGACATATGGTTATAAAAAGGTATTGTAATATCGGCCAACAAAGTACTATATTCTATCTAACAAACGTACTATAAACATACCATAGAGGGTACGGTATCCTTTCAGAAATAGGTACCATATAAATGTGAAGTAAGAGTACGGTAACATTACTTGAGATATTTCATCAAAAATAAGCCCGCATATGTAATAAAAGTCTTTGATGTTGTTAGAGATAATTTCTGACAGTTTTCTGTTATGACTGGTCATACTTCTGACGTACGAGGTAATAAATCACGAAAAGATGGCTACTCTGACATGTTGTTCCTTTCAGAAGATGTTTGATTATCGTAATACCAATATACACATGTTCGTAGTACCAATATATATTTGTTCCTAGTACCATAATATATGCAAGTGTAATACCATGCGTAGGTTACTTCTAGTATCTTTTTCCTACCACGTTTTTAATTGTCGAAAACACGTAAATTATTGTGCAAATAAGGCATGAGAACTTCCAAAATACCGAAGATAATAAAAATTAAACACACGATAACGTAAAACGTAAACACTAACTTCCAATAGATTAAAAATCTTGACTATCTAGTAAAATGTTATTACTAGTATCATATTAAGTAGAAAGAAAGTTGGTGTTCAATGTAATAATCATAATTCTAAATATTAACCCAACAATATTGATATCAAATGATCAATATAGTACCTATAACTATGGTAACATAATCACTGACCAAAAATAATTCGAACGGCGTTGAAAAACTCTTACTCTAATTTGTAGTACCAATATACAGATGATTGTAGTACCAATATATAGATGTTGGCAGTACTATAACATATGCTAATGTAGTACCATGCGTAGGTGACTTGTAGTACCATAACCAGAACATATAAAGTACCTTATCTTTTATATTAGCGTACCTTATTTTTTACATAGAGAGTACCATAATCCGCCGGTTTACCGTACCATTATGTATACTTTAAAGTACAATAACTTGCAAGTATACCGTTCCATTTGTTATACCATCGAAAAAAATAGATTCCCAAGCAAATCGCTTAGGGTTGTGTGATTTTGATCAGACCTAACAATAATACAATGAATAAAAAAGTAAAAAAAAATTTGCACGTTTAGGACTCACCAGATTTTTCAAAATATGTTGTAAGATGTTCTTGCTTCTATCCTTATATTCTAATGAATCGAGGAGTCGAAGGTTTAATTCTTGCGTGTAAGGCATAATGCACTTAATTTGATATAAAATGTAATATATACTCTATATTAGTGTTTTCGGGTTGTTCCAGATGAAAAACTAATTCGTACGACCTCGAAAAATACTAACCTAGTATGACGTATCACGTATTTAAGGGACGTCGTACCTTTCTTAACATTATAGGGGTATCTTTTTTTTGGTTTAAGCGTACCATCTCAGACAGGGTTGTAGTATCCAAAATTACATATGACATCAAACATTTTCTGAAAGGCAACGACATGTCAGAGGAGCTGTCTTTTCCTGATTTATAACCTCGTATGTCAGAAATATGTCCAATCGTGACAGAAAAATGTCAAAAATATGCCCAGTCGTGACAGAAAAATGTCGGAATTTGTCTCTTACTTTTTTACATCAAACATATTTTGAAACGCTTATTTTTTGACGAAAATCCCCAAGTCATCTTACCGAACTCTTACTTTAATTTATACGGTACCTATTTCAGAAACGATGTACCCTATATGGTATGTTTATGGCACCATATTGTCATATATTACAGTACTTTGTTGGCATATATTACAGTACCTTGTTGGCATAATTAAAGTACCTTTTATAACCCTATTGCGTATATTGCAGTACCTTGTTGGCATATATTACAATACTTTGTTGGCATATATGCCCCATTATCTTGTTGATATATATTACACTACATTGTTGTCGTATATTACAGTACCTTTGTGGCATATATTCGGTATCTTGTTATCATATATTACAGTACCTTATGTCATATATTACAGTACCAAAATTGACATATATTACAGTATCTTGTTGGCATATATTAAAGTACCTTTTTATACACCTATTGCATATATTGCAGTACATTGTTGTTATATAGTACAGTACTTTGTTGGCATATATGCCCAGTACCTTGTTGATATATATTGCACTACCTTGTCGGCATATATTACGGTACCTTGTTGTCATATATTATAGTACCAAATTCGCATATATTACAGTACCTTGTGGTTGTATATTACAGTACATTTTTGGCATATATTACGGTACCTTGTTGCAATATATTATAGTTCCTTGTTGTCATATATTACAGTGCCAAATTGGCATATATTAGAATACCTTGTCGGCATATATTACAGTACCTTGTTGTCATATATTACAGTACCAAATTGCCATATTTTATAGTACCTTGTTGGCATATATTACAGTACCTTGTTGGCATCATTTAGACAAAAAGAATGAGTCATATCCTATTGACGCATTTGGATAAAAGAGTAATCTACTGGCATCATTTGGATAAATGAATGTGCCATTACCATACAAAAGAGCAACAAAAAGGTTATTGGGACAAAAGTAGTAACAAAATAAGTGGCAAATACGGACCCTACGTCGATACGGATTCTCTACAAGTACGACGATTATTTCCGTATTTCCCACATATTTTGCACTTGTTGGATCTTCTATATAGCCGAGAAGGAAACCTCCGCGTCTTTCGGCGACCGGGAAGAACACGGATGTTTGGGTCACGAATAAAATTCCCATTATCGGTTTGAGCATTCATCTCGTGCATCATCGCTTCATTGATCGATACTAAGAATGACTCCCTTTTATACTCACACAATGAAAATAATGTCCCGCCACCAACCGAACTTGTAGACGGCATATTTTCAGATAATATTGCAACCTGTATAAATGGTACGTTTGTATAGTTTACAATGGTACTGTGTATGCGAACATCTTGGTACAGTGTAGACCCTAAAATTGTACGTACTAAAAAAACCAATGGTACGTAATAAACATAACAAATGGTACATACTAACAGTTATGTAAAAAATCCGAATCCGATGGATTAGCCTCAATAACGATCAAATACCAACATCCCATCCTTACATCGAGCTCTTAGATCGCATTAAGCTTTCCCATTTGGGCTCAAGCTCGACCACATGAGTGCAATCGATTAATTGTGGCTAAAAAACTATTCCCAAGTATTCGCTTCCGGAATGAAATCCTAAATAGCCCGGCAAAGGAGAAGTGCGCAATAGTGTGGGAATCATTCTTGGTGTTTTATGACAACATGATTTATTGAGAAGAAAAAACTAAAAAAAGCTCTCATGGTGGTTTAATGGTGGTGAGGAGAGAGAAATTGGTGTGATGAAGAAGGCATCGATAGAGACAATAAATAATATAAATTATAAAGTCAGGGGTAAATTCGTCTTTTCAATCAAATGGGTAGCTGAGAGTAAAGTTTTTATCCCACTATGTACCTCATGATAAAATATCTCTGACAAGGTACTGAATCTTTTTTTGTTTGCCAACGGGGATTTAAGTGTAAAAACCCCATTTACTTATCATTTACATACCAAATTAAATTGAAGCAGTTTCGGCAAATCTACAAGCTATGGGCTAATTTACTTATTGGGCTTTCTCAGGTGTATTTGGGTTTCAAGCCTCCGTACTATATGGGCCTTAAGATGCGATACGGGCTTAAGACTGAACATTTTTCTGGCCCAATAGAGACAAATCGTCTTCAATCAGAGTGAAATCAGATCATTTGATCACGGCCGTCCATCAGAAACACAAACATGTCTCTCGGATTTCTCTCTTTTGCCGTTCCGTTGTGACCTAAAAATATATTCAACGTAACGGAGCTGATCTTTCCCGGTCCTCTATATATACGCCACCTACCACACCTCACGTCTGTGTCGAGTACAAAAACAAATTGGGTAACTCTATTGCATTCAAAGCAAGCGACTGAAAGGAAACAGCAGTATCTCTCTCGATTTCTTCAGGTATTAGAACAGATTTTTTTTATTCTCTTGGCTTCGTTTTGGTTTATCCCTGTGAATTAGGCTGTAGATCTGCCTCGCAATGTTTTTTTGCTGCTTCAGTTGTAAGAATCGATGGCCCGTACGAAGCAGACTGCTCGTAAATCAACTGGCGGAAAGGCCCCTAGGAAGCAACTCGCTACCAAGGTTTGTCTTGTCTAATTTTGTTTTCGAATCTGAAGTATACTTTGATGTTTTGGTTTCTGTTTTTCTGGTTCTCTTGAACGGAAATATGAGTTCAGTTATTCATTTGTTTGCTTTGAGTTTCATCCCAATCGCCTTTGCCGGTGCCGCGAATTCTGCTGCTTTGAAAATGTGAACGCGACTCCCTTAAATCCTAAATCCTGAACTTGAAACCCTGAACGGTGTTCCCTATACCCTGAACCCTTATCCCATACCCCAATATCCCAAACCCAACCCCAAAACCCTAAAATCCGAAAACATCGAACCCCGAACCATGAACGTTCGGGTTTCGAGGATTTGGGGTATGGGGTACAGGGTATAAGGTTAATAAGGGTCAGGGTTTTAGGATTCTGTAGGGTTCGGGATAGGAATCACATGTGAAATGTTATGTTGTCGGGGCGAGTCACATTCACATTTTCCACGGCCACAAAATTAGCGGTACGGACAAATGCGATGGGTATGGGCTTCAAAGCAAACGAATGAATTGGGAAGAAGAAACAATCGTATAGGCTATATAACAGCATGCCTCTTGTTCCTACGGTAAAAAATTCCACAGTGGAGCTCCAGAATTTGTTGTCATAAAAGGTGAATTGGAAGCACTCGAAGGTACTGCAAATCATCATGTACCCAAATTAGAATACAGGCAATTGAAAGAACACAAAATACAAGATTTTTCTAGCATGATTAGGAGCGGAGGAAACGGCGTGCGGCCAAAAACAAATCAACCTCCAAGAAAATAGAAACATATCATATCATTTGATAGATAGTAATGATCAATTAATTTGGTTCGTTGTTGAATTTGGTTCGATGTTGAATTGTGTGAAGGCGGCGAGGAAATCGGCTCCTACGACCGGGGGGGTGAAGAAGCCCCACCGCTACCGTCCTGGAACCGTCGCTCTCCGGTAAGTAATTCGGGACTTGTCGGTGTTTTATCAATTCCGCACAGTCATTCCTTGTCGAATACCCCAATACGATTGAATCACCCCTAACCCTAATGTTGAATTAATAGTGAAATCCGCAAGTACCAAAAGAGCACAGAACTGCTGATCCGTAAGCTGCCGTTCCAGCGATTGGTACGTGAGATTGCTCAAGACTTTAAGACCGATCTGAGGTTCCAAAGCCACGCCGTGCTTGCCCTTCAAGAGGCGGCGGAGGCTTATTTGGTGGGTCTCTTTGAGGACACAAACTTGTGCGCCATCCACGCAAAGAGGGTCACCATCATGCCAAAGGACATTCAGCTGGCCAGGCGTATTCGAGGAGAACGTGCTTAAAAGTCTTCTTTTCTTTTGATTCTATATTAGTGTGTGTGCAATAGGGCACCTGGAAAATATTCTATCATTCTGTTTACTGAACCTTTATCGCCAGCCCATGATTGACTTCACATCAACTTTCTGCTGTCATTTTTTTGCCCGCTGGAATCTGAAAATTTGGGTGCGATGCGATCGTTGGTCGGAAATATGAATAATATAGATTCCGAAAATAAGATAAAAGATGACAATTTCTCTAATCAATTAATAAAACAAGTTACTAATATACAAAATGGAAAAAATAAAATATTTTCCGTTGCCGGGACTTGAACCCGGGTCTCTCGGGTGAGAGCCGAGTATCCTAACCAACTAGACTACAACGGATTTTTGAAAAAATTGTGGTGGTTTAAGTTTAACAACGATATCAGAATGTCTTCCATTTATCATTTAGCTGGTTGATGAACAGTTAAATTAAAATGCAATGACCACCATATGTAAAGAAATTCTCTAATATTAGGTTACATGCTAAATATTGGGGTTGGGGTATTATATTATGTGTCGTAATCCATGAATCCTATGCCTATGCCCCCATTTAGGTCATATATTTCTTGTGTGCAATCAAGTCCAAGTCTCTCTCTCTCTCGCCGTACGCCATGACTTCAACCTCAGCTTCTTCACGCAAGGTTCGTTTCGTTCTTTCTATTCGTTTGTCAATTTCCTCACGATTGTATTTAAATCGGCGTTTATTTTTTTCTTTCAAATTGTTGGCGTCAAAGTTTACTCCGTTGATTTTTTCTAATGTAACACCAATTTTTTATGGGAGGAAACAGTCATTGAGCAAGATCGCTAGTAACCGATTGCAGAAAGAGCTTGTTGAGTGGCAGATGAATCCGCCAACGGGTTTTAAGCACAAGGTCACTGATAATCTCCAAAGGTTTCAATTTCCCCCCTATCCTTATCTTTTACTTTAAATTATGTTGCCCTAGCTGCTATTTGCGACGAGTAAGCTGCTTTAGAGTGTTTCTCCTTATGATTGGTATGGGGATGCCTTTTCTTGAATTGGGGAATGGTTTTCTATGTTGGGTTGGTGGTGTTTAAGGCCCATCAAATAATCATGACTACTGATATTCTTACATTTGTGTTTGATAAGATGGGTAATTGAAGTGATTGGTGCACCTGGGACGCTCTATGCTGGCGAAACATATCAGCTTCAGGTTGATTTCCCTGAGCATTACCCCATGGAAGCACCTCAGGTTTCCTTCTTTCTTTTACTCCCTCTGTCTCTATAATATATGGACATTTGGGATTGGGTTCGGTTTTTAAGAAATATAATATTTTAATAGTATAGAGGAAGAAAAGTGTATGGGTGTGGCACGTCTTTTAAGAATATTTAATGTTATTATATTGATTGTGTGTGATAATTTTTTACTAAATATGGAAATGTATAAAAGATAGTGGGACGCCCGATTTGGTAAAATGTACAAAAGTTACCGGGACGGAGGGAGTACTTTTTTTTTTCCTTTATGGTAAAGTAATGGAAAATTTTGAATGTGCTTCATGTGTGATATCCATGAATTATGAGATTATGTTGCTTGTGGCCTATACTGGATGATTTTGTCTTCAGACGGTGAATTTTTTTCATATACATCAAAAGAACCTTTCTTTTGATGGGGTCACTCTGATGATTTTCCATTATCCTAATTACAATTCTCCTAATTCACTTCAAACCATATAGTGATGATGCCTTGTGTCGGCGAGTTGATGCAAGTTTGTGGTTTATGGCGATCTTGTTGATTTTGTGAAGTTATGTTTCATTTGGTTTTCTTTTCAGGTTATTTTTATTCCTCCAGCTCCTCTTCATCCTCACATCTATAGTAACGGGCACATATGTTTAGGTGTGACACCCTCTATCTATCTAAAGACTCATCAATCTGCTTCAGAAATTCGTTAGAACAGAGAATAAGTTAGAATTAGAAATATGATTTGGTTTGATTTACGTGGTAATACCTTTGTCGATCAATTTACAGATATCTTATATGACTCTTGGTCCCCGGCCATGACCGTCAGTTCAATTTGCATCAGCATTCTGTCCATGCTATCCAGCTCACCTGAGAAGGTTCGACAAGAACTCTATCTCTGGTTTGATTTTATGACAAAAATTGTCGTTCTTTAAATCACAAACCTTTCAATTCGCTCTTTGCAGCAAAGGCCAACTGACAATGACCGTTACGTGAAGAACTGTAAGAATGGCAGGTCTCCGAAGGAGACAAGATGGTGGTTCCACGACGACAAAGTGTAATAAATAGATCCATAAACCTTAATTGGATAAATATGTATCATCAACATGAAGGCTGTGGAGGATCTGTATACTCTTTCTCATGGTTGAAAAATCAAGAAATGTCTTCTCTTTTTATGTGTGTTTGGAAATGCTATGGAGAAGTCAGAATTGTGTGTTCTCATAAAATTCTCAATAGCATTTTGAAGTCAAAGGAATAATACAACCCCAATGAACATGATGATTTGTTTGTATGGTTCTTGATCAAGAAAGAAGAAAATCATCTAATCATCGCAGGAAAAACAAAATAGGGTCCTCCACTTTATGCTAGTTTTCCTTACGACATTGATTTTTTCAACTCGTAGTACTCAAACTTGCAATGAGGTAGTCATTATCGTCAATAGAAAAGTACAAAGAAGGCCAAAAACAAGACAAAGATGCCCATAATTTCCTTACAACAGCGATGATTCATCAGTAATCAAACATCACAGATGCAGAAGCCGCAATAGGCTGTTGATGATGGTTGTTGATCCCAACAAAGTCCCATGGATAGTTATTACTGTTCCAAGAACCATCGCTAAAACCGAGCCCCTGATTATTATTCTGAGGCGAAGAAGCATTCATGGAGTTCAAGATTTCATGAAGGGAATCAAGCCTTTGCGTAAGCTCCATAACTTGGGCTCTCAACACAGAGTTCTCAGCCTCAACATTCACATAGCTCTGCGTCGTGGCGCCGATGGTGGTCAACATCTGATTGTTGTCTCGTCTCAGCTGAGAAATCTGAGCCGTGAGATCATCCAAATGCTTCTGTTTCTTCATCCTCGATCGCCTCGCAGATTCGCGATTCGATGCCATTCTCTTCATCTTCTTAAGATCAACAACCATAGCTGGTTCTTCTTGCGTGTTTGGCTCAGATGATGAACTTGAGTTATGGGTGGTACTTCTTGAAGATGCCATGGTTTTTTATTATTGCCAATTCTTGAAATGTACTAATATATATGTGTGTATATATATTATGATCTTAGTGAAGATGAACAAGTTTATGAGAAAACGTAGAACCAATAGAGGAAAACGACGGAGAAAGACTGAACAAGATGAGCTCTACGTCTCAGTGAGGAACTGATCACAAAACCAGATAGGAGGATTTCACTTACTACAGGAGACATGGATCTCAAATATCAAGAACATTTATCCTATCCTCAGCATCAATGAAAGATTAGATTTTTATTCTTTAATTTCTGTAACTCTGTGCTGGGAATTGAAAAATAACAGCAGAAACGAAAAGATTAGAAGAAAATGAATGGCAGACAGAGATATATGAAGGATATCTAACACAATGTGATCAAGGCTGGAGAAGAGTGATAAGGAAGAGAGGAGAAGAGGTTTCTGATGTATGAAAATGGTTTGATTTATAGAGCAAGAAAGGTGAAGGAAAATACAAGAAAGCTGTCCTTTTTTTCTTATACTATATTTTTAATTAAAGGAGCTTGGAAAGGTGAAAATGTTTTGGAACTTGGCATGGATGAAATATCAAATTGATTAAGGTAGGTGAGAGAGAGAGCTGATGAGGCATGTGGGGTGCAGATCGGTTTTACACAAATGTCCAAATTATCCAGCTGTGCTGTGTGGAGTAATTAATCGACGGTGTATATTTAACGGAAATTTACAGAAAAAATAACCAATTATATAAAAAGTTGCAAGTCATTACCAATGTTTTTTATATGTAGGTACCTATTAAAATAATTTTTTTGCACATTGTTATCCGTCTCGCCGCAATGTATGTTATATACACATTTAGATACGATAGAGAAATGTATTGTGGTACATAATATAGTGAGAAATGGTACACATATAACATATTAAGTGACATCATATTAACGCGTGATGTGTTACGTAATACACATATAAAAAGATACATGAAGACTAAAAAAATGGTAGAATCAGTCAAACGGGCACTTATATAAAAAATTTTCTGACATAGGTACTGACATGCAAATTTTTTAATATAAATTGGTATCTTTTTGTAGATTCACCTATATTTAATATGTTAAAAAGAAAAATGTTTACATATATATTGTAACGAGAATTTTATTATGAAATGAACAATAATGGTATTTTAAATATCTCGACGATTCATTATAATATGTACGTGCTTAATAATTAAACTTAGGTGGTGTTTGCTAATCACGTTCAATGCACCATCATTATCTCAAGAAATTATATAGCTGCTGTCGCTATTTAATTACCGCATACAAATTTATATATATCTTACCTTTCTTTTTTAATTATGTATTCTTTTCCTTTATTTGGTAAACTTTTGTTTTTATACGGCGCCACCATGTCTAGTATTTTACTTTCCTATCTTTTTTAGGATGTCATTAAAATGTTTTAATCTTATATTATTGATTGTGGTGTGGGCTTGAGCTCCATGGTTCTTAATTTAATAGTGGAAGAAGTGAAGCCACTTGTTCTTGCTCTCACGAGACAAAGAAAAAGGGCAATGCAATGTCGATTCACAAGATATCGAATACCCCACCATGTTTCGATACTTTTGTGGCAAATCTCAACCTTTTTGTAGATTAATAAAAATGAATTTTGTCATATTTAATTCATTATGTTATTTTTTTTATGAACTTTAATATAACTAAGCATTTATTACCATGTTTGATCTTACAGGAACGCAAGACAAACAACCGACCATTAGGCGGCAGATTATACATTTTGTTGTTAGGTATGATAACGCTTTCAAACTCCACTTTAGTTTGTTTTGATTCATCAAGAAACTGATCTATCATTTTTATATTATCTCTTTTGATCCTTCTACCCTCAACGAAAAGCATGAAAGAAACGCTTATTTGACTGCGAAAATCCACTGCCGATATTTTTAACAACATACTCCTTCATCCATGTAGTGATTTTTCAGATCCAATTCCAGCCCAAACTCAACTCGGTATAAGCTTGTGGGGTTCCTCTCTAAAACCAATTGGCAATAGAGGGAGTGAACCCACTAGCTTATAAACCAACTCATTTTCCTTTACTTAGTCGGTGTGGGACAGAGTTTGTAAACCCACCAAACCTCCCCTCAAACTCTAGACCACACAACGGGCCTCCCTTACGACGATTATCTGCACCAAGCGCTTCTCCGCAATCACTGCACCAAGCGCTTCTCACCGTAGATTCACCGATCGTCTCTCCAAGGGCCGGGGACACACCACCCACACCGTATCCGGGCTACAATTTTCTCCGTCTGAAGGCACCCTCACGCCTTCGTCCACGCTCACCGCACCAGTTGTAGCATTTTATATCAGTTAATAAATGATTAGAACAGTCTTCTTGTTGTATGGTTGCTTTCTACGTTTTGTTTAGTGAGAACAGAAACTGGAGAACTTAAACAGAAAACACAGACAAGCAATTTACGTGGTTCAGCTGATGGTTTCAGCCTTCATCCACGGGCCAAAGATCGAGAGCTTTTTATTGCTGATGGTTCGAGCTTACAGATCACACAGGATACACTCCTTTCTTAGTATATCACTCACCTTGATAAAACCCTACCCAGAAAGATAAACCCCGTACAAAATGATCTAACAACCTCTGTACCATGTCTACTGTTTTATTGGCAAAATACGTGAGGTTAACAACTAATTCCAGCTCATATGTCCAACGTGTATAAACGCTTCTAGCAGCTGCAGCTTTATAAGTGACTTGCTTGTTTCCTTGGACAACTTCTCCAAGAGTTGCTACTCTGATTTTCAGCAACACTCACACAGAGCAATACATATGCTCGTTTCTTGTAGCTGCTCCATATCCGAGCTTATGAATTACCTTAACAATCCTATAGAGATGTACTGTATGTACTCCATGGTTGTCATGACCGGACCGGACCGGACCGGCCGGTTCCGGCCGGTTCTGACCGGACCGGTCAAAAATCCGATCCGGTTCCGATCCAGTCTTTTGTTTTTAATTTAAAATAAATAATTTTTTTTGGCTTAAATAAATTAAACAAAATAGAAAAACTAATAAATTAGTTTGGTTTAGTGGTTAAGTTCTGGGTATTGTACTTAATGGTCTTGGGTTGGAATCCCCCCAATACCCTATTTTATATTTACTATTTTATTTTTATTTAAATTTGACCCCAACTCATTGATTTAATACTTGGCATACAATTAACTTATAACAAACCACACAATTTACGTTTATTTAATTTTATACCTTAGTTTAAATAATTATAATTTGAAAAAAGTTCATAAAAACATGTAATTTTTCATATTATTTGATTAATTCACAGATAAAATATATATTTATTATATTTAAGATACCGGTTTTACTCCGGTTCTATACCGGTTAAACCACTAAATCTTAAACCATTAAAATTTCCGGTCCGATTCGAGGTTTCAGAACCTTGATGTACTCGCGAGATTTTCCAGTAATAATCTATTTTATATCCGAATAAAAGTAGCACGCCATTGATTGACTTGTTTGTCTCGGAGAGTAATAGTAAGCGTCGTAGAAGCCATTATTGTTCAACAACCTCGACGTATGAATGCTTACATGCTGACGAAGTGCATGGCTAAATTCCAAAAAAAAAAAAGAAGTGCATGGCAGATCTAGTTAAGTTTGAACAGCTAAATAATATTCTAACAAGGACAAAACTAGTTTTATGTCAATCCTTGAAGAGATGAGCTGTGTTTTGTTTTACTTCTCAAATCGTCTCCATCTATAAATAATGTGAAATATATTTTCATAAACCAAAAGCATATGATCACAAGCTAGCTTCCTTTCGTCGACTAAGCTAAGACAAAAGTCGAAGAAGAGATGGCTACTAGAATCGAGGCTTTGTGAAAGGCGTAGCCAGACATGGACGGGTTTTTGTGGTAGCTCAGAGAACTGTAATGAGCAGTGCAAAACAAGGGAGAGCGCAAGCAGCGGCGCTTGCCACGCACAATTTCCAGGCTTTGCATGCTTTTGCTACTTCAACTGTTAGAAGAAGCATTAAAAATAGTCAGCGTTTATGTGTGTTAGAAAATTTATATTATAGTTGATTTTATAAATTTTATATGAATGAGGAATTGGGCTTCGAAATTAAATATTATTGGGCTTCGAAGTGGCCCAATAACGGCCCGACTTCTAGAAGGCCCAACTTTTAGAAGGCTCATGTAGTGGCTAACCACTACTCAAGTCCATGGCTCAAATTGAGTGATGGAATGGTTAAAAACCACTCCTCAAGTTAATGACTTTGATTAAATGTTGGAGTTGGTTAAAACCACTCAAACATTATGTCATCTTATTAAAAAAAATTATTTCTTTAATAAATTTTGGGTTCTATAAATAGATGATTAAGCATAAGAATTAAACACAAGAAATAGAAAGAAAAGAAAATACAAATATCTCTCAAAATTGGTTCTGCTATATCGCTCTTGTTCCGTTCGCTGCCGGTGTCGTTTTTGTGCTAAACGAACGCCGTGATTTCGAAGTATCCTGGGAAACAGACGCTCGTCAAAACCTCTAGCACATACGTGAGGGAGCGAATCTGTTTTAAGGAAATTGTGTTCGCACAATTTTCGAATATATATATTTCTTTTCCTTTTCTCGGCCAACAATGTGAATATGCTATAATGGCTGGAGAGGAAAGTAGTAGAGTAATAAACTGTGTTTTTTGTTAATAACCATCATATACATAGCGAGCAATAAATAAGCGTCAGTCATTGGCGGAGGACGGGAGAGTTATATCCAATGGCTCATGTACTAAAGTACTATATATGTATGTTATGGTTTTTCATATTTTGCCGAATATATGACAATGTCCTTTTGATTGATAACAAGGCATGGACTAATAGTTGTGGGGACGGAGCTTCATGAGAGTATGTTAATTATTGAGACTTATATACGCCCAAAAATTAAAGGAGTGAATAATCCTACTATAAGCCGACCGTTCAAAATCAGACAAAAAAATGACAATACAAAATAATTCTTACATATCGACGGCACTATCCGTGGACAAACGGTGGAAAATAAGGCTTTCGACGGAATGTCCGTGGATAACATCCGTGGACTTTAGCATCGTCGAAAATAAAACTGCCGTCGAGTAGACCGTCGAAATAAATTGTGGACGGCTGAGTAATCGACATTCCGTGGACAATTATCGATCATGTCGCGATAGATTATCCGTTGATAGCGTTCAACGGCTAAATAGTTGATTCCGTCGAGAATTATCGAGCACTTATCGACACCAAGGTTCTGAAACCGGGTTTTCGAAGCGGACCGGAAATTTTAGTAGTTTAAGGTTTAGTGGTTCAACCGGTATAAAACCGGAATCAAACCGGTACAAAACCGGTACCTATAGATTTAATAAATATATGTTTTCTAAATGAACCAATCAAATAATATCGAATATATACATGTTTTATGAATTTTTCCCAAATAAAATTTTATAAAAATAAGGATTATATTTGAATAAAAGTAAATTGTAAAAAATAAGTGTATAAATAGAATGTCAAAAGTTATATTTATAAATTTAGGGGTTAAAATGAATAAAAATAAAATATTGGGCACATAGTTTTAATTATGAATTAAAAACTTAAAATGGGTTGTAAGCAAAATCGAACCCAGGGCTAGGACCGAACCAGACACGCATCTATGCCACTAGACCAAACACGCATCTATGCATTTTTCTCACTTTTTGCCAGTATTTATTTGATTTTTGAATTTTTTCTTTTTTTTAATTAAAGCTTGACCGGACCGGGACCGGACCGGAATTCCGACCGGTTCACCGGTTTCCGGTCGGAACCGGCCGGTCCGGTTCGGTCTTCAAAACCATGATCGACACATTCTCCGGCGTTATATTGCAACGTGATTTCCGTCGACAATTATCGACGGCACGTCCTCCACTATAAATCCGCCGCTATTCTTCGTCGCCCAATCCGTCGAACATCCCTTGACACTCTGTTGATATTGTCCTCTGTATTCCGTCGCACACCTAATATTTTTTTAAACTATTTCTTTTTAATAAATTTTTTTTATGGTTTTTATATTTATTTAAAAAATTTTAACTGAAAAACAAAAACAGAATAAACAAAATAGTAGTTCATTATATTAAATTCATAATAATATTCACACTATGATTTTAACAAATAAAATAAAAACTAGTCTAATCTTCCCAAGCTATCGAGATTTGGCGCGAGCGTAGAAGGAGCAGACGGAAATGGAGCCGGAAATGGAAAAGACGAATTCCCCATAAACTGACCGGCTGACGAAGGCCGTCCTAAACCCATATTAAGCAACGACGTAAAAGATCGATTGGGAGCGAAACCAGAAAATCCGTTTTGAGGATAAAATTGAGGAACGACAGGCTGAGAATGTCCAGCCTCGCTACCTCCACCAGTAACTACAGCTTGTATGCGTGACATCTGCTCTAGAAGCGCCTCCACATCTCGTTTCATTGCACAACATTGCTCTTTAAGATCCTCATTTTCAGTCTTTAAAACCGACATCTCTCTCTGAGTAAAAGAATCTGTATTATAATACACAAAAATTATAGCAGTTCCATTCAAGAGAGAAACCTAATAATTCTATTAATATAGATCAAGAAAAGAAATAGAACTAAGAACCAAGGTTGATAAACCAACATGTCGCGTATAATATGGCCTCGTTATGCGAGGTGTGGCAAATGTTAAATAAAATATCTAAAATTTCTAAGTAAATGAATTGCATACCGGTTTGACAGCTTGGCTGATATTCGGGAACTAACGACTGATGATGTTTTACTATCTCTGTAACCCCAAAAACCCGTCTTTTGGATCCTCCAGCGACCATCTTGAAAACGTCAATCATCTGTTCGTTACTCATTTGAATTCCGGTTTCTGACTGAGCTCTTTCGATTTTTTCCGTCATCTCCTCCTACAGTGATATAACAACACTAAATTTAAGTTAAGTAACAAATATTATAGGAAAGGAATTGCGCACCACTATCCTTTGTGCTCTTTCGCCCTTGAAAATTCCATCATGGCTGTAACCATCGACGAACGCCTCCAACACATTCGGTTCTCGACCTAACTTAGCTCTCTACAAAACTTCAAATTATATTAGAAAAAATGCAATATAAAGTTCAATTATTAATTTAAGGCGTACCAAACGTTTTCGTCGTACAAGTTGACCCATTGACCCGCCTCGCCATTGGCTGCACACGAGATTCTGATCCGCTTCTGTTCGATTGCGCTTGTTCTGAATTTCGGATGTAATTTCATCCCTCGTTCTGGGCACACCCATTCGCATTTGAACAGTACGACTTTTTTCCTTACCGCTGGTAAAGATATTTCAAACTCTATAACTTCTTGTAATGTTCCATAAAAATCGCTCGAACGATCATCGAAATCGGAAGATGGAACACAAACACCACTATTAGTCGTAACTTTATCCTGACTTCGCGCCTCAATCTGGAAATTATAACCGTTAATGAAATACCCTATGTAGGTTCGAACTTCTTGAGATGGACCGACGCTAGTCCCTTTAATAAGTTGTCAGTTATGTGATCAGAATGATCGTGAACCTATAACAAAAAAATTGAATTAGTCAGTCACATATATCTCTTTTATGAAATGAATAAAAATATTTACTTACACGAGAGCGAAACCAATTTACGAATTCTTTATCAACTTTTTGTCAATTAAAGTAGCACTAAACCCTGCAAGCTGTAGTTTCGAAATATATTTTCTGCATATTAAAATAAATTAGTACCTCGCATAAAATATATTAAATTTGAAAATTTATTAGAACTTACTGAAGAAATGGTTCAACTTCTGGACAGTTGAGCAAAATAACTCTAAGCGCATTCTCCAAATCAGTCCCGTCATGAATTTAGTTCGCATCTTTCCTGTTGGTCGTCCTGCGTAATTAGAAATTGAAAATGGCTCGTATCCCTCCTCGTAATATTGCCCTAAGCTTCTCAGCGACTTTCTTTGGTCCGAACGATCGAAATGAAGTTTGGTGAAGTTTGAAATTTCTTCCATTATGTACTGATTACACATTGACTCCTCTACGTGCGCCAAGTTCATATTTTTTTTCTTCAGGTTATGCAAAAACCTGCAAATCAAAGAAAAAATTAAATAATTTATACTAACAAATTAAATATAACAAAGACGTAAAAAGTAATTTACCGTTCAAATGGATACATCCATCGATAATGTACTGGACCACCGACGATTGCTTCATATGGGAGATGGACGATAACATGCTCCATGGAATAAAAAAAAGCAGGTGGAAATATTCTTTCCAACTTACAGATAATCAATGCGACTTCTGAGTTGAACTCTTCCATTTGTGAGACGTCTAACACGGTGCAACATAGAGATTGGAAGAATAAGCTAAGTTCTGTTAACACCTCCAAACAAATTCTGGTAGTAATCTCGAAAGGCGATTGGAATCAATCGCTCCATAAAAACATGACAATCGTGAGATTTCATCCCCTGTAACTTGCAGTTTACCATGTCGACGCACCTACCAATATTAGAGGCAAAACCAGTTGGAAAACGCACAGTTTTTATCTAATTGCGGACCTTACATTTTTTCTCCTTATTCAATGTGTATGCTGCATCGGCTTAGGTCCTGGACAACTTTCAGCAATTGCGCGTTCAGCTCGATCGCAAAAAATACCAATATCTCGACGAGCATTGATATTATCTTTAGATTTATCCTTAACATCCATCACCGTATCGAAGACATTCTCAAATGTATTCTTCTCTATGTGCATGACATCAAGATTGTGTCGAATAAGAAGCGAAGACCAGAACGGCAACTCCCAAAATATACTTTTCTTCGACCAATGGTGCGTGATTCCATAGCCGGCGGGCTTTTGATCAAGATCCTCCATTACAGTTTTAAAATGTTGGACGCGCTCCCCTATTTCCAAACCTGATAATCTCTTTGGTGGACCCCTTCTCTCGACTTTACCATTGAGAAAATCGCTCGGATTTCCTCTAAATGCATGCTGTCTAGGTAAAAACAACGATGACAGTCAAAATAACAAATCTTTTTGCCATATTTCAAATGAAATGCCGAAGTATCTTCCATGCAAATTGGGCAACCCAATCTCCCTGACGTACCCCAGCCATATTTCAAATAAAATGCCGAAGTATCTTCCATGCAAATTGGGCAACCCAATCTCCCTGACGTACCCAGCCAGACAACATTCCATACGCAGAAAAATCACTCACCGTCCAAATTAGCGCAACTCGTAGCCTAAACATTTCTTCATGAAATGAATTATAAGTCTGTAGTCCTACGTGCCACAACATCTTTAGTTCTTCGATCAGAGGTTGAAGATAAACATCCAATTTATTCTTAGGATTTTGTGGATCAGGTATCATAAGAGATAGAAACATATACTTTTTACCTAAACACTCACCAGGGGGAAGATTGTAAGGAGTGGTAATTACCGGCTAACATGAATATTGCTTACCAAACTGGCCATCAACAGTGAAACCATCAGTGCATAATCCTACTCGAACATTTCGTGGATCAACAGAAAAATCAGCATGTTTGCTATCGAAATGCTTCCATGCTTTTCCATCAGAAGGGTGAGACATTATGCCTTCGTCGGGTACGTGACTAGCATGCCAAGTCATCATCTCTGCTGTTCTCTTATGAATATAATCGTTGAAGTCTTGGACCAAGTGGCAAATAACGTAACACTGCATAAGAAGACTTCGATCTATCAGCAAATTTAAACCGTGGTTTTCTACATACCTTGCAATGTTTTAGCTCGCCATCTTCTTTCCTAAATAGCATACAACCCATGATGCAACAATCTATGTGGTGTATCGGTAGCGCAAAGTCCATCATCACCTTCTTTGTTTGTAATAACTTTCTGGAAATGTATTATTTTCCGGCAGTAATCTGTTAATGAACTCAGACACCCTGTCAAACGCAGATGCAGGCATATTTGTTTCAGATTTAATACTCGCCCATTCTGCAATTGCAGCCAATCGAGAGCAACTAGATCCATCGAATAATGGAGTGTCTGCTGTTCTCAATTGTTTTGTAAAACTATCATGGATGTCGTCTCCTCATCTGGCATCGTCGAGCTGCTGCCACCGAAATCAAACTCGCTGTAAAATTTTGATCGTAATCGGCAATATTAGGAATAGCAGTATCAACTGTAGTTTGTTACACCAATCTCAAGTGTGTGTCCTCAACATTAAAATTAGAATCGCCAGTCGTTGATTGATTGGCACTAGAACCCAGAGCGTCTTCCACTGGTTGAAGCTCCCAATATGCAGCTTCTCCGTGCGAAGTCCAGTTGTAATAATCAGACATAAATCCATTCTTCAGCAGATGAACTCCCACAACTAAATGATCGTGAAATTTTGAATTATTGCATTTCTTGCATGGACACCGTATCTGAAACTAGGGGTGGTTCGGTACGGTATACCGTACAAAAACTGTGATACCGTATACCGTACCGAAATTTCGGTATCCAAAAAAATCATACCAATACCATACCAAAATTTCGGTATACCTTAAATTTCGATACGGTATCATACCGAAATTTCGGTATGGTATCGGTATCATACCTTCTATACCATTCACACAGAGGGTTTTTTATCATGCATGTCCCGTAACTCGTTAATTCGTTGTTTTGGAATTTTTAATCAATTCAAACTCCTTAGGCCCCAATAAGATAGATTATTAATACCAAAATTTTCAAAATAAAAAGATTTTTTAACCTTAAATAATTTACATATTTTAGCCAGTCTCCTTAGTAAGACAAAAAATTTTACATAACGACAAAATACAACTTGAGATACAGATTAATTAGAACGAAGCGGCTACATTTAAAAAATTAGTGAATATTAACAAAAAGTAATTGCATTGCATCTTCATGCTTTCAAAATCCTAAAAAAAACATTAAAAATGCAAAAATTAAACGTTACTTGAGTTACATAAGTAAAATATGGTGGGACTAATCTTAGAAAGTTGTGTAAAAGTTAATAATTTATGGGCTAAATAACTTTATGAAGATCCTTAATTTTTCATTTTATATTTTTGAAATATAATATATGTAGGTGTGTATATATATAAAATATATTAAAAATTTTAGTATTTCGGTATTCGGTATAATCGGTATACCTAATTTTAAAAACTTTCATACCATTACCGTACCGAAAATTTTCGGTACGGTATCATACCTTACAAAAACTTCGGTACACCAAAATTTTCGATATTTTTGATACGATTCGATACGATAAGGACAGTATTTCGGTATTTTTTCCCAGCCCTATCTGAAACACCAAACCTTGAGAAGTTGCAAAAATCAATAAAAGATTCTACCCCCTTCGTAAATTCGCCTTGATGAGTTTGTCCGACGATACGCCGATTATATCGACGAGCTACCATTTATGATATTGAATGCAAAAGATTGTCGACAGCCAAATATTATTTATAAGCAGTGAGTTTGTTATTATGAAGTGAGAACAATTCAAATAATATGATTTTATTTTGCTGCATATTCCGTTAAATCAGCTACGAAAATGTGAATTTGAATCGGTAGTGCTAGAATGTTAAAATTTTCGACGGCAAGGCCGTGGGAAAATTCCGTGGCATTTATCGACGGTATTTCCATTTGACGGCGTTTCTGTCGAAAAGCGGAGGGAACATATTTATTATATTTTTCAACGGATGTGCCGTCGACAACCCGTGGATTATTTATTCAACAATATTTCCATCGATAATGTCGTCGACATTATAGTTCAACTAATTTTTGGTGGATGCCTGCCTCGATATTTTTATTTTCTTTTGTAGTGAAAAGAAATACCTCGTATTAATCATTACAACTATGCAGTATCTGTCTATAAGACAAAACAAAAAAATACCTCGTAATTAACACAACTATGCAATGTCTAATAAATTGAAATCACTGGGACAATTAGCAGCAGTCGAAGTATTAGAAGATGAATGCATTATCTTGCCGCTGGCTTTCCCTCGCCATGCCGCTCTTCCTTTTTCTGTTGTTGCTACTCGCCCCGTTCAATGGTAATAATAATACAATTGATGCTGTTTACCTATTTATTCTATTATATATATAATTGGCTGCCTTTATTTTCAATTTGATTTTCCATGGATGGCGTGGGCTTAATGCAGAATCGAAGCTGTGCGAAAAGCCTAGCCAGACATGGACTGGTTTCTGCGGCAACTCTGATCACTGTAATGATCAGTGCAAGAACTTGGAAGGTGCTGTCAGCGGTGCTTGCCATGCCGACTTTCCAGGGTTTGATTGCTTTTGCTACTTCAACTGTTGATCACCTCAGTGTGTAATAAACTTAAGTTGATGATAAGAATACTAATAATAATACAGTATACATGGCTGCTGTGTGTACTGCAGCGTATTTGTATAAGTAAAGCATGTATCATGGATGGCAAAATTGACATCTTTGCCGTTCATCATTTAAGACAATTATTCATATAATCCATGGAGTTTATTTTCATCTCCTTTCCACGTTCAAAATTGACATCACAGCCTCTACACTGCAGTTAGCATTTTAATAAGCAATCATTGATGTTGCAGCTTATTGGATTTGAAACTCGTTGAGCTTTACTAATTAATATACTACTAGTTCAAATATGAGCGACGAGTATTTATATCAACAAAAATCAGAGTGGCGCAGCGGAAGCGTGGTGGGCCCATAACCCACAGGTCCCAGGATCGAAACCTGGCTCTGATATGTATAATTTTTCGTTATTTCTCTTTTAGTGGGCTCCTGAGTGTAGCCCATTGGTATGCTTTCTTTTCGTCATTTACGTTTTAGTTGTAGCCCATTAGTATATAAGGCGTTGTTTTGTATTTTAGTGGGCTTCTGAGTGTAACACATTGGTATATAATGCGTGCTTTGCATTTTAATGAGAAAATTTCTTGAAGTTTCGCCATATGCACACTGCAACTCGGCCTAATGAACTATGTCACATATATCAGCGACTAAACGTTTTGACAACCTACATATCAGTTAATAATTTCGAACCCTGCTAAGGTTCATATACAACATAGCAATCAAAACATAAAGTGTAGAGAGGGGACCGTAACGTTATTAGTCTCGTCAAAACAGCGAGCCGTGAACGAATCAAGCACGTTGAGGCGAGGTACAACCAAGCACAAACATGCGGGTGGGGCGGGTCGGGGCGGGTATACCGAAGCAAGCGCCTGGATCGAACCATCCTTTTTCTCTCATTCATTAAGACTCACAAAACGCCATCATCATCATAATCATCATCATCGAGTTCATCAGGTACATTCAGCTTTTCAGTAGCCGCCTGCCCCCAACATTAGAGAACAAATAAAATTGAAGTTGTCCATTTGACTGATACTTTAGGACATTTTTTTTGAGATAAAACTTGTCAACATGAGGAAACTGTTAAGACGATGAAAGAAAAATGATTATTACCTTAATGGCAGCAGCATCAGTAGCAGATGGTTTCAGATCCAATGCATGCCCGAAATGAAGCATGGCCTCGTGGTACATGTCTTTCTGCTAATAAATGTTGCCCATTAATGCATAAACGCTACTCTCACGTGGGGCAAATTCTTTCAGCTTTTCAAGAACAGCTAAAGCCCCATCGAGATCGCCCATGCTTACGAGAATGTTTGCCTTATGATAGCGAGGGAGAGCGTTCTTCTTATCTGCTAATATAGCTCTATCCATAATTGCGAGAGCTTCGTTGCTCCTCTGATATGATTTTTCACACAGATTGATTAGAGATTAGTAAACTTCTAGATTAATAAACTGTATGTTGTTTAACAGACCTTAAGTGCGTGCAAAGCATTTCCAAGATACGACATTATGACGGAAGAGTGAGGATTAATACGAGAAGCCATCCGAAAGTGATGTTCAGCGAATTCAAACTTCTCTTGCCTGAGATAGATCATTCCGAGCCCATACCATGCGTTATAGTGCCTAGAATCTATATGTAGGGCACTCCTGTAACTCTTAATGCCATTTTCAAAATCTTCCAATGCCACGTATCTGTAGAAAGATAGCACTGTTCCATATTAAAAAACACGAGTTCAACTCTGCAACACATATCTTTAGTAGGAGTAAACGTAAAATACTGAAGTTCGTACTCGTGGCCACACAAGCAATGAGCATATGAAAAATGTGGATCTATCTGTACTGCTCGTTGGAAGTTCTTGAGCGCAGTTTCGTGGTCCTTCTGTAAACTGTAACAATTGCCCATTGCACACCTGTCTCATGTCGCACACACAAGTGGAGAAAGCAACATATCCAAAAGTCAATGCAATGACATGAAAAAATTGCAATATAGTCCTGCTACAATAAGGTGAAGATTTAACGGCGTCCACATAGCAATTGGTATTTGCAGGGAGCACAATAAAAGGTAAGGCAAGTAACTGTAAAACCATCATCCTGCCACATTTGCATGAAAGTAGATAAGTTCAAACATATCAAAGAGTAAGCACGAATAAAGGTTACCATGACTGAGGAGCCAATCGGTCAGTAGATACCAGTTCCTGAGCAAGGTAACTCAGCTTCATATCTTCCTTCAAATGCTGAAACATGATGACGTCACGACTTATTAAGTGTGCAATAAGGCTTAGTTAACAAGATTTGACATTGATTAAAGATTAAAACTGTAATCAATATAGGAAAAACAACTCACGTATAAAACTGTAGAATATATATCCATCCCGTTCATGCTGTAAGGCGCGGCATTACGTGCAAGACTGAAGGCTCGGTCAGATTCATGATAATCAATCCGTTCAAAATGAGCTTTTCCAACCTGGCTCAATGAAGATGTAACTACTTAGCGGGAAACTTCAGAGATGAAAATACGAGAAACAGAGAAGCTTGCCTGAGAAAGCACCCATCCTGTGCTGTAATGCTTTTGTGGAAGTTTAACATAGATGTCTAGTGCATCCTGCTTCACCATCACGACACAAACAAGGAATCAGTGCTATATAACTTTGCTATAGTAACTGGAATTACAAAATACTCAACCTGGCATCTGAACAGACAAGAAAGTCTGAAGCCTTCGCCTAGAAGCCTTAGAAGACCAAGTAATTCAGAAGCACCACATCTCACTTTTGAGCTGTCCAAAGCAACTTCACCTGAAGATCTGCCCATTACTTCCTGTCCAAGAGATCCACTATCACCAGCAGGAGATGAGCTCGAGCTTGTATTATTGAGTGTAAAATCATCGCATAAATCACGACAAACACCTGAAAAGAGACGGTTAACTTTTTAGCCAGGCACTGATCACAAGACGAAGCAGCATCAGAAACTCTTAATAATGCCACTTAGTAAATATTTGTTGTTCCAAACTGTTCATCATTCTAGATATGAAAGTTTCACAAATCCAATTGAACTCCATCACTCAGATATGATTATAGTGTGACATACTGCTCATGTCATTTAGTTCCCACGTATTCACTTAAAATTCAGTAAAACTGTACCAGAACACCAAAAAGTAATTCGATCACCTTCGTCAGTAATCATGCTGGCTAACGATTGTCCCTTTTGGACTGTAACAGAACGTGATGTAACTCTTAACTTAGAAGCCCCAACATTTCTCGAATATTTGGTTGTGCCATTCCCAGAAGCAGCAGACGTGCTTGACTTGATGCCAACTCCAGCTAGTCTTAAACTCCGTCGCTGCCCCGAATCTCGAAATAGTTTCTCAGAAATCTGATAACATGGGCAAAGAAAATAGCTGACAAGGACAGAATGACTCTGCTACAGTTATATAAATCTGACAAGGATAGCTAGTGAGTTAGGAAGGTACGAACTATTGGTACATATTTTATGTTTCTTTTCCTTTTTTCATATGACATGGAAATCTACTGACCTAACTCCTGTAAATTGCATACTTCTTTCAAGCCAACATACGTGTCATACACAGTATCTCCCACAAAACTGTGAAAACGATGGAGGAAATTCAAACAATGGTATGCAGGTAGCAGTGCACTAACTCCACTATTCTTATAAAATGTTATGAATTGTAAAAGTAGACTCTCAGGTATAGACAAAAAGAAGTATCTAACCCTCCTCAACTTCACTTCATCAACCACTTTTCTTCGTGGGGCAGCAATGTTGGAATTTAATGTTTCTCGTGGCGAGTTATCAGGTCCATATGGTCTCATGTTTGGCCTATTTAGTTGAACATTTCTGCAAACAGGAGGTGGAGCAACGCCTGAAAACTTTAACACACACATGATTTTAAGAAGCATGAGTTACAAGAAATCAAAACAGATAACAAAAATATCAATCACACAATAATGCCATCATCCTGCATTAGTGAAAATACTGACGTTGCCAACCTAAGGGGTGCAATCTGGTAAGTGTGAAAAAAGGAGAGAACATATTAGAGTTTCAAGTGAGTCGGAAAGAGATCACTTACATCAGAAAAAGAACAGCGGGTGCATCTTACACAAATGTCAGTCCCACAATGGGCACATTGTATACGAGAATGATAAATATTGACTGTTGATAGGATGGGGGATAGTGATAGGTTTTCAACATAGAGCAGACAACTAAAACTAAATACATAGCTCAGAGAAATACAAAATGATCAGCATCCATATCTCAACCAAGAAAGGAACATGAGTCAATATAAGGAAATATCAGTGAGTAGGAAGTTATACCGTTGACTGTGTATTTACTGGAGATGGAGTGCTACAAAAACCGAAACTAGTAGAATCGCCATTCACATACTGACTGGGTATTGTTCTGCATTTGTTCCCAGATGCATCCCATAGGCTACTTCCATGCACATGCTTCGGTTTCCTAGAACTACAATCTTCTGACGACAAAGTTGTCTCTGAAGTGATGCCAAGATCCTCGTTTTCCGCCCGAGAAGTCCAGAGAGCCGATCCATGATCAAAATATTGCTTTTGAATGCACATGGAAACCCCTTCATCAAACACTGACTTTGCTTCTTCCGCAGCACCTAATATGATGCCAATTTGTTATGATAATTAATTGTTCAAACATTGGACCCGCTAGACATAATTATATAATACAAAAAAAAAATCTTATTACCTCCATATCTTTGTTTGGATCTTTAATAACCAAAACCAAGAACTATAAACAACGAATAGCAAGCAAACCGCTTATGTGGATCTCGACTTTGTATAAGTGAAAGTAAGTTATTACTATGTGTGTGTGTGTGTGTATATATATATATTAATGCAAGTTGAGATTAAAAACATATATATCTAGTGGCCAAGAATTAACTTATTCAGGTATTTTAATTACATCACCATTTTCAGTATACCTAATACACAAAGTTCTTCATAGGCAGCCCATAACAATGGATCCAAAGATAAAGCCTGATTGAACTGATCAATAGCGCTTTGTCTTCTGTCTGTATACCTACAATGAAATATTTATGGGATACGGACAACGAAAAAGAACAGAAAAGTCTCATCCATCATGCGACATAATGCAACAAACAAGAGATTCAATACCTGTACACAAGTCCAAGAAGGTAGTGCCCGGATGCTCCATTAGGAATCTGCAATGCATTAGAAACTTGCACTGAGATATAAACATACTCAAAAATGTTAATTAACATTTCTGAAATCTATGGAAGTGTATTGCCCTTAGTAAAGCAGAAAAAGACAAATTTGACAAAAGTAATGGGATACCTCCGAAGAAGACTCATAAGGGGATAGTGCTGCCTCAGCTTCATTCATGAGATCCATCCGGAAGCATGACAGCGCAAATAGGTACCGACTTTGTGCCGTCTGGGTTCCTTCACGATACAGAAAGTGATATTGTGAAGTCATACTTACAGAAAAAAAACATAATGTTTTCGAGCATAGGATTCCTAGTTAAGCAAATCATTTGAGTATAGCGAAATGGACGCATAAGTTTCTTCTAAAAACATTCCAGAAATGTCAATACACGAAGCATACCTTTTAAAATGTGGTGTGCGCAGTATGCCTGATTGTTTTGCAAGTAACATGTGGCAAGTAGTTGGAGATTTTTCTGCATGCATAAAAGAAACATATCAAAATAAAAGTTGATTCTAATTTCAAACAAGAACGACACTGGCTCCCCAGAATGTGTCAACTAATATACAACACTACATGCTTTCAGCGTTCATTCACATCAAGATTGTCCTTTACTTCAACTTCCAATCTTATCACATTTCCAGGAAAAAAAAAAAAAAGTTCCAGATCTCTAAGCACAATCCTGAAACAGAAAAGAAAAAAGAAAGCCGAGAGTATTCATCCAATCATTTAGCCTAATCCGCAAACTAATGCAACAAAACTGACTCAAGATACTGAACAAACAATGTGAAGTAAAACGGTCCATTCTCATCTTCAATACGCAGACGTCATCCATCACCGAGTCCAACAACATAGATAAACATACGATTTTGCACAACAATTAGAGATTTCACCTCAGAAGGAAACTCGGCGCAGAGACGCTCGCACATAAAAATTGCGTTGCGGTACATAAATTGCTGGAGACTATTCCTTACGCAGTCCGTTAATAACACCTCCATTTGAAGGAATCACGACCTCCTCTAATCAGCGAAATCAAAAACAAAACGCAGAATCGCGAATTCAATCTGGAACGAAAATTCACTAAGAAGAAGGTAAAACCACTCTAGCAAACCAAAACCCTAAGCGGGATTAGGAATTTTCGTCCCGTTGGATTCAAATTTGGTTTGTTTTTTGTTTTTTTCAAACTAGCGAATGAGAACTGGCTGGGATGGGCATTGGGCACCTCGTTTAAATGCTCCTTTTCTTTAATTTGTTTTCTTAACATTGATAAATCATTCTTTCAAGATTTTCTCTCTTTTCGTCGTTTTTTTTTCTGCTACGAACGAAAGTAAATAACTCAGACAACCTTAGTTTAGTTAGACAATGTAGAATCAAGCACAACACACATTTAGTTACTATATGATGAACCGAACGCAGCAGCCTAAGACATAAAAGCAAGGAAAACAAAAGCATCACATTGTCCGGAAAGATCAGAGCTTCTTGGATCAATATAAATTGATGAAAGCCGTAACGAAGGATCCTTCTCTGGCCCGATAACGTCTGAGCGTTTGGTAATCGTACTCCATCACAATACGATCTCCGTGGTCCCTTGAGAGCTCAAGAGTGAGCCTACGTGCTGGTATATTCTCTTTTTCCACTATTGCTTTCTTAAGGTCGCCCACCGTCGCGTCTTCTGCCACTTCCACCTCGAACAGCTTCCCCGTAAATACCTCAACCATCAGCTTCATTTTCTTCTCAATAGTTCACCTTCGATCTCTTCGATTGAATGAAATTCTCAGCAGGGAGCAGAAGCTCCAAGTATATGATGCGCCATTGCATACAAATGGTGCTTGCAAAGGGCTCACATTGGTTGCATTGCAAGTAGTAGTTTCAGAGCTCATTCATTCTTGGCTCATTTCCCTTACCACCTCACCTTGTCAAGTTGCTTTGCATGATGTAAGCAAACACACAGATCGTCATTTACTTGATTGCTCTGAAAGACCAAAATGAAAACAAAGCCACAAGACAATTATGTCCAAAACCAACCTTCTTCAATGTAGAGAATAAAAAAAAACATTAAAGTCAGCCAATAATCAGATAATATAAACCACCGTGCCACATTATATACACAACTCAAACGGGGGCAGTCAAGCCATCGACTTTCATCATGCAAAAGTACTTCTTCGGTACTAAAGCGCCAGCCTTGCTGCACAGATCCACCACGGCGGGGGCACGACCATAATAATCTCGCCCTTCGTGGACGAGTATCTGAGGATCTTGTCTCCTTCTGTGCCAAACTATCTTGCAAGGGACTAAATCGTCTAATTTCGCCTTCTCCCAAAAGTGGGTCCCGCGAAACTGTTCGAACTTGAACACTCCGCACGTTCGAGCTTTGTGGCCGGACGGGCCCACGTGCACTTCGGAGCAGTGTTTGCAGACTTTTGCCGAGTAGACGAGCATTAATTTTTGGACGCCAGAGCGCAGAATTTCCCATGCTCTGAGAGTTCGTGAGGCTAATAGCCTCAATTCATCGTCGGACAATGATGGCTCAGTCTGAACGGTTTTATTTTCGAGAATATGTTCGTATGCATCTGCGCCTGATTGTAAGCAGAGCTCTACTACGGCTGGGATGCGTTCATAATCGAATCTTTCTTGGTGTTTGATGACCTGCTGAAACATTTTTCGCAAGTGGAAGGTCTCTACAGGGATTAGGACATCGTTCAAGGATCCTCTGACCCAATTATGAACCTTGTTCGTAGCGTGATGGTGGTACCCTGGACAAGTTCGTATTAAGTGTCCGGCCTCGCCTATGTAAACTTCTGGGCAGCATCTGTCAAGTGTTAAATGCATGTGAGTTACTCACAAAAGATGTTACATAAGATGCAATTTGAGGGGATAAATATGATTTCTTATCTACGTTTTGATAGATATACTGAAAGAGGATATGTGAGGGATAAACGAAAGTTATGACAAACTCAGAATTATCTGAAGAAACTCACCACACTTTCTACAATTCAAGCAAATGGCAGCAAAAGCGTAGGCATAAGCCATACATACATCACATTAGCATCAAGTTAGAGTGTGAAATTACTTGCAAGTCCACGTCGGAATGTGCTGGATGAGGGTTGACACGCCATCGTGGAGAACATGGCGAGCCCTGAGGACCTGATTGGCTATTGGCTGCATTTCTTTCACTGGATATTCATTGGCACGTTGCTCAATTCGCCTCATGATCATCGGCCTAAGCTTCTTTAGATCAACTCGGTGGTTCGTTTTTGTGCTGTAAAATCTCATTCCGCCGAGCAGTTTTTCAAGAACCAAAACTTTACACATTGCGTCTTCTATTAACACACAGTCAAAATCTCATATTCTAGCCAAATTATCAGTCTCATCAGCAAGTGATCTGCGTTCGGAAACTGGGATCAGAAAACATACTAAAGCTATTAAAAGAAGCGAAATAAAAAAGCGGAACGAGTACTTTTTCAGCGTAGGACGTGGGTATCTTTTTCTTAGACATTTCATCGAGCAGCTAGAGAGCATGACCAGAGACTAGAATCTTGAGATGAAGACAATCACCTGATGAAGAAGAATCGCGCCCCTAGGAAAAGAGCCACTGTGTTGAACAATTTGAAGGCATGAATCGATCTAAATCAATTGTTAAAAAATGATATATAATAGTTTATTAACAATATATTGTAACTAGAAAGAGGGAGAGAAAAGTCTAGCGAGATATATAACTTGTACATTACATTGCACTAAAATAAATAAATAAATTATATATTATTATAATATATCTCACTCCTTTTTCCTTCAACCTTTGAATTGCTTTGATTGCCTTTAATTAACTGAGATCTGTGTCAGAAACCAATAAATATACTGAGCGAAAGAGATGGTTGCGTAATTTATCCACCTCCTCCTGATACAATTCCTTCGGCTTTTCGCAGCTCAAATTTGGCATCTTCAGCTCATTCAATAATTGGCATAGCCCTCATAGCTTGTAAGTCGGATCTTCCCTTTTACTTGCTTGTTTCGTTTTCTCTTTTTTTTTTTTCCTCTTTTCTAATCATTCGTCCTTTTCAATTTTTGTTATTGTCTGGTTCATTTGAAGAACGAGATCTGGTGAAATTGTGACCTAATTCTGTCTTTTGAACTTGATTTCTCACCCATTTTTTAGTCGCGTTGGTGTTGCTCTTTATAGAGCTCATACTATGTGTTTATTGCTTGGCAAATTGTTCGGCTGTGCAGGTTTTAGAGACTACTTTCCCAATTATAAAAATTTATCTGTGGAAATTTGTTCATCTTTGGAGGTCTTTGTCAAATTGGTAGCTTGGTTTGAGTTACCATTTCCCAGTAACAGTCAAATTTGACCAAGTCGACCGTTCTAGGATGATGATTGCAGCTAAGAAATTTGTTGGGTAACCGACATATATAATTAGAACCAATCTTGCATTTTATACGCCCAGGAGATGCTGGCATGCCAACAACTATAGAATATTGTTAAATAACAACTTTGTTTTACTCTCACTTCACTCGTTGTGTGAAATGAAAGCTGCATTCATGAATATGTTGCCAATAAATGGTCGTAAAATTGGCTTAAGCTGGCAGAAGATGGAAAGTTAGAGAACTGTCGGACTATAAGTCAAAGTAGGCCACTTGAAATAGTAATCTTGGTAACTAACATTCACTATGCCATGGTCCATCACTCGTCTTTTAGGAATAAACATTTGACATCCTACCCATTTATTCTTTCGGAGTAGGAGAATAAGCTATCTAAATGGAATTTATTCATATATTATCATTCGCTGTTTTTTGCCATGCATTATATGCCAAAGCACGTAGATGCAGTGTTTCTGTAAGTTGGCTGTTCTTGGTTTCTCAGGTATCATTTTGGCTGTAAACTGTAGAAGTCTAATTTCATTTTCCCTTTTCAACTCTAAGTAAATGTGCCTTTTGCGAATCGTTCTGCTGCTGATCAATACTCTGTCTCATTTATGGTTTCATCAAATATTATATGCTGCTGGTTTGGCTGTCATTCTTTTAACTTGCTTACTTGGGAAAATGTAAATTTTTCTGAGAACCTGTTGCCAGTTCCGGTATATCCTTGTTAATTATCATTTGCATTTTAACATAATTCTCTAATGATTTTACAGATGTAGAGGATGCTATGGCATGTTAGTTGACGTGCATTTTGCCCAATATAAACACGATGAAGTCAGGATCAAATAAAGGATGGAAGTCGATCGTACCCTTCCAACTTAACTCAAGATCGGCTCGATGTTTCTGTTTATATTCAGATGTTGATACAGATAATTATGGTGTCAAGAAAACCTCTGTTTATCTCAATGTTTACGATTTGACGCCCATGAATGGTTATGTTTATTGGGCTGGCCTTGGCATATTTCACTCTGGCGTAGAGGGTGAGTTTCTCATGTCTTTTGAGTTCTCATTCCTTTCCTTTGTTCAAGTCCTTCAAATATGCTTTTCCGTAACATCTAACTACTGTCAATTCTTTAGAAACTGAATATATTCCTGCAAATGTTTATGCAATTTCAGTTCACGGTATAGAATATGCATTTGGAGCTCATGATTATCCATCTAGTGGCGTCTTTGAAGTTGAACCACGACAATGTCCGGGATTCCAGTTCAGGAAATCCATATTCATCGGTACCACGACATTTGATGCTACTGAAGTTCGGGACTTCATGCAACGTCAAGCTTTGAGATACAACGGCGATACATATCACTTGATCGTGAAAAACTGCAATCACTTCTGCAACGATATATGCTACAAGTTGACAGGGAAAAGAATCCCAAAATGGGTTAATCGTCTTGCAAATCTAGGTAATATACCATCGCTAGACCACTCTCTCGTAATTCATTGAATCACTTACGAGGATATCATTCTTGCCCATGTCCTTGCAAAAGATGACCTTTTTTCTTTATCTTCTCTGCCAAGGTTCTGTCTTCAACTTTGTTCTACCCGAAACTCTCAGAATCACTGCTGTGCAACACGACTCCAAATACCAAGACCAAGCCTACGATGATGCCCATGATGATGGTGATGAAGAAGAAGACGATGATAATATAAATGATGACAGTGACAAGATAAGGCTACGAAGTTCGTTTAGCTGCCTTTCCTCAATTTCATATAGACAGAAGCAACTCTCGACCTCTTCACTGATTCTACAGTCACCATTGAAAGGATGCTTACCCTGGGAACTTAAAAGATCAGCTAATGGTTCTATAAAGGAAAGGTAAACCGAAAGAGGCTTAATTGTTAATATCATCTGTGTCGAAATGTTGTTATAGGGATAGAATATTATTAGTTATTTTGGTCATAAGGTCTGCTGCGTGATTTATGTGTTGTAAGCGAGCAAAAGGGGCTCGCCAAGGGTGGGTTTAGATGTGATACTGAGGCTCTTCTTTTCTTGTATGTTTGATGTCATGCTTATTCTTTATGTAATGTATAAACCAAACCAACTTTTCTGAAAAGTTAAGATATCGCTGCTAGAAAACGTTGAAGTATTGCTGTCAGAAATTTTGTCATCTGCCAAAGGAAATGAAATGAGACCCCATATCCCCAAGATCAGAAGCTAAATAGTTGCGATAGCATTACCAATCAAATTTTCTTTGTCCGCAATCACATAAGAACAGAGACAGAAAAACTCAGTCATGTTCCGACGGGTCCGATAAAACAATATAAGAAATCGAATAGAATGCAATAGACTCGAATAACAGGGGCGACACTGGTAAAATAATCACAATTCAAACCTAAACAAACAAATTCTTGAACATTGCTCCAACGGCGGACTCAAATCATTGTTCTCCAATCCTATCCTTTCGCATACAACTTTCAAACTCTTCACATCTTCTAACCACATAAGTTCTTACCGCTGCCTAGCGTAAGCTCAAGATCGTCCATTCCCTCGTCATGAATCCTCTCACCTTCCCAAGCCTTAACAGTCCAACTCTCAAACCCAAACTCCTTACCCTTGCCCTTATCCACCGCAGACTCCGTAGCCATAGCCTCGTTCCCAACACACTTCACAAGATTGAACGTAGGAGAAGTTGGTACCATACTGCCCGACCCATAACCCTGAAAATTGACCCACCGACCCGAACCCATTGTAGAAGAAGTATCAGAGTATTCATCACATTCGGGAATTGTATCAGGCGATACGAACCTAGCACCGTTAGTTGGACTCGCCGGCGCAGAAGCTACATAGAAAGGTATCTTCAAAGCAGACATGGATTCTTTGGCGAGATTCTCCAAGTTGAAGACTTGCTTGGAGTTTTGCTGCTTTGTTGGCGAGGAAAGGGGAGGGGTGACGGGCGCACTGTTGGAGATTCGAAGAGGAGGAAGAGAAGATTGAATGGAGTTTAAGAGGTATGCGAAGGGATAGTGGGATGGAGAGGGGTTTCCATTATTACCGCGAGTCGGGCTTGGGAAAGAAGATGAAGTTGGACTAGGTTGGTAAGAAGGGATTGGGCTGGCGAAGTAAGAAGACGGCGGGCTCGGGTTTCTTGAAGAGCTTGGTGTGATGTTGGTTGAAATGGCTCCTAACTCCATAGGGATTGGTTTGCATCCCTGTGCAAAGGCATGGAAATCAGAGAGTGTTATTAGGATCTATTTACAAGGGATGTAAGAGAATGTAAACGATAGTCTATTGCATATGCAGATAACAATCAAGTGAATTATCTACATCAGAACAAATTGACTACATTTTCTTTCCCTAGTACCAAACCCCTCGATCTACGGTAGACATGGACATACTATAAAGAGAAGCAAGCTCAAAGAGAGAAAATAAAATTGCATTAAAGAGAAGAAAGGAAAGAGCTTTCGTCCAAATCAAAACCATCGAAGTAAAATTCCAGAAAAGGAAACGAGGCAACGAATTGAAATGAAAGCCAAAACCCATAAAGGGAATAAAAATCCTAGTTGGTTATCAAAATCCAGCAAAATCCACATATCAACTCATCAGATCTGAGCACATTAAACTATAACAAGCACATCAAGAATCGAATTATCGAGCAATATTTGCAGAAAGGAAGCACCTTGCGATAAGTAGTTCCATCAGGCTCAACAACCCAACCCGCCTCAGCACAGAGAGCTTTCAGAACTTCGTTATTGTCGCAGTGCTTGGGCAGATTGTAGTTTCCCTGAGCTCTCAAACCAGCGTAAATCTTAGCTGCAATGGCTCTCCTTCTCCTCTCTCTCCTCCTATTGTTTTCTCTCTCCCTCCAAGACGGCTTCCTCCGTCCTCCGCCGGCAAGAGGCGGCTGAGGAGGAGGAGGAGACGGTGGCGATGAGGACGATCCTCCGCCACCACCACCTTCCCACGTCATATTTGCGAATCCCTCGTCTTTTTCTTTCTCTTCGCAAATCTTGAACACCCAACTTTTCTTTTCCTCTCAATACAGTATCACATCTTTCGCGCAATTGCGGTATATTGTCGGGCTGGTGGGGTACGTTTAGTTGTGTGAAGTTAATAAGACCGATGGAGGAAGAAAGAGAGAATATGTGCTACTACGGTGCTCTTGTGTGTATTATTTTTATTTCCGACGCTGTCTTGCTTGCTTGTCTTTATATTGTAGAAATAAAAGAAATAAATAATAAATGACCTACTATTGATTGATAATGAAAAACCAATTTCGACATCGCTAGAGAGACGTTTTTCACTCTGACTAAAATACCCTCATCACACTGCGATCTACTTCAAACGATCTCGTCAACAATGGGGGTAATTCTGACTCATCGGTCCACAAATATAAAAACTGCCCTGAATGGAAGTGTTCAACATACAAGCGAGTTTCATGTGTTTCCTATACCCTTTTCCATAATGATTCCCTTTTTTTTTTTCTTTTTTGAGCAGCACTATTTGACTCTTAAATTATTAATATATATATACAAATAAAAGATTAAGAGTTCGGACAAAAAAGAAACTAGGCGTGCCTTGTGGTGTGGGACAGTAGTTGTCCCAAAGAACAAAACTAGTGTTCAAAAGCCATATGCATGCTTCTATGTCAGCAACAGACACAGAAATGAACGTACATGTGCATCATTTCAAGAATGTATTATTGACATTTGCGTATAATAAATTAATAATCCATAGAAAGGCAACCTTCATACCAAGTTCCTTAGCATCAGCTTACACAACATCATTCAAATATCTGCATTGCTGATGATCATACTGGCGATGGCTGCCATAAAGAAAAAGAATGGGCAGGTCAAGAATTTCACAGGCAAAACTAAAAGTCCCATGACTTAGTAAAAGTAATCTTATGTCTCGATGTCGAATAAAGCTAAAACGGTGACTATGCTACGCCAGAAACCCATGGAACAACGAGGGGCGCATTAGGATGAGCATTGCGACACGAATACGTACCCTTGAAATTCAACCTAGGCGGCTCCGACTGATAAGAAATCGACGAAAGGGATATGAATGATCATTTTGTTCGGAATGCTTTTCATAAATTCTAACGATTTAAGGAACTGGGCGAACAGAGTTGATGAAAATGGGGTGCGAAAAGGCTTTACATATTTGAGCCAGCATTCTCCATTGTTGTGTTTGTATATATATCTGGGAAGTAGCATCCATTCTCCGAAGGGCAGTAAACCCATATGTTGCATTTCTTTTCCCCTTCTTTAGCGCGCATTGCTTGGTCCAAACACGCCATGCAACAGTCGTAAGCAGAGTCTTTATGGTGAGTAAGTTCCCAATCGGACAGCAGCGCCGTCATAATCTGTGTGAAGCTCTGCATTACACTGTGTTTTCCAGGTAGGATTTTCATCTGTAAATAGAATGTAGAATCAAGAAACGAGCAACCAACACCTTCGCAAAGATAGAAGCCGTAAACTTTTTGATGGAATTTTTCTAAATAATTTACAACAGTAATCTTCTTCATCCTCTGGTTTATCGTCGTGCTCCCCGTTGATGACTTTGACTGGAAACCACAGACCAATCTGTTCTGAGAACTCTGCCCAGTATAGCACTCAAACCCCTTGCGATATGATCTGAAACTTAATTAAGAAAAACTTTTTCAAGTCTAACCAAGTTCTCCAAGAACGAGCAACTTTAGTATAAAACTTCGAATCATACTGGCTTCAGTCGACAAGTTTAAGATTCTTCCATTAACAACTTCTTTAGCTTCTAATTGTTTCTTCTTGCGCCAGGATTCAATAGCTTCTGTTAAATAGAAGGACAAACACAAAACATATTCACATATCCAAGTCTGTAACATATACGTTTCAGGATCTTACTTATTCATTATGAACTGTTTTGGTGGGTTTTATGTATAATTCTTGAAGGATCTTCAAGTCATTCAGATCATAAAGTTTATATCATTCGACGTCTGGACTAGAGCTCGGGCGATGTAAGATATACTGTTGAATTTTGTAAAAACACCAACCTTGCTGCTCTGCTATAGTAGCAGCTGAATCCAAGTTTTTTTTAACCAATGCGAAACCTCATCTGTTAGTCGGTGCTTCAATTGCTGGGAAAGCTCTAAAGTTGTATCTTACCATGCCCATTTTTCCTTCGATTGAGCAACCTTCAAGAAACAGAGAAGGTATATGTCATCAGAATTCGGATATATAACAACTGCAGTACATATTTGAACAAAACAGTTAAAGATAATGACAATCACTCTGATGAGCTTCCAAAGATCTTACAAGCTCAATAAGTTCGGTGGGTTCTTACGTATTTTATTTGGTTCTTCCATTATCAAGAGCTCATCGCCGTGTAACTAAATGCTGGAGAGAACGAACATACGGATTTAGCAATCATGAAGTACACAATCAACACATACATATATATAACAACAACAAATATCAGAAAGCAAAATTATGAAGCTAATAGGAACTGGATAAACCTTTCAAATTCATCATATCTTCACATTCAAATTTCAGAAAACGCGTAGCATAGGCGCTGGGCATATTAATTTCTTTATATGTGGTGACCAGACCAAGAAAACCTGAAAGTGACAAAACCTAACTAAAATAATGTCCACCCACTCTCTCCAGAGCAACTTCAAAGCAATATTCACGCTCACAACTTGGTTCCAATATACCTCCGTATAAATAAGACCTAATTGAAGTTGCAACCTTTTTTCCTATTTCAGACGATTATGAAAAACATTGACTAATTACACCGCAAACCTGATCTGCTCTTCTCTTCTCTGCTAGTGGTGTTTTGAAGACTGCACAATGCCCTCATCATCAACATCTTCCTGCCACCAAGAACTCATGGACTTCACCATCAAGATCATCATCATCATCATCAGTATCTACTTTCAAGATAGAAACAAGACCATTATAGATTTGACGCCAACCAATGCAGTAAACAATCACACTCAAGTTACAACACATCAACCAATCGGAACCAAAAAGCAACTCAAAACTGATCCCAAGAGACTCGGTCTTCAGAAACTAACAGGAAAGTAGAGACATAATATTATGTTGAAGTCTACTTCTCGGCATTTTCACATATTGGTGCAAGATAAAAATATGAATTCACTCATGAAGCAACATAATAAATAGCATAGGAACTCAAAGACAGCAATATGAAAACTTCTACGAAATGACAGCGGGCAAACATTTTATGACATAAGCCCAAGCCCAATTCCTGCATGGCCCAGGCCCAATTCCCACATGGCCTATATGTGAAATAATCCTAACTGAAGCTTCGATTAATCTGTGGTTTGGATTTCTATTTCTAGAACCTTCAGAATTGGTTTTGATTTTTTTATAACTGAGCGCCAAATTTTTTAACTTAAACTGTTGCAACTGCTATTAATTTAACTGTTTTTAACAAGCAATAACAGCTATTATAACTAATCCGTAGATTTGAATCTCTATAAATATGCCCTATATGCCCTTAATTAATTCATTTATCACTTTTCCATACCAAAAGAATGGCAAACGAATACCAGGTCAATTTCGAACTTTCTATTATATAAGTATGTTTCTTTTGCTATTAGGTATTGAACGTGAGAATCATTTCTTAACAAGTTGTTGCTTTTTTAATTCTTTAAAGTTTTATCGGTATTCGTGATTATTTTATTTTTTTTTTCGAAATGAGGCATTAGGGCCCGCACTTCATCGTCCAACAGAAACGCGAAACCCCAGTAATCGTCCCAGCACCCGCCGGCGGCGAACCACAGGACCTTTTATTCCGCAACCGCTCGCCGGGATACCTTAGAGACAACGATGTAGTCATTCAGTCGGAGTCCAATGGCATATCCTCGTCAAAGAGAGGAAAAAGGCGAGGCTAATAATAGGCAACCCGGCGAATTCTTACCCCGCCGTACACCTGAAGTTCAATAAAGAAGAAGACGATGTTCACATTGGAGCTGTGGTGGCAATGGGTAGCTCGAAATTCGATGTGGTGTGGGCAGAGCGCGGGAACAACAACGTGTATCTTCAGCGATACAATTCTGAGAACGGAGTTTTGAAGTCGATACTGGATTTTAAGGAGAACGATGATATTCCTGAGGATTGAAGTTCGGGAATAGCGCTTAAAAATCCCATTTATTGGAAGGGGACATCGTCGCTCATTGAGTACAAATTTACAAATAGGGTTTCTGACAAATTGCTTGTTCGACCTCTAATTGGTGCCGCCCAAGATTCAATCTTGGGTTCTATCGATGGCAAATTATACCTGGCGAGCCTTCGATTTGGCAATCCAAACTCAGTTACTCTCATTGTTCAGCGCTTTGACCATAATTTCAGACTGCATGAATTGTCAAGGGCTTCTGCAGAAGATCTAGAATTCATACATTTACAAGATGTTAATCTTGTACATCTCGAACAATGTGCATTTATGAACGAAATTAATCGAACTAGTAATGTGGTACTGAAAAACTATTATGTGGTATCATTATCGGTAAACACTTTATTAGCTAGGTTCGCATTGTTATTTTATAGCAAACATGTAGCATTTCGTGCGGCAATATGGTACTGGTGACGTTAACGAACCATCCTATTAATATTTCTTAACAAATAACTTCGAGAATGTATCAAATACAGATTTACGACATATAAAATGATATTAGTGCTTTAATTTTGAATTTTGGATACGTTTGTGATGGAAATCATGACGTTATGTCTCATTAAAAGGAATACTAGTATATATTGTGAAGGAATAGCTATATGCTTACATGATTTTTTTTATCTCAACTTTCACATATTGATATCAACATTTACAAAACGTGTCGTTTAGAGAAATTTTGCGATTTAGCTTCATCCTGTCATCTATTTCCATGAATGTCAATCTTATTCATCTAAACGAAATGAATTTATGAACGAAATTAATCGAAATAGTAATGTGGTATTGATTAGCTATTCTGGTACTTGTTGCTATAAATGTGTTATAAGAGTTGTTTATGTTGTTATTTTTTGTCAAACATGTGGTATTATTTGCAGGCAATGTGGTAATATTAAGTTTGTACTGTTAATATCTTTGACAATCTAGAAGCGTCTATAATGTTCTTATTGATGTGTTACCCAGAATGCGTGAATTGTTACCCAGAATGCGTGAATTGTTACTCTGAATAAATGAATTGTTACAAACCAACTTTTTAATTGACAAACGTTCCAATACTAGGTCTCATCAAAATTCTTCGTTATTCCATTATCAACATTAATAATCTCATTCAATTAAAAGGACTCGTGATCAAACTTAGTCGAATCTACCTTATTAGTTCGTTAAAGTCGAGACTTCATCTGTTTTGCAACGAAATTTTTTAATTGTATTAATCACATTAATCCATTGTTTTCGTTGGTTACATGAGAGATTGACATCGGTTTAACCGTAATATGTCATTACGTCGGAGATTCGAGCGGTTTCCAACAATTTACGATCTATTCCTCTTTGCCTTTTACTTGGTTATTACATGTGTTATTTACTGGTGAAGAGTCGTTATTATTTTCTCATTTTATGTTCGTTTTGCAGAAAAAGATGTTATAAACGTCAAGACATATGGCATTAGTGTTCCATTAACTGTTACCCAGAAAGCATGAAGTGTTATCCAATAACCATTTTAATTAGCAAATGTTTATCGCTTAGATCTCATCAAAATTCTTCGTTATTCCATCATTAACATCATCATTATCGACGATAACTAAGGCCCATGATGAAATTGTGTCGAATTTTACATTATCCGGTCATTAAAGTCGAAATTTCACCGTATTAAACGAAATTTGCGAATTGTGTTTGAAGCTTTCGTGCTTTATGAAATTTACTATTACATTTTAGATATCTAGCACAGTTTGATTGTTTATTCACAAAATATAATTTTACTATATCTAGCACATTTTGATTGTTTATATATTTTGATATCTATCACATTTTGATTGTTAAACCACTAAAATTCCAGATCAGATTCAAAACCCGATTTCAGAACCATGGTCATGACGCATAGTAGGATGATACATTGCATTTATTTGGAATACCTTATTTAACACGCGGCATGAATCCATGCGATTTTATTATTGAAACGGAGGGAAATTGGAGGAGCTTATGAAATACAATGGTGGAGAAGAGAGTTTGAAAAATGGAGGCAAGTGAGCTAACTGATTGGAGAATTCAGAATGGTGCCAAAACAAAACAACGGATAGGCTTCTATTTAAGTAATTTAAACATAAACACGAATAATTGATATTTTTTTAATATCTTAAAATTTTCCATGTTGAAGACGTCGATTTGATTGAATGTGAATGTCGTGTATTTTCCACAGCTGCCTTTATAAATTTATTTCTAATGGAGTATATGGTGGAATACTTGATGGTAGAAAGTTATATATACGCCAATGGGGGAAGGAACCGTGCCTTTCGTCGTAATCTATATTGAATGGGACAATAACTTTCCAATTTGTTCAGATATTTTCTGCTCATTACAAGACCATCCAAGATCATCGGTCAACATCAGAATCTTACATCAGTATTAAATGGCCTACTCAAGACCATCCAATATGTTCTTCTTTTCAGTTGTCGCCATATTTTCGTCTAAAGTCCGATTTCACGTTGATTTGATTTGTTGATATTAAGAACTGTTGCCTTTCTTTTATTTAGAGCTGGATAGCGGTTTTATTTTTCAAAAAATCATACTCCCCCTCTGTCCCAGCAACTTTAGCACATCAGTTGCTGGGCACACAAATTAAGGTGGCATTATTATAATAATATAGTACAATGAAAAGGTTAAAAAGTGTATATTTGGACACGTCTTTTAAGAATATTTAATATTACTATATTGATTGTTTGTGATAGTTTTTTTGTTAAATAAAGAAAGGTGATAAAATTATTGGGACGCCCGAAATGAAAAAATGTGATAAAATTAGCGGGACGGAGGGAGTAGCTAATTCAGTTAGAAGCAACAGTTCAATCCCACTCACTGGGCCTAAAGTGTCCACAGGCCCATCTAATATCAATCGAAAGTAAAATAACCATACTCACTGGGCCTAAATTGTCCACAGGCCCATCTAAAATCAATTGCTAAAATAATTCCCATCTAAACTTACAGACCTGACATCTTTTAATTTTTTTTAAAGAAAATAGGCTGATACATTGCATTTGGAATGAAATTTTAACCTTATTTAACACGCGACTAGAATCAAAGCGTTTTTATTGTATTTTTTCATTTTCCTTTTGGCATTAGGCTGATTTATATATCTTTTCTTTACTTTCTTTGTACAAAAAATTATTTAATTAGATAAACAATATATTATAACGTGCATGCATTTGTATGTTGTCCAAGATTTGATAGGATTGGGCATATATTCGGATGAGAATAATAAATGGATTTTAGAAAAGCATATACACATACAAGATCTTAAATTTCGTTGTGTTAAAAAAATATCGTGTTCTACACCATCGAAGTCTCTAGCAACATTCATTATACCACAATCCACATATCACGGACTGTTTTGATAAAAATATCTAACTATGAAAAATTCATGAAAATTAGCTATATTAGACGACTCCAAAAGTACAACGCTTTATGTCTAGTTTGGAACTTGGAAGAGGTTGTCGCCGAGGGGCGAGGAGGCAAGATGCGTTCCAATTGCCCAATCAATCAATAATGATATAATATAATATAAGTACATATCATATAATAACGTTTATGATGAACTGTGAAATGTCACCACATATTATTGTCAGTGGTTCACGTGGATATATATTGTTTATAATAATCTTCATCTAGTACAGGGCGGATCCAGTAATTTTTTACTTTGGAGCCGCAATTAGGGGGTGTTCAAGTGTTCGGTTAACCGACCGAACCAAACCGAAACCGAAAATTCGGTATAAACCGAATAACGACCGCAAAATTTTGGTTCGGTATTCGTTTTGAAGATATAAAACCAAAATCCAGGTTTTTCGGTTCGATAATTCGGTTAACAGAATAAAAATTGAAAACCGAAAACTTACCATATTAGTATACTTCATTTAACTTTTGGGCCATATTGTTCGTACTTCGTAGCATTATATTACTGTAGTATAATGTTAATAATAATAATATGCTAGAAGAAATAAAGGAGAAAATAACACAAGTCATATGTCATATTTGCAATTTGAATTTGAATTTTTATTTTGATACTATGTTTCTTTGTTCGACAAGTAACTCTTAATTTTAAGAAGTCAATAATTAAAATTTGGGTGAACTTTTTATAAATAGGTTATGCATTTCAAGTGCATAATAAAAATTTAAATGAACCATGAAAGAATTTAGAAAAGATGAAAAAGAATTAAATTAGATATTAAATAAAAACTAAAGGGGATTGATAATCTATACTCTTATATTGACTGTCAGGGGGAGTTAAAAACTGCCAATTTTCTATCCAATTTGGTGTATCAATTACACCCAAAAGTTGAGCCAATTTGTTAGTTACTTTTTTTTAGACGTATAAAAAAAACTGTTGTGCAGTTTAAAAAAATAACTATTGTTGCACAGGTGTAAACTGTGCACAGTTTACTAGTATATATAATGGATTTAACCGAAGAAACCCAAAATAAAAATTGCTAAGATATAAAGAGAAACAAAAAACTAAAACGAACGAAAATCTCTGCGAAAAAAGAATTAGAATATAAAAGGCTAAAAGAAACATTAAGTCTCCGTTTGGTTCGTGGATTTCGATGTGGAAAAGAAAAGAAAAGATGTGATTGTACGACACGTAACCGTAAAGTACAATAATTCGATGTGTATCACCACACTTTTCTTTTCTTTTCCGCGTCGATTTCCGCAGACCAAATGCACCCTAAGAAAAACTCTGAAAATAGAAATTTGAGAACTAAAAGAAAACTAAAAAAGAATAAAGAACGCTATGAGAAAAAATAAAAAGCGCTAAGATAAAATATATACAAACTTCAAAAAGTATAAAATATAATACCATAGCAAAATTGAACCTCTGACCACAATTATGGAACACCATCGTTATGGAATATGTAGAAAATAGAGACTTATTTCAACGTATTAACACTATATACTACATATATACTAAAGCCACCCGGCCCTATGCTAGATCCGCCACTGATATAGTGGAGTGTAAAATATGCCTAAGAGGGGGGTGAATTAGGCTATAAAAATTTTGGCTTGTTCTTCTTTGAAAAATACTTTTCTTTAAGAAGATATTTGCAGAGTATGTTATTTCCCAGAAAGCAGTACGGGTATCAAAGTTATCTCCCTAACCCTATTTCAAAATATCACGTTATTTTCAGAAATCGTTTCAACGATATCACCTAGTTATTAGTGCGCGTTCGGGGTTTGTCTCACAGAAAAGTAAATAGCAGAAAGTAAAGTGAGACGAGATTTTTATACAGGTTATATCCCCAACTGGGCTTTAATCCTGTCCTTGGGGTGTGATCTCCCCAAGAGTTCCAATCAATCACTAGGTATTACCGGTTATGGTTACAAAATGATTGACCCTTACACAACCGAAGCACTTTGGAAACTAGACCTCCACCTAGGCTATCGCACGCCAAGTTTCGATCCACGTTGTTAACCTAGGAAACCAATTCCCCGACTGGATACAGCTTGCTACCGAAGGGCCACCGAATCCACCAAATTCGTCCCTCCACGTGCGAAAGACTCCAACCGTGCTCCTTTGTGCGTTCAACACGTCCGCAGACACAACACGTCCGCAGAAACAACACGTCCGAAGACAAGGGTTTAGGGTAGGATGTTACTAAAGATCGCTCAAAGGGTACATATTTCGCAAGTGTAAGCTCAACATAAACTACAAATGAATCGCAAATTTCAGCTCAAAAACTCTAAGGGATTCGTTTGCTTGTGTGTTCGTTGTGTACCCATCAACGTGAAGTGTTTTCTTCTATATAGACCACGAATAGCTTCTTCACTTCACAAGGAAAGTTAAGCACAGAATATGCAAGAGAAAGCTCAATAATCACGTGCATTAACTCAAAGAATCATGCCAAGAATAAACCAATTAAGCTCAACGGTCAAACATGATAATTTACCATAAATACCACAGATTAACTATCATTCCACTGTAATCTCATCCGTTAGTCAGCATATTCCATATATAATTCCACTCAGCATATTATCAATGGTAAGCTCAATCAACTGATTTCTTTCCCAAAATATGATAGCCAATTCGCACAGAGAAAGATTTGATTTACTGAGTATAATGCAAAGCATACTTTCCATGTATGGTGATCTCATCCGATTTCAGCACATTCCATAAGTAGACTCAATCAGCATCTTACCACATATGAGCCCAATCAATTAATCACTTTCCAAAATATAAATCCTAAGTCGCATAAGGAAAGATAGATCATGATTCACTGATTTAAGAGTCAAATAATATCGCACTCAACGGATATATCATTGATATTCTTTCCTAAAATAGATCAATCACATGTAAGCACTTAATCAGAATATCTTTTCCATATATACAGCATAGTCATTCATATCCGGGTGATCACATCGATATTCCTTATTAAAATAACTCAATCACGTTTTTAGCTCAATCAAATATCTTTTCCATATATAGCACACATTCATATCCGGGTGATCAAATCATATTCTTTCCTAAAATAACTTATTCTCGCAGATAGTTCACATATCACTCAGCATAATATATTTTCCATATATAGCACGCAATGAGATTCCATTCATACGAAAACGTTCATAACAAGGTGATCACATAAATATTCCAGTTAAGCTCAAGATCACACATATTCGATTTTCTTAACAGTTTAATCACATTTAAGCGCTTAATCGAACATTTTCACATACTTAAACATCACACAACATGCATATCGAGTTTTCTAATTTGTACCCCCTACATAATTACTTGGAATAATCAAATTCTCATAATCATTTGGACCAAAAAGGTCTACATGTAGTATATATTCGAGGTTTCGAATTAATGAATATATGTACAAATACGAGTAATGATGTCATAATATATATTGGCCCACTGTAGTGCTGTAAGAAAAACTTTCTTCTATACATATATTTGACCACTGTAACCGCATCACAAGGAAAAGAAAACTATGACTTTGGTTTATGTATACCTTATAGAGCTGAAAACCCTAAACATACAATTTTACGATATGTTACCTAGTTGACCTTGGAAGCGAGAAATCCCCTAACCAAGTGGTTCATTAACGGTCCCAATTCTCTCTCTCTCTCTCTCTCTCTCTCTCTACATATATATATATATATATATATATATATATATATATATATATATTATAGCTAGATTAGATAAAGATTAGGGGGCTTTCTATTTCAGGCCCCATCGAAACTTTGGAGTCGAGTTCAGGCCCTCCTCCCATAAAGTATAGGTTTAAGGACCCACATTAAATTAAATTCAACGTAAAGGACACAATCACTGAAGTGACAAAAATGCCCTTTGTTGGTCTAATATAAAGAGGTATGATATCGCTATATTGTGTTACAATATGCTATTCAAGTGTTATCAATCGAAAAAACTCTTTGAACGATCGATTTGCCGTAAACTTTCGACCATACTGGGCACAAAATCAAGTCTGATGTGCACTCGATGATGTCAATGATATTTACGTCTTCAGATTTAAGATTTGTGGGGAATAATTTCTAGAAATTTATTTCGCAACTAAGATAAATCGAGCATGTTTTTGGTCGAAATTAAAGCTAATATGCATAAATTGGAGAGACCCATAGCTTGAAAATTAAGTGGCGCCATAGAGGTGACTCAATCGTTCGTCACTGAAGATTAAGGAACTGAAAGTGAAATCGGCAGAAAAAAAATCGTTTAAAACAAGTGTTCGTTATGTGGTATGAGAAAGTCTTAAAGTGGTATGAAAACCACAATAACTAGTACAGTATATGCGTAAAGTGGTATGGTTATGATAAGAATCGTTACTCGAACTGGTACGAGATAATAGTTATTCTACTTTGTTAATAATTTTATATGATGAGGTACTAAAACAACGTATAGTGGTAATTAGAGGCCTAAAGTGGTATATCAACGATAAGAAGCGTTACTCAACCGGTATTCGAGATACTACTCATTCTCATCTGGTATCAGTTTTATAAGATGCGGTACCAGAAAAGCATAAATTGGTATATAGTAGGCGTAAAGTGGTATAACATCGATCTCGTACGAGATATTACTTATTATCATCTGGTATAGATTTTACGATATTTGGTACCAAAATAGCATAAAGAGGTACGATTTATGCGTAAAGTGGTATAACATCGAACTGGTACGAGATATTACTTATTATCATCTGGTATAGCTTTTATGATATTTGGTACTGAAACAGCATGAAGAGGTATACTTAGTTTTATAAGATGAGGTACCAGAAAAGCATAAATTGGTATAGAGGAGGAGTAAAGTGGTATAACATCGATCTCGTAAGAGATATTACTTATTATCATCTGGTATAGATTTTATGATAAGTGGTACTGAAACAGCATATAGAGGTATGCTTTACGCGTAAAGTGGTATGGAAACGATAAGAAGCGTTATGCGAACTGGTACGAGATAACAATGATTCTCACCTGGTATCAGTTTTATAAGATGCGGTACCCGAAAAGCATAAATTGGTATAGTGGAGCCGTAAAGTGGTATAACATCGATCTGGGTCGAGATATTACTTATTATCATCTGGTATAGATATTATGATATGTGGTACTGAAACAGCATATAGAGGTATTCTTTACGCGTAAAGTGGTATGGAAACGATAAGAAGCGTTATGCGAACTGGTACGAGATATTAGTTATTCTCAATTGGTATTAATTTTACAAGATGCGGTACCAAAACAAACTAAAGTGGTATAATTACCATAAGAAGTGGTTTTCAGACTGAAATCATAAAATATACCAACACAATGAACTAAGCGTTATATTCACAACCATTATGAAGGGCAAAAGGACACTCTACAAAATCATAAATAACACTGGATTAACAAAGTGGTACCAGTGACCTAAGCTTGGTATATTCACATCCTTTGTGAATGACAAAATCTACCAACACTGTATTAACAAAAATACCAGTGACCAAAGCTTGGTTATTCACATCCTTTGTGAATGACAAAATATAACCTAACACTGGAATAACAAAAGATACCTGCGACATCCACCGGTACCTGGTATTATTCACAGCTAATGTGAATGACAAAAAGACAAAATGAATATGCAGAATCATATTGGTTCGTTGCATCGCCTGCGATTATGCCCGATCCTCTTGCATTCCACACTTGAGCGGGCGGCGGTCTTGAATCTGCGAAAGAATCCTCTTTGTTCGTGGACGACCGGGGGGTCGTTGAACATCCGGCTCAACGACATCCTCAGGTAACGGATGTTCAACAGCAATATCAGAAGGAATTGGATTTATAAAGGACATGTAGGTCTCTCGGTATTTTGCCAAACTATAATAGTCGTCGCAAAAATCATATGGTGAAAGACCTAAGGAGAGGATGCAAGAACAAGCATGCTTACATGGAAGGCCCTCCAATTGGAACAATCTGCAGGAGCAAACCTTATTGGTTAGGTCTACGGCAAATTTCTCCCCGTGATCTGAAACCTCAAACTTCCAGCCACAAGCAGTATCAACAAACAATATACGAGATTTATCAATGTTGAATTTCAGTTTTTTTCCGGCTTCTTACACAAGCGCCCGATTTGTTTCTGCGCTTCATTTCTTTTGTCATTCAACATAATCATAACTTTTCGCCGTATTTCGTCGACCAATCGCACTATTGGCAGTGCCCTAGCCACACTCACCCAGCTATTCCAACTTTCTGCGATATTGTTGTCAATAATTCCCCATCTCTTGCCAGCAAATAAGAATTAGCCCATGAATTTGGCTTAGACTGCCGTATGAAGCTTTCGGCATCTTCAAATGCTGCTTGAATTTCTTGTATGAATTTTAAGTATTCATGCCCATAAGGAGAATAAGTCGCTTTCTTGAACAATGATGTCCAATAGGTTTTGTTCCTGAAAGGGTTTTTCCTCAACACTTGAGTTCGAAAATTATCAATCACGTGCCTTAGACAATAAGCATGATGAGAGGCCGGAAAGACCAGCGGAACGCCCTTAACGAGGCCCTCATTCCGATCTGAGAAAAAGACATACTCCCTGAAGTTGTCTATTCCACGATACCGGAAGATGTGTCTCAGCTTCAAGGGAAACCACTCCCAATTATCATTGTTCTCTCCGTCAACCACTGCGAACAAATTACATGTTATTTTATGTAAACACCCAGCTATAACATATATACAAAATCACAATATAATTGAGATACCTGCAAAGGCAACTGTGAACAACCCATCATCTCCATCCTTCGAAACCGCACTCATCAAACAGCCTTTGTGTTTCGACTTGATGTGTGTCCCATCCAGGAAAATTAGGGGACGACAGCCACGAACAAAACCAGTTATACACGCTTCGAAACATATAAACAACCTCCTAAATTTGTTGGTTTCGGCGTAAAGTTCGCAGTCCGCAACACTTCCTGGATTCGTTTGCCTGACTGCGTCGCAATACCACCTCAGTCTATCATATGATCCTCTATGAAGGCCATGAATGTTTTGTAGAGCGATTTCTTTCCCTGCCCACACTCGATTATACGGAATTTCTACTCCAAAATCCCTCAACAAGTCATTCTTGATTGTTATTGGCTTGTACAGAGGCTCACTTCCCAATTTAGGCTGCACTAATTCGGCTACCAATTTAGCATCGGCCTTGGGGTGGCGGCGACTGAGCAAGTTCGATTCCCCACATGTATGATTGAGGTTGCACTTTCGAATCCTGAATATGCCATCAGCCTTACTGCGAGCAAAATATATCCGCCAATTACATCCGTCCACATTGCAAATAACAATGATTTTTCGCGGGTCATTCTTTATATACTGGAACGATTTACGTTGGGCAATCGCATACTTCTTCAGCACTCTCCGAAAATCAGCGGCATGTTCAAATATTTGACCTACACCTTGGATGCCTCGAATCCAACTATCGATCGAGTTGACAGAGTGAGAGCATATGGTACCTGAATCTTCAATAAGAGGTAGCCCCACATCAACCATGTCCATTCTCTTCGCAGCGACCATATCAATCACCTTCACCTTTAACTCACGGTGCAATCTCACCATGAATTTGATGTCATCATCTATGAGCAATGATACTAGAGTTTGATTTAGAGGTGACTTGTATTTGAATGAAAGGGCGCCGACGTTCGACATTGGGAATCTGTGTGTAACATGTATCATCAGTTGGTACATGGGTGTGGTTTCTGTAACTTCGAAGCTAAAACAATCAGCTTCATATTTACACAACGTCAACAATCCATCGCTTTCATGGCCTGTATTAGGGTTAGGGATAGACATGATATTTGGTGGAAAATCTGTCATTTGGCAGGTTGCGAATGAGAAGGAAGGGATAGCATTTTTCAGAGGATATATGTCATTTGGAAGTGTGTGGAATATTTTTCATTTTGGCAGGTTGTGGTACGCGTTGGTTAGAAAGTGGTACATTTGGGGCATAACTGGTACAGTCTGGGGGAAAGTGGTACCATTTGGCGCCTAAGTGGTACCATTTGGGGCATAACTGGTACAGTTTGGGGGGAAAGTGGTACCATTTGGCACCTAAGTGGTACCATTTGGGGCATAACTGTTACTGTCTAACCAAGAGACGCTGTTTTGGGCGGGAAAGCTGAAGCTGGGTATTATTTTGGGCGGGAATTTGGATGTAGTATATATTCCTGTAGTAATGTGGTACCAGAATCACTTTATGTGTTACAGATTGCGGTTTAGAGTATCGAATCTTTAGGGTAAACCGTTTCGGGGTTACGATTAAAGGTTTATTGTGGTAAGATTTGTTTTATGATTGACGTATAATGCCTGGTTAGAAAGATTTGTTGTAATTCATAATGATAAATATCAATGTGATGTAAATTGAGGAACTTGGTGGAATACATTTGTCTACGATTTGCATTTGTGTACACTTCACATGATCAAAACCTCATTACTTGACAACTTATATCATATTTGCATAAAACGTAACAAAATCAAGGAACTTGGTGGATTATACATCAAACCTTATATTTCCATGATTTATATTCTTCGACAACCGAATAAACCAACTTTTATTTACAAAATTATTCGAACAATTAATATGTTACAGAGTACATGTTATCTAGTATCAAAACGACTTAATGTGGTATCGAAACGTAGTGATGTGGTACCAGGATAGTATAAATTGGTATCAAATTATGCTGAAGTGGTACATTTTTCATGTGATTTGGTATCACGTAAAGATGGAGAGGCATATTCATTGTCGGCCCATACACACTTCTGGAATGTTCTAATATTTTGGTATGAAAGGAGTATAAATTGGTATCAAATTACGCTGAAGTGGTACATTTTACACTCGATTTGGTATCACGTAAAGATGGAGAGGCATATTCATTGTCGGCCCATACACACTTCTGGAATGTTCTAATATTTTGGTATGAAAGGAGTATAAATTGGTATCAAATTACGCTGAAGTGGTACATTTTACACTCGATTTGGTATCACGTAAAGATGGAGAGGCATATTCATTGTCGGCCCATACACACTTCTGGAATGTTCTAATATTTTGGTATGAAAGGAGTATAAATTGGTATCAAATTACGCTGAAGTGGTACATTTTACACTCGATTTGGTATCACGTAAAGATGGAGAGGCATATTCATTGTCGGCCCATACACACTTCTGGAATGTTCTAATATTTTGGTATGAAAGGAGTATAAATTGGTATCAAATTATGCTGAAGTGGTACATTTTTCCTGTGATTTGGTATCACGTAAAGATGGAGAGTTATGAAGGGTTAAGTTTACATGTTAATATATTGTGGTATGAAAGGAGTATAAATTGGTATGGAACTAAGCTAATGTGGTATCACATGAGAACTAGTTCAAAAAGCATGTATTTTCAGGAAAACAACAGAATAGCCTTCATTCAAAACACCAAGACTTGCAAACTAGTTCAAAAACCACAAACACCAGTCATAATGTCATAACACACGCAACATCACCATCAACACAGTCAATCCCAAAATCACCATAATCTTATACAAACTTCAACTACAAACAGAGAAAGAGAAACAACATACTACCTCAAAGCCACGAAGAAGCAGTGAACTCCAATACCCCGGACAATACTCGGGCCCTATACTTCTCGATGTCCCCGGAACTGTTAACATCCTTCCAAAATAATGCCTCGTCGCGACAGATGGCCTCCCCAATAATGCACACCCACACTCCACAATCTGTGCCATTGCTAGCCTGTTGTCGACAACTTCCAACCACCAGCTTCGAAGAGGGCAATTTTGCAACACCCAAGTGTTGCATGTAGGTGCGAATTGCATTGACCTAACATTGGAGAACTAGTGAGATGCACAACATAAAACATCAAGTAATGAATGGTACATTTTTACTTACATATCGGACTGCGACTTTGGTTGCCCGCGAACCGGACATCGTATTATAATGGACGAAGGAGTTACAGGAGAGGTCGAGTGCCAGCAAATGCCAGTGAAAGCTGTGGAATAATGAGAACACGATGAACTTCGAGGTCTGAGCCATCGGCCCGCCTAACTTGTCCAGCTCCGCCACCGTGGCACTCGACAATAATTGCTTAAACGCGGCAAAACCTCCCGGTGTACCTAACTTAGGTGGCTTACTCCTCGTCATGACAGCTTCGATATTGTGCTGAGAATAATGTCAAGTTAAGGTGTTCGAACCACTTACTTGATACGTGCATATTATAAGGACGAATTATGTACACAACATACCGCAACATGAGTCGCAATGAAGAGTGTCTCTGCACTAGGGGCAAAGCGTCCTTTATAAAGATCCGACGATAGGTATTGGAACCACGCGTCTATTACATCGCACCTAGTAGGACTTCCTTTTACCATTGCTGCCAAATGAACACCCTTCAGCTCTACATTCCCCTCGTCCCAAATCACCTTGCTGCATTTACAACAACCATTAGTTACTCGCCGATCATATTCCAACGATCGAAAAAATTATTAAAAGTAACTTACTTGAAATTGCCTAGGTCGATGTATCGGTCAACAAGCTCTCTTTCAGCAAGAGATAGAGTTGCCTTCCCGGCAAACTCTTTGTCAAGCGTCAGGGAACTATCGGCACCGCCCTCGTTTGGAACGCCTTCTGGACTGCCTGTCGTATAGCTGTCGCCTACTTCAACTGTTACTGCTTTCTTAGGAGCAGCTTTTTGGTTCCTTCGCTTCTTGATAGGCGGAGTCGTGCTTCCGGGTGGTGTAACGAAGTCCTCGTCCCTTTTTCTGTTTCTGTTGGCCCTTGTCCTGACATTCTGAGCTATCGAGGGATCATCCGCCTGCGCCTTCGAAGCTACATATTGCTTGTACTCATCACCCACCGTCGAAACAGAAAAGGACTTCAGTAACTTGGAAATCATGTCGTCTGCCCCTGCATCATCAACAGACTTCCCATCCCTAGCATCATCACCCTTCACACTCTCATCAGCCCTAGCGTCATCAACAGACTTCCCATCCCTAACAACATCACCCTTCACACTCTCATCAGCCCTAGCGTCATCATCCTCAGCACCCTTCACAGACTTCCCAGCACTAGCATTATCATCCCAATCACCCTTCGCACTCTCATCATCCCTAGCATAATCATCCTCAGTACCCTTGACGCTCTCATCAGCCCTAGCACTGTCATCAGCCCTAGCAGCATCAACCTCACCTTCCTTCTCATTCGCATCAATCACCTTCTCAGCTACCTTGTCAGTCTCATGGACCTGCTCATCGAACTTCTCATCATCCAACAACCCATCAGAACTTTCAGCCACCTTCTCAGACCCATAGTCCACCTTTGCATCGGCTGCCTTCTCAGCCCGATCCTCTGCCTTATCAGGTTCGTCATCCATTGGCTTCTCATCAACATCAACATCAACTCCATCGACCCACGTTAGGCTTGCGGGCAAAGAGAGGTACATGTTAACCTCGTCCTTGAGAAGTAGAAGGGGATGGGCAACTTCATTAGGCGCCAACTTCTCGATAGATTCCAAGAATCTCTCTTCTCTGGTTCGACTTGATGGGTTCACCCACCTAGTGAACCGAGGAACACCATCCACCGACTGCCACGTACCTAACGAGGGTGCATGCTCGTACACCCATACCTGAAAAGGGGCAAATAAGTACATTAAGCGATGAATACGAAAGAAATAAAACAACATTACTGAAAAGCAGGGAAGAAGACTTACTAACAAGCCAAGAGTGCACCCTTCAATGTACGCCGGCCTTTGCAAAATCGATTTTACAAGGAACGAATGAACTGCCGGCCCCCACGCTAAATTACCAATACAGTCTAGACGCTCAACGTAAGACGCAAGGAATTGGGAAACAAAATGCAAATACACACTAAGAGGACATACATTCGGCTGAAATCCTCCAAACTGACTGTATCACACCGACCTTTTAATTCTAACATTTTCTTAATTACATCGTCCCGGCCTAATCGACTGAATTTTTGATCGGGAAAACACCTCTTCACAAACCCTACTTCAGACCCATATTTAGTGCCAAATCCACAAACTGACCGTATGTTTTAAGACCCATAAACACTGAAAACTCTTTCACAGAAAATGGAACCAAATTACCTTCTCCAAACCTGAAAATCGTGGCATCCTCATTTAGTCGACTAAGCACGGCTTTTAACCTACCACTGGGGATTTCGCATGGGCTTAGCCGCCGGAATACCGCGAACGGCGTCCTCTCCACAGCCTCGATATGGGCTTCGCTGGCTCCTCCCAGAATGTCCGTCATACACTTCAGGAAAAACTTGGGTTGGCATCGACTTCTTATGCCCGTTGGACGCCTTTCGCTCGATCCCTCGACTTTATTCTTCCCGGCGAGCTTCCTATCCTTCTTCCGGCCACTAACTCGGCCATCGACGCCGCTCTTCTTCCCAGATACTTTCTTCTTCCCAGCATCCTTCTTTCGGCCCTTTTCTTGTCGATTGACGGGTTTCTTCGGAGCCATCGCAATAATCGTCGATGATGGGTCGAAATTGGTCGGGTTTCGTCAAATCGGGGGAAGTTTCGTCGATTAAGGGGGCAAATCGGGGGAAATGTCGTCGGGTTTTCGCGTCGAAGGGGGGAGTCGAATTTTAGGGTTTCTGGTATGAAAATCGATTTTGGGCCTCAATTCGTCTCTTAATTGGTATATACCATAACATTTACAGATGATTTAATAATAACACTTCAATCTGAATACATACCACTAAAATATATTTCTATACCACTTAATAACACGTTAAAATTTACAGTCTAAAAACGTTGATGTAATTTCAGATACAAAAAAGGGTAAAAATGTCTTTTCCGTCCCAAATGGTCCTTTTCCCTAACTTAAACTTGGTTTGGGTCCTTTTTCCTATTTAAAATATAAAGAGGGCCTGAATCATATGAAAACTTCTTAGAAGGGCCTGATATCTAATTAGCCCTAAAGATTATTCAGATCACTGCTTTTAGATATAGTCTGACTCAATCATGAGTTCAAGATCTGTTAACAAGTAGCTACAGAGATTTATTAATTAAATAAATCACGCACATTATTGCCGCTTTTCAACGTATAAGCAGGCCGGAGTAAAACTATATTGGCTTGATGTTATTACCATATGTTTGACATATGCCAAGAATGTAAGTGCGTACGCTGTTAATTAAGAACACTCGTAATAGCATAAAGAGAGAATTCTAAGTGTTGCTCATGTGTTTCTGTCGCTATATATGTAAAAGATGACAAAGTGCCCTTTATAAAGGGAGTTTCTTGTTGCAGTCTGAGGTCTCGTCCCAGGATTCTTGGGACTGATCTGATGTCTCTCTAAACCGTGCCACATGTGCCTTTGCACAATTTGTCCTGTAATTCTCCATAAAGAATCAATACGCTAGTCGACTTAATTTTCCGGTCGTTCTAGATGTTAATTAAATCATTTAAGAGTGCGTTTAGATTCGCGTACTTGAACGAAATCGCTTGATTTTAAATTATGAATTTTAAATTCGTAATTTCAAATCCAAATTCGTTGTTTGGCAAACGTTAGGGTTTCGAAATTCGGATTTCAAAACAGAGATCGACTCGAGCTCGCTCGTCGAACTCGATGTTCTAACTTTTTCTAAAATAATTTGAAAAGTACAAAATAAAATAAAATAAAAATCACAAATATAAAAAAAAAAAATCGTGAGCCGGCTTGCGAGCTTTCGAGTGCCCACGAGTGAGCTCGAGCTCGAGCCGGCTCATTCGCGAATCCATGACGAGCTCGAGTCGGCTCATCGAGCTTGGGAATAGGCTCGACTCATCGTCCACCCCTAATTATTATCATTATTGTTATTATTGTATTTTTCATTATTATTATTATTATTATTATTATTATTATTTATTTTATTATTATAGTATTATTGTTATACTGTTACTATTATTATTATTATTATTATTATCAGCCGAAAAACTCGTTACGTCCTCAGCTTTGGATCTCGAAAACGGGTCATTTGACACGGAATTTCAAATCCGACGAATTATAAGAGTTTGGATTTCCCCTCGGATTTGGGCAAAATCGAAAGCAAAATCGGTGCGATTGCCAAACGGAAGATTTGAGCAAAATCTGGATTTCAAATTGAAATCCGGAATCCAAACGGGGCATAAATGAGTTTTGATCAAGTTATGTGAAGAGATGGTAAGTTGTAGTTGCAGATATCCCTTACACTTTCCCCAAATGTTTGTACTACCTATTGAAAATCTTCATGTGCAATGATCGATCACGGAACTCGAAAAGCCTAATGATACACCATCTTTCGTCTGTGGATCAAAAACTTCAAATTGTAAACTCCAGAAATTATAATGACAACTTTTTTCAAAAAAGAAAAAAGGTCCAATAGATAGTTAAAAAACACAACTGATTAAATTAAAATCAAATAAAAAATAATACGCAGTCTGTGCACTTTCCCCAGGTAGCATCATAATTCATATCATCGTCGTAGGGAATTTCATGGTAGTCATTGGACTCTAGTCTTTACCTTCGCCATCATCATCATAATCTTCATGGCTCGTATTCTCTGACTCGAGATCTCTAACGCTACCATAATACGCTTTTCCGTCTTCTTCAGAAAAAGAGTTGCTACCAAGCGAGACTAAGCTTTCGACATGAGCACAAACGCCGTTGAATATATCCAAGTCGACGATCCTAAGATTCCGTTTACGCATCTCCTTTGGCATGTAATAGAACAACGTGCTCTCTGGTTCAAATTCTCGATAAATCGCACCATCCTTGCATACACCAAACCAACGAGAATCCGGTTTAACACGCGCTTTGGGAAGAATAGGGATTATAGTCCAACTTTGATGCTTCGTCAATACCCATAGATCCGTATGACCTAAAATTTTAGAAACGAAAAGCACGCATAGGTAGCGGCCATTAAACACTCCCAATTGTGGTGGCGAATAACGCAACTTTTCTCTCGAAAAATCGGAAGGTTGCCTTATCGGTATCCCAAATTCCTCCTTCTCCAAACTAAACGAAATAATTTCCCATCGCAAGCCTTTATCGGTTCTAGATATCCCCAACCAGTAGAGCATCCCGCTAATATGCCTAGCCGTCAAATCCATATGTGCTTTTCCGACTTGATAATTCTCGTAAACTGTTCGCCAAGAATCAGTTTTTAAACTGTAGATCTTCACCGTACATAGTTCGGAGCCATCGATTTCATGAGGACGGGACAATGCGACAACCTTGTAGTCGTTAGTGGACTCAACGTAACCAAACCCACAAGAATATACTGAAATGTCGTCATCAACCTTCCTTTCCTTTCCAAAGCAGCAAAAAGGAGGAGGCAATTTCTTGAACCTTCGTGTCGATGGGTTGCGCAATATTAAATCTTTTTCTGATAAGAAGTAGCAAAGAAGCCCATTTGAAGATCTCACAGTATTCGACCAACGTCTTCTAGTTCGTTTGGGCTCTCCATTAGAAAAGTCAATCTCTATAGCGAGTCTTTCGACTAATAAACGGAATGACGTGCAACGTCGTTTTGCGCGGAAAAGGTCAGCTAACTCGATCGAATGACCTGTGTTATACGAGCAGAAACGACGCTCTGGCATAAGTACTTTGCTTGCGGCAAGCTTGAGGTGGGCGAAAGATGGATCCTTTGACGATTTCAGAAAGTGAGCTCTGATGAAATCTTCGTCCGAGATCACAGAATAGAACGATTTCGAGACACACTTCAGCGTTAAAAGGGATTTTACGGAGAGCACTGACAGAATTTCCTCGATAATTTCACGAGGGAGATGATGGATAAGGGTGGTTTTTGGACTCTCCTCCTCCATAACTTGAACCTAGTAACTTGTGATAAAATAAACTAGACGGCGGAATTATTTAATAGTAGGGCAGGTAAAATTACCTTTATCTGCTGCCCTACAACGACTTTGGGCTTCAAAGAGCCCATATTTAATATGGGCCGCATAGCTTCAAATCGGTTGTTTAGCTGAAACTTTTGTGAAGAGGCCTCCTCGTGTTCGATGTCCTGTCTTTTTGTTTCTTTTTATGCTCAATTATTGTGAAATGATTCTTTGGCAACTCGTATGAACTGTTTCGGTGATTAGTGATGTTTTTTTTTCCGATTTAAGATAGTCTTAAGTGATTCAAGGCCGTATGATTTGGTGGTATCATTCATTCAAATAGATTGATATTCGATGTATTTTCCTCAGAGTTAACCAAGGCATCCAAACCATGCGCAGTGTTGTGGGAAATCACACGTTGCCTTTGGAACGTCGGGTGTAGATGAAACCAGAAAGGGTGGGAAGACGGTGCCGAAAGGAGAACGCAAGTTGATGGTGCAAATAAAGCTACGTAAAAACGTACGTTGGTTTTCCTTAATTAATAACCTGTACAGTGCTTGTTTGATGATTGTTCGAGATGAACACCTATCTTCTTTAAGCACTCAACATATTTTGATTATTGTATAGATCGTGTTCCTTCATTGTTATGGTACGTGAGTTATTGGTTATAACATCTTAGTACTTTCAACATCTAAGCAAGTTTTCTATGCTCTGTCTTGTTTGGTTCGTTAAGGAATGCTTATAATAATGGGTTCCGTCCGACTTGCTATGGTCATACTCAATGTTGTAAAAATCGCTAGGCGCTAGTCGGGCGCCCGAGCGGGGCCTAGCGCGTAGCCGGTTAGGCGGGGTCTAGGCGGTTTCTAGGCGGAAATTAATCGGTATATCGAATGTTTTATTATTATTATTCTATAGATTAAATATACCAATATTATATAACATTTAAAGTTTTCCATTCAATATTTTAGTTTAAGTAAGTGTTATTTCAGTTTATAATTTTTATGTTTTAATTTATATATGTTAGTTTATATGGTTTAATATTTCAGTTTTAATATATTTTATTTCAGTTTTAATTAATTTTATTTTCATTTTAATATCCAAAGGAGCTACTGATATAAAAAGTTTAATTGATTATGTTCATTGTTCCGTGATTTTGGCCACTCATTGTCCGACATCGGACAGATCTTGGAATTGAAGCTGAAATGTACCTTATATACATGCATACCACTTCCAGTTGGTTCATACAGCCTAGCCTCGTATTGGGCTCATTATGATGGGCTTTTTAAAGTTATAATTTTTTGGTCTGCACTCTGCGGGCCTGTTGGGAAAACTTAATTAGTTGGCCTATTACTCAGCCGACTATTCCGATTTTTGGCCGATTAGTCCCGATTTTTGGCCGATTAGTCCGGTTTGGCCGATTAGCCATTTTGACGAATAGTTGGCCGATCAGGCCATATTCGCCGCGGCAGGTGGGCGACTAGCGCCTAGGCGGCCGCCGCCGATTATCCATTTTGACGAATAGTTGGCTGATCAGGCCATATTCGCTGCGGCAGGTGGCCGACTAGCGCCTAACCGGCACTTAGGCGGCCGCCTAGCCCGAGTGTTACAACACTGGTCATACTTGTGGGTTCCGTCCGTCCCAAGAATTGACACTCGCAACTGAAATGGTTTTCTTCTATAATTAGTCAAAATCCTATCCATATTAAAATAAGTTGTCCTAATCAGGTCAAAATTCCTTCTACTATAATACTGTATGCGATAATAATGATCATAAGTGTAATATCGTTTCGATGTGAGGACTAATCCTTCTTTCCTCTCTTCTTGAACGGACTTCGTGATGTATTCCAAGGAACTTGGCGCCAAGAACTGATCTTTCAAGCATGGGGCAACTCTTTGAAAGGTTCCACTCGATTCTTCTGCTGCTGGTGCTAAAAGGATCATCAGATATTGTCACGCTACTGTGTCGTGTACCTTCCATGCCCATCTTTTCTCCTTCGAGTAATCTTATCCTCTCTGGTTGCTAAGAGATGCTTTGTATTCTTCTGGATAATGTAAGAGATAGACCTTTCGTACAAACAAAATAAGGAGCTATTTGCATATTACTCTCTAGTGTTCTTACAAATATATAGTTGGACCATTTATGAGTTTAAATTCATGCATACCTATTATTACTAACATGGGTTGAGTTAGCTTTAGCCCACTTGCGACTTGGTGCCTTGGTTCTCAAAAAGCCTTGAGGCGAAATTGTGTATTACTTGATTGGGGGCTAGCGAGATCGTCGTCCTCCGAGAAGAATATGAGATAAGGAGCGCTCATACTCTGATAAAAGGATAAAAAGGAAAATCTTTTTATTCCCCCGCCCCCCTCCCAAAAAAAAATTGATGATCTAAGAAGCAAAGAGTTTAGTGAATCAGTTATGGGGTGGGGTTTACATTTGTTCCACATTACCTTCAACGAATCCCAGATTTCGATTTAGAGAAGCCAATTAAACAAATCTTATTCACGCATTGCCTATCATTGAAATTGAAGCAGAAAATAAGATCTTGTTTTGGAGGGAAAGATAATGCTATGCATCGAATGTTCTGTTACATTGTTACGCTATCAAGTATTTGTATATCAGCTAGAATTAAGTTACAAAGACTAACACTAGTACAAAACACGTAAAAGGCGTCGGTTGTTATGAATCAAAGGCGTCGGTTTCTAGCCGACGCTAAACTCAACGACGCTGTTAAGTCAGGTAGTAGGCGTCGGTTCGAAAACGACGCAAAAAATCATCAACTAGCGTCGGTTGTTTGAAACAACCGATGCCTGTAACAACATTAAGCGCCGGTTTATCATAAAAACCGACGCCTTTTGTAAAAGGAAAGGCGTCGGTTGTTTCAAACAACCGATGCCTATAACCATACCAAGCGTCGGTTTCTCAAAACAACCGACGCCTTTTGTTAAAGCTAAGGCGCCGGTTGCGGAAAACAACCGATGCCTATAGTTGGCAATATATATATTTTTTTATATTTTTTCCTTTCTATATCCAATAAACCTGTAATTATAAATTTTGGACCCAAATCAATCATATCTCATTAATATTTCCAATTCAATAATTACATCGTCAAAAATTGTTTTGCGAATCAATCAAGCATTAGCTTGCCTATCGTCAGCATATTTTTTTCGCAAAAAGAGCTGAGTGAATCAAAAAGATTACATCGTCAAAAAGAATTTAGCGACAATAGCCTGCTTATCTTCAGCACATTGCTTCGCCCGTGTCCCTGAAAGGAACGACATAATGGAAGATTTTAACAAGCTGCACTTCGTTGCAAGAATCACCGCGTCGATCTTACCTTTGACGAGCTAAAGGTGTTTGCTGCTCAGTTTCTTCGTTCCAATTTAGCTTAGCAACTGCTTCATCTTGCACGGACTCGTACTTCTGTCATATATCAAAGAGACAGTAAGCACAAAATTCCACACAAAAATAGAAAAGAGTTCTATAAAAAGAAACTTTGGATCCAAGGAAGGCTGGAAGATTCCTTCTCTGCAGAGACAAAACTGCAATTTTTTCCATTTGTGAAACTATAAAGAGAACTCCAATGGGAAAGGAAAAATCAAACCTAAGAAAATATTAATTGACTGTGAAAACTACGAACACAAAGACGCACATGCTAATTATTACGCGTACCTCGAGTTTCTGAATGAGTTCTTTGGGGTTAGGGGCAGATACAAAAATGTGACGCTGAGAAGGCTTAATGAAACCATCATCCACAGCTTTATCAATGAAGTTGAGGAGAGAGTTGTAGTAACCATCAACGTTGAGCAAACCAACCTACACACCGTATTGAGATATACTACGAATGAATTACAGTAAAGGGAAAAAGAACATGAAATATGGATATACTTACAGGCTTGTCATGGATGCCAAGCTGCGCCCATGTTATCACTTCTAATAGTTCCTCAAGAGTTCCATAGCCACCTGATAAACATGACATGCGTACCCACAGATAGTTATTACCAAATGAGGCCATGATTTAGATGTGGTCAAAAGAAATGGTGAAGATAGATAAAGACCAACTCTCATCTTATAATACAATTAATACCTGGCAAAGCTATGAAGCAGTCAGCATGGCGAGCCATCTCAGCTTTCCTCTGGTGCATATTAGCCACGATTCTAACTTGGCCAATTGTCTCACCAGTTTTCTGAACCATCTCAAACACATATAAATGAGAATATTCAGAATCAGGGAAGCTATTATCATATGCCACCAATGTAAGGTAACATGTGAAGAGAGGTAAAAAAGGAGAGAAAATAAGACGAAACCTCTTTTCCGGTCAAATGACTAGGTAAGATCCTGCAATAACGTTGCATAAACAGATTTCATAATCGAAACGATAAATTAGTGAGAAAAAGTAATGGAAAGCGCTTTAATTAAAACCCAAGAACATGTCCGTCGCCGCTATGAACAGCTTGCGCCACTTGACCCATCAGCCCAATGCTTCCGCCACCATACACAAGGTTCAATCCTTTTGCAACCTTCATACATGCAAATATGAAATATTAAAGATAAAATTCTCCATTAGTTTAAGAAACGAAATTGAAAAGGCGAGCTTGGTTGTCGATTAATTACCAGCTCCTGCCCTAGCTCGAGTGCAGCTTCTTTGTAACAATCCTTTTTACCAGAGCTGCTCCCACAGAAAACACACACATTCTTAAATCTTGATTTCCCATGATTCTCTTTCATCGTCTTGCTTGTTGAAGAACCAAGCCTCGTTTATGCTGCAAGGTTCAAAGGGCACTCGTTCAAGTGATAAATGAACAAAATAACATACTCACGATTAGACAACAAGTGCCAAACATCAACTCATGGCCTGCAGCCCGCTACCCCATCAAGCAAACATGCCCAGATATAAAAAATCTCAAGAAATTAACCAAAAGAAACAATCAATTTCCAAAAATACATAAAATTAAGAGGCTAGGTTTGGCCGCAGCCCACCGGGTTTTTTGGCCTGCAGCCCGGTCAGCCGGGCCTGATGGGCCGGGCCAATAGGCCCTCATATTTCGGGCTGAGATGACATGAAATTAAGTATTGTGGTATAATTTCAATACATCAATCAACCAATTCAATACATCACTACATAACAAGCAATTCCATGCGTGGGTACATTCAATGTGAGCTCAAATGCCATACGCACGCACGATGTTGGCTTGGTAGAAGTTAATAAAGACGAAAACTTTCTTTGAGAAACACAAGACAAGACCGCGCGAACCCCATGGAAAAAAAACGTAAAAGGGAGAATATAAAAAATCAAGAATCTTTAATAGCTATAACAAGAAAAGAATAACAATCTTCAATGATATTAAAGAAATACTTATGTTTGCTGCTGATGCGAGGGAGAACGGATACCTAATCGCCGAAGAAAATCGTCGCCGTCACTCGAAGATACGAATAAAGAAGTGAAGAAAAGAATGTAATTTAGGGTTAGTAACACTATGGGCGTCGGTTGTTTTAAACAACCGACACTGCTACCTTTAGGCGTCGGTTGTTTCCAACAACCGACGCTATATATTATTTTTTTTAAGTTCAAATTTGTATTCGACCCCATGTGCAACCCAAACCAAAAACCACAATATTCCGCGAAATCAAGTAACAATAAATATCACACGTAAATATCCAACTAATCCAATATCCAACTAATCAAAAATAAGAATCCAACTACAACAATCACGTCACCAGACAAATTTCTTTGAAAAATTCTGCCCACAACTCGCGAATCTCTTGAATCGCTGCGTCGTCGTAAACGATATCTTCTAATACCTGTAACATTGGTCAACAATAAACCCATTAAAACTTAAAAACAGACAAAGACATTTATTTGAAAATCTACCAAGAGGACGCAAATCTGCCTACCTTCACCAAATTGATTCGATCTTGTCCGACCATTCGTAAGATATCAAACATATATCGCATGACATAGAAGCCACACAATTCACTATTGTACGGTTGTCTAGGGCACTGTATTTCGAAAAATAATCGAATATTATAAGAATCTAAATAAAAACTACTTTGAAATTGCAGAATTAATGTGTACCTTGCATGCTTTCCAACTAACTGGGGATGCCTTCTTACTTTGAACCGCACCAAGGAACGTTGTGATCTTTATTGCCCTGAAAATTAGAAAGAATTTTACAAGACTAAATAAACGATGAAAAATCTATAAACTACAACTTTTCATAACTTACGCATTCAGACATTGACGAATAGCTAACTTTCGTACGCTCGCCTTTGGTGCCAAAGGGTCGAACACAAATACGGTGTTCGCGGCAAAGTCGATCACCAACAATACCCAATGGCTCCTAAAACTCGTAAGAAATACATTTAATCATGTATGAAGTAAACAACTAAGATATATAGCATACAGGTTAAGTAGAGTGTTCTCACCGTTCACAGTAAGGCGCAAAAAGATAATTACATGACTGGACCGAATTTTTGAACACCTCAGCCATGTAGTCAATCTCCATATTGACATTGATATCACTAGCTATCAAGCTTAAGCGGTTCGGATTCAAACAATGGAACTCCGGTGACTCTTGACGAAGATACCTATAACGATTTACATAAATTTAATAAATCTCGCTTATGAAAATCTTTTAGAAACTATTAGCTTCAGCAAAAAATAAAAATACCTCAAGAATAGCTGAATCACTGACGCATCCAAACTCACGAGCTTCAAAAACTCCAGAATGTCCTTGATATCGATACACGTCGGGACTTCTTCGTGTTTCGGATTATAATATACATCGGCCATGTCGAATGTGAACGAACATGTCAACCGATCTTCACGAGACGAAATTACGTCAACCATATAATGGCAATGTTCGCCAAGACGTTCAAGTACTTCCCGGTCCAATTTTGTGATATCATTGGCGTGATTTGGCTCTAGTGGCGACTCCCCCTTTAGCGAGTAAATGTTTACTGGAGAGGAAAGTGCCTACATATTCAATTACAGAAGTTAGTGAAAATATTATCAAAACATGAAATATTGCTTTCTTACCTTATTCGGTGAAAGTACTAATTCTCTTGGCCACTGTACAAAACTGTTTTTTGCTTCCCCCAACGTCGCAAGTTCTCCGGTTGGTATGGGGAGACCGACTCCTTCCTTTCCAGAAGCAATGATATCGATGGAAACCACGACGTTCCCTGCGGACACTGGGACACTATGTATAGTAGTACGTCCCTCAACAACCGTCCCAATAGCGACGACCTCTAATGCTCCAACAATGTTGATCATCAGTCGTACTTTAGGATACTATATATTTAAAATGAATAAAAAGTTAATATAAAATAAGTTGAAGATGATATTAAACAAAATAATACATACTGGTACGTCCATCGACGGGGGAAATGGATCAATGGCTGATCCATGAGAACTACGAATAGTATGGGGGGAAAGTGAAGTAGGACCGCCCATGTTCACTTCTTGCTCCACGTTAGGCACTGGCATACCCATTTGAGCGAACATGGCCCTCATTTGAGTCGCCACCTGAGTAGCAACCTGAGCCTCTAATCTAGCCTCCACCCGAGCCTCCATCTCAGCCATCACCTCCTTTCTTATCTCAGCCTTCATCTGATCCAGTGCAGTATCAGACATGTAATGTCCCCTCGAAGTCTCAGTTAGCTTGCCGAACACGCTTCGAATTGTCCCATGCCTCCCGACTCCTCTAACGCGTCCGGGGTGATCGGGTTTTCCTATAGCTTTGGACAATGCATCATGTTGCCTAACGGGTACAAAGTCTCCTTTACTCTGCTGCTCATGCACCCGTGCCTGTTAAAATATATTAGTCAAAATACATATTTGTAAAAAATATTTGTGAAATTAAAGAAGTTTTTCGACTGCCACTTACAACTTTTTCGACCATATCCCTCGTGGCGCCACCATCGATGACATAACCTCCGTCATCCCTTTTCTTTGTGCGGGCTCGGATGAAATTTTTCGTTCTTTCATTTCCCGTGGACAAAAGAGGAACCAATTGTTCAGGAAAGTCAACAATATGGTCTAGTGGATCCTCTGTTGCCCACTCAGCCATCCGTCCTCTATAACCCGTCGTGCCGAGATGGTGTGGATAAATGTTGTGAGACTGACTTTGTCTCGCTTTTTCACTAATCTCCTGAAATATTTAAAAATTAAATTAGATTATATTATTTATAAGAATAGTTAAATAACTGATTAATATTTACCTGAAACTGGGAGGTCCCCTTACGTTCCCCCCATTCAACCAACCCCGCACGATCTATGTGGTCGTAATCGTCATACAAACTTGATCCTTTCACCCTTTCCTTCTGAGTGAATTTCGTCTTCCAATTTTTCCGCAACTCTCCTGCCTTTTTAAGAACCCTTGCCTTGATGGAAGGATCATCAGGCAAGTTCCACGTGCGCTGCAAAATAAAGTTTAAGATATCGCTAAAGCTCGTGTATAAGTTCTTAATGTACAATAATATAAACCTTTTTACCTTAATGGCCCTCCAAAGCGCATCCTTGAGTCCCACGTCTATATGGCGCCAATCCGTGATGAAGTCCGTCACTTGTGACCTCGTAACCTGACCAATATAGTTGCTGAATGACGCTCTTATGGACCTGTCTGGGCCAATAACTTCGCCATCATGGCCGAATTGTAACGGACAAACAGATGGATCAGCATCTAATCGCTTCCGTAAAGATTTCATATTGTATGGCCCTCTTGTACGCCTCTTCGACCCGCTCGAATCGGTCCCACCCGAAGTAGACGTAGGATCGGAAGACATCTCGTACAGTACTTAATACCTGTATTATTCAAAAATTAATAAATTTATATCAAAAATTATTAATCGCACCAAACATTAGATAACAAACATTAAAAAGATATAGTTACACTTACAATAATTTTCAGCAATATAGTCCTTCATTATGATTTGAAATAGTATATCGACGACAAGTTACATCGTCTTCTACAATTGGAACTAGTTCCACACCGGTAGGAAAAGGAAACGTGTTATCGCTTTCATCGTATTCTTCTACATCCTCGATATCGCCAATACTAAGAACACTCCTTTTGCCTTGAAGGACAATATGCCAATCAACATTAGCAGGATCTCGAACGTAGAATACTTGTCTAGCTTGTGTTGCAAGAATAAATGGATCATCAACATACCCCACCTTATGTAAGTCAACCATTGTGAATCCTAACTCAGGATCAATTCGAACGCCTCGTCTGTTATCCACCCATTGACATCGCAATAAAACAAATTTGACGTCATTTTTGTAGGCAAGTTCAATGATATCTTCAACAAACCCATAATATGATTCCTCGTTACTCGTAACTTGGACATGTTTTCCACGAGAAACCTCCCTAGACAATGCAACTAATGTGACCCCGCTATTCTGTGAGGCGCTCTTATTGTCTCGGTTCTTGGTGTAAAATGTATAGCCATTAATATCATACCCCTCATATGTCGCAACGTTCCATTCAGGTCCCCAAGCCAGCCACTTAATCATTTCACTACAACTCGAACCGTTTTCTGCATACAGTGCCCTCTGTTTGAACCACCCTAAAAACGATCGGTTGTGCTCCTTTATAAGCCATAACTCGGATTTCGTAGGATTGTCGCGACGCAATTTAGCTAAATGTTCTTCCAAGAAAGGGTGAACTTCACCCAAATGACGTAACACATAAAACTGGGCTGTCTCCCGTAATTCTCTCGATAAATTCTTATATTGTGGCTTTGTCAACGGTTTGCCTCCATATCGTCCGTCATGTCGAGACGTAGGAACCCCTATCTCTTTCACAGTTCCTAAATATGAAGTGCAAAATTCAACACATTCCTCTGTGGTGTATCCCTCGACAATGCTACCTTCTGGTCGATATCGATTTCTAACATACCCCTTAAGGACTTTCATATATCGTTCGAACGGATACATGTATCTCATGTACACTGGACCACAACACTTGATTTCACGCACCAAATGAACGATGAGATGTACCATGATGTCGAAGAATGATGGCGGAAAAAACATTTCGAAGCGACACAAAGTAATCACAACATCAACTTGCAGGTCGTCTAGCAGCTCGGGATCAAGTACTTACTGCAAATAGCATTGAAGAAGAAACAAAGTTTTGAAATACATTGACGAACGTGCTTCGGCAATATCCCACGAATTGCGATTGGCATTAAATGTTGCATCAATGCATGACAATCATGCGATTTGTATCCCACTAACTTCAGATCTTTTAAAGATACATATCTCTTTATGTTACTAGCATATCCAGATGGCACTTTAATACCTTTAAGACTTTCGCAAAAGCTTAACTTCTCAGCTCTGCTAAGTGTGAAACAAGCAGGTGGAAGGAACGTCTTTTTGCCTTTCTCAATTGGTGCTAGCTCGGGCCGCAGTCCAAGTTCGACTATATCTTGTCTGGCTTTAAGACCATCTTTTGTCTTCCCAGGCATATTTAAAAGAGTTCCCACGATACTGTCACAAACATTCTTTTCAACGTGCATCACATCGATGCAATGTCGCACGTCAAGGTGCTTCCAATATGGAAGGTCCCAAAATATGGACCTTTTTTTCCATACATTTTCTTTTGGTATTTTACATTTCTTACCAAAATGGACGTTAATGTTATCAACGATGTCACTCACATCTGTGCCGTTCAAAGGAAACGGAGCATGAGAAGTCTCACTCTTTCCATTAAACAACGGTAGTAGTTTCTTCTTTGTTCGGTATTCGTGCGTACGCGAAAGAAATTTTCGATGTCCCATATAAACGTGTTTCCTGCAATTGTTTAACCACTGGCTATCCGTATTATCCCCACATATTGGACAAGCTTTCTTGCCCTTCACACTATAGCCAGACAGATTTCCATAAGCAGGAAAATCATTAATGGTACAAAATACCATGGCGCGTAGCATAAATCTTGATTTGATGTACGCGTCGTAAACCTCAACGCCTTCATACCATAAAGTTTTCAAATCATCAATCAACGGAGCCAAGTAGACATCAATGTCGTTACCAGGTTGTTTGGGACCAGATATTAACAACGACAACATGATGTATTTCCTTTTCATTGAAAGCCATGGAGGAAGGTTGTAGATACAAAGCAATACCGGCCACGTACTATGACGGCTGCTCATGTCACCGTGTGGATTTATTCCATCAGTGCAAAGACCAAGCCTAAGATTCCGTACATCAGCTCCAAATTCAGGAAACAAAGTATCAATGTTCCTCCATTGAGGTGAATCTGCCGGATGTCTCAGCTTTCCATCTTTTATTCTTTCTTCGTCGTGCCATCTAAACATTTTAGCGACCTCAGCGTTGGAGAACATACGTCTTAGTCTAGGAACTATCGGTAAGTACCACAGAATCTTAGCAGGAGGACCACTGACTTCATTTTTTTGCTTATAACGCCAAGTGTCACAAACTGGGCACTTATTAGCAAATTCATACTTGCCCCTATAAAGGACGCAATCATTGGGACAAGCATGTATTCGCTCATACTGCAAATTTAAAGGGCATAACAACTTTTTTGCATCGTAAGTCGACGTGGGAAGCTCATTACCGGCAGGAAGCATATCCGAAAATATTTCTAAGAGCGTAGAGAAACATTTGTCTGAAATTCCAAATTTTGCCTTCAGATTCAACAATTTGAACACAGCAGACAGCTTTGTGTATTTTGAACAACCGTTGTACAAATGGATATTGTTGTCCCTGACTAAACTATCAAATATTGGAGGACGTTCTTCGAAATCCTCTTGAACATCGCGAAGCATGTCCTCAATACGATCATTTTCGTCAGACGAGCTGTCAACTACAACACCGTCCGCTGCACTTGATGGCACTAATTTAATACTTGATTCCCCCACACAACTAGCTTCAGTGACGGTTTCACCGTGCCATATCCAACTAGTGTACCCAGGTTCAAAACCAATAATTATCAGATGTTCCCTAACAGTCGTACTATTCCACCACCTTAAGTTGTTACAATTACGACACGGACATGATATCTTCGATTGCCTCTTTTTTCTCCTATTATGTTCAGCACATTTCATAAATTCCTCCACGCCATTCAAAAATTCAGGTGTTGTTCTATTACTCAATATCCAACTCCGATCCATTTAGAAGAACCTAAAGCATAGCAATGAAACTTTAGCAAACATATAACGTGACCATTCAAGATATCCTCCTAATGAGCAAATCTTGAACGGATATCTAAGCTTATACAAACCAAAAACACATATATTTCCATCAGCTAAATATGTATTTCATATGTAACACAATTAAAATATGAAGGAGTTAAAATAATTACCGTGAATGTCCAACTAAATCGAGGAAGCCCCAATCGCAGATGCACCACACGAAAAGAACCCTAACGGGAGCCTCAACCAATTGGAATTCCGCAAGCCCTAATTTCGAATTAAAAATTCCCCAAATCAACCCAAATAAATCGTTCAGTTACATATTTAAACCAAGAACAACATATCAGAAAACGTCCAACTTCACGGAATATTCGACAAAATAATCGCTCAAAATCTACAATATATTTCGACCGAAATTAGGCAAAATAACGCCCAAACCCTAATTTCGAATTAAATATTCCCCAAATCGACCCAAATAAACATATAAAATCAGAAAATGCCCAAATGCATGGAAATTCGACAAAATAATCGTTCAACGTCGACAATATATTTCGAAATTAGGCAAAATAACGCCCAAACACTAATTTCGAATTAAAAATTCCCCAAAAATCGACCCAAACAAACATAGAAAATCAGAAAAAGTCCAAATGCACAGAAGGTTCGACAAAATAATCAAAGTCGACAATATAGTTCGAAATTGGGAGAATGTCCAAACCCTAATTTCGAATGAAAAATTCACCAAATCGACCCAAATAAACATATAAAATCAGATGTCCAAATGCACGGGAGATTCGACAAAATAATAGTTCAAAGTCGACATTATATATTTTGAAATAATGCAAAATAACGCCCAAACCCTAATTTCAAATTAAAAATTCCCCAAATCGACCCAAACAAACATATACAACTCAAAATATGTCCAAATGCACGGAAGATTCGCCACAATAATCTATCAAAGTCGACAATTGGGCAAAATAACGACCAAACCCTAATTTGAGTGAAACATTCCCCAAATCGACCCAATAAACATATAAATTCAGAAAATTTCCAAATGCACGAAAGCCTCGACAAAATAAGCGATCAAAGTCGACAAGATAGTTCGAAATTGGGCAAAATAATAAGAAATTGCCCAAAAACGCACCAATAAAGCCTTCGGGTGACGCCAAATCGCTCTCCCGCCGCCGAATCGCTCTATCCGCCGTCGAATCCCTCTCCCGCCGCCGAGTCGCTCTATCCGCCGTCGAGTCGCTCTATCCCGCGACAAATCTCTCAATTCCGCCGTCGATTCGCTCAATCCTTCGTCAAATCTCTCTATCCCGCCGTCGACTCGCTCAATCCCGCGTCGGATCGCTCTATCCCGCAGAGAATATCAGCGAATCGAAGTATTTTTGCCGAAAGTGATTTGGGGAAGAAGAGTTCGTTAGATTGGACAGAAAAATTATGTAAAGGTCGCACTATATTCTTTAGTCGCTGAAAATTATGGAAAGAAAAGGCATCGGTTGTTACTGATAACCGAAGCTATTTTGTTAAGTCTTATATTAGCGTCGGTTGTTAAAAAAAACCGACGCCGTTAGTTGATAAACAGCATCGGTTGTTTAAAACAACCGACGCCCGCCTTCTGTTAGTTGATAAACAGCATCGGTTGTTTAAAACAACCGACGCCCGCCTTCTGTTAGCATCGGTTCTAGGAAAAAACCGACACTAAATCCTTAAAAAACTTGTATTTTATTACTAAAATGACACCGAGCGACAAATAAGCGTCTCTTTCCGAGCATCCGGCGCCTATAGTGGCGATGCCTATTCACATTTCTGTACTAGTGTAACTAATCCAATATGAGTGAGAAGAAACAAAACGTATCCAGCTATTGATGACGTGGCTTCATGGTGGACGAAAGTGATATTCCTTCAATTTGTAATGAAATGGTGGGCTGTTTACACCTTTTACGTCACTACTAGCAAATTTGATTGCAGCGTTCGACTGTTGTTGTGGTGCAAAGCTAAGACAACTTAAGTATCATAAAATCAATGGTTAAGTTACTGTCTGAAAGAGTCAACTACACAAACACAGCTCGATGCATAATAATATGGAGGCTAATAATAACACAGCTTAGGAGTAAGAAGAAAGGTAGACCGAATATGGGAAACGTAGCTACTGGAAGAACAGATTCGATTGAAGACCTATGGCACAGAACATAACATAAAGGATACAAATTTGTCAGATGAAATATCGTGAAACATACCTGCTTTCCAAACGTAAAGGGCACATATTTGTATTTAATCATATGCATTATCTGCCTCTTAATTGTGGAAATGAACAAAATAATCCAGGAAAACAGCAGAATAGGCCAAACACACAGGTGCGTCAAAGGCACTGAAGAATGTGAGTACAAAGGCTAGGCAAAATGTCTTCGTTAAGAGAGTGCTTGAACTAGAGAGCATTTAATGATTTACCTCTTGTTGGTTCCAGTGTTGGGCGTCTGGTCGGTGGCGCTCGTATAATTCGGACAGAGTTTCGGTTATACATCGAAGTCGAGGCACGTACGTCGTACGCTTTCCGTAAGACGTTATTGCCCCGTATTTCAGTGCCTCGGGTTGTCGCAATACGTCCCGAAGATACAACGACTTCAGGAATTTCGAAACGTCGCACACCGTAACGAAATTATCGGGCGAATCTACTCAAGACTCGAGCCTTTCTTGCTTTATTAGTGCTTTATTATGAGGGATGTGCTGTCAACTTTCTATAAAGTGTTGGGAGTGAATTGAATAATTTTCTATTCTGCCAGGGGACCTATTTATACTGTCCGAAAAGCTGTAGGGGTCAATTCGCGAAAAGTCATAACTTTTCAGTTTGACTTCCTTTGACTGGGCCGAATTGCAAATAGACACAACCTTTGGTCAGGGGTCAATCTGGGAATAGTCACAACTCTCGGACTGATACCCAATACCCTTCCATCAGCCACATCACCATGCCCAGCCAGCGGCAGATCAGCGCCACGTCAGTCCGCGTGTCAGTGACACGTCATCAGCCGCCACGTCATCATTTTTTTATTTTTTTTATTATTTTTTTTCGTTTTTTTTATTTTTTAATTGGGCCGGGTTTACCAATTAATTTCTCATTCACCCGATATCGGTTTTGAGCAAATTAATATTCATTAGATTCGTCTCGAAACGTAGATTCGTAATCTTTCAACGATTTCTCGTTTCGACGACCGACATCTTCTCGATTTATAAAATCGTTTCAGCTCTTCTCTTAGTGGGCCAATTACCCACACTTGGGCCCAAGGACCATTGGGCTTAAAACCCAACAATCCCCCACATGAATGGAAATTAATGTAAATGCAATGCATGCTGACTCTTGCAAGAAAGTCCCGACGACCCATCACTGCATCGGGATAGGTAGTTTGTGGCTTTGAACCTTCCCTAGTGAAATACTATCGGATTTACTCGCTGCTCAGTGAACGTGATGTCTTGAACTGGCGGCTTTTTGTGTAAACCAAGACAACAGTATACACACAGTGATGAATCTGATCTCTTTTCGATTCTCACGTTGTGTCCGTTTCGTCCGTGGACCATATCTCCGATTCATAAGTATTTTCCATTGAAGCGGCCCCACTTCACACTTATATATGTGACCGACTATTAGGACTTAATCCTGGAGTAGCCCGAAATACTCCACCAATTTGGTATAGTCATCATTAAAAGCATACGTGCTTACCCTAACCACACGTCATCGGGAAATTACTTGGGCAGCTGTCGAGAATGGACTTTATTTAGTTTCCAAGTATACTACTGAACTAATCACAGCTTAGTTGTCTCATTGAACCAAGTTCGTGGGATCTCCACTCATCGAGGTTGAGTTACCACTGTTTTTGTTCTTTGCTGTGTGGATTTTTAGTCCCATTCCCCTTACTGCGTTTTCTAACTGATCTCTAGCTATGCCTTTTGTCAGCGGATCCGCAATATTTTCCTTTGACTTTACATCGTCGGTGGAAATTATTCCGCTAGAGATAAGCTATCTTACGGTGTTATGTCTCCGGCGAATGTGCCGAGACTTACCGTTATACATACAGTTCTGTGCCCTGCCGATGGCTGCCATTCTATCGCAGTGAATCAATTGGTGGCACAGGTTTGTTCCAACACGGTATATCCTCCAGGAAATTTCGAAGCCATTCTGCTTCTTCGTCGGCTTTATCTAGTGCGATGAACTCTGACTCCATCGTGGATCGAGCTATGCACGTTTGTTTGGAGGACTTCCAAGAAACTGCTCCTCCACCGATGGTAAATATATACCCACTCGTGGATTTGGAGTCTTTACTATCAGATATCCAATTCGCATCGCAATACCCTTCTAGTACCGCGGGATATCTCGAGTATAGCATGCCGTGATTAATAGTGTGCTTCAGATATCTTAGCACTCTTCTTAGTGCTACCCAGTGGCTACTACCCGGGTTACTCGTAAACCTACTCAGTCTACTAATTGATTATGCTATGTCAGGTCGAGTGCAGTTAGACAAATACATTAGGCTACCAATCACCCGAGCGTATTCGAGTTGCGACACGGGCTCTCCTCTATTTTTGGCTAAGTGTACGTTAGTGTCCACAGGTGTCTTAGCCGGAGGATCATCGAAGGCGTTAAATTTCTTTAACACGCTCTCAACATAGTGAGATTGTGTAATCACAATTCCTTCGGACGTCTTAGAGACATTTATTCCCAAAATGACGTCAACCAGACCCATATCCTTCATACTGAAGTAATTTTTCAGCATATTCTTTGTACTCACGATTGACTGCTTCCCATGATTAACATGTCGTCTACGTAAAAACAGACAATCACAAACTCATCGGGTGTGCCTTCTATATAAATGCATTTATCACACTCATTAATCTTAAACCCATTCGACAACATAGTCATGTCGAACTTCTCGTGCCACTGTTTCGGCGCTTGCTTGAGCCCGTAAAGTGACTTCACGAGTCGGCACACTTTATTTTCCTGTCTGGGTACAATAAACCCTTCGGGCTGCCGAATATATATTTCTTCCTCGAGTTCCCCGTTTAGAAAGGCCGTTTTCACGTCCATCTGATGTATCTCGAGGTCATACAATGATGCTATAGCGATCAAGACCCGTATGGATGTAATCCCTGTCACGGGTGAGTAGGTATCGAAGAAATCGTACCCCTCATTTTGGTTAAACCCTTTAGCTACTAAACGAGCTTTATATTTTTCGATTGATCCATCGGTCTTAAGCTTCCTTTTAAGGACCCATTTGCATCCTAAAGACTTGCACCCTTTTGGGAGATCTACCAGCTCCCACGTGGCATTATGGACTCAATCTCGCTATTCACAACTTCTTTCCAGAACGGAGCTTCTGGACTAGACAATGCCTCTTGCAAAGTCCGGGGTTCATCATCTAACATATACGTTAGGAAATCAGGCCCAAATGATTTGGCCACCTTTTTACGTTTGCTTTGCCGTGGTTCTTCGTTTTCTTGAGGTGAACTCTCCGCGGCATCGTGAGTTCGCTTATTATAGCTTATTTCTTTTCTTTTTCTTACTTGGAAAAATATTCTCGAAGAATACAGCGTTCCACGACTCAAATATCATCCCTGCATTCATTTCAGGGTTTTCTGATTTGTGCACTAGAAATCTATATGCCCTACTGTTATTAGCATATCCAATGAAAATGCAATCAACAGTCTTGGGTCCTATCTTAACCTGTTTAGGTTTAGGTAATTCGACCTTTGCTAGGCACCCCCACACTTTCAGGTAATTGTAGGACGGATCCCTACCTTTCCATAGTTCGTATGGAGTCTTTTCTTTCTTTTTGTGTGGCACCACATTTAGAATGCGGTTTGCTGAGAGGATTGCTTCCCCCCACAAGTTCTGAGGTTGCCCAGAACTGATCAACATAGCATTCATCATCTCCTTAAGAGACCTATTTTTGCGTTCAGCAACGCCATTTGACTGAGGTGAATAAGGCGCAGTTGTTTGATGAATAATGCCGTGCTCTTGGCAGAATTCTTCGAACTGCGCCACGTATTCTCCTCCTCTATCACTTCGAATTATTTTTATTTGTGAGTTTAGTTGATTTTCAACTTCACTCTTATATCTTTTGAAGGCGTCAAGAGCCTCGTCCTTGCCACTTAACAGATATACGTAGCAAAATCTCGTGCAATCATCGATAAAAGTAATAAAGTACTTTTTCCCACCTCTAGTCTGCACGAACTTCAGATCACATATATAAGTATGGATTAATTCTAGAGGCGCACTACTTCTCTCAACAGAGAAGAATGGTGCATTGGCCATTTTTGCCTCGACACATACTTCACACTTTTGTTGTATGTCGACTTCCATTTGTGGAAGCGGATTTAAACTTATTAACTTTTTTATTTTATTTAAACCCACGTGTCCTAATCTATGATGCCATAAATTGGAACACTCAACCAAGTAAGATGAACTTTCTTTATTATTATTAGCGAGCTCAGTCTCGCGTATTACAGGCATTACATTCATCTTAAAGAGCCCCTTCTCGAGGTAGCCCTTTCCTACGAAATGACCGTTTTTGGTCAATACATATTTATCGCTTTCAAACACCTGCCTAAATCCGGCTTCGCTCAACAGGGAGCCGGACACCAAATTCTTGCGGATGTCTGGTACATGCAGCACGTCCACAAGAGTGAGTTCCTTGCCCGAGGTCATCTTCAGCACTACCTTCCCCAATCCGACGATGTCAGAGATGGCTGCGTTGCCCATAAACAGCTTCCTGCCTGAGATAGGGATGTAGGTCGAAAACATCTCCTTGTCAGAGCAGATGTGGCGAGTCGCTCCAGAGTCGATATACCACGACCTAGGATTGTCTACCACGTTGGCCTCGTATACGACGGCGGCTAGGTCCATCTCTGTCAGATCTGTCCCCAGCTTGGCCTCGGTAAGGTGAGCTTGGCTCTTTTTGCTCTTTTTCTTCAGCCGACAGTCCTTAGCCATATGCCCAGGTTTGTCGCAGTTGTAGCAGTTGCCCCTAATTTTGTTCGGCTTCTGCTGCGTCGTATTAGGCCTCTTGCGCTTTTTGCTGGTGCTAGACTCGGCCAGGTTCGCATGTACCTCGACACTACCCCTTTTGTTCTTGGCCTCGATCCTTCGATTATCTTCTTCGATTCGAAGCCTCACGATCAGGTCCTCAAGCCCCATTTCCTTTCGCTTGTGCTTGAGGTAGTTCTTGAAGTCCTTCCACAGGGGCGGCAGCTTCTCTATTATAGCAGCTACCTGGAAGGATTCGCTGATCTGCATATTCTCCGCGTGTATATCGTGGATTATCAACTGCAGATCACGGACCTGGTCCAACACTGGTTTGGAGTCGGTCATCTTATAGTCCAAAAACCTGCCGACAATGAATTTCTTCAGTCCGGCGTCATCGGTTTTGTACTTTTTGTCCAACGAGTCCCACAACTCTTTAGCAGTTTTAGCGACCGCGTAGACGTTGTATAGGGAGTCGTCCAAGGCGTTCAAAATATAGTTACGACACATGAAATCATTATGATTCCACGTGTCCAACGCCGCCTATTGTTGTTCGTCAACTTCGGGTCCGTCGTCGTCTGCGTCGCCGTTGGCATTCACCTGGGGCGGGAGCTCTTTCAGAAAGCGCACCAGGTTCAAAGTTGTGAGATAAAACAGCATCTTCTGTTTCCATCTCTTGAAATCGGCTCCGTCGAATTTGCCGGCCTTTCGGCGTGGTTGCTACCCGTCAGCGGTACGGCGGTGGGAATAGTCGCTGTTGTAGCCATCGATCAGACAGAATAACGTCTTACGATTGTTGGTTCCAGTGTCCGAAAAGCTACAGGGGTCAATTGGCGAAAAGTCATAACTTTTCAGTTGACCTCCTTTGACTGGGCCGAATTGAAAATAGACACAACCTTTGGCCAGGGTCAATCTGGGAAGAGTCACAACTCTCGGACTGATACACAATACCCCTTCAATCAGCCACATCACCATGCCCAGCCAGCGGCAGATCAGCGCCACGTCAGTCCACGTCAGTCCGCGCGTCAGTGACACGTCATCAGCCGCCACGTCATCAATTTTTTTTAAATTTTTTTTATTATTTTTTTTCCTTTTTTTTTATTTTTTAATTGGGCCGGCTTTACCAATTAATTTCTCATTCGCCCGATATCAGTTTTGAGCAAATTAATATTCGTTAGATTCGTCTCGAAACGTAGATTCGTAATCTTTCAACGATTTCTCGTTTCGACGGCCGACGTCTTCTCGATTTAATAAAATCGTTTCAGCTCTTCTCTTAGTGGCCAATTACCCACACTTGGTCCCAAGGCCCATTGGGCTTAAAACCCAACACCTCTTACATGTGTTTCCAAAAAATCAACGGGTATAGAAGACACAGAAACCTCCACCCACCTTTAAACTAGTATAATGGAACTAAGATTCTGTTACTTGTTATTATTAGCTAAATTGCTAAAACCCCAAAATCCTCAAGGTGATCCATGTACATAAGAAATGAGACGCATTCATTAGCCCGACATAAGTGGCACACATGGATCCTAATCAAACTCATCGATTTTTCGTGACATCAGAACTAGCTGAATATCTCAACCTGGAGAAATTGTTTCCCTTCGGATATTCAGTTGATGATATTCAGTATCAACGAACAAAGCATTTTCCGAAAAATATTCAATTAGTTCTCATTATTAATCTGATTGGGCTCAATCACAAGATACAGACGTCATCTGTAAAATTTCAGAATATTGAATACGTTGCCCCCCTATCCCAAAGCTACCACCTAAATGAATCACTTTTCAAGAGCAGAACCAATGTAGAGAAATCGATATCTGACCAGAATTTAAACTCAGGCAATCGACGAACAAATGGTCTGAATTCATCCGACGAGCGCGTGGGGAGCGTGGGGCTATCTTCGGAGACGCGTTGAGTTCTGGATCCACTTGAGGCGAAAGGAAAGCAACCATAAATTCGAAAGCGCGTACACGAACACAATCACGGCGAAGAAGATCCAACCGTATAGAACCAAACGGTGTCGATTGATCGAGAAGGTGCTGGTATCGCTGCCACGCGGCGTGAGTCGATTGGTTGACACCTTCCGCCGTTGCGGCTGACTTCGAATTGTCGCCACGTTGTCAGCTCCGCCGCTTGTACTCGTCATATTTTAGGAATTTCCCCTTGTTTTTGTTTACTCATCATTTGATATCAAAGTACGATAAGAAGAGTGGCGAATGTATAATTTTCAAAACTAAGAGGATCGAAAATAAATAATATATCAATGACTATTATTCACCATCTGTTTTGGATCGAGAAAAGAAAAAGAAAAACCATTCATGCATTAGCGCTGCCATGATAATCACAGCTCCAAGAAAACGCAGATACATATTTATCTACCGAGCTAGGGCTCCAAGAACTGCACATAAAATTCAGAAAAGCTGTATAACTAGCTAAGTTAAGGATGGAAAAAGTATTTGGGCATATATTCAAGATTTCGTTCATTCATTTATTCAGAAAAATCATACGTAGAAACAACCATCATTACAGAAGCTAGTACGAATCAACATGGTTCTTATTTTTTCAAGCTACGAAACAAAATCAGAAAAACTGTCCGGGATAGTCCCCATCGCCCTCTAACGCTTCATCGTCACTAAGGCATTGATCCGTAGGAGTATAGGGAACTGCCTTGACAGATCCATGGAATTTACCAAGAGACTTACACTGTCCAAATTGTGCAACATCCATGAGGTATACACTATCCTGCACTTTCAAAATACAGCAAAGATCCTCAAAACAGATTACTTTGGCATCAATGGTCGACACCAACTTAACCTCTGCTCCCTCAAAACAAATTTCGTCGACATCGGTCCTAGACTCCAACTCAACCTCAGCCCTCATACGATATAATTCCACAATATCGTTAAGATCTGGAGATTTGAATATCTGAACTGTGATTTTTCTTCTTCATCAATTATCACACTTCCCACGCCTAACTTTCCACCCGCAATACCCAAAATGCCATTTACTTCCATTCCACTTACAGTTTTACTTAAGAAAGTACCTGGCTCAAGACTATATTTCATGAGAGTCTTCTTGTCTTTCCAATAGATGGAACCATCCAAGTAGATTCCCGAGGACCAATCAAAGAATCTATTGTTTATCTCTGATAAACGCAACGTATGAGGCACGGTGGCACCTTTGGTGTAATGGTAAAGGGTCAACGGTCTTGAAGAAGGGCTTTGATCTCTTGCAACAAACACGACGTCGAATGCAGAAGACGGAAAGTCTTTGTCATATGCAAAGGCAAGAACGCCGCCTGAGAAAGGAGTGGTAACACTATCATCTTCAAGAAACACGTCGTACCACCACCCTTCATACTGTGGATTGGTCACTGAGAAGCTGTTGATCTCCATCGCCTTGAAAGCTATCAGCCCATTGGAGGACGACTGGAGACGGAGATTGTACTCATACATTGACCTTTCAAGTTCCTCAGATGTATTGTCGCCGGCCGGACCCGACGAGACCAGCCGTGGTGGCGCATCGAAAAACTGAACGAAAAAAGCCTGAAATGGCGAGCGAGTAACAAAACAAAAACATAAATGTTATGAAAATGCACAGATTTCAATGTACTGGCGCAGCATGAATAGAAATCTTGATCTCACCGTCGTCTTCTTGTCAGTGGTTGCCATTTTTTCGTCTAAACTCTGACTTGATGTTGATTTGATTTGTTTGTACATAAAAACCATTGTTGTAAAATTCGGCCTAGGCGGCCGCCTAAGCACCGCCTAGGCGCTATTCGGCTATCACCGAGGCAAAAACCACCTATTCGGCCAATTAATCGGCAAAACGATTAATCGGCGAATATTACCGAAAAGTCGACCGCCTAACGGGAAACTCGGGCGACTAATCCCAAAATTCGGCCCAAAAGAGAAGTTGGCCCACTAACTTTAGAAGTTGGGCCAAATATTTGCATAATAAAATAAAAATACTTAAATATTGGGGGATATTCCCTAGACAGGCAAGGCTGTCACGAAAACCCACATTATCTGATATGAAGGGGGACATCTCTTTATATAGAGAGCCTTCCAACTGTATTTCACAAATCTGGTCGATGTGGGACAGAAGAAAATCGCAAGTTCTGTTGCAATGCTTTGCCCAAGAATATAAAATTGAAATAAATAAATATTTATTGAAATATTAAACATAATATATTAGCAAACAATGGATAAACATGAAAACATAACTGAAATTAAAAATATATAAAGGAAAATTTAATTCGAAATATAAAAATTCATAATCTGAAAAGAAAAATGGAATAAATTTGTCCAATATCTCCCTAAACATTATTTTTACTAATCTTATTTTTCTTTCATAAAAGTCCAATTAGATTCTCTAAATTAATGTCAAAATATTAAATTAAATATATATAAACTAAAAAAATTAGGATTACTTCGTCCAACATTTTAAAACATTATTTTTATAATAATTTGTTGCATTGTTTGTGTGACATTATTTATTAAAATTTCTAGTTAAATTCGATATAAATTTACTTTGATACGGTTTTGCATAGTTTGATATATAAAAAATAATAGAAAAATAAAGACCGCCTAATATCCGCCTAGGCCCCGCCTAGGCGGTCTAGGCGCTAGGCCCCCCTCGGGCGCCTAGGTACCGCCTAGCGATTTTTACAACCTTGATAAAAACTGTTTGACTTGCTTTTTATAGAGCTCGCTAATCGCTAGGCGCTAGCGGTTTCGCTTTTTAAAAAAATCGTCAGCTATTAGTTTGTCAGTTAGAAGCAACCGTTCAGCACAGCAGTGTCCATCTAAATGGGCCTAAATCGTCAGCAGGCCCATCTAATATCAATCAAAAGTAAAATAACTTCCATACTCATTGGGCCTAAATTGGAAAGAGGCCCATCTTATATTAATTGAAAGTAAAATAATTCCCATATGTTAGATAAACTTACGTACCGACATCTTTCATTTTTGTCAAGAAAATTTGTAGATTGCCATGACGCATAGCAGGCTGATACATACATTGCTTTTGGGGTAAAAATTTGGATGCCTCATTTAAAACCCGACTATAATAAAAGCTTTTTATGGTCTTTTTTTAATTTCCTTATGGTCATTAGGCTGATTTATATGTCATTGTTTTAAACTTTTTTTTCTACAAAAAATTAAATAATTACTTTACGTGCATGCATATGGTGTTCCAAGATTTGATAGGATTGGGCATAGATTCGGATGAGAATAATAAATGGATTTTGGTATAGCATATACACATACAAAGACATTTTAAATTTCATAAAAAATTATCGTGTTCTACACAATCGAAGACTCTAACAGAACTCAAAGCATAATTCATGTTACCAACTGCGAAGATGCCTCTGAATCATTCTATATTATTATAATTACCAAAAAAATAACCCTATACCACCGACTGTTGAGAAAATCATATACAATTAAAACTTCATGAAAATTAGCTTACATTAGACGACTCCAAAAATACAGTGTCTATGTCTAGTTTGGAACTTGGAAGAGGTTGTCGCCGAGCGGATGAAATCGTCTGTCTCTGAGGGGCGACAGAGGCAAGATGCGTTCCAATTGCCCTATCAATCAATAATGATATAATATATTACAATAATATAATATAACGTTTATGATGAACTGTGAAATGTCACCGCGCATTATTGTCGTTCACGTGGATATAAATTGTTTATAATATCACACACAAATCTTTATAGTATTTATTCGGGGTTTCCAATTAATGTACAAATACGAGTAATTTATTTAATATTATATATTAGCCCACTGTAATGCTGTAAGAAAAACTTTATTCTGTAGCATATATTTGACCACTGTACCCGCACAATAAGAAAAAGAAGACTAGATTTTTATCTGGTTTAATACCATATATAGCTGAAAACCCTAAAAATAAAATTTTACGATAAGTTACCTAGTTACCTTGGAGCTTGGATGCGAGAAATTCCCTAACCAAGTGGTTCATTATGGTCCAATCTCTCTCTCTCTCTCTCTCTCTCTCTCTCTCTCTCTCTCTCTCTCTCTCTCTCTCTCTCTCTCTCTCTCTCTCTCTCTCTCTCTCTCTCTCTCTCTCTCTCTCGCTCTCTCTCTCTCTCTCTATATATATATATATACACATATATATATATATATTATAGTTAGATAAAGATTATTGATCAAATTACTGCTTTTAGATATAGATTTGCCTGATCTGACTCGATCATGAGTTCAAGATCTTTTAACAAATTCAGTAGCTACAGACATTTATTAATTAAATAAATCACGCACATTAGTGCCGCTTTTCAACATAAAAGCAGGCAGGAGTAAAACGGCTTGATCTTATTACCATATATTTGATAATATGCCAAGAATGTAAATCTACGTATTTTTTATTCTCTTACCATACACGAAAACACACAAACACACAGACAACGGAAGGTAAAAAAAAAAAAGAACACCCTCGTTCGTCTTTAATATACAACACCATCACGAGGCCATTTCATCAAAAGAGAATAATAATGAAATTGACGGACAGAGAGACAGCAAATTAATAACTATCCGTTCATCAAGAGAACCAACTCTTGTTATCATAAGACAGAAAAAAAAAAATCATCATATATATATCAACTATATGAGTCAAATAATGCTGGCGCAGATTTGTGGGGGGCATCCGTCGCGGTGGTCTGACAATTATACCCTCTACCAGCCGCCGGAAAATAACAACCACCACTATCAGCCGCCGGAAACCCTACTCCGGCGGCCGGCGGCTTATTATTAACCGCCGCTCGTTCCAGCGACTTTAGTTGATCTTTCAAGAACTTAACATAATGAATGGCTTCGTCCAACATAGAAGCAGTGTCCATTTTAGTACCACCTGGTACCATCCTCTGAAGAATCCTTATCCTCTCACTAATCCTCTCCCTCCTATGACGCGCCGCCACGCTCTGAGGATCCGTCGATATCTTCACATTCCGACGCTTCGGCGGTTTAACTGATTCTGGGTCGATGTATATGGGCTGCATAGCTGCTATGCGAAATATCATCTCTCTCATGGCAGCCATTGAAGTCGTCGACGTTGACGATGACGTTCTTGGACGACGACTCTCTTCAAGTGATGGGGTTGTTGTTGGGTTATTATTGTGATTATTACTGCAGGAAAATGGCGGCATCGTAGTAGGTGTGGGGTAGTGGTTGAACGTCATAGGTTGATTATTATGGCAGTCAACAACGTTGCTGTTAATAGGTAAGAGATGATGATGACGATGGTAACTGTTGGCAAATTCTTCGACTGAATAGTAGCTTATGTGATCTGAGAAATTAGGAGGAAGCTTTTCCATGTGCATGAGCATCATATCCATCTGATCATCCATCACTTTGGATAAAATAGATGATTCTATACAACAAAGTGATTAATATATATTTATATGTGCATGTGTGTGTAAATAGGGTTTTCGAGGTATGGAAGGATGAGAAGATAAGAGAAACAGATGAGCAGAGTATAGTAGATAGACTGACAGTTGTATCAGAAAGAGTTCAGAGCTTAGCTTCTATAGCAGAAGTAGTGGTGAAGCACTGTTGTATTAGGTTTTGGAAAGGAGATGGAGATATATATAATAAAGTGACTTCATTATATATTATTTTATGTTTTGATAATGTTTTCATGGGAGCATTATATGATCATATATCATGCTATTTATCACAAAAGTTAGGTGGGCTTTAGCCTTTATTTTCTTTTTCTTTGTTTTAATAAAATACCTTCTAAACTTTTGCTCAATGTCAGATTTTCTGTCGGGTAGTGCGGGTGTATTACAATTTTACAATTGTATTTTTATTTTTGCAATTAATGTAAGAGAAAAAAGAATAGTTTCGCATGATATTATTTTATTTAAATTAATTGACAGTCGTCCAAATTTAATGTATTTTGGAGTTGGACTTCCGTGACGCTTTCAATTTGTTATTTTACGCGTATCTAATATTTTATATGATTATAATAGATTTGGATCATGGATTTATCTACCAAACCAACTGCTCCCGGTTTACCCATAAGTGTTTTTGGGTTGTTCTATATGGTTATTATTTAATTTAGTACAATATAGAATGTTAATATCAGATTTTATTGAATCTTAAATTAAAGAGCCTAAAGCCCCCACTCACATGACAGGCGTCAGAACACTGCATAGAGTCTTGCCGTCGTGTACACCCGTGACGGTGATTTTATTAATTTCCATCTAGAAATATAACGTGAAAAAATGTGTGCATTTTCCCAATTAATTTATTATTTGATGAGCAACAACAGATTAAGAAGGGTTTATTTGAAAGGGTGATTTGAAGTTAATATAGTTATCAAAGAAGGATAAGTTATGGAAAGTCCTGACGACCGTTGAGCTCTTTAGTCTTTGTATTGTAATAATAAATACTACAATTTGGCACACAGTACGAGGTGGATCAGATTATCTAGCATGGCCAACGACCTAAATCTATATGCCATTTAAAAGGGGTCATATATTTTATATTATTTAAGAGAATCATGAATTAGTGAATATTGTTCTTCTCAAATCTCAACTGCAAGAAATCGTTCTTTTCTTTTATTTTTCAAGGGAATGAGACACGAGGAAAAGGGTCATGTTCTCTGCTGCAAATGCAATGACTTGATAATCCACAATGTGGGAGATTTAAAAAATTCCTTATTCGCATAATACACAATCATGCTCATACACATTATATGTATATACTAGTATTTCCTTGCACACCCGACGTGTGTGCTATGTGATATTACTATATTTAATAAAGAAATCATAACACTAAAAATAGAAGGACAAATTTAGGAATACGAAAATATTGTGTTAGTGGGTGGTTACGCTAATTTATATTACAGAAAATGAATCTTGAGACTATTAACATTAGTTTATAGTTGTGTGCGTGTGACTCTTAGTTAGGAGTAGGGTTGTATGATTTAGTATTATTTATTATTAACTTAATAAAATGACATGTGTAATTACAACCCCATAGAGACCTAAAATAGTCATTTACATTTATAGGGCTGACATGTCACATAGAGATTGGCTAATGGGAGTGGTCAATGAGTGTATAAGATCCAACTTTTATATAGTATAGATTATTTTATTAATTAATGAGAAATCTATAGACCAAATCAATTTCGAATTGACAGTTTGTATCCCACTCTCATCATTTAATATTTATATATAGTATAGATATAGATATAGTAATGTTATGGTGATCACCTTGCGTGAGTACCTTTGTGAGCACCAACCACATCAACGCTCCAAATCAGCATACAGTGGGATTTTCCATTGATCTATAACCTACACATGGGAATAGTGAACCCGTCGAGGGTTGATTTGGCATGTTGACATGGCACAAAAAAATGTCATACAACAGGTGCTCACGCAGGGTGAGCGCCATAACATTTCTATATATAGATATATATTAATTATTAGTGCTCGTTTGGTCCGTATGTTTATATTTAGGAGAGTTTTAAATTAGTATGGTTTATATAAAACAAATTAAACGGTATAAAATAAAATGTGCTTTTAGTTAGTAGGCAGGGCCGTAGCTTCCATAAGGCCAGTGAGGCGGTCGCCTCGGGCCCAGCTTTCGAAGGGGCCCAAAAAAGTTTATCATACCTATATGTATATCATTGTTTTAAAAAGCGTTGGAAAGCGCGGTTTGAAGCGCGCCTTGATACTTTTTTTCACTAAAACGCGACGACGCGTGTTTTATTTAGCGTATTATTTTTTTTTAATTTTTTTTCATTTAGCGACGGTTTTTCCGTCGCAATATTCGTCGCAAATAGTTTTTTTTAATTCTTTTGGTTGGCGACGGATTTTCCGTCGCGAAAATCGTCGCAAACTATTTTATTACTGTTTCGACGAGATTACAAGAAAGTAAGAGGCTGCCAATAAGATTATAAATACCATTTGAGTTGACTGCATAGGGGACAGCGAAGGGAATGGGTTGTCGTGAAGTGGATTTTATTTTAAATTCCTTTTTATTTAAACTTCAACCAATTAATTAAACATCTTTATTTTGAGTAATTTATATAATAAAAATATATAAGCATATCCAATTTATTCTTTGTTTTATGAAGAACATAATGACATCCATATAATATATTTTATGACATCAATATAATTTTTGATAGTTGAATTATATTAATAGGCTTATTTTAATTGAGCTGATAATAAATTTGAAGAAGAATGATTCTTTATTAGGCTTATTTTGTTTGACTTATATAAACTTTTTAATATATTTATGCACATATATATATATTTAAATTTATTATTTTCATCAATTAATTGTGCCGTATTTTTTATTTCATTAAATTTATAGAGAAAATATTGATTATTTAATCTCATAACTACAATAATGACATAAGCCAACATAGCATATTTATATCTATTATATATTATATATAATTTATTACATTATATATAGATTACCCGAAATACTTACGCAATACGCTACGCTATTTACGCTACGCGCTACCGGCACTAAAACGCGACACACTGCGCTATACGCTTTTTAAAACATTGATGTATATATATTATCGCGGTTGGATATATCTCGTCCATACCCTCTGAAATTAGGTGTCGTGAGGTAGACGACGACTAATTAGGACATTTCTGGTATTCTATTTTATGGTTCTTGGACTTTTCAAATGTTTGGCCCAGTTCTTAACAAGCCATTGTTAGTTAGAATATAGAAACTAACATATATTGTCCAAATACATTAAGCAATGTAAATGAAGTTTAAAAAAAGAGGAATAGCTTGAAAGTTTATTTATCTCGTTAATACTTTATTATTAGTCTAGATATTATGATAGTCTTATAGTTCTATTATTTAAATTTTCGTACATTGTTTAACTTTATTGAATATACGCATTTGAACATGCTTATTGATGTTTGACTTGCATTACTTTCCATTTTTTCTTAATGACTTTTTTGATACTAATAAGAATTTTCAAAATATTTGTAATATATGTAATATAATAGAAAATTTTGAAATATATGTAATATAATAGAAAATTTTGTAATATACATATGTAAATTGTGATATAAACTTATGTGTTTTTAACCTCTTTACAAATATAACCTAGTATAGTTGCAAAGAAACTGATAGATTTTACATTTTTTAAGAAAAGTGCATATCGTCCGCGACCGCGTCGCGACAATGTAACGTATCTGTATCACTCGCTTCTGCATCGACGTCCGCATCCGCGACGACGAACCATGCCTATAAAACACCTAGATGGTTTTTAATTTAATGTTTAAATATCTTACATTTACGGTTAAATTTATGTTATACTACGTATGTTATTTAAAAAATTACATAAAAAAATTAGGGCCCGAATTTCGAGGATCGCCTCAGGTTCCGACTTCGTGAGCTACGGGCCTGGTTTAAATAAACACATGTGAGGGGTGCGTTTATTTAAACCGGATGCATGGGTTTAAAGTAGGATTATATAAACCATAGTTTATTTATATCTATGCTAAACCACACTTAAAAAAGCTAAACCCCTTAACCAAAACAAACTCGCGAGACTCCTGTAAAAGTCGTTACATGGATGTGGATCTTGAATGCACTAATAATTTTCTACGGAAGAATATAATTTAATTTATTTAATTATCAGGAAAAAATAGAGAATAGTATTTTGATTTTCTTGTCCATCACACAACTGTCACAACTAAGCCCAATAGTATCCGAACCTGACCCAAGTTAAGGACCAACAAGGGCATAAAACAGTAAATCAATTGGAATAAGAAGGAGAAATTATAAAATTAGGTCACTAAGTATACATGTTTTCGTTTTTTGGGTCACTATGTTTGGTAATTGCAAAAGTAGGTCACTAACTTTTCATGGAAAACAATTTTGGGTCATGTTTTCAATTTAGGTTACTAAAGATATATTTTGTCGTTTTTGGGTCACTAAGTTTACATTTTTTTCAATTTTGGTCCACTCATTTGGTACTGTTATAAATATAGTGACCCAAAATTAAAAAAATGTAAACTTAGTGACCCAAAATCGAAAATTATATTCTTAGTGACATAAAATTGAAAACATGACCCAAAAATGTTTTCACATGAAGAGTTAGTGACCTACTTTTGCAATTATCAAACATAGTGACACAAAAACGAAAACTTGTATACTTAGTGACCTAATTTTATAATTTTTCCAATCAAGAATGTATACGATATTTAATAAATCCAATTGCAAATGAGCCATTACCAAATATTGTTCTTGGGTCAATGTTACGAGCGTATGGTGATAAAAAAGTGAAAATTTGGTGTGTCAATTTACTAATTATATTTTTTAACATTGCATAATTACAATTAAAAAACTCATTAAACTATGTAACCTAAACATCATAATAACTATCTCATTCTATTTTTAAGTATTTATTAAAACCGTCCACTTCTAGTTAACTTTTTCTTTATTACAGACACAGTGTGCTAATGGGAAAAAATGGACTACACACCCTTAACTCTTTAATATATCAGGAAAATTTGACTACGTGAACTAATGTCCGAATGTAATTAGTATAACAAGCACATCTTTCGTTATGCAGTTTAAAATTTAAGATTAGGATAATATACTTATTTTAAACTCTCATCTCCCACACAATTTAATTGTCTTTAGGGGCTCCTCAATGTGCTAGCTAGACATGCTGAATAAAGACCAATAAAAACAACGGCTGCTTTTAAAAATTATATAATATATATGTTTCAATGAAAAAAAAAAACAAGATTTTCATTTTATCACTTATTTAATGTCAATATAAGCGACTCCCGCTTCATATACGGAGAAGATAATGATCTCATCCACTCCCTCAACTAGGATATGTAGTAAAAAATCATTCTAACTCCATTTTCAATTTTCTTGGGTTTAAACAATTTGATTTTACCGTGATCGTTGGATGAGCGTGCGAAGAAGATCGATGTATAATGCCTTAATTTGATATAAGCGTGTGAAATCATACCAATTACCAGGGAAGCAAATACTAGTACATAGTAATGGATAAATTGTTAATTTTCGATCCTTTAGTTTTGAAAATTATACATTTACCCCTATTCTTATCGTACTCAGATGAAATTAGAGCTTAGACATTTTAATCGGAGTAAACGAAAATATCAAAACAAAAACAAAAACAAAAAGCGAAGAAAATTCCAAAAACGGGAAATTCCTAAATATGATGAGTACAAGCGGCGGAGCTGACAACGTCGCCGCTTCCGGCGACAATTCGAAGTCAGCCGCAACTGCGGTAGGTGTCAACCAATTAACCCACGTCGCGTGGCAGCGATATCAGCACCTTCTCGATCAATCGACGCCGTTGGTTCTATACCGTTGGATCTTCTTCGCCGTGATTGTGTTCGTGTACGCGCTTCGTGTGTATGTGGTAGAGGGTTATTACGTAATCACGTACGCCCTGGGGATTTACATCCTCCAGCTACTAATTGCTTTCCTTTCGCCGCAAGTGGATCCCGAATTCAACGCGGTCTCCGAAGATAGCCCCACGCTCCCCACGCGCTCGTCGGATGAATTCAGACCGTTTGTTCGTCGATTGCCTGAGTTTAAATTCTGGTTAGATATCGATTTCTCCACTCTTACCTCTTGGTTCTGCTCTTGAAATTGATTCGTTTTGGAGGTATTTTTGGGATAGGGGACAACGTATGAGATATTCTGAATTTTTCACGTATAAAGTCTGTATCTTGGATTGAGCTCAGTCAGATTAATCATGAGAACTAACTGAATATAATTCGAAAAATGTGAACATCCGAAGGGAAACAATTTTTCCAGATTGGGATATTTAGTGATGTCACTAAAAAATCTATGAGTTAGATTAAGATTTACTGTGTGCCATTTATTTTGGGCTAATGAATGCGTCTCGTTTCTTGTGAACAAGCATCACCCTAGAGGATTCTGAGGTTTTTTTAACAATTTAGCTAACAGAAATTTAGTTTCATTGTATTAGTTTGAAGGTGGGTGGATGTTTTTGTGTAGTCTATTCACGTTGATTTAGAAAACTTATGTAAGAGCTAACTTTGATGCTCATTATTTCAGGCATTCTCTTACAAAGGCATTTTGCATAGCCTTTGTGCTCACGTTCTTCAGTGCCTTTGATGTACCTGTGTTTTGGCCTATTCTGCTGTTCTACTGGATTATTTTGTTCATTTCTACAATGAAGAGGCAGATAATGCATATGATTAAATATAAATACGTACCTTTTACATTTGGAAAGCAGGTATTTTTCACAATTCTCTGCATTATACATATATGTGTGCGTGTGTGTGTTGCATTTCACTTGTGAAACTCATTGCATCTCCCTTTTTCCTCAGCGTTATGGAAAGAAAGCTGTTCCCGCTGATGAGACCGACAACTGAAGACCTTAATATTTCAGGTTAGATTGGAGCCTTTAGAAATTCTTAAGAAATGCTTGCAAGTTATATGAAATGATTAAATTTCATCTGACAAATTTGTATCCTTTATGTTATGTTCCGTGCATAGGCTATCAATCAAATCTGTTCGTCACTAGCTACTATATTCTGTCTTAATATTCTCGAACTGTGTTAGTAGCCTCCATATTATTACCCATGGGAGGAGGTGTGTAGTTGACCCAATAGCTTACCATTGACTGTGATGCTTAAGTTGTTTTCACTTGGTGCATTTGGTTATTTCGGTATTCGATCTGCTGTTGGCATTGCAAGTGTTCAAGTGAAAAATGCTGATGCATGTTCCCACCATAGAACGGTGCATTCAAATTTGCTATTAGTGAGGTGAAAAGGTTTAACCATCCCACCGTTTCATTACAAATGATAGATTATATGCTTATACATGAATAAGATTTGTCTGATTGGTTCCTCTAAATCGAAATCTCGAAGGCCATTTGCTTGACCCAAACCCGGTCACTAGAAGCAATTCCTTTCTGTTATGCAATTTTGTTCTTCCATTCCCAGTTTAGATTTTAAATCATCAATTTTCAAGAACTGCTCTTTCTTCCTTGATACCCAAAAGTCTCAATCGGCTTCGGCTTCCCTAGAACTCGATTCATCGTCTTAACTACCATTTTCAAAGTCGTTTCTCGTTTTGAGTACTCATAAGATAGACTCATAAAACAAAATAGTAATAGTCGAAGTCCATCAAGACAACATATAGCATAGCCATTTAATAATGAACTATACGAGAATAATTGTGATAATTAACAACAAATAAACTTGGAAATTGTCTTATTGTTCTTGCAGTCGCCAGCGGAATGCCTGCCATTTACGTATATTTTTATATTTAAATTGTGTTGTATGGAAGGAAATATCGAAGTTCATTCGATGGGCATCCCAAAGATTCAATGGTCATTTCATTCCCTTTCGTTTCCCAGTTAGTCCAGTCAGAGTATAACTAAAATCTTGAAAACGGCGTATAGTGATTTCCATCACCACACCATGCATTGCGTGCGGCGGAATAACCAATAAACCAGAAACATTGCTGTAATCAGGTTCGAAGGCGACATCATACCTTAAACAATATGGCTGGCTTATTTCGTTATCTATTATTATTTTGACAATATAAACTGTCGACTCATTTTTAGCATTCATCGCCAGAACAACAATGCCCCGCTCAAACAACGTGTTATTTATTATATAGTATTATTACAATTTACAGCCCAATCTTGAGTCTTAACTCGGGTCACTCGCTATAACTAACGAAGATTCAACTTCCAACAACACAGCATAGCACAAAGCCTCCTCTTTAGGAGTAGCACGAAAATGACTGAGCAAACGATCATAGACTATCTTCTTCTCTTCATCTTCACACTATGCGCTTTTCTCCCCGCACACGAAGGCGCAGTTGTATCAGCAGCAGTAGATAGGTCGAGTTACATCGTCCACATGGACAAGTACCAAATACCCAAAGTCTTCGCCAGCCACCGCCATTGGTACTCCCACGCCATCAATTCCCTCAAGTCCTCGGCCACGTCCCAAACCCGCCCTTCCTTGATCTACGCATACGACTCGGCCCTCCACGGCTTCAGCGCCGTCCTGTCGAAGACCGAGCTCCAAGCGCTCGAAAAACTCCCGGGCTTCGTCTCGGCCTACCCCGACCGAACCGTCACCCTCGACACGACCCACACCTTCGAATTCCTCTCCCTCAACCCCGACTCCGGCCTATGGCCCGCCTCCCAATACGGCAAGGACGTCGTCATAGGGATGGTCGACTCCGGCGTATGGCCCGAAAACCCGAGCTTCAAAGACGACGGGATGCCCGACGTCCCCCCCAGCTGGGCCGGCAAGTGCCAGGCCGGCCAGGACTTCAACGCAACTCAGTGCAACAAAAAGCTCATAGCTGTCCAGTACTTCAACAAGGGAGTCGTAGCCGCCAACCCGAACGCCACCATCTCCATGAACTCGGGCCGAGACACCTTCGGTCACGGGACCCACACGTCGTCCACCGCCGCGGGCAACTACGTCGAGGACGCCTCCTGCCTCGGGTACGCCCGCGGGACCGCCCGAGGGATCGCCCCTCGGGCGAGGATCTCTGCGTACAAGGTGGGCTGGGACGAGGGGCGGTACGCCTCCGACGTGCTGGCCGGCCTCGACCAGGCCGTGGCCGACGGGGTCGACGTGATTTCGATCTCCATGGGCTTCGACGACGTTCCCCTCTACCAAGACCCCATCGCCATAGCCTCCTTTGCAGCCATGGAGAAGGGCATCTTCGTCTCGGCCTCGGCGGGGAACGACGGGGACTACGGTACGCTGCACAACGGAATCCCTTGGGCTCTGACCGTTTCGGCCGGCACGCTCGACCGTTCGTTCGGCGGGATTCTGACGCTGGGAAACGGGATGAACGTCGTCGGCTACAGCACGTTCCCCGCGGCCGCCCTCGTAGACGACGTGCCGCTGGTCTACGACCCGAAGACGGTGTCCGCGTGCGACTCGGCGGGTCTGTCAAACCTCACGACGGGCGGGATCGTACTGTGCGACGCGGGAGGCTCAATCTACGATCAGATGGACGCGCTATCGAGCTCGTCGGCCGACGCCGGAATCTTCGTCGCCGACGACACCTCCGGCTTCGAATTCGGCGACTTTTCGTACCCGAGCGTCGTGATCAACAGCGCCGACGCCGAGGCCTTAGTAAATTACGTCGAGTCGAGCGACAATCCGTTCGCCAGCATCAGGTTCCAGCGAACTTTCTTCGGGGCGAGGCGGGCCCCGTTGGTGGCTTCGTACAGCTCGAGGGGGCCCGCGATGAGCTTCCCGAGCGTTTCGAAGCCCGACGTCATGGCGCCCGGCGACGCCGTGTTCGCCTCTTGGATCCCTAACAAGGCGAAAGTGGCTTCCGTCGGGGGGAACGTCGTCCTGACCAGCGATTTCGTCCCGGCCTCGGGCACGTCCATGGCCTGCCCGCACGCCGCGGGAGTCGCCGCGCTGCTCAAAGCGGCCCGGCCCGAGTGGGGGCCCGCCGCCATTCGCTCCGCCATGATGACGACCGCCAGCTACTTGGACAACACTTTTAACTACATAGCGGACCCCGTCACCAACGGGACGGCGGCGTCGCCCCTGGCCATGGGTTCGGGCCAGGTCGACCCGAACCGGGCACTCGACCCGGGCCTCATCTACGACTTGACGGCTCAAGACTATGTGAACCTCATGTGCTCGACGAACTACACGGAAGATCAGATAGCCACCATCACGAGGAGGAGCTACGACTGCTCGAATGCAACCTCTGATTTAAACTACCCGTCGTTCATCGTTCTGTACGATGCTGAAGTGAAGGGTGTTGTTGTTAGGGAATTCCAGAGGACTCTGACGAACGTCGGGGATGATTCGAGCTCTTACCAAGTTCAGGTGATGGTGCCGCCGAGCGCGATGAACGTTACTGTTTGCCCGTCGACCTTGGTGTTTGGCGAGAAGTATGAGAAGCAGAGCTATAAGCTCACCGTACAGTACGATGTGGAGAGCGCATCGTCTACTGGTGATATTGAATTTGGGGCGATCGTTTGGGTTGAGGACAATGGGAAGCACTGTGTTAGGAGCCCTATCGTCGTCACCCCTTCCATGGCAATGTTGGCATAGGCTCTCAGCTCATAGTAGCAGCAGATTTAGAACGAACGAACGAAAGAATAAAAGCGCCGGTTTTTTTTTCTTCTTTTTTCCAATTACGATGTCCTCGGTGTAATGTCATGATATAATGTTTCAGCTTTGATGTTGGTGGTAAAGTAACAACAGAACAGACCAACAGTTTAACTTTGAGTTAGAAGGTTCAAAGTGTAAGAACGAGGCCTGCATCTAGCGGTCAAAGGCTGAATCTTTGAGGTTGTAATGCCAGTAATCTCGCTAACGTCAATATCTTCGTCGCCTTCTTTTTCCCAATCGAAGCATTGTATCAGCGTTCCCAAAGCAATTGCCATGGCGCACATCGCCAAGCCCTCGCCTGGACAGGCTCTTCTCCCCCGTCCGAATGGAAAGAAGTTGAACTTCGAATCGTTATTCAGTTTCCCGTTTCCTTCGAAATCACGTAACCTCTCGGGCTTAAAGCATTCGGGCTCTTCCCAAAACTTCGAACTGCGGTGAATGGCCCACACGTTTACTAAGAGCATCGTTCCCCGAGGGACGAAATAACCGCCCACCGTGCAATCGGATGATGACTCGTGGGGCATGAGCAAAGGGGCGGGAGGATGAAGCCTCAGTGTTTCGTAGATTACGCACTGCAGATAGGGAAGTTGGCTCAAGTCTGATTCGTTGATGACACGATTTTCCTGAACAAGATGGTCTATTTCGACTTGGGCTTGTCTTAAAACGTGTGGATTTTGCAGTAGGCGCGTGAACGCCCATTGCAGCGTACTAACGCTTGTGTCCGAACCGCCTTGAAGGAGAACCTGTAAGAAGGAATTTGAATTTGTTCGACTGAGATTGAGAGAAATGAAGCAAAGAAACATAAATATTGCTACTTTCTGATGAGTGAGTTCAATTCAAGCCGCAAATTACCAGGAGAAGATTCTTTATCATGTCATCTGTGTAATAATCTGGCTCTGCCTTTTGCATATCCAGCAACAGTTCGATCAACATCTTGTTCCCTTTGGCTGAGTCAACGCCGCCGCATGAATAATCACTTTCAATTTTATTCCTATACTCTTCAATTACATCTTGCACAAGCCTGTCCCTTTTCGCCTGTATGCTCACGAACTTCTTCTCAGTGTCTCTAAAACGGCCGAACCATCTCATAAAAGGAAGAAAATTAACAACGTTAGCATCAGGCGTCAGCTTCGCAGTCTCGTCCAATACGTCTCTGAAAATCCGCGATTCTTCAGATTCCTCAAAGTTGTCGCCGAAGTACCTTTTCCCAAAGACCATCCTAGTCAAGACATTGAAAGTGAAACCAAATAGGGCTTCTTGCAAGTTCACGACTCTGTAAGACGACGAAGAGGAAGAACCCTCTTCAGCTGAGAGTTTTCGAACGAGGGCTTTAATCTCATCGCATCGCACTTGCGAAAGCCTCTGTATTCTGTTCGTAGATAAAAGATCTAAGGCTGCGATCCTACGAAGATTTCTCCAGTGCTCGCCATATGGGCTCCAAGCTAGGCTCGTGTAGTTGTATCCGAAGTACTTTCCATTGATGAGTAGAGGACGATTGGCGAAGACTACGTCGTTTGTGGTCAGGCATTCTTGGGCAAGCGAAGGAGACGAAACGACAAGAACCGGCCGTGAACCGAACCGAAAGTAGAGAACCGGGCCGTGCCGTTTGGAAATTTCGGACAGGGTTTTGTGGAAGGGCTTTCGAAGGAGGTAAAGGTGGCCGATGAAAGGTATGTAAGGAAAAGGGCATGGCGGGAGATTCTTGAGCTTGCGAACGATTGGCGCGGCGGCGATGGAGAGGATGATTGAGAGGAGAAGAGTAAGGGACAAGTACAGTGGCGTCTCCATGAGATCTGAAGAAATTATTTCAAGATAATAAAAGTGGCTTGAGTATTGATTTTTAGAGTAGCTTTGAAATAGAGTCAACGACGTTACTTTAGTTGCCCTAGGTTTTATTGTAAAGATGCTCCTCATTGTTTAATATTTTCTGAACTAAACATATAGAGACAAAGACAGCATTTTGCCAGAACTTGATTGGGTACTAAATTTCAGATGCCAATGCCCACAGTTCTGATAGTTTCTTTGGAATTTTTTTTCAAACAATTTTTTATATGTTGAAGTGTATTAAGTTCATGAATTAATATAAAGAATTTTATTTGACGCATCTATTTTATTATGGTTTGGATTATGATAGGCTTAGTTGACCCCATATTTTTTACACACACCCAAAAAAAAAGACGATTGAGATCTATTTGGAGCTGTTTGCCAAAATAATGACATGGGTAAAACAGAATTGCGTAAATACTTGTAAAGATTATTAAAAAAAATTAAGTAGCAGTTGATTTATTCTGGTCAAAGATTTAATCCCCCCTAGAAAGTCGTTATCCTCCTATTTTTAAGTTTTTTACAAGAAACGTACTCATCTTTATTTAAATCATAATTACAAGTAATTCTATTCAAACTTTACATAGAAATCTCGTAATATTACCACCTTTTTCACTCCATCCTATATACCATAAAACCCATCCAGCATTAAACCCCCCATTACTCATCCAAAGAAACACATTCACGCACTATATCGTAACGGCAAATGGACGCAGAAGACTCTCGAAATCCCTCTTCTCCACTGGAGATTTCAACACGAAACCGTCGATGCGATGATGTCGGAGGATCCTCGCTTGAATCAGTTTTCAAAGGGCTGTCGCTGTGCCATGATTCTCAAATCCATTTCACAACGCCGTCGTCTCGAGCCCTCCCTGATACCCATTTCGGCGGCGAAGAAATCCACACGGACGTTCCCCCGTCGGCGGCGGGGCTAAAACCCATGGATTCTCTCTGGGCCAATCAGGTTCAGAGCAGTACTGTGGATTATTATAATGGCTATATCAATGCGCCTGGCGGGCGTCCGTACAACATCGATATGCCAAGTTATTTTGTGGGCTCCCATGAACCGAGCTTATCTAACGGGTTTACGACGGCGAACCAACAAAGAATGGATTTTTTTGGTGTTGGCGGCGGTGGTGCGAGCAAAACCTTGAGCAATTGCGGGTTGTTGTATAATAATAACTTGCATGAAAGGAATTCATTTGCAAGGGGGACGAACGGTCATGCTCCGAGGGGGGATAATCGCATTCACGGGGATGGTTTGGATTTTATTGCGAAGCAGATAAGTATCGAATCATTGAGGGGAAGAATAGTGAGTTTGGCTCAAGATGCAGTTTACAGCGATTTTTTGAAGAATAAACTGGAGGAGGGTTTGAGTGCTTCAGAGATTCAGATGATTGTCAGCGAGGTGTTGGGTAGTTTGAATTATTTACTCAAGAATCGTATTGGATCCCAGTTTATGGAGAAGCTTTTCTTGGCGTGTAACGAGTATCAAATGACTGTGATTGTACTGGCGCTTACAGCAGAGCCCTATAAGCTGATTCAGACGTGTCTCGACTCGTCTGGGTATGATTCTTAACTGGATTTTGATTGCTTAGTATTGGGATTCTTTTAGCGTATTATCATCCTCGTTTTGTGATTATTTCAGGTCAACAACAGTCCAAGTAATGTTGAAATGTCTTACTCAGCCGATGCAAATTCTGCTTATGACCTCAGTTTTCACTCACGGTGCTGTTGCATTGGCCAATGATCCCCACGGCTGTCAAGTCCTACAATACTGTATTAAAAACTTCAATCCTGAATATAATATGGTGGGCAATCATGATCTTGATCTGCATTTACCTGAGAAGTATATAGTAGTATAGTATTTACTCGATATTGGCGTGGTATATACTCTTTTTCACTCGATGTTTGATGCTGTTACAATTTGTGCTTAAAGAAACTCTTCTAAGTTAGCTTTAGTTCCTCTGGGCTGGATTCAAAACAGTCTCTGCCTAGAGGTAATGTTTTTGCGATTAAACTAGTGCCTTCTCTGCACTTAGCTTATACTTTGTGTTTGCTTGTTCGCTGGCCATATGCTACATCATTTACAACACTTTTCTTATTGTGCTAACTCAAAGAGTGCCTGAACTCTCAAGTTCTCTCAAGAACGAAAAACTCCTTGCAAGGTTTTTATCATTCATGGTGGAATCGATTGTTAAGACAAACCTGACCCGTAATTGCAATTGTTGTCAGGGTATTTCGATGGCGATAGCACAGAACTGCTTTGAAGTTGCCACCAACAAAAGTGGATGCGTAGTTCTTCAGGACTGCGTCGAACACTCCTCTGGACATCTCACACAACACCTAATTAGTGGCATAGTATTCTATGCTATAAACTTAGCAGAACATGCTTATGGGTATGGCCTTACTTCATTACCATTGATTCAAGAATGTTATGTATATCAATGATTGTCCTCGAAATTTTTATTTTTCCTCGCTCGCTCGTAGCAACTATGTGGTGCAACGTATCATAGAGTTGAACATACAAGGCGCCGCGGAGGGTCTGCTAGTGAAGTACAGGGGCAGATTCGTAGGCCTCTCTTGCAACAAATACGCCAGCAACGTCGTGGAGAAATTCCTAAAACTTTCAACCCAAGATATACGCTTGGAAATACTCGCGGAGCTCACCTCAAGCCAACTCTTTCCATCCCTTTTGACTCATCCTTATGCTAACTACGTTGTTCAAACTGCCCTGGCAGTCTCCAAGGTAGAAATTAAAAAAAGAACTTTGGAGCTTTCGTTCGAACGATCAATTTCAGTGTAAGATGTTAAAGAAAACTGATGTATTGGTTTGTTCGTATATACGTATATGAACAGGGCTATATGAGGGAAAGGATGGTCGACATTATCAGGGCGAGGAGAAGTTCCATGGAGTGCGACATTTATGGGCAGAAGATTCTCGGTTGGCTTCGGAGGAAGGAGGACAAGGCTGTCTACGCAACATACCCCTTGAGATTTCAAGTTTGAGTTTCTGAAGATTGTCTTCCTATGTGTTTGTGTTTGTATGTTTTCCTATGTGTTTGTGTTTGTTATTTGTGTTGTTCTACTATATTATCGGACGGAGGGACTGATGAAGATGTTGTACTAATTGTGTTGTGTGTTGCTGCCTTTTCGCTGTAATATTGGTTTTCAACTTCTGTGTAATGTCTCTATGTTTGTTCCCTACATTCAACAGATCCATTTGTGACGATTTAGACAGCAGAAAATATTATCACTCAACCAAAGATCAATAAGTGCCATTCTTGATTTTTTTTAAAAAAAAAGACATGTGGGACATTTAGGATTTTGCTCACGTATATTTAGGATCAATGTATTTAGGATATAACCATTTAAACATGGCTTGCAATTTCAGATTTGAATGTCATCACTGAAATTTTTCTTGGTTCGTCGGCGGCCGACGTTACAATAACATGCACCTTAGACATTATAACTACGGCACGTTTTTTGAATATTACGGAAATAGCGCATGTTATTCGCGCTATAGTTTATAGACGTTCGTTACGAGGGGGCATTTGATAACTTTGCAATGGGGCGCAATTTTTGGACGCGGTTTTTTTAATATTACACAAATATACATTATTCGTGGTATAGCTTATAAACGTTCATTGTGAAGTGCATTTGATAATTTTTCATGAAGCTTACATTGTTTATTACCTTTGCTCTAAAATTACCGTCTCTCCATACTAAAAATTCTTGTGAGATGTTTCTTGAAAATCATTGTACAAATCTCAGTACAAATTAATTTTTTGCCAAGTTCTGAGTATTGAAATTGAATTCAACCCAAGGAGGTCGAATTGGCCCAATAAACAAGTGCGATCCGATCCATGTTGCCATGTAAAAATATTGTGATACTAAAAATGGTTATTCTTTTATTATTTCGTAATATATATATAGGAAACCTTTAAAATCAAGTAATATGAAAAGAATTTTGAGTTTGAAATGAAGACAAAAGTCAAGGCATTGAATAAGGATATAATTGCACGAAATATATCCATCAAGCATTAACAAACTATAGAAATAAGTTAAAGATAGTCAAAGCAAGTTGACATTACAATTTTAATTATTCGGTAAGCCACACCACCACTAAGAGCATCTCCAACCGGACTGAAAAACAAAAAAAAAACTGATGAATTTACTCCAACCAATACCAAGAACCGAACGCAAAAGGGGATTCAACAGGAAAGTATCCATTTATATAAAAAATTCGCAAGTCAGACCCCTGTAGGGTTTTTTTATATGCAGGTACCTGTTAAAATAAAATTTTTGCAGATTGGTACCCGTTCCGCCGCAAGTACGTCATAGAACACATTTAGGTACCATATGGAAACATATTGTGGTACGTTATACAATAAGAAAATGGTACATCATACTACACATTAAGGTACCATATAGACCGTATATAGGTACCATATGTGGGTACCACATATACACGTGATATGATACTTAATACATATACAGAAAGGTACGTCAAGACTGGAAAAATGGTACGCACAATCGAACGGGTACTTATATGAAAATTTTTCTGACAGGGGATCTGACTTGCAAATTTTTTATATAAATGGATATTTTTCTGTAGATTACCGAACGCAAAATGCGATTTTAATATCTCTCTCATCGTTTCAACGCATGTTTGCGTTTGCAGCGGTTAGATGCGATTGATCTTATTAATTTATGTTGAAGTACTTATTTCTTTCTCTTTCATATTTTGTGTTGGACAAAGCTGAGGAAAAGCTGACAAAGTCCAGCCTTTGTAAAATGTAAATAGATCAGACATTTAAAATAGAGTTAATTTCGTTTCAGCCCCATTTAAGCAACTTCCATTTAGATTCAGCCCCAACTGCTTTAAAATTCAGTTTAAAACACCCATCTCAAGTTTGCCTTAGAGTTAAGGACCCAATTGTGCTAAAGACCCATTTGCCCTCAACTGTTGCGAAAATTTACAAAGCTATGCCATCATCCCTCTCTTACGGTTTATGGTAGATCTGTGATTCTTTCAACACCCAAACGCCTTGAAATCTCCGAAATCTTCGACGTTATTGAGCGGGAAAGGTAAAATCGAGCTCAATTTCTCATGGGTTCTCGTAACCAAGGAAAATTTCGATGTTATGTTGGAATAATGCTTCAAACTCAAATCGAAAATTTTGGTACAAACACGAGTGAAATCTTGACGTTTGTGCTCGAATAATGTGGATTCACACCAATTCGGATGTGGGTCTTAGTAATCGACATGAAATTACGACGAATCTTGCCGCGACCTAAGATCCAAACATTTTCAGTTTCAGTAACACATCACGTCATCGTGGTACCACTTGCGTCTGTTTCGGAAACAACATCCTCAAAAATAATAACAGATGACTACACGGAGGAACAAATGTTGCATTATATATAACAAAAAATGAGAAACAAAAACAATTTATTTCCTATAATAACTACATGCAACTAGTACGGACTAGGGTGTCAAGGGGAAGATCAAAAATCGTACGACGCCCAAAACACCCTGAAATCTCATATATCTTCTACGTTATTGAGTGAAAATGCAAAAATCGAGCTCAATTTCTCATGGGTCCTCGTAACAAATGAAAATTTTCAATGTTATATTGGAATAATGCTTCAAACTCAATTCGAAAATTTTGGTACAAACACGAGGAAATCTTGAAGTTTGTGCTCGAATAATGAGGATTCACACCAATTCGGATGTATGTCTTAGTAATCGACACGAAATTATAACGAATCTAGCCGCGGCCTAAGATCCTAACATTTTCAATTTCAGCAACAAATCACTTGATCTGGGTACCACTTTATGCTCGTTTGGAAACACTACCATAAAAAACTATACCAGATTCTTAACATTGACGAATAAATGTTGCCTCACTAATAACAAATCAGTTCAGTTAACACGTCACTTTGTCTAGGTACAAAATATGGCATCAAGAGGAAGATCAAAAATTCGTACGACACCCAAAACTCTTTGAAATCACACAAATATTCAACGTTAGTAATCGAAAAAGGTAAACCGATCTCAATTTCTTATGGGTCCTCATAAACAAGGTCAATTTTCGATGTTAAGTTGGAATAATGCTTCAAACATAATTCAAAAATTTTGGTAAAAAACGAGTGAAATCTCGACTTTTATGCTCGAATAATGAGTATTCACACCGATTCGGATGTGGGTCTTAGTAATCGACATGGATCGAAACGTTTTCAATTTTGATTGGAAATATTGGAACGTCTGTCAATTAAAAAGCTAGTTGGTAACACTTTATTTTTTCTGAGTAACAATTCATGCATTCTGGGTAACACATCACTAAGAACATTCTAGATTATCAGAGATATTAATAGTACAATAACTTAATATTACCACATTGCCTGCAAATAGTACCACATTGATCAAGAAAGATCTCTTGTTCTTATTATAGTTATAGGATCGTGATTGGATCCACATATGTTTGGTAAAGAGAATAATCTTCTCCTTTCGTTCGGGACACGTGGGCCAAGAAGCTCTAGGCAATTCTCACGATCACGGTCGATCATGGTTCAACTCCATGTCGTGAAAGTGAAACCAATCATTTCTTTCATTAACATCAACGAATCACTATCTTTCTTTTATCGGTAGGGCGATCAATCTTTTATTTCTGTGTGTAATCGGAGTGTAGCACCTCTCTTTATGGGCCTCCACAGATCTGATAAAAAATAACAAGATAAACAAAGGTTATAACACATTTGTAGCTACAAGAACCACAAAATAGCTAATAAATACCACATTACTATTTCGATTAATTTCATTCACAAATTCATTTCGTTGGGAGATTGACATTCATGGAAATAGATGATATGATGAAGCTAAATCACAAAATTTCATCAAAAGTATCGTTTTGCGAATGTTGATATCAATATGTGGAAGTTGAGATCAAAATTCATGTAAACACATAGCTCTTCATTCACAAAATATACTACTACTCTTTTGATGAGACATAACGTTATGAATTCCATCACAAACGTATTCAAAGTTCAATATTAAAGCACGAACAACATTTAATAGACCATAAACTCAACATTCGAGACCTCAAACTAAACAATCGAAGCAAAATGGATTTTTGAGCATAATTAATGAAATGTTTTAGAATATTACCTGCAAATAATACCAGATGTCTGATATAAAGAAACAATACCAACCAAATTTATGACACATTGTTTGATACATATACCACATAATACGCTTTTCAGTATAACATCATTAATTAGACTTATTTTGTTCGTAAATTCACTTTTACCCGAATATATAAGAATTATGTTCATGTAAGTATGTGATTTTACTAAGTTAACAAACCAAATTCCCTTAAAGACATGTTATGCGAATGTTGATATCAATATGTGAAAGTTGAGATCAAAAGTCATGTAAACACATAGCTCTTGTTTCACAAAATATACTAGTATCTCTTTTTGATGAGACATAACGTTATGAATTCAATCACAAACGTATTCAAAGTCAACATTAAAGCACGAACAACATTTAATAGACCATAAACTCAAAATTCGAGACCTCAAAACCTAAACAATCCAAGAAAAATGGATTTGTGAGTGAAATTAATGATACTAGTAGTGTGGTACGGAAAACATATTATGCAGTATCAATATCTACAATAGTGTTAAAAATTGGATTTGTATTGTTCTTTTATATCAAAGATTCGGTATTATTGGCGATTAATGTTGTAATATCCCTTGAGAACATAGAACATTCCGGAGAATACAATTCCTGCATAAATTACTGAGATCCCGCCTAAATTATTGAAATTCCGCCTAAAGTGGATAACACAAGTTACAGAGAGAATAACAATTAATAACTTACTGGTACCACTTTCTTGTTTCGGAGAATTAGGCAAATCCGACGATTGTATTTAAATTTCGGCAACCATGAGCGACGAACAATAGAGCCAATAATGTGCTTCAACGACTTGTCAGGATATGGGTCTCTCGAATTTGTACGAAATATCTTCAATTTCGATCGAATCGGGATTCAATTTTAACCGTGTTATAATTATTTGCGTCAAAAGAATTCGAGAAATTTACTCATAAAATCGAACATTCGAGATTTGAATAATATGATAAACAATCTAGGACACACCCGACTTGGTTTGGTGCAGGTCGTGCAAATGGAAATAATATATACGATCGATTGTTTCGATCGAGTTTCCACTGTTACGGTGATACCAGATATTTGGCAAAGGGTATCAAATCCAGCTTACTAGAACCTTTTAATCAGTATATACACCATATGTCAGCTTACCATTACCAGTTAACTATATTACGGTGACTAATGCCTGACAATCCATACCACGTTTCGAGAACAGTTGTTTAGGCAACATTCCGGTGATTTTAAATTTCAGCAAACCATGAGCGACGAACAATAGATCCAATAGTGTGTTTCAGAGATTTGTTTAGGCTATGGGTCTCTCGAATTTGTACAAAATATCTTCAGTTTCGACCGAATCGGGATTCAATTTTCACCGTGTTTTAATTATTTGCGTCAAGAACTCGAGAAATTTACTCGTAAAATCGAACATTCGAGACCTGAATAACATGATAAACCATCTAGGACACACCCAACTTGGTTTGGTGCAGGTCGGGCAGATAAAAATAATATATACGATCGATTGTTTCGATCGAGTTTCCACTGTTACGGTGATACCAGATATTTGGCAAATGGTACCAAATCCAGCTTAGTCGAACCTTTTAATCAGTATATACACCATATGCCAGCTTACCAATACCAGTTAACTGTATTACGGTGACTGATGCCTGACAATCCATACCACGTTTCGGGAACAGTTGTTCAGGCAACAATCCGGCGATTTTAAATTTCGGCAAACTATGAGCGACGAACAATAGAGCCAATAGTGTGTTTCAGAGATTGGTTTAGGTTATGGATCTCTCGAATTTGTACATAATCTTCAATTTCGACCGAATCGGGATTCAATTTCATCGTGTTTTTGTTATTTGCATCAAAAGAGTTCGAAGAATATACCTATAAAATCGAACATTCCGAGACCTGAATATCAAAATAAACCCTCGTGGATAGATCGAGTTTCGTTTTTGAGGATCGTTCGAACGAAATAGAATTCTACGAGATTTTTTGATCGTAAAAAAAGTGGTTAACGATGATAACAGAAAACATGTTATGGATACCACTTGTTATACAACTTTTGTAGGGGTATTTCGGTCAGATCAGTTTTTGGTCCTTTTCTCTAACTTTGAAAGATATCGAGTCCTTTATACTGAAATTATTACTGACAGGGGCTGAATTCTATTATGAAACTTAAAAGGGGGCTGATTCTTAAAAGCCCCTTTAAAATAAGGGAAAAACAAGGTCTTTGGTAGGTTTTAGATCTAGTGACGAGGTGGACTCGTTGGAATGTACAGTCATTATCCACAATTTTTTATCAATCCAAAAAGATCAAACATTTAAAATAAAATAGTATAAATAAAACGTAACCCACTTACAGAATTACATAAATTTATCTTTCTATAAATATATTTTTATTATTAACCTTAATTATTTATTGTGATTAAAAAATAATATTTGTAGTCTAAGTTGTAAAGTTATAAAATATGTCGATAGTATTGAAATTTAGAAAAATTGGTGAAGAAATGAATATTACTGTTATCTCCGTATTGTATCGGTCAAATATTCGAGTCTAACCGAAGACGGGGCGGGAAAGATCTCCCGCGAAAAACACCTCCCGAGGAGGGAAACACCCCCGAGGCATAAAAGATCTCCCGACGCCCGAAGTAATATCGGCCGAGGAGTAGAAGTCGTGCTCGGGATGAATACTGCTCGATAGCTTTGTTCGCGGTCAAACAATAAAAGGCGATTCCAAAGTAACTACCCCACGTGTAGAGTCAACACCCACTAGCATAATGGAATTCAATAAACCGCCCACTCACGTCATTATCCCAAGGTAACTGCCCCACGAAGGTTCAGCATAAAAAGGCTCATCGCCAGTTGGGTAAAAGAGGTTCGATCTCACAAACACTCATCTCTCCTATTACGACAACTGCTCATGTTCTATATACCATCTCTATCACTTTATTATCTTAATCAACATCTCATTCCATACGATTCATCTCCCTCGCTGAAATGAGACATATGACGGATGTGTTTTCTCATAGCCAAGCGTTCGATCGACCCTCTCTCTCACTTTTATTATTATATGTTACAGTTTCGACACATTTTTATACTCTTTAATTTATATTCTCTACGAAAAACGATTATCTAACTTGAGCGTCGGAGGGGCGTCGCCGAAACGGCGCCCTTTAGCCCGCTTTTTCGTGACGTTTCAGGAATCCGCCGAAGACGAAGACGACGAACTCGAAGCGGCGACGGACCGATACCTTCCAGCGCACTGTTGATGCTAGGGTCGATTTTTCGGTCCGCATCAATTACAAAATAATCTATTGATGAGAATGAGTTGATCGGTTGGAGAAGAATTACTGCATTTTGAGTTTGAGAATGCGTTTCAGTTTGAAAATGCGTTTCTCGGTTGGAGTTGAGATGGTCTACGCACTAACCCATCTACTATATAAATAAACGAAAAAAAATAACATCTGAAATACGCAAACTTAAGCTTCACGTAAACGTTACATCACAGTCACAATCACACTACTGTCCCCTCTCCACTAAGCAAAGCCATAATCCATTCATATGGACCAAGCATCCCTTCCAATCCCCCCGCCGAGGCGCGGCCGCAGCCAATCCCCTTCGACGCCCTCTCGCCGCCGTAACAGGGACAGAAGCGCCGGCCCACCACCTATGTCCTCCCTCACGTCCTTAGGCTCGTCGCTGTCTCCCTTGAGGGAGGGTCCCGACCCAAAATGGGCGGACCGCGACGAGGTTGACCCGAGGACCGACAAGTGGGCCCACTGGCTCTGCCGAGTCCCCGCCGGCGACTGCGTGTCCGGTGGGTCGGGTCAGCCCGGACCCGATCTAAAGCTTCTTTTAGGCGTGATGGGCGCCCCACTCGCGCCGGTGCACGTCAACAGCACCGACAAGCCGCCTTTGCCCAACCTGCTCATCAGAGACGCACCCATCGTTAGTTTCTTTTCATTTTCGCATCTATTCTTTCCCTTTTTTCTGTAGTAAGAAAACCATACCTGCGAATAATTTATCGCGATATTAATGCGAACGAATTGAATATATAGGAATCGTCGTCTGCGCAGTACATACTGCAGCAGTACCTAGCAGCGTCGGGCGGCCAAAAGCTTCCACTGCTGAAAAACGCCTACGCAGCGGGGAAGATAAGGATGGTTGCACACGACATAGAAACGGCCACCAAAGTAATAAAGAACAACAAGCGCACATCGAGGGCGGCCGAGTTGGGAACTTTCGTTCTCTGGCGCAAGAATCCCGACATGTGGTACATAGAGCTGGCCGTGGGACCCACCAAAATCCACGCGGGATGTAATGGAAAGCTCGTGTGGAGGCACACGCCATGGCTCGGCGCACACGCCACCAAAGGCCCGGCCCGTCCCCTTCGACGCGCACTTCAGGTGAGGAATAGTTACGATTCTGTTAGATTTTTGTTGTAATAAACCGACCGACTTGCGTAGGGATTGGACCCAAGGACGACGACGAGCATCTTCTCACAAGCCAAGTGCACGGGAGAGCAGAAGGTGGATGGCGAGGATTGCTTCGTGCTCAAACTCAACGCGGACCCGCGCACTTTGAGGGCTCGAAGCGAGGGACCCTCCGAGATTATAAGGCACGTTTTGTTCGGCTATTTCAGCCAGAAAACGGGCCTTCTAGTGCGCTTGGAGGACTCTCAACTGACTAGAATACAGACTGGGGAGGGCGAATGCGTGTACTGGGAGACCACCATTGATTCGAGCCTTGAGGATTATAGGCCCGTCGAAGGGGTTATGATAGTTCATTCGGGAAAATCAGTGGTGACCCTCTTCAAGTTTGGAGACACGGCGATGAACCACACGAAGACTCGGATGGAAGAATCTTGGACCATCGAGGAGGTGGCGTTCAACGTTGCTGGTCTGTATTCGGACTGTTTCATTCCTCCCGCCGAGCTTAGGCTCAGTTCGGTTGGTGGGGAAGATGCTGAGGTTCCTCAGGTGAGGTCGAAGGCTGTGGCTTTGGGGAAGGCGCAAGAGGCTGATAGGGACAGTGTTGTAGTGAAGGAGAATGTGAGGACAGTGTTGTAGTTTTTTTTTTTTTTTTTCTGTATCTGTGCATATGATTTTGGTCGGGGGGAAATGTGCTGGCTGTAATATAAATAGATGGTTGAATAATAATGTAACGTCATTGATAGTAAATTTCATGCGCGGCGTATCGCTTGGTTACAAAATCTAGGATAGTAAAATTTCATGCGCAGCGCATCGGTTGGTTACAAAATCTAGAATTGGGAAGTACCGTAAGCTCGAATGAGAATCGATCAGGCACGTTTGGGTGGGTGATATGGTACCTCCTCTTCTTTGCAGAGATTCTGAAAAAAAATCGTAAGAAAAGTAGGCAACTTTACTTTCGGATATTAGCGCAAAGCAGCGGGACAACGGCGAACAATTTGCTACAAGAGAGTCATTGGATCGAAGCAATGTAATGATAATCACATACTGAAGGTGGGACCATGCCGAGTAAAGGCCAAACCTTCTTAAAACATAGTTAAGGTTCTGGCATACCTGCATGTCCTGAGGGAGTTCTTCAGAGATTGCAAAAGTGTAGCATCCAGGAATGAATTTTTCTGAAACATTTTTCAATTAACTATACGTCTGAAACAGATATGATTATAGCTAGCTTCACTACGTCGTCTCAGTATCATGGTTCAGCATATTAATTTTGGGATTTAAGATGTCGAAAAAAGGCGAGCATACCAATATGGAGCCAGCGTGCAGCCCAGCTTCTGCTTGGGTCCATGAGAGAAATTATCCTATAAACATGGTCATCTGAGCTCTTTCAAACAAGAACTTCATGCTTCGAAGATGGCAGGGAAATTTACATACCCTGTGAAATTAGGGGTGGTGCAATTAACAACCCGCTCATGGTCTTCTTCCATCTGAAGGATAGCACAGTTCTCGCAACCCGATTCACGAAACTGCATCGGCCATATGAATGTTAGATAGAGGATCAACTGAGACTTAGAGCTGAATTGTTATAGATTTAGTGATGGAAGGTTAGAGAAAGAAAACACTCTTCCTTTGTACCTGACCATATGTCTTGACTAGGCGACAACGAAGGCACGCTCTAAGCTCATGTCCGAAGCTCGTGGGTATCTGCGCCACCCAAGGGCCATTTCCACCACCGTGATTTGCCATATCTGCTGTTATCCTATTCAATTTCCGCTGGCATACAAAGACTACTTAATTTAAATTGCGTCGATAATCAAAATAAACTCAGGCCGAGGGACTGAAACTCGTGGGAAAAGACGCAAAGAAGCCCTATCCTACTGTTCGGTCAAGCATAAATCTGAAGGCCGTCGTCCATTCGAATTGATATCGAGTAAACTCTCGAAATCTCAAAATTCCCCATCGTAGTTGCATACCCAAACGGAATAGCGAATGAATCCAGCTGAAGTGAAGTAGATGAAGAAGGAACAAAAGCTTTTTACATAAACATATAACATGCATACCTCGAAGAAGAGCCAAATCTGAGGTTTTTCGCAATCGTCAGCTCACTGTGTCAGTCAGGATTTTCACGTTGCGGTGGATTCATAACAATTCGACGATGAGAAGAGAGAACCGATATGGTTTTGGGCTATTAACTGCCCATTTAGAAAAATCTGAACGTGGGCTTTAGGCCCATAGCCAATGGTACTACTGAGCCCGATAGACAATTTCAGAGTCGTGCATCATAGACTAGTGCGTAGTGACCAAAGATTAGTAACAAAACGATCTCCAAGTAACAAAAAAAAATGATACATGAACCTCAATTCTATTTACATCCCGCGGACAAAAAAATAAACTTCCCCCTACTTATTTCTTTCCATTTTTTTATTTGGCGTCCCACATAATTCTTCTCATTTCTATTTGGTTAAAAGATTATTCTAATAATTAAACTAATTATAAATATTATATTGAAAAAATGCTTCTTAATTTGTTTGCCCAATAATTAATTTTCTCTCTCTATGCATTAACAAGTGTAATATAATATTAAAAAAAGACTTCTTAATTTGTGTGCCCACTATTTTTTTGGAAGTAATACGTGGGAAATGAAGTATTATAGAGCTAGCAAAAACAAAAAAAATAATAGAGATCGATGGGTCATTTCCTAAAACCAATTGGTAATAGGAGGAGAAAGCCTTTTATATGTATAGCGGCTCGAAGAGCTTGAATTAGTCGATGTGGGACGAAACCCACTTTTATAATCTCAACACGCCATTCACGTGTGGCATGACTGGCCTAACACGTGGACATATGAATCGGGTGGCGGTGAGCAGAATCGAACTCGCTCTGTTACCATATTAGAAATAGAGGGGTCCTTCCTAAAATCAATTGGTAAAATGAGGAGAAAGACTTTTATATATATAACCACTCGAAGAGCTTTAATTAGTCGATGTGAGACGAAACCCACTTTTATGATTTCAACAAAAAAAAAAGAAATATTCATCCATTTCCATAACTAATGTAATGATCATCAGTATCACATATCGTCGAATAACGAGAGACGCGGGTGCTTCTTAAGCGGGTGTGGACTCTCCACCTCCACATCATCAGCACCACCGCCCAACGCCGCCGGAAAATTCAAATCAAAGCCCTTCAAGTGCGTCACGCCCGACCCCGACGGCGTGTCCACCACCTCACTACTGCTCTTTTTCGTACTATTACCGCCTTCGTAGTGTCTCCTCTTGTGACCTCCCAAAGCTTGTCCCGTCGGAAAACACCGGTGACACACCGAACACTCGTGCCTCGTCTTTCCGGCGCCGGCGGCGGAACTATTGGTGTTACTGCTCTCATCTCCGCCGTCGATTATCTTCCGATGACTCGCCTTGTGACCACCCAAGGCCTGGTAAGAACCGAAACACCTTCCACACACCGAACACTTGTGGGGCAGTAACTGCTCCGGCGACGAAGGCGGCGATTCATTTTGGGAAGGGAGAATCTTGTCGCTGGATGGAGTCGCACGCTGACGTGGCTTGTCGTGGGAGCCTTGGGCGAGCATGACGAGGCAAATCGCTAGGTACTCTTCTTGGGTTATCTGTGCTTCGACTGTACGAGGACGCTTGGTTCTTTTTCCCTTGGTGTACGAGCCTAACTCATGCTCGTTTAGAGCTTCGAGTGCCATTTTTTGCCTTTCACTATAATAATTGGCAAAGCTAAAAGCTTCTTACTATATGTATTATAGAAGTTTTCCGAGAGGGTTAAAAATACTGAAAAATTCGCTGAGTATGGTTTGAGTAAGAGATGATATATAGATATATATATATATATAAAGTGTAATATGAATGAAGAAGTTTCGTGACAAGTGTTGGGAAGTTATTGAGATATGGTTGCTCAACTATACTACGGGACAAGAAGATGAGAGCATTATAGTGTGTGTGTGTGTGTGTCTTTGTGCAGCAAGAAATAGTTGGAAAAACACGTTTACTTCCCAGATGGGAGTTGCTTGGCGGCCAAGTGGACGCAATTCTACCACTCGCTCGTCGGCCAAATAAATTTTCACAAAAATAAGATTAGAGTATATAAAAATATATATTGTTACCACAACATAATACATCCACACATATAATATATGTATCAGACTGTTAAAAAAGTGGGGGACAAAGTCAAAAGTCAGAAGCGATACGCGGTCTTACACTCACTCCATTATTAACTTAACTTCAATAAGCTGTCATTTGAGAACATGGTCAGTTATTGGTTCTCTTGATGGTTTCTTACAGTTGGTTAGTAGTTAGGAACTAAGTCCATGTATCTATAGAAGATAAGCTCACTGTTAATAATGACTCTAATTAAAAGCTGAGCAAGTTGGATGATATGATAATGCGAAGGCAAGCTTGATTCAATTAATTGAAAGCATAGTACAACTCCATTTGGTACCTCATAATCAAGTCAACGGATAGCCATTAATGCCTAATAATACATAACATTTGTAGTGGTGCCCTTTTCTAAATCAAAGTTGTAGTTCTTCTGGTGAATTTAATTCACGATGCAAGAAAAAGTGGCGATCGTTTTCAGAGAAGAAACTACTTATTATATGTACAGATTATGTTTAAAAACAACACCTTTACCATCATGGAAAATCTGCTAATTTAAGAAAAACTACTATGGGAAGTAGAATCTCGAATCACGCCGCCATCTTGCGGGGCAGCCCCGATAAAACCCGGCGACAGCAATTGTATCTGAGACTTGAGCACTTCCCATTCCTGTCTGAAAAGGCTGTAGCTCGAATTCTTCGCCAAGACGTCTATCGAAACCTCTTTCCTCTCCACCATCCCATTCGCATACCTTTCGAACTTTTCGATCTTGTCCAAATAGTACATACGCTTCGCAGAATCAACCTCAGTTCTCATGTAAAAGATGCAATCCATGGCTTCCTCAACCCTAGCCCAGAAACAAGAATCTTGGGTAAGACCAGCCAACTTACTCCTAGGGCTAGTTTCTCCATCCATGGCTTTCTTACACCTCAACCATTTATCGAACATTTCGAACCTCTTTTGCCTGCCATTTTCTATGTAGTGTCCCTTCTTCTTATGCATGCCAGTTCTATAGTACTCTGCGATCTCGAGCGGTTCAACTAAGAGCTTGTAGAAGTGTGAGGCATTTACGTACTTGGGAAGCTTGTGAAAATCTGGGCACAGCTGATTGGTTTCGAGCATGTGTATCACTTCGTCCCAGAACTGTCCTAGCCTGATGCAGTTTGTGTAGATCTTCATCCCCTTTTTGGAAGCGCTTCTTCTCTTGAAAGAATCGTAGTATCCCATTTGGTCGTCTGAGTTATCGCAGTACGCTTTGTACCACTCTATCTGAGCACGAAGAGGTGTGATCTTCGCCAGGGACTTTGCCATTTTTGCACTGTTGACGTTTCGTCGAAACCCTAGTTGCCTCGCCATTGCAAGGCAGCTTTTCGCAGTTTGATACAGTAAATAATCCTGTAATAACCATAACGATTCAAACATTATAGTGTTATAAAGCTTGATAACAATCTGCAAAAGAGATTATTATTAGTACAAACCTGATTAGAAGCTAAACCAGACGAATGCAAGGCCAACGCGATCCCACCTTCGCTGCTCGATTCCTCGCAACAATAATCATCCTCGCCGAACATTTTCTTCTGCATGAATTGCCAGCATAACTTCGAGACGTAATCACCGTACTTGAGATGATCTTCGACCCAAGAATAACTACGCATCGACAACGGCCCATAATTCGCCAGCATCAAATGAAGCATCTTAACGATAGCAGTTGAATTGTCCAGGCAAATCCCACCATTATCCGTGCAAAACAAAAAGCTCCCAAAAGGCCAAAACCTGCTACTACTTTTGCCAAGAAGAACTTCCCCACCTACTTTCGAGCTCGCTTCTTCTGCGCAGGACAGTACAGCGCCGTAGAATTCGATTCTGTCCGATTCAGACAGCCTTAGCTGCTGGTTAGAATTCGGCGAAGCCATCGACATTTGCCAGAATTCGAAGAGGGCTGTTAGAGTGTAGACGAATGGATCGGCGGGAGCGAAGAGGAGTCGAGGAACTATGTCCTGATTGGCCACCACGTGGCAGAAGTTGCCCGTCCATTTTTCTTGGAGAATCGCTCGAGAGAAGGATTCGTTTCCTAGCAAAGTAGAGCCGTATGTGATGCAGAAGATTGAAACTGAAGGCGGTGAGCTGCTGTTGTTCTTAGTGTTGGAGAGAAGCCATAGGGCTGATAGAGAAGCTACTGCCCCGCCGAGGGATTGGCCCGTGAAGACGATTGACTTGGCTTTGTATAGTATTTCAAGAATCTGAATACATTCACGGCAATACAATCTAATCGTACGTTAGCACTAACATAACGTATGCTCTAAGTAAATAGTTGTATATTCATAATTATCGGTCCCACTTATCGTCAAAGAGAAAAGTGGACTGTTAGCTAAGAAGATAGACATGTGATGACGTAGACGTATCACAGGTTAGTGGGCTGATGGATGGGCCCAGAGATACCGACGACCCACTTATCTTTTTTATTTCACTAATTTTTAATCTATCTTAATTGTTAGTGCTAGCTAGCTATTATATGATTATCCTACTTCAACAATCATATCATGATCCTTTTCACTATTTAGGTATATTTGATTCAGTCCTATCTGAAAAAAATTTAGTTAAAGGATCACATTTCTGAAAAATGTAGAGATAAAGACCTAACTTAAAAAAGTGGTATAGAAATTATATGAACTAGTATAGGATGATCGTTTTGTATTACAAACTTTCAACATATTGTTATTTCATAACAATGAAGTGGTACTGCAGAAATGAACTGGTTCGAATAATCGTTAACTGGTACCGATGATCGTTTTGTATTATAAAATTTCAATATACAGAGCAATGAAATGGTACTACAGTAATTGGGTCCTTAAAATTAAAGTTTTTCCTGAAAGGGGTATGAATCCTAAATGAAACTTGTGATGGGCTGAAATAAAAAGTCCCCTTTTAATCCAACAAAGACGGAGATATTTTGTAGTTTTTACTGCGGCTACCGTGCAAACTACGTAGAAAGTTATAAATTTTCGGAAAGATTGAGGATAATGGTGTTCACACGATATGTGGGTCCCAAATCCAAGAGATGTGGTGATAGAAAATTGGTAAAGTATACGCCTCCCATCCCAAGAGAAGAGAAGAACCAATTAATGGTACTGAAGAAGAATATACAAGAACAATTATCACATTACTTACCGCGTTTTGGAAGCTTGGGAGGTTATGGAAAGACAAGAACAGTTGAAGAAGGCCGCCGTGGACCATCGCCGGTTCTTTATCATCGCCGTCGTCCTCGCGTGAAGATTCACCGCCGAACCTAGAGAAGATCCCATGGGCATACCTATCGAGATCCACCAGACTCCTGCAGCTCTCCTCCGAACATTCCACCACCTGCACGCCGGAGAACGCCACGTAGGCAACGTCTCCGACGAGGTTCACGGCGAAGCTCGTCTGTGACGCCGTGTTGGCGTGGGCGCACAGCCTCCATGACTCCTCGAGAAGCGGCGTCGAGGCCAGAAAGTTTGCTAGCATCTCACTCGACTCGAACCTGATGAGAATAATTTTTTTATTCTAATTAATTTTAGTAGCTTTCTTTACTGCAACTACTATATAAACGAGGTGTAAGACAATTCCAAGTCAAACTGAAGACTGGAAAATAACGAATATTAATTAAATTGATAGGCAGGCTTACTGAGAAGCTTCGGGTTCCATGTGAAGCGTTCTTTTTGTTTTTCTCAGGCCCCTTGAAGAATACTACTGATGGACTTCTTGGTTGTTAAAAAGTGGCTTTTAAAGAGATTATGTGAAGCTTTTCTCGACTTCATAGTAATATAGTAACAGTAACATGGTAAATATAATTCTTATAAGAGTTAGGACTCGTAATTTGTCTTTTGTTATTGGCTATACCAAGTGGTTCTTCCATAACCCCACACGTTTGATTTCGACTGTACGTTTCTTTTTTCAACACGACTGAATTAATAATGCATTTGCGCTGTTGATAACTAACGCAATAATTACGAAAATTGAACATCCCAATCCCATTGACTGCTCGAAAGCGATCAAACATTGGTCTTCTGTCTTTGGCTTCGACAGGTTTTTGTTACAGTCAGTCAAGCCAAGATGATAACTTCAATTTCACATTACACCGCCGTAATAATGATCATCAGCAACTAACAAACATTACAGCGTCGTACTTAGTTTGTTCTACGTTGTCACACTGCTCCTTCATTTCTTGCTCAAGATCATAGGCTTTATCACTCATCCCTTCCCTTTTATAAGCATCCATCATCATAGCATAAGTGTTCTGATCAGGCCTGCAAATCTTATCCTTCATCCTCTTAAAAACCCTCTCCATTTCCATCAAATCCTCAGCCTTCGAGCAAGCGTATATAACAGCGTTAAAGAACGATGTATTCTCAGGTATTTCCAATCTCCCAGCCATTTGAACTGTGCTGATCACTTTGTGAAATACGCCAGCATTTGCATAACCTCTGATGAGACAGCAAAAGGTCTTCGTATCTGCTTTCATGCCTTCTGCCCTCATCTGGTCAAAAGCACACTCCATGTGCTTCGCATCGCCGGCGTCAGAAAAGGCCTCGATCACATTGTTGTAAGTCGAGGTTGTCCAGGGAAAGGCAAGCCTTCGCATGTATTCCATTATAGAGGACATCTTATCGTACATTCTCTTCTTACCGTAAGCGCCTATCAGAATGTTGAATGTTCGTGTCTCGGGCTCGATCCCAAAATCACGAAACTTCTCGTACCATTTTTCCATCATTTCGATCTGACCCTCGTTGCCAAAAATGCTTATGATGGTGTTCATGGTCCACACGTCGGGCTGGCTCATCGTACTGTCGAGCATGGCCATAAGGACCTTCTCCATTTCTTCGTACTTTCCAGCCTTTCCATAGCCACTGAGGACTATGTTCTGAGTGACTGTGTTTGGTGCGATCCCACGTTCAGACATCTGAGAGTAGAGAGACTCGACAAGTTCGAACCGAGAAGAATCGACGCATGCCTTGATGATTATGCTGTAAGTATACACGTCGGGTTGGCAGAGAGGAAGGGACTTCATCTGCTCGAGAATGGAGAAGGCTTTGTCGATGAGATTACTCCTACAACAAGCGGCAACCAAAGCAGTGTAGAGTTCAGGAGTTGGGTCCAATCCTTGTTCAATCATTTCGTCGAACAGGTTACAGGCTTGACCAGGTTGCCCACATCTCCCTAGAAGTACGAGCAGCTTCATGTATGTCCCTTCTTTGGGATGATAGAAAGGTTGCACCTTTAGCATTTCAAATACCTAAAAGGTTCCAACAGATCCCCAGCAGAATCCGCAGTCAAAACAATAGACGAGTCGCCAAAAAAAGCTGAATAGAAACGTAAAATCGAACTGAGAATCAAAGGAATGCAAAAACCTGAAGAGCCCTTTGCCAATTCTTGTTGTCAATTGCTTCGGAGAGAGCTTCGGTGACGGTATTCGCCCATGCCCTAGCATTGTTCTTCTTGTCCAGCTTCTTCTTGATGTTCTTAATCGGCGTTCTCTTATTCTTCTTATCGTTCGAGAACTGCGTGAACGATGTCTGAGTGGAACCAGGATATTCACCGACTTTCCAGTGTTTCTTACGAGTGGTGGCCCCGGCGTCCACCGTGGCTGAGATGACGAGCAGCGTACTTCTCCTCCTATAAATTTGAGGTGTTTTCGTGAGGTTGAGCTGTGAAATCGAGGTAAGAAAAGAAGAGGCGGAAGAAGACAGCTGAAACAAGGCCGACGACATTGTTAATCGCCGAGATGTGTTGTGTGGTGAGACTCACGACGACGATGACGACGACTGTAGTATGGTAAGGTAAGGATGATGCAAAATCTGAAATGTCCATTTCACCCTCGGTGGTACTCGTCGTAAGGGCGAATAAAAACATCAAAGATAAATCCAAAAAAATTACGAATTTTAAATACATTTTGAAAGATATTTAGAGATACACATAAATATCCATTTGCATAAAAACTTATAATTCTGCACCGTATCAGTATTTCTTTTATATGTAGGTACCTACTAGAATAGATTTTTTGCACATAAGTACTTGTAGGGGTGAGCGTTCGGGTTCGGGTATTCGGGTTTTACCCGAATCCGTTCGGGTTCGGGTAGTTCGGGTTATTTGTGGTATCGGGTTATCCGATACCTGATAATTGTTCATCGGGTCGGGTATCGGGTAGTGATTTACTACCCGATCGGGTTATTCGGGTACCCGACATATTTTTTAATAATAATATTTTAGTTTTAATATATAAACATTAAAAAAGTTATAAATATATTTAGATATCAATATCTAATTTGAGTTATGTTAAAGTTTTTATTTATAAATAATATTTCAATTAATTTCAATTAATATCTTATTTTATATATATAATTAACAAGCGATATTTTATTACTAATGCATAAATTCTTGTAACAATTTAAATATGTGTTCTCAAAATTTTATTAATATACATATAAAAATATGTATATATTATATTTTTTTAAATAAAATATCCAATATTATAAATCATATTTAGTACTCCCTCCGTCCCTATAAGATATGTACATTTGGATTCCGGCACGGATTTTAAGAAATTTAATATTTTAATAATATAGAGGTAGAAAGGTGTGTGGTGTGACACGTCTTTTAAGAATATTTAATATTATTATATTGATTGTGTGTGATAGTTTTTTACTAAATATGGAAATATACAAAAGATAGTGGGACGCCCGATTAGTAATATGTACAAAAGTTACTGGGACGGAGGGAGTATAATATTTTGATATTTACATTGCATTATAATATTTTTAGTCATATTTTCAATTCAAATCGGGTACCCGATGTCGGGTACCCGAACCCGATAAATACCCGACAACCGGGTACCCGCCGTAGATCGGGTCGGGTTCGGGTAAGTGAAAATCTTAACCCGAACCCGAACTACCCGAACCCGATTACCCGATACCCGACTATCCGATCCGATGCCCACCCCTAAGTACTTGATCCGACACAGCCATATAACACAATTAGGTACCATATAGCAACGTATTGTGGTACGTAATACGTTGAGAAAATGGTACGTCATATAACACATTAAGGTATCACATAGAAACCGAATATGGTTCAATATAAACGCGTGATGTGGTACGCAATACACATATAGAAGAGTACGTCAAAACTGAGAAAATTTGTACAAACAGTAAAACGGATATTTATCTGCCAAAATTTATGATATATGTACTGATTTGTAAATTTTTTATTCAATTTGAGTATAAATATATATATATTTTTTATAGATGTAACTTTAATAGTTGTAGGTGCATATATGTATAATGTAATCATTCCCTTCCATCTCCTACATCAATCAAGTCAACCACAATACAAAACTACTTCCATGGAGGCTAAAAGACCAGTAGGTTTCGATTCAAACACCAAGGGAGGAGAAAAAGAAGACGAGCTGCTATCTCAAGATTTCATCGACAAGCTCGAGCAACGGACAAGTTGGGACGGTCGGCCACTCGTTAGATACGGAGGTTTCTTACTTCCTCTGATGTGTTACCGACCAATCATACGTTGTCTGAATCACTTCAAACCCAAAGACGAAGACATCATCGTCGCAACACTTCCCAAGTCAGGCACTACGTGGCTGAAAGCACTCACCTTTGCAATAGCCAAGCGCTCCACTCACAACCCTTTCTTCGAAGAAGGACCAACGCATCATCATCCATTGCTCAGCCAAAATCCTCACCAGTTAGTGCCTTTCTTGGAGTACAGAGTGTACGCCAAGGAGGACGAAATTCCAGATCTAGGACAAGATCCAACGGTCTACGGAACTCACATCCCTTACAGCGTTCTTTCGGACCCAATCCTAGAGTCGGGTTGCAAGATCATATACCTCTGTAGGAACCCTTTGGATCAGTTCGTCTCGAACCACCATTTCTCGCCGCAGAATAATTTTCAGAGGGCAGACGGCTACGCCGAGCCGCTGGGGCTGAACGAGTCTTTCGAGATGTTCTGCAATGGCGTGCATCACTACGGACCATTTTGGGATCATATGCTGGGATATTGGAACGCGCACGTTGAAAATCCTGACAAGGTTTTGTTTCTCAAGTACGAGGATTTGAAGGAGGATGTGGTGCTTTGTGTTAGGAAGATAGCGGACTTTATTGGGCTTTCTTTCTCGCCTGAGGAGGAAGAAAGAGGCACGGTTGAGCAGATTTCGAGGCTATGCAGCTTCGAAAAGCTTAGCAGCTTTGAAGTGAACAAGAATGGCGGAAGTCAGCTTGTCAAGTTCAGTACTTTTTTCAGGAAAGGAGAGGTTGGAGATTGGAAGAATCATCTAACTAGGGAGATGGGCGAAAGGGTTAAGAAGATCATGGAGACCAAGTTTGGAAACTCAGGTTTGAGTTTTAGGCTAGAAGATGCATGATGATGATGGTGATGTCGATGCATGATTAATCATTTCCGTGATGATTGATGCACTAATAAAATTTATCTCGTGTTCTCTTCTTTGTCTATCAATCATCGACTAGATAAAATTAAATTAATTAAAAGCCAATTAGAAACGACGCAATTGGAATAAAATTATAAAAACACATCACTCTAAACAAATCAGTAAGTTCCTCAAGTGACCGAGAAAAACACAATGCAAGTATAGCGGCAATACTAAAGAATTAAAGAAAACGGGCCTAATTGGCCTGCGACCCGTCGGACTTTCTGGGCTGCAAGAATTTTATTCGTTAGCCCAGTTTATTATAGTTGGGGTGTAAATTGTTAACAATTGAAATAAGAGGGCGAAATGATAAATAGTCGAGATTATTTGGGCGTCGTAGTAATTTTTCCAAGGATCTTTTTGCAGTTCCGACTTCCAAAACCGTCGTGTTATAATACCTGAGTCCAAAATGTAATTTAACTATATTTATTATATTTTAATTTATCGAAGAACTTAAAAAAAAAAAAAAAAAGAGAGAGAGAGACCATAGAGCACAAACACAAGAAAACATGCATATGATAAATAGCGTCGAATGAATCATCTTTTCCCGATTAAGGATTCGAGAAGAGCAGTCTCTTCTTCCTGAGAACAAATGTGGGTTCGAATGAATAAGTTAATGAAGCTTTCATTTATTTTCATTGAAGAGAATATATATGTATGTGATTTTATAACTTACCACCAAGGCATTGAATTCTGTCTCCTCATCTATGGCACTAATTATAGCAGGATCCTCCAAGATTTCCTGTATTAGAAGAAAAAAAATTCAAGTCACTTAAACTGGAGAAATATGGATGAGCTATAACACTACATGACATGGAATGGAATGTCGAGTTATTGCTGCTTACATCGTCGGCTATTTGTAAGACACCATTTTTATCCTGAAAGATATGAAGACGTAGGTTGGAAGTTATTTCTAACAGCAAAACACCACCCTTGTCCGAACTAAAACCACAGATTAAATTACAATATGCCAAAGAATAAGATATAAATCAAAACTTACCTTAACAGAAACAAACAGAAGAGGATCAGATGGTGTATAAATCATATAGTGGGCACCATCCTGCACAAAGAAATATATTTAATATCAGCTCAAGAAATGACGGAAAAAAAAAATTCACCATTTGTCAGAATCCCTGCTTTTGATCTAAAGAGGAGAATACATGGTTTTATAAAAAGGCATCAAGTGCGGAAATAAATCGTGCTGCGAATGTCGAGACAAATTTTTCTTTATAACATATGCACACATACCAAATGGAAGCATGTAATCTCGACACCTTCAGTTGGCAAACCGTCTACATCTTCACCACTATCTGCATTAAAAGAATATTCTTTGAAAGAAAAAAACCAGTGCAAGTATGTGTTACTTTTTGGAATCATATACGAACAAATTCCATAACCTCCTCAGAACCATACCAGAAAGATGTACTAGCATATATTGCGACAAGAATAAAAACTATCCTCCGTAAAATAAATAAACAGTATAACACTGAGAAAAGCTGGTAGGATCAAGATTTTTTTAGTATGGTCTCATTGAAAATGTCTTTTTACCTATGTTAAATTCAAATATGTCTTCTTCAGTGTAGCAAAAGCCCCCCCCGCGCCGTGTAACAAAACCTGATTGCAGCAAAGAGTGAAAGAAAAAAGGTAAAAGGTTGAGAGTGACTGTCTAAAAGTTAGGGATAATTGACAATTTCCCATACCCACTGTAAACAAGATGCATGTGGATTTTAGCGAGGGCATAGGCAGCAGTGGGAAGTATGGCCTCTATTTCCTCATCACTGACCTTTAAGAAGGATCGAAAGCAAATTTCTGAAATATAACTTACTGAAAAAATACAAGCACTTTTCAAGCAGAAAACCAACGATGTGTGGGGAGATGATAAAACTGAGGGAGAGAGAGAGAGAGAAGAGATCATTTCTAAACATTAAATACAAACACAGTAATTACATTAAGCCAGATGAATAACACTTACAGCTGACCATCCTTCAACATTGACACTCTTCAGTATCTGAATAGGCCTGCAAACGAAGAAGCACAGTGAGTTCTCCTTCTAACACTATCCGACTAACCCATAAAAAAATGTTACTTACGTATCAACTGGGCACAGTAGCATACAATCAACCCCCTGTGAACTCTGAAATACCCTTCTTATGACACACTCCAGGGGTAAATTATTGGTTGAATCAACCTGCCATCATTTAAGAATATATACCATAAACCGCAGAAAGACCTGAGTGAATACACAACAACAAGATTCGGAAAAACAACAGCACGAGTCATTGGAGAAATGAATAACATGAAACTGATATTTCAAAGTGAATCGCAAATAAATTTGGATCGTAATTTCACATCATTAGTAATTACACATGAGCATATCCTACTTTGCAGTACTACACGCCTTTTCCAGTTATCAGACACAATCATCATACAATGAGAAAACACAAATGCTTCTCTCTTCTCCAATTCATCGTCTCTCTATGCAAAAGTAGTCGCTTGCTCCATTTTATCGAATATAATCTAGCGGTTACAACAAACATAGAATTTTCTCTGCACATCAGATGTATCCATGTAGGGTTGCAACGAATCGAATCGAGTCGAATATCGCAATATTCTATTCGTATTCGGATAACAATCGAATACGAATACTCGAATATTTAGTCGAATCATAAAATCGATTCTTATTCGAATTCGAATATTTTTTCGAATATTCGAATCGAATATCGAATATTTGTATTCAAAGTCATCTTTCATCTTTTATTTAATAAAATATAAACAATATCATATCTAAAATATATATTGAATTATAATAAATTATATCTAGACATATATTGAATTATAATAAGTTCTATTTAAACATATATTGATTTATAACATATTATTTGTAAATATTTTAGTAAGTTATCATATATTATATGTGAATATATATTAATTATACTATATTTTATGTTATATTATTCGAATCGAATAATTCGATTCGAATATTGTGATTTCATATTCGTATTTGTATATTTCTCGAATCAAAAAAAATATTCTTATTCGGATTCGTATTCTAAATATTCGAATTCGAATCTTAGAATTTCGAATCGAATCGCGAATCGAACCAAAAAAGTTCGATTCGTTTGCAACCCTATATCCATGTCATACCTTTGAGCTAAACTGCTCTGAACGCATCTATAAACTACAAATATACTTCTCTCACTAACTGAAGTCTTTTAATATAACCCCGCAGCTGAAAGAAACAAAATGCAGACAACAACGCCAGCAAAAAACTAAAAAAAACTCACAAGAGTAGCAATGCGCTTGTCAGAAACCATCAGAACCCTCCCTTGCGCGTCCAACACGAAACCAGCCGGCGGATTAGGAATCGGCAACGACGCGTAGTGAGATTCATCTTCCAGTGAGTGCGACGGCGACTCTAACATTTCAACACCGCTGCTCTTTGCAATCTCAAAATCGTCTTCGATCAATCCCTTGCGATTACTACTCCTACTACTGGGTTTTCTCTTCTTCTTTGTCGTCGACGGAGGTGCGCCGCCGCCACTCTTCTGCTGCTTAGCAGCTGCGCAACAGCACGATAGCCTGTGTCTGTGATTAATCGTTGTGGTTCTCGTTTTGAATTGGGGAAATAAACTGACGGTCGCAACTTTCGTGCTGTTTGTAGAGATTGGGGCGATAGTTGATAATCTTAGGATAGAGAACGCCATTTTTTCTCTGGTCTGAGAGCTGAGCTTCAATGCTGTGTGTGTGGCACTGTCGAGCTATCGCCGGTGGTTTTGGACGTTATCCAAGATTTTTATTTCACTATTTCTTATTTTGCTTTATACTTTAACATAATAATGTCATAACTTTCTCTTTCTCCGTCTTTATCCCGATGAAGGATGTAATTGCGCATTTTCAGTTCTTCATCGATAAAATCAATATTTTTCTAATCTCAGGGGGCTAAGTGAATTAAATACACAATTCGCTTCGCTATATTCAAGAATAACAGAATGAGATTTATAACAAACAAGCCTTCTCCTGTCCTGTGAGCTCTTCCTTTTAAAAACCATTCGTTGTTAGTTTCGAATCTGGTTCTTGGGAAATGATAGCTTATAAAAATAAATCATAGTAGCTTATATCACTCGAATAATTAAAGAAAATGATGCTATGCTACATTTCTAAATGCCAAATTGAATGGTTAATAGGTAGACAAGGATTCTTTCCGCAGAAGGTGTAAGATGTTGCGAAATGGACAGCTTAATGAAATTGGAAATGAATGTGAGGATAAATGGAACACGGGAATTTACGTGGAAAATCCCTTTTTAACTTGGGGTAAAAAACCACGGGCGAGGTAGAAATTTATTACTGGGGTAAAAACAGGGGTTACAACCTCTCAATCTATAAATGAGAAAATACACACTATCTCTCTTTATTGTTGGAGCAAATACCGAACAAACCCTCTATTTTTTTTTCTTTCTTTCTTTCTTCCTCTCTCTCTTCTTTTCTTTCTTTGGTGTTTTTTTGGTGTGTTTTCTAATGAATGTAGTAAGCCTATTTATAGGCTAAAGGTTTAGCTTAATGACAATAATATGTATGTCATTGCTTACCTCACTAATGATTATAATATTGAATTCTTATCCTTAGACTACATGGCTTTATCATTAGAGAATTCTAATTTGATTTGTCTTGCTTTCTCTACAATCTCCCACTTGAAGATTTGATTGAAGCACAATCAGATCTTCACACCATTCTTCTAGCTCGCCATTGTATGTTGCTTATGCTCGGTCAATCCGCATGAGGAACGACACCACATAAACTTGCCCACAAGAATTGCTTTGGTCAGGTAGTCTGCCAAATTATCCGCAGTGTGAACTTTTTGCATGTCCACAGTCCCCTCTTCGACTTGTTCACGAACAAAGTGGAATTGGACCCGGATGTGTTTGGTCCTTGAATGATATGCTGGATTCCTTGCAAGATGCAATGTACTCTGGCTATCACAATAGAGAACAATTTTCTCCTGTTTGTGGCCGAGTTCTTCCAGCAACATCTTCAACCATATTGCCTCTTTACTGGCTTGCGTAGCTGCGACATATTCTGCTTCCGTTGTTGATGTTACAACAATGGACTGCAGTTTTGAAACCCAGCTTACAGCACCGCCAGCAAGATTGAACACATATCCGGTTGTGGATCTGCTTTTATCAAGTTCACCTGCATAATCTGCATCAACAAAACCATGGACAGTAAAATCTGTACCTCCGTAACATAAGGCAAGATCCGAGGTTCCCTTGATATATCTGAGAATCCTTTTAACAGCACTCCAGTGCTCCCGACCTGGGTTGGACATGTATCGGCTAACAACTCCCACTGCATGAGCAATGTCTGGTCTGGTACAGATCATTGCGAACATTAGACTTCCTACCGCCGATGCATATGGCAGTCGAGACATCTCTATCCTCTCATCTTCATCAGTAGGACACATCTCGGAGGATAGCTTGAAATTAGTAGCAAGAGGAGTATATATTGGCTTACCGTCTTGCATGTTGAACCTCCGCAAGATTTTCTTCAAATAATTCTTTTGGGAAAGCCAAATCTTCCGCTTGCTTCTGTCTCGAGATATTTGCACACCAAGGATTTTGTTTGCCGGTCCCAAGTCCTTCATTTCGAATTCACTAGCCAGTTGAGTCTTTAAGTCGGCGATACGACCTTTGTTGGGTCCTGCCACCAGCATATCGTCGACGTACAACAGCAACATGATGAAATCGTCATCGCCAAATCTCTTGAAATATGCACAAGGATCTGAATATAGCCTGTTGTAGCCAAGACTCATTATGAAGGAGTCAAATCTCTTATACCAGCATCGAGGTGCTTGTTTGAGCCCGTAGAGAGATTTGATCAGTCTGCAAACCAGATCTTCTTTTCCTTGTTCCTCGAAACCTTCTGGTTGAAGCATATATATTTCTTCATCCAGGTTACCATGGAGAAAAGCTGTTTTTACATCCAGCTGCTCAAGATGCAAGTCGAATGTAGCACACATTGACAAGACCACCCTGACTGTTGTAAGTCGTACCACCGGTGAGAAAATTTCGTTGAAGTCGATCCCTTCTTTCTGAGCATATCCTTTGACAACCAGTCTAGCACGGTAACGCTCTACCTGGTCATCACCATTCCGTTTGATTTTGTACACCCATTTGTTGCCAATGGGTTTCCTTCCTTGCGGTAATGGCACCAACTCCCATGTCTTATTTTTATAGAGAGCTTCCATTTCCTCTTGCATTGCCGAAATCCACTGACCCGCATCTGAATTATTCAGTGCTTCTTGGAAAGTGGTTGGCTCTCCATCCTCAGTTAGAAAACAGTATGCAAGATTGCTCTCTATCTCATAATCTGAGTGCCAACTTGGCGGCCTACGCTCGCGTGATGACCGCCAGAGTTCCGGTACTTCAGATTCGACTGGGTCGAGCTCTTCGTGCGCCGGTTCAGCTTCAGAAGAATTATATTGCTCCAATTTTCTTTTCACCGGCGTAGTCTTTGTCACGCCTTTTGAACTGCTATCATTATCGACTTGCTCCTCATTGCTATCTTCCAGAAAGATAACATCTCTCCTGATAATCACTTTGTGGTCAGTGAGATCCCACAAGCGATACCCCTTTACCCCTTCAGCGTACCCCAAGAACAAACATTCCTGGACTTTGGATCCAACTTTGTCGTTTCTTGGTTGTGGTACATCGCGTATGTTAAACTTCCAAATATATGGAGGTTTGAATAGTCTGCAGGTGCGCCAGTCCACATTTCCATCGGTGTCCGCATCTCTATTGCAGTAGATGGGGCCCGATTCACCACATAACAGGCAGTACAGACCGCTTCCGCCCAGAATTTCTTTTCCAGGCCCGCAGTTCTCAACATAGCCCTTGTTCTTTCCAACAGGGTCCTATTCAACCGCTCTGCCACTCCATTCTGTTGTGGAGTGTACGCCGTGGTGAACTGTCTTCTGATGCCCGCACCTTTGCAAAATTCAGTGAATTCTTTGCCAATATATTCCCCTCCATTATCTGACCGGAGACACTTGATCTTTCTTCCGGTTTCAAGTTCAACTCGCGCCTTATAAGTTTTGAAGGTAGGGAGCACGTCATCCTTCTTCTTGATTGGGTACACCCAGCATCTCCTGGAGTAGTCGTCTATGAATGATACGAAGTAGCTGGCTCCTCCCAGGGATGCAACTGGTGCTTGCCATACATCAGAGTGGATCAATTCTAGAATTCCTTTGCTTCTAGAATTTGAAGTGGAGAACTTCAGGCGATGCTGCTTGCTCACAATACAATGCTCGCAGAATGGTAGCGTCACAGTCGTGAGACCAGGAAGTAGATTCTTTTGCGCAAGAATTTTCATGCCTTGTTCAGACATATGACCAAGTTTCTTGTGCCAAGTTATTGTAGACTTTTCATTTGAACTTGTCGTAGCAACAGATGCTTGCCCTTCTTGCAGAGTCTCTCCCTTCAGCTTGTATAAATTTGCAGCTATCTTTTCTCCCTTCATCACTATCAGTGCTCCTTTGGAGACCTTCATGATTTTATTCTCCAATTCAATTTTGAAACCAAGATCATCCAGTTGCCCACGGACAACAGATTTTTCTTCAAGCCCTCCACATGTCGGACAGCATGGATGGTACGCACAGTGCCATCGTACATCTTTATTTGAATCGTACCGACCCCGACAATCTTCAGCGTTTGGTCATTGCAGCTGTAGACATACCCTCCAAAAGTTGGCTCGTATTGATGAAACCATTCCTTTCGAGAGGTCATGTGGAAAGTAGCTGCTGAGTCCATGAGCCACACGTCGTTGAATCTTCCATTTTCAGCGATAGTGGTTGCGGCTTCACACACCAAGGCAATTCCATCGTCGGTAGTGTTGGCGGCATTTCCTTGGGCATTGGGATTTTTATTTAGATCCCAACAATCTTTCTTTAGATGACCTTTCTTGCCACAGTGGTAACATTTTATAACCTTCTTATTTTTGGTAACAAGGCTTTGCCGTTTTTGACTCCCACTTGGACCAGACTCTCCGGGTCTTGGCCGTTTTCAATTCATGTTTGGACCACGTGCTCCTGATCTTGCCCTCGTTACTGCCAATGCTTCCGCCTGTTGGGACGTTATCAACTTGTCTTCTTTGTTATTGCGCCGACTTTTTTCTTCGAGAATCGCAGCTGCAATATTGTCGAAGATAAGTTTCCCCGCAGCTTGGTTGTTGCTCAGATTGATGACGAGTTGATCATAGGAGTCTGGCAGGCTTTGCAGTAGAAGCTCAGCACGTTCACTTGGCTCTATTTTGTAGTCCAAGTCTTTAAGTTGAGAGAATAGAGTATTCAACTTGTTGATGTGCTCGGTCATTGAAGACGATTCTTCCATTCGTAGATGATATAATTTTCTTTTCAGAAAAATTCGGCTGTGGAGTGACTTGACTTGATACAGCTTCTCTAGATGATCCCAGATTTCTTTCGCACTAGCTTTCTCTTCAACGCTTGATAATATGTCATCTGCTAATGCTAGATGAATATTGGCGATGGCTCTCCCGTCTATCTTCCTCCATTTGGCATCACTAACAATAGTTGTTGGTCTGCCAGTGAGCGCCTCCAGACAATTTTCTTTGAGTAAAATTGCCTTTATCCTCATTTTCCACAGTGAGTAGTTTTTCCCGTTGAATTTCTCAATTTCATTTTTAGCTGCCATTTTTCCCACGTCGCTATCGTCGGAGAAATTCGACAGTCCAGCCAAATAGTACTGATCAGATAATTTGCAGAAAGGGTAGCGACCAGCTTTCAAGACAAAATTACCCTTCTAAGTAAATTCCCAGATGAGATCTGGTGGGGTCACTATGTGTCCCGCTTGGCACCAGCCACCTAGACAGAACTTACTTACACAGTCTATTACCACGACTTGTTAAAAAAACTCTTCCGTAACGATAAACCTTTTCGATATCCTTTCTGATGTGGAAGATCAAACAAAGCTGCAACCACAGAGCATAATTGGAATATCAATCAGGGTTGGCTCTGATACCACTTGTTGCGAAATGGACAGCTTAATGAAATTGGAAATGACTGTGAGGATAAATGGAACACGGGAATTTACGTGGAAAACCCCTTTTTAACTTGGGGTAAAAAACCACGGGCGAGGTAGAAATTTATTACTGGGGTAAAAACAGGGGTTACAACCTCTCAATCTATAAAGGAGAAAATACACACTATCTCTCTTTATTGTTGGAGCAAATACCGAACAAACCCTCTATTTTTTTTTTCTTTCTTTCTTTCTCCCTCTCTCTCTTCTTTTCTTTCTTTGGTGTTTTTTTGGTGTGTTTTCTAATGAATGTAGTAAGCCTATTTATAGGCTAAAGGTTTAGCTTAATGACAATAATATGTATGTCATTGCTTACCTCACTAATGATTATAATATTGAATTCTTATCCTTAGACTACATGGCTTTATCATTAGAGAATTCTAATTTGATTTGTCTTGCTTTCTCCACATAAGAATCATGATAAACATGTCACGCTCTAAGTGCGGTTCAAGGAGAAAGAAGAGATAGATGGATGGTGAAAAGATGTTTTTCGTGCAACTGTAGAGTAGCAAGATACTCTTATGTTGCAAGAACTCGATACATGCATGTGATATTTTTTAATTAAGGTGTAAGTAGCACTCAAGTGCACACCGCCATTTTTAAAGATCCACCATTGATAGTGGGCTTGTTTAGATTGACCGAAGAATGTCATGTGAATAAAGTTACAGCCTTAGACGACCTCGAAGGTCAACAACTTGGTAAGAATGCCTCCATACACACAAGTCCCTTCATAGTACTCAAGATGATTTTCTGTAAAGGAGAAGCTTATGGCTGAGTGTCTTTTTTATGTTTTCAAGAACAATACATAATCAATAAACTTGAAGATTTCTTACTGTCCTAAATGATTATGAGATTCTTACATTGCATTGCATGGTAATGCGGTTTTGATTCAGTCAAAAGAATCCGATGCTACTTTAAATTCGATGGAAGGGAAGCTTACACATAATCATGACGTGCAATGAGCAACCTTTACATTATTATCATTAAACCATATTATGAATCTTTTATGCCGCCTATATAAACTCCAAAAACACAGAGCTTAATGAATGTGCAGAAGTTGCTTTCCCATCCTAAGTCCTTCTGAGTCATATAAGTTGATTCCCTCTTTGTACATAATCTGAGGGAACTCGACGCTATCGTAATAATACCAGGTATAGATTAGCATTCTTCAGCCACTTTTTTTTCGCTAGCCATTAAAATTTCAGTGCTTGACTAAGTTCAATAGTCGTAGCACGAACATGGTGTTCATAACATCACGTGATAGCGATATTTGCATAAGCACGACTTCTTGTAAAAAGGGTCTTTGCTGTCGATGCTTGAAATTCTGTATTGGGACCTTACTATTTGCCATGGCATGGCTTTCCAACTGCAGTTATTTCACCTGCTATAAATCCCACTCTTCCCATTGCCTTAGTTTCCAACATTGCAATAACAAGTTGTGTGTCAAAGAAAGAACAAAAACAAAGCTGGTCTTACAATACAATTTTGACTGATTCAGGCAAAGTTTTTTTAGCTTTCATTTTCAGGATGGGTCAGAACTCTGCTACCAACCACCACAACAACAGCCAAGTTTACGACGTCTCAGTCGACGTGCCTCAGCATTTCTGCTCGGAAGCCCTCGACGATGATGGCCGACCTCAAAGAACAGGTATATATATATACACACACACACTCATATCTTTATTGCAGCAATGAAAATGGTGTAGTAAACTTGTTTCTGTTTTCGTTCTTTTAGGCAACGTTTGGACAGCGAGCGCACACATAATAACTGCTGTGATAGGTTCGGGGGTTCTCTCCCTCGCATGGGCGATAGCTCAGCTAGGGTGGATTGCTGGGCCAACTGTCATGTTCTTGTTTGCTTTCGTAATTTATTACACTTCGACTCTCTTGTCCGATTGCTACCGTTCGGGGGACCCTTTGTTCGGAAAGAGAAACTACACTTACATGGATGCTGTCCGATCGAATCTTGGTAGAGTTTTTTACGGAGTTTATTGCAACAGTTAAACACACAGAGAAAAGAATAGGCTTGTCACTGTATGGTGTTATGAAACAGGTGGATCTAAGGTGAAGCTATGTGGGCTGATTCAGTATCTGAACATATTTGGGGTAGCCATTGGTTACACCATAGCTTCATCCATAAGCATGATGTAAGTTTGCACATCCATTTTCTCAGACAACATCAATCAGATCAACACAACTTATGTTTGTGAACTGAGTTTCTTGATTTTGCTGTGCCTCTTCACGAACAGGGCTATTAAAAGATCGAACTGTTTCCATGCCAGCGGCGGAAAGGATCCTTGCCACTTTTCGAGCAATCCTTACATGATCGCCTTTGGTGTAACGCAGATACTTTTCTCTCAGATTCCAGACTTTGATCAGATATGGTGGCTCTCCATTGTTGCTGCTGTTATGTCCTTCACTTACTCATCCATAGGCTTAGGCCTTGGGATTGCTAAAGTAGCAGGTGCTCATTCTCACCTTCAATTTGACGGTATTTCTCAGTGATGTAATAATCATCTCAGCTGTAACTATTATTGCCATTAAAAACAGCCACAGGGACCATCAATGGGAGTCTCACTGGTATAAGCATTGGAACAGTATCAGAGACTCAAAAGATATGGAGAACCTTCCAAGCTTTAGGAGACATAGCTTTTGCATATTCCTTTTCGATCATCCTCATTGAGATTCAGGCAAGAAAAAAAAAACACGAATCAGACAACAAGCAAAGCACTTCACTTCAAACTAACTGATAAAGTTCAAATCTTTACAACTTGAAAACAGGACACCGTCAAATCTCCGCCATCAGAGGCAAAAACGATGAAGAAGGCCACTCTAATAAGCACCATCGTAACGACCCTCTTCTACATTCTATGTGGCTGCATGGGCTACGCAGCCTTCGGAGACCTAGCGCCAGGAAATCTACTAACAGGGTTCGGATTCTACAACCCTTTTTGGCTCCTCGACATAGCCAACGCAGCCATAGTTATCCACTTAGTAGGTGCCTACCAAGTCTACTGCCAGCCACTCTTCGCCTTCGTGGAGAAATGGGCCTCAGCGAAATGGCCTGAAAGCTCATTTATCACGGAAGAAATCAGCGTCTCCATCCCTTGCCTGAACGTCTCTTACAAGCTCAACGTGTTCCGAATGGTATGGAGGACTGCCTTCGTTGTAATAACCACAGTCCTATCGATGATGCTCCCCTTCTTCAACGACGTTGTGGGAATCCTCGGAGCGTTTGGGTTTTGGCCCCTGACGGTTTATTTCCCGGTGGAGATGTATATCGCTCAGAAGAGGGTGGAGAAGTGGAGCTTGCGGTGGATTTGCCTGCAGATGTTGAGCGGTGGATGCCTTGTGATATCCGTGGCCGCCGCCGCCGGTTCTGTGGCCGGCGTGGTGATTGATCTTAAGGTTTATAGACCGTTCAAGACTAGCTACTGATCGATTGATTGATGTGTTTGGTTGCAAGTGACCATTGCTTTTGTTTGTTTTACGTTTGTATTGCTGTCGGTGGTCTGAGAAGCCTTAATAATGAATGATGTAAAGAAAAAAGGTACGCTAGTTGGGATTTATTCGTCTGGTCAAATGTGGAGGTAGTCTGCAACTGTTTAACTCTTTCATTGGTGCCATGAACATGAGCGAGTTGGGATTTATTGGGAGATGCTTCACTTGGACAAATAATAGAGAAGGGGAGGAGGCTGTGGAAGAGAGGCTTGATAGGATCTTCGGCTCTCCCCTATGGATGCTCTTTTTTCCAGAATCCATTGTCACTCATTTGGAAAAACATTCATCAGATCACAGCCAGCTTCTGCTCCATCTAAAACGTCAAAAAGGGAGGGCCAAAAGAAGATTTTTTTTTGATAAAAGATGGGTTGAAAAACCCGGCATTCTTGAGGTGGTCAAACAAGCATGGTCCTCCTGCGTTATTGAGAACCCCCACTTCCAACTTACTCAAAAGATAAAAATCTGTAGAGTTGAACTTCTAAAATGGTCTGGATCTGGGAGGACCAATTCGGGTATCTTGATTGAACAAATAAAAAAAAAACTGACGGAGCTCAGAGAGAATGGAGGGTCAAGAGACTGGGCTTTATGGAAATCCCTCAAATCTGACCTACATAAGGCTTATAAGGAGGAGGAATCCTACTGGAAACAAAAATCTAGAGTGCAATGGCTTAAAGAGGGAGACAGGAACACCAAATTTTTTCATGCATCAACCATTCAAAGAAGGAAGTCAAATGCGCTCTTGAATTTGAAAGGAAGGTCTGGAAGCGTTTGTGATTCTTTTGAATCCACCGTGGCTGAAATCTGTGGATACTACCAGGAGTTGTTCACTTCCTCTGTCCCACCTTGCTTGGATGAGGCGATCGAAGGGATACCTTTGTCCATCTCTCACTCCATGAACCAACAGCTTACAGCTCCAGCTTCTGTGGGGGAGATTAGGAAGGCTCTTTTTTCCATGAATCCAAACAAATCCCCCGGCCCAGATGGTATGACACCTTTCTTCTTTCAAAAATTTTGGTCGGTTGTTTATCTTGATGTTTGTCAGTCGGTCAATAATTTCCTGAACCATGGTAAGCTTTTGAAATGTATGAACCAAACACTTATCACTCTTATCCCTAAGATTAGAAACCCCTCATGCATCACTGAGTTCAGACCAATTTGCCTCTGTAACGTTACGTACAAAATCATTTCCAAACTCCTTACTGAAAGGCTTAAGCCTTGTCTCGAACATGTCATCCACCCTAGTCAAGCAGCCTTCATTCAAGGGAGACACATTATGGATAATGTGACTATGGCCCATGAATGTTTCCACCATATTAACTCCTTGAGGAAAGGGAAGAGAGGATTTATGGCACTTAAACTTGACCTTGCCAAGGCCTATGATAGAGTTGAGTGGTCCTTTCTGATTCGAATTTTGCTGAAAATGGGTTTTGATTCAAAGTTTGCTGAGTGGATCAGAGTTTGTATTAGTACCGCTTCATTTTCTTTCAATGTCAATGGCAGAAGTTGTGGCTATGTCATCCCGTCTAGGGGCATCAGACAAGGAGATCCATTATCTCCTTTCCTCTTCCTTATTTTATCTGAAGCCTTATCGAATATGATTACCCAAGCTGTCCACGATGGGAGGTATAAAGGCCTTAGTCTATGCAAAGATGGGCCTGTTGTTACTCACCTTTTCTTTGCAGATGACTCTCTGTTGTTTGGAGAAGCAAGCATTGAACAGACACAAGTTATAAGCGATATTCTCAAGCTGTTTTGTGCGGTCTCTGGACAGAAAGTGAACATGGCGAAATCCTCCATTTTCTTTAGTAAGAATACAACACCTGCAGTGAGAGCATCTATTGTGAGCATCTTTGATGGTATCAAGGAGGAGCAGAAAACCAGGTATCTGGGACTTCCATTATTCATTGGCAGATCCAAACGTGAAACCTTTCAATTTGTGGTTGATTCTGTCAAGAATAGGGTGACCAATTGGAAATCACAGTTCCTAAGCTCTGCGGGAAAGGAAGTTCTTATTAAGGCTGTTATTAGTTCACTACCCATTTATGTTATGTCATGTTTCAGACTTCCTTTGCACTTGTGTAAAGAGGTTTCGAAGATGGCAGCTGATTTTTGGTGGGGGCTGAACGAAAATGTTGGACAAAAAATCCATTGGAAGGCATGGAACAAACTTTCGAAGGACAAGGAGCATGGAGGCCTTAGAGATCCAAAAGTTCAATGATGCTTTGTTGGCTAAACAATTATGGAGGATCATTACTCACCCAAACCTACTGGTAGCCAAATTACTCAAGGCCAAGTATTTCTCTAAGGTAGATTTGTTTGAAGTCTCTGCGCCAACTACCTCATCGTGGCTGTGGAAAGGCTGGCTAAAAGCAAGACATGTGCTGAATTCTGGGGCTGTTCTTAAAGCGGATGATGGGTCTTCCTTCCCACTGTCAGCTGCTCTTTCTCCTGCGCAAAGGATTGGCCTGAAACTGGTTTGAACCCATGACAAAAAGGTCAGTTTTCAGTGCATTCAGCTTATAAAATGTTATGTGAAAATATTGAGTTACGACCTGAGGAACCTGAAGGCAGTGATAGAGGGGAAAACATGAAAAAATTATGGTTGAGTGTTTGGAAACTCCATATTAAAAATAAAATGAAACATTTCTTTGGCGATGCGTTCATGATGTCCTTCCCACAAAGCTAAATCTGAGAAGAAGAGGGATGCATCTTGACTCTATATGTTCAATGTGCGGGGAAAGTGAGGAATCTATGGACCACATCTTCTTTCACTGCTCTAGAGCCTGCAATATTTGGAAGATGGCACCTTTTTCTTGGAATTTCATGAGGACTGGTGTGGGTTGTTTTAAAGATTGGTGGGGATCTATGTGCGCCATCCCAAAGAAGGAAGTTTTTCAGCAGCGAGTACAATTATCAGTCTATATTTTATGGATGTTATGGAAGACTCGTAATCTTTGGATATTCAAAAGAGAATGGAGGGATGATCGAACAACTGTGGAGCTAGCAGGTTTTGAGTGGGCTGAATTTTTAAATGTTTGTTAAGTTTTGATTTTGTGGGTTGTGTTTGGGTTTCGATGATCACTGTAGGGTGAAATAACCAATGCAGGATCATTCCACAACCTTTTGCGTTCAATCGATGCAAACAATCGATTTTCTTTTTTGTAGCTGTAGTACTGGATTTTCCTTTGAGCTTTGTTTTGAGTGCTCCTTGTGAGTGTCGGTCTATCTGTTTTTGATTTGTAACAGAAGGTGCTTGGACTATTTAGCCTTGTAATTTTTTTAAAATCAATGAAAAAGCTATCGTTTCTGAAAAAAAAAAAAGAAAAAAGGTACGGTCTTGACGATCATGGATCGTAAATTGAATCAAATGAAAATTCGTAAGAAATTCTACAACTTTGGTCGAAACTATCGGAAAGATTTGAACATTTAGATTAAAACTGAAACTTGAATATTGGGATGTGATTTTATTTGTTTATCTTTCGCTAGTTGTAATTGGAAAGGGAAAGACCGATTGATTATATACAAAAAAGGTCAAAATTCACAAATAATTCAAAAAGTCAAAATTTATGAAAGACGACGATGAAACAAACGTGCACCTCGCAGGCAACTAACAACTTTTCCAATCATTACTTCCCGGGGACATCTGTTTCTCGCTGAGCTCAGAGCCCAAACGCTCACGACACGAAATATAAACAAAGAGAAGAAAACAAAAAGGAAAACCTATTTGCAGATCCAGAACATCGTTTCGTCTCGGTTAGGTCGACGTTTTTTATTGCTTTTGTGTTTTATTCTGAGATTATAATCTGTATTCCACGCAATAGAATCAATCGATGGTCGATTATTGGTTCTATGCGCATTGATTATGTGCTTAACTTGTTGAAGATTTGGCCTTTTTTAGGCCCGGGTAATAAAAAATGGTTCTTGGAGCTGATGGGTTATTTGTATTGTATCAGCTGTTCGTCGTTGATGATTAATGGATGAAGGGTTTTGCTGGTGAAGCGGGTGATCGGAGTCATATTTCTAGTAAGAAAGATTCCAACTTTAGTTATTTACCAAAAGCGATTGAGGGTTCTGTCTCAGATTCTGAGACGGGGCCAACTGTTGGCACTAGCAAGCATCAGAAGTCTGCGATTTGGTCTCCATCTTTGCTTTTATTCGGTAAAAGTAGCGGTTGTATTGAAAGCGAGCCCAAGAACTGCAACGATAGTGGTAGTTCGACTAGTTTTAGGACCCAGAAAAAGTCGGTGGGTGATAGAAGTTATTATGATAGGTGGAGAGCTTCAGTGAGGAGAGTGATGATGAGTGGTGGAACAATGAGAAGGATATTGGGGTTTAACAGAAGCAGTGCTTCTACTTCCAAGAGCAACATTTGGCTTTTGGGAGTTTGTTACCAAGTTTCTGAGGAGGGTGACAATGAGAATTCTTCTGATCCTACGCATAGTGAGGGCTTTGCAGCATTCGTCGAAGATTTTTCTTCACGGATTTTGATTACTTACCGAAAAGGTTGTTTTTTTTTCCTTCTGCTGCAAATTTGTTCCACTGGTGAGGATAACAGCAATAAGGGAATTGGTTGTCGTTCTTTCTTTCTTTTCGTCAGGTTTTCCCCCTATTGGCGATTCAAAGTACACTAGTGACGTTTATTGGGGTTGCATGCTACGGAGCAGCCAAATGCTTCTTGCTCAGGTCTAAAACGTACCAACATTTGCTATTTTTTACGAACAGTTTGTAGATTCTTTCTTTGCTTTCGCAAGCCCTTGTTTTTTTTCATCTCTTTATTTGATGCTGTTTTCTTTCATGTATATCGATTTCTTCTCTTATACAGGCATTTCTCTTCCATAAACTGGGAAGATCTTGGAGGAAATCTCCACATAAGGTAACACATACAGTGGAATCGACTTGATCGTCAAGCACAGCAACTAAAAGTTAAAAAATTAAAAAGTTCTTTCTTGGATTCTAAAGTTCTCAAAATTGTTCCTTTCCAACTTCTCAGCCACTGGACCCAAGCTACGTGGAAATATTGAGTCTTTTTGGGGATACCGAGGACTCACCTTGCTCCATACACAATCTTCTAGAATCAGGAAAACCTTATGGTCTTGCACCAGGCTCATGGATGGGCCCATATGCCATGTGCCGCGCTTTGGAAAGTTTGATGCGTCATAATGTTAAAGAAGATGATAATGAAATCTTATCCTCAATGATGGCCGTATATGTAGTTTCTGGCGATGGAGATGGAGAACGAGGTGGCGCCCCCGTTCTTTGCATTGAGGATGTAGTGAAACTCTGTTCTGAGTTCGGTGGAGGGCAAAATCAGTGGTCTCCTATTTTGTTGCTGGTTCCTTTGGTCTTAGGACTGGATAAAGTCAATCCCAGGTAATTTATGATAATTTCTTTGCTTGAAGCAATTCTCTTCATTTTGATTTATAGTAGCTGTAATAATTTGCAGAGATATGTTAATTGTACTTGATTCAGCAGGTATCTCCCTCTTCTAAGTGCTACGTTTTCATTTCCTCAAAGCCTCGGTATTTTGGGAGGTAGGCCTGGCGCTTCGACGTACATAGTTGGGGTGCAAGATGACAAGGCATTCTATCTCGATCCACATGATGTTCAACAGGTTTTTTAAAGCTCTGGTCTTTAATTTCAGTCAGCGAGGGCCGTAAACTTCATCGAATTTAGTCTTTTATTGCAATCTTTCGACATTCGTTCCCTCTCAGAATGGTTTATTACCGTTGTTTCTTTCATACTTATTACATTCGTGTTGTATATTTTTCTTTATCGATCTTCAGGTGGTAGAAATCAAAAGGGATGATTTAGAAGCCGACGCATCATCTTACCACTGCAAGTAAGTTTACATTAACTTTGTCGAATCCCATAGTATTTCTAACGAAACCCCTTCTCCTTATGGGGGACTAATTGCAGTGTTGTGAGGGATTTTCCTTTGGACTCCATTGATTCGTCCTTGGCTATTGGATTTTACTGCAAGGACAAGAGTAAGTGATCCCTTTTCCTCCAAAATCTTTCTTACAACATTCTTTCGATCTGAGTTTTTGGATGAACATTTGTTTCTGATACTTTTTGGTCAGATGACTTTGATGATTTCTGTGCACGTGCCACCGAGTTATTCGAAAAGTCAAATGGCGCTCCGCTGTTTACGATCGCCCAGGAGCGAAATCCTCAAAATCAAGCCAAGTACGATCCAAACACGGAGATGGATCGAGATCTTAATTCAATCAATACGATGCAAACTGTTGATCAATCTGATGAAGGAGATGACTGGCAACTCCTTTAATCTTGTACCACGATGCTGATTTTATTTAACAATGTTTGAACAATGTATAGTATATCATTAACCGTGAATTTGGATTGTTTCTCATCTGCTGAATTTTCCAAACTTTGCAAACTTGAGGTTATTCGTTTATAAATATGGACATAATAATTCAAGTCTTGTTAGTATGCTGTCTCTTTAAATGCTGCCATAGATTTCTCTGGTCCATTGATATTCCTCTGTTGTTTGTAGATGAAAGACATTATATATATAACTTGTATCAATCACATAGATAGATCTTGGATAGGCTTAGCCATCCATCCTCATTACATGAATCTTATGATAAGATGGATATTTGACAGACCATTACAGAAGTTTTGAAAACTGTTACTACATTAGAAACAAGCAAATCCAGGAAATTTGAGGTTCTTTCTTAGCCGAGACAGAAATCCCCACTAGCATGAACAGCCTTCACCTGCTTATCATACTCATCCTCTTCATCTTCTTCTTCTTCTTCCTCTGGAGATTCTTGATCTTCCTCGTCTTCTTCGCCGCCCCAACCAAATCCCGACACAGTCCTAGAAACTGGCGGTGGATTTCTGGCTTCGCCCACAATTTTCATGATATCGTCGATGCTCTGAAGTGAGAAGCTAGAGCCATCATCTTTCTTGTAATAAGCAGCTTGGCTAGCCTCAGTAAGTTCCCTGGGCAAGTTCTTCAAGAACCAAGGATGGGCCTTTATCTCCTTGATGGAGACTCTCTGCGCTCATTATTAGCAGCAGATTCCTTTTTTACACAGATCCAATTCGAACATGTAATAATAACATCACAGATAAACATACCCGGGTGGGATTGGCACAGAATATGCGAGAGAGTAGGTGTCTGCAATCCTGGGAGATGTGAACATAATCTGGGATTTTGTATTCAACTGACACTATCCTCTGCCATTAGTAATACATTCATTCTGATTCAGTTCAATCTTAATTTCCATTAAGGGAAACATAAATCAAGAAAGACACAGTTTCTTAACTGAAATTGTTTTTCTGAAGTTCTTAGGATCACTTGGATCTTCGAAAGGGTAGGCTCCCACCAACATTACATACAGCGTCACTCCGCAAGACCATACATCAGCCAACTATCCAAAAAAATCGAATCTTTGTAACACATTTTCTCCTTTCATATACGCAGACATATGCATATACGTGTGTATGTATGTATGCATACACACCTTGCCATCGTATTCCCTGCGAGATAAAACTTCAGGCGCAATGTAAGCTGGAGTTCCCACGGTTGACTTCGGCCTCGAGTGAAGCACAGAGGACTGCAAAAAAAGGCGTTCAAGAATCATTAAAATTTGAAGAAAAAAGAAATTACATTTTGAATAATGCAAATTTCTTAGGAGTTGTTTAACCTTGGAGTAGCCAAAGTCACATATTTTGAGCCGTGGAGCAGGATTTCCATCTAACAGAGTATTCTCCAGTTTCAGATCTCTATGGCATATTTGCTGAAATGCAACATATAGTATTACAATCCAACAAGTAAAAGAACTTCGGTTTCTTGAGTTTTTAGCAAATCGACAGCCTTCAGTGCATATTAACTACTTACCATGGCATGGCAGTAACTTACGCCTGAAATCAACTGCTGAAAGAAGTACCTCGCCTGACAACAGTGGAAGCATAAAACACGATCTTGATTAGGTAAGAACATACTTTGTGTATCAGCTGTATTAAAAATTTAGACAATAATAACAGACCTCGTCTTCACTAAATCTGCCTGCACTGCATATCCTATCGAAAAGCTCACCACCTGCTGCGTATTCCATCACAATTGCGAGGTGCGTAGGTGTCAAAACAACCTAATAATATATAGACAACCCATAAATTATGTATGAAAAAGGCATACAAAAAAGAAAATATATATGGATCTGAGGTATGATAAATATATAACCTCTTTGAATCGAATGATGTTAGGATGGCGAAGGGATCTGTGGTTGATGATCTCCCTTGCAACATTTTCATCGATCTGCATATTGCAAATATTCATCTCATCGTTGTTATTATTACACCGCCAGGAAAGAATGTGCATAAATATACCTTGTGTCCACGCTCAATGTATTTCATTGCAACAAGCTCCTTGGTTTCTTTGTTCCTTAAAAGCCTCGCTACGCCAAAATTTCCAGCTCCCAAATCTTTCACCAATTCGTACCTCTCCATTATGCTTCTTCTTCTCTGAAATTTATGCGATCTTTTTACTTCTTGCCAGCGATAGCTAATATGCTAACATGCATGCGCAAGAAAATTACAGACAAAATGAAGTAATTGGGAGAAGTGACTCGTCGATCTCCCTCGTTGTTGTATATATGGCGCACTAAAAATTGACCAACTATTTTTTTATATATATATATGATAGGTGAGTGAGATTCAACGCATGTATATGGCTTTAATGGATAATAATGAATCGTATGATAATGGCTCCTTTTGTACACATGCATATTAAGGGAGCGAGGAAGAACTTGAATTTATGACGTGGGGAAGCGTGGAAGGGAGCATGTGATGAAGTTATTGAAATTAATGAGTATGGAAGTCCATGAACACTAATTAATACTTGCCAAGGTACCATGTTTTAATTGTAATAAAATGGTGTAATTCTGATGTTAATACATTGATGATGCATTACGGGTTGGATCTTCAAAACCGCCGAACTTAACGTTTGGCGGTGGTACGGCTTTTGACTTTCCAACTTTCTTTTTAAGTAACCGTCTTTCAGAAGCATTTTCTAACAATATCTAACAAAATAGTTATATCTTTCCAGTTTTCCAGATTTATACACTGTAATTTGAAGCATTGCGATATGCATTCTTTCCCATAATTCATTTATGTCTCAAATAACAATATGGAAGGTATCTCCGAAGAAAATGAAGGCGCAGATGCAATCAAAAACCAAACATAAAGAAAACCTATTACAGATCAATGGTATATTATATATTTCAGAACTTCCCTTGAATGTGCTTGATCACCTTCTTATCCACCTGAAAAGCTTTTGCAAGAACATCTTCCGAAATAGGAGGATTAGAGCCAAACACGGCGTTAGCAACAGTAATAACCCCAGGATTTTGGCTGCTCAAGGCAGCGAAAGCCACAGCATTAGTCTTCCCAGCATTGAACTGAAAATGGATTAACCCTTCAGGGAAAACAAACACATCTCCTTGGTTTAAAATCTTGGTAAAGAGCTTATTCTTCTCATTAGGGTTTGCTGGGTTCGAAGTAACAAAGCCCACGTAGAGAGATCCTTCGACCACGACGAGGATCTCCGTCGCCCGAGGGTGTGTGTGGGGCGGGTTCAGACCATAGGGTTTGTAGTCGATTCGTACTAAAGATATCCCGAGAGTGTTCAATCCTGGAAGTTGGTTTACGTTGACGGGCGTGACCTTTGAACCAACCGCATTCGACGTGTCGCCGGGCTTGTTGAGGCCCGCGAAGAAGAAATCTTCTGCTGTGACCATGTTTGGATCCTTGCATATCTTTCCATTCACAAACACTGTCAACACAAATGCATGGTTTTATTAAAATGGATATGGAAAATGGATGCATGTTAATGCTGTAATAGTGAATCTCGTTATTCGCTTACCCGAAGCTTGAGCATCATTAACAGCAACACAGAAATCTTGAAGTGGGCTTGGATCAGAAGCATAAGCTAATGATGTGGCGAAAACTAAGATAGTGACAGTCGAAAGAAATCGAATGGCCATAATTATTTGTCTAAGACAAGACTTTGAAATTGAATAGTGTATATTGATAATTAAGGCTTGGGATGGATGAGAGTTTGATGAATCGAAAGCAGGCAAACGAGCGTATATATACATATAATCATTGGACTTGTTCTTATGCATCTGATAGGAAATATTCATACTCTACGGTGTATCGTCGCAAAGAAGCGCAGTCGGTATTGCGTGTTTATAAAAAAAAACGTAATGGAAGCATTCAAAGATAATTCAACGCTGCAGAAAAAGATAGCTGGTTCAAAGTCTAATGATGGAGCAAGTCTGCAATAAAAGGGAGTTTTCTTGGACAGCTTATCTTCATATTATATGCCATATACTACCCTGATGTCTTATTCAAACTACATATTGATATTTTACTGACAGAGATTGGGTCTAACTAAACTAACATCAATATATTTATTTTTAATGTTTTCTGCAATAAAGTGTTTGAATGACCAAAGACGATATCTTGTTGAAAGAGTTCTTTATGCGATCCCACACTGGAAGGTTCTGATTTGTGAGAGGAACTGCAAATGGGAAGCATAATATATATGTAAGAAACCTCTAAACTTTGATTATTCAACTGACGATTTGAATATTTCACAATATATAAAATGACAAACATCTCGACTAATCTTCTCTGATGTATGAACTACTTGGTTGAAAATAATACCACAGATTACAAATAAAAAATACAAACTTGATGCGGCAGGGCAGGTTTAACTAGAGACGAATTCTTATAACAACTTAGTTCCAACTGCTGCTTAGACATATTATCTTCTTACTCGTTCTTTTAATGTTTAATATTTAGGCTGCCAAGTATTACCAAGTGTTTTGACTTGTTAACAGCTTCTTAAACCATGATTCTTGCCTTTCCTCACTTTGGCTTTGCCGCATAGATTGTCTCTATAAATAGAGCCATCCCTGCACCCTACAAACTCATCAGCTCATAACAAATAATTAACAGTCTCATCTCAGCAACATAACACGAAAATGGCTCGTATGATCCTCTTCATCGTCTTCATAATCGCATCTTCAGCGACATTTTCTTACGCATCAGACCCAAGCCCTCTCCAAGATTTCTGTGTTGCTGTCAACGACTCGGCGGCTGCAGGTGATTTTACTAAAACCTCCATCTTTTTTTTCTGTTTAGAAAACCCTATAACTATCAATCTTTACTGATTCGCGTTTTTACACAATGTGGCAGTTTTCGTTAATGGGAAAATCTGCAAGAATCCAAACACTGTCACAGCCAATGATTTCTTCTTCTCCGGCCTCAACAAAGCAGGCAACACATCGAATGCCCAGGGATCAAGGGTAACGCCTGTGAACGTTAACCAATTGCCAGGCCTCAACACCCTCGGGATTTCGTTAGTGCGCATAGACTATGCACCAAAAGGGCTTAATCCGCCACATACTCACCCACGGGCGACCGAGGTTTTGGTCTTGTTAGAGGGTACTCTCTTGGTTGGATTTGTGACTTCAAATCCCGCTAATGCGACTGCAAAGAACAAGCTGTTCGCCAAGACTTTGAACCCTGGGGATGTCTTTGTGTTTCCCGAGGGTTTGATTCACTTTCAGTTCAACGTGGGGAAGACGAACGCTGTCGCTATTGCTGGGCTGAGCAGCCAAAACCCTGGCGTTATTACCATTGCCAATGCTGTTTTCGGCTCAGATCCTATGATCAGCGCAGATGTCTTGACTAAGGCTTTCCAGGTTGGGAAGAATATCGTCGACCTCCTCGAAGCTCCGTTTAGTTAGGTTCGATGAACTTAATTTTCTGGCGAGATAATATTTCGATGATTTGATTCGTATTTTGGTCCTCTGTTCTATACATACCATTGTTTGCTGTAATAAAGAATCACTGTTTTAAATAAAGACGCACTTGCGTGATTGATTTCACCATCCTGGAATTCTACCACACATCAACGATTCAACTAACAGTTCGAGTAAATCAGCAAAGCTAATGCTTCCAAAAACCATTTATCTCAAGAGAGGGGAAAAACAATCATCACTTTCAATCATCCATCAAAGTACCCATCCATTGTCAAGAAAGAAAATCAAGGACCATCAACTAAGCAAAAAAAAAAAAAAAGCACAAATCAGTATCCAATCTGTTACCCCCGGGATTTCTAGCTAACGGTAAAATAGCGTTAACGGCAGAATAATCCGCGAGCAAGGCGCGAAGAGACACCTCGAGGGAGTGGGGAGTGGCTCGAGAGGGAAGTAGCCTGTTCGGGGCGGTCAAGTAGCCTGTTCGGGGCGGTCAAATACCTGTTCGCGGCGGTCAAATACAAAGGACTACCCGGAAGGGATAGTCAGTCAGGTCAGGACGAAGTGCCCGAGAAGATCAGAGGAGAGAAAGCGCCCGAAGATGAATTGCCCGAGGAGGAAAGGACCGAGGGACTGAGGAATTGCCCGAGGAGGAAAGGACCGAGGGACTGAGGAATTGCCCGAGGAAGGAAGGACCGAGGGACTGAGGCCTGGTCGGGTGGTCGCGATTCCATGAGTAGATAGCGAGTCCGTGAGTAAGTCAAAAGGCCGAGCAGGAGAAATAACTCGATGGGGTGCTGTTGCCCGATGGAGACAAGGTCACGAGGGAAGTTAAAAGGAAGAGGAGGAGATGAGAATGTGGGATCGTGGAGAGGGCCACGTTCCATCCGTGAGGGTCGTAAATAAACGTGGGCCTGGGTGGAAGACTAGGTCAGGGCGAAGTAAGATAAGGTTGGTATAAATAGTTGCAGTTAGCTCATTTCTCAGGTATGCACACTACACGATCAAAAACTGATTTACTAGCCCAAATACCTATTTTTCACCCATTTTTCTGACTTAAGCATCGGAGGGGATACGCCGGTAACCAATCCGGCCCCCTTTTGACGTTTTTCTGAGTTTTTGGTGTTAGGCTCGACGAGGATAGTTGCCGTGGAGCGAGACACTCGCGCCAAGGAAGTTACGAGGGAAAAACAACCGCTTTAGCCGCCGTTTCAAAAGGTCGTTTTACGCGGTCCGCATCATTGGCGCCGTCTGTGGGAACGATATTAATAACATGGTGGACACCGCAAACGACGTTCAACCGCCACCGATGGAAGAAGTGCTGGTGACTGACTGGACGGAGGAGAATCAAGAAGAGACACACAATGATGATCAAACTGAACTGGGGAAATTGAGAGCAGAAGTAGAAATGTTAAGGGCAGAGCGAACGCGGAGAACTCGCGTGGAATCACCACCGCGACAGGAGACTGAGGAGGAAGAGGCAGAACGGTTGCGACAGGAGGAAGAGCACGCTCGGGCCAAGGAACAAGAAAAGGAGACAGAGGAAAAAACATTGAGGGCGGAAATCAACATCCTGCGGGCCGAGAAGAAAAGAGCGTTGGAGGAGAGACAGATCATGGAATGGGAACGGATGAAGGAAGAAATCCAGAGGTTGAAGGAACTAGCCAATCCGCAAATGCCCCTCCCGATCCAACGGGGCTCTCCCTTCTCGGAGGAGGTCCTTCGCGCTCCCTTACCGAACAACTTTAGGTTCCCGGACATGAACCGCTACGACGGATCTGGACCCCCCGAGGACCACCTGGCTAGTTTCGATGGGAACGCGGCGCTCTATCAGTTGGGGGACTCGATCAAGTGCCGGGTCTTCGCCACGACCCTCGCGAAAGGAGCCCAGCAGTGGTTCACTATGTTACCCGCGGGAGAAATTCACAACTTCACAGACTTCACTCGGGCTTTCCTGAGACAATTTTCCAGTAGCCGACGAAGACCTTTTTCGGCCGTGAACCTACTAAATATGAAGCAGGGAGACCAAGAGAGTCTGCGAGATTACTTGAAGCGATTCAACCGGACCATGATGGAAGTCCCGACCGCCACCTCTGATTTGCTGATCGGGGCTTTCCACAATGGGCTAAAGGAAGGAGACCTCTATCGGTCATTGGTGAAGAAGTACCCGACCACAGTGGAAGACCTGATAATCAGAGTGGAAAAATATGTGAGGGTAGAAGAGGCGCACAATTTCAAAAAAGGAGATAAAAAGAGAGCGATCGGGACAGTGGAGATCGCGCGAGAGCCAACGCGCCCCAAGGAAGAGAGTCCTCGAGTGGAAGCCCAAAGAAAGTCCCGACCGAGCAATATTCAATGGAAGGTGAGCAAAGCTCGAGCGTTGGAGATTTGTGAAGGGAGATACTATATTAAGAGACCGGCTAAAAGTAAAGAAGGACCCAGAAATCCCGTCTCAAAGTCATATTGCGAATTCCATCGAGAATATGGCCATACGACGGAGGCCTGCTTTCACCTGAATGATGAGCTTGAAAGGATCGTGGCGGCGAATCCGGAAGCCCGAGCGGAGCTAGTGGTAGGCGGTGAGATGGACGCCCCGCGAAAGTATTTCAGGAAGGACTTCGAGCAAGGACCCAGGAGAGATCACCATTACGCCAGCCATAGACCGCAAAACCGGTCCGATCGATCTCCCGAACGACGACGAGATGAGTACCGAAGGGGAGACAAACCCAACCAAGACCGAGGAAACGATCGAACAACGCTAGAGCGTAGTCGGCCGCCTGTGCCTCCACGCCGAATTAACATGATATCTGGAGGACCTGCAGTTGGGGACTCGAACAGAGCCAGGAAGGCTGAGGTAAGGAAGCTCGAGAGCCTAGGAGTGACATCAGTATCAAGGCGACCAGGACCCCTCATTTCCTTTGGGCCCGAGGACTTTCATGGAGGAAACGACACACATGAGGATGCCCTGGTTATTCGGGCGGAGATAGCAAATCATGATGTGGGCAGGGTCTTCATCGACAATGGGAGCTCTGTGAACATCATTTTCAAAGAAACCATGGACCAGATGGAATTAGGAGAATATCGTATGGACCCTGTGGAGACAGCGTTATTCGGATTCACAGGGCATGCCATCGAAGCGGTAGGGTTGATCCAGCTACCTTTGACTCTGGGATCAGGGGAGTTGAAGAAAACCCGGATAGCCCCTTTCCTGATCGTCGACATGTCCTCCTCTTACAATGTTATATTGGGACGCCCGGCGCTCAGTTCCTTCGCAGCAATCGCCTCGGCTCTACATCAAAAGATGAAGTTTCCCGTGGGGGACCGAGTAGGAGAGGTACTCGGGGATCGGAAGATGGCACGTAAATGCTATGTGGAAGAAGTAAAGATTGAGTTGAAGTCGTTGAAAAGCCGCCGAGAAGGCCATCCCAGAAGCCGAGAAGCTCTCTGCGCCATACACACTCTTCAAGAAATGGGAACTGAGGGCGAAACGGAGGAAGCCGTGATCAGACCCCCATCAGGAGTGGTCAAGATTGCTCGGGACTTATCCCCCGAGCTAAAGGCCGACCTCATCAAGCAATTGAAGGAGAACGAAGATGTGTTTGCCTGGTCGGCGAATGAGCTCACCGTGATACCAAGGAATATAATGGAGCACCGACTAAACATCTCCCCTGAGGTCAGGCCAGTCTTCCAGAAAAAGAGACATCTCGGAGCACAAAAAGATGCGATAGTTAAGGAACAAGTGGGAGACCTCTTGAAAGCGGGATACGTTCGAGAATACAATTCCCGACCTGGCTATCAAATGTGGTCTTGGTCCCTAAGTCGGCGGGAAAATGGCGCATGTGCGTCGACTTTCGGGACCTGAACAAAGCATGCCCGAAGGATTGCTACCCCTTGCCACGCATCGACCAGCTAGTAGACTCTACAGCCGGGCATGAGCTCTTATGCTTTCTAGACGCCTTCCAGGGCTATCACCAGATCGGGTTGGCCGAAGAAGACCAACCTAAGGTCAGCTTCATCACCTCAGAAGGAACCATTTGCTACGTGGTAATGCCGTTCGGGCTGAAGAACGCAGGAGCCACCTACCAGAGACTAATGGATCGGGTTTTCGAGGCACAGATCGGACGAAATGTAGAAGTTTACGTAGATGATATCTTGATCAAGTCCAAAACAGAGGATAGCTTCTCGGGAGATCTTCGCGAAACTTTTTCTACGGCCCGAAGGTATGGCTTGAAGCTAAATCCCGCTAAATGCAGATTCGGGGTACGCTCGGGAAAGTTTTGGGGTACATGGTCACCCGATCTGGTATTGAGGCCAACCCCGACAAAGTGAAGGCCATCGCTGACATGGCCTCCCCAAGGAATCTCAATGAGGTCCAGAGGCTGACAGGGAGGATCACGGCCCTATCCCGATTTATCTCCAGGTCAGCAGAAAGGAGTATGCCATTCTTCAAAGTGTTAAGAAAAGTCAAGAATTTCGACTGGACGCCCGAGTGTGAGAAAGCTTTTCAAGAGTTGAAAGAATACCTGAAGGAGCTACCAATATTGAACAAGCCAACATCCGGGGAAGAACTTCTAGTTTATCTCTCGGCCACTTCTCGGGCAGTCAGTTCCGTTATGGTCCGGGAAGAGGAAAAGGTGCAAAAGCCGGTCTACTTTGTCAGTCATCTCCTGAAGGGCGCGGAAGTTCGATACACTTCCCAGGAAAAGTTGCTATTAGCCTTGGTAATCACAGCCAGGAGGTTGAGACCTTACTTCTTGTCACACCCGATCATAGTACCCACCAACAGTCCGTTGGGGGTGATCGTGACTCGACCGAATATCTCGGGAAGGTCGATCAAATGGGTAACCGAGCTAGGGGAATACGACATCCAGTTTCGACCCCGGACAGCAATCAAAGCCCAGGCCCTGGCCGATTTCATTGTCGAGATGACAGAAGAGGGACCGGGCGAGATGTGGAAAATCTACGTGGATGGCTCTTCCTGTCGGTTCGGAAATGGCGTCGGGGTGATAATCGTCTCACCATGGGGCGAGGAGACTAGCTTAGGGGTGAGGCTGGACTTTCGAGCCTCCAATAACGAGGTCGAATATGAAGCTCTCTTGCTTGGGATGAGGACGGCGATCAGGATGGGATTGGCCCGAGTAACTTTGTACTCCGACTCACAGCTGGTAGTACAGCAGATCGAGGGGCATTTTGATATTAAGGAAGAAAGGCTAGCAGAATATGCGAAGCCTTTCCAAAAGTTAAAGGAAAAATTCGAGGAGGTTAAGGTAGAGCTTATTAATAGGAGGGAAAACGAAAAGGCAGATAGAATCGCCAAGTGGGCCAGCGCGTTGAGTATGCCCGAGGAAGGAGTTAAGGTGGAAAAGGCGCCCCAGATCCACCAGATCTAGGAAATGAGAGAACTAGAACCCGAAGACTGGCGATACAATATCCATCGTTATCTCGAGAAACAAATCTTACCTGAGGATGGGATCCAGGCTAGGGTAACGCAAAGGAGGGCGGGTCGTTTCACCCTCATAGACGGAATCTTGTACAAAAGGTCTTATTCGGGCCCCTTACTAAGATGCTTGTCGAAAGAAGAGGCCGAGGAGGTCATGGTGGATATTCATGAGGGAAGTTGCGGAAGCCACATTGGAGGAAGAGCCTTGGCAAGGAAAGCGATGCTAGCTGGTTTCTTTTGGCCTACCATGAAGACAGACTCGATCGGGGTAGTACGAAGTTGCCGTAGATGTCAGAAACACGCAAACTTGCAAAGGGCACCAGCGGAAATGATGAAAGCGGTGATATCAGCATGCCCCTTCGACCAATGGTGTTTGGATATAGTCGGGCCGTTTGAGGGTAACGCTTCGCAGAAGAAGTTCCTCTTGGTCGCAATTGACTATTTCTCCAAGTGGGTGGAAGCCGAGGCCTTGGCACGAATTACCGAGGCTGCTGTGATCGCTTTCTTGTGGAAGAATATCTTATGCCGGTTCGGGATCCCGAGGAGACTGATTAGCGACAACGGGAGGCAATTCAGCGGACGCAAGCTAAAGGAATGGTGCGAAGGATATGGGATCGAGCAAATATTCACCTCTGTGGCCTACCCGCAAAGTAATGGCCAGGTGGAAGTAACCAATCGGACCATCGTCCAAGCATTGAAGGTACGGTTAGACGGGTTGAAAAGGGCCTGGTTCAACGAGCTGCAGAGTGTACTCTGGTCTTATCGAACCACCCCTCGGGCTGGAACGAAGGAGACACCCTTTAGCTTGGTATACGGAAGCGAAGCAGTATTACCCGTGGAAATAGGCCAAGAAAGTGCTCGAGTTATAGGATACTCGGAAGAGAATGATCGGCTCCGGGCCGATGAACTGGACTTGATCGAGGAAGGGAGACAAAAGGCCGCACTGCGGATGGCAGCCTATCAGAGAAAGATCACCCGAGCTTACAATCGGAAGGTGTGCCTGAGAAGATTCGAAGAAGGAGAGCTTGTCATGAAGGAAATACAACACAAGGGAGAGCGAGGGAAGTTGGATCCCAAATACGAAGGACCATATAAGGTGGTCAGGAAGGCCGGAGAAGCCGCCTATTACTTGGAAGGCTTGGATGGAAAGAAGCTGGAAAGACCACACAATGCGCGGCATTTGAAGAAATATTACCGGTGAGACGTTCTCGGGATCGTACCCTATTCGTTCGTCATATTCATGCTTTATCTGATTTCTTAGTTAGGGAGTCTCGGTAGCACAATGTGTTTGTCCTTATTTTCGAACATTCGTATGTTTAATGAAGTCATTTATGTCCGAAAAAGCGTGAAAATGAAGAAAAGTCCTCGGATGGGGCCCGACCACCCATGAGGGTGAAGAAAATCTCCAAACGAAAATGAAGAAAAGTCCTCGGATGGGGCCCGACCACCCATGAGGGTGAAGAAAATCTCCAAACGAAAATGAAGAAAAGTCCTCGGATGAGGCCCGATCACCCATGAGGGTGAAGAAAATCTCCAAACGAAAATGAAGAAAAGTCCTCGGATGAGGGCCGATCACCCATGAGGGTGAAGAAAATCTCCAAACGAAAACGAAGAAAAGTCCTCGGATGAGGCCCGATCACCCATGAGGGTGAAGAAAATCTCCAAACGAAAATGAAGAAAAGCCCTCGGATGGGGGCCGACCACCCATGAGGGTGAAGAAAATCTCCAAACGAAAATGAAGAAAAGTCCTCGGATGAGGCCCGATCACCCATGAGGGTGAAGAAAATCTCCAAACGAAAATGAAGAAAAGTCCTCGGATGAGGCCCGATCACCCATGAGGGTGAAGAAAATCTCCAAACGAAAACGAAGAGAAGTCCTCGGATGAGGCCCGATCACCCATGAGGGTGAAGAAAATCTCCAAACGAAAATGAAGAAAAGCCCTCGGATGAGGCCCGATCACCCATGAGGGTGAAGAAAATCTCCAAACGAAAATGAAGAAAAGCCCTCGGATGAGGCCCGATCACCCATGAGGGTGAAGAAAATCTCCAAACGAAAATGAAGAAAAGCCCTCGGATGAGGCCCGATCACCCATGAGGGTGAAGAAAATCTCCAAACGAAAACGAAGAAAAGTCCTCAGATGAGGCCCGATCACCCATGAGGGTGAAGAAAATCTCCAAACGAAAATGAAGAAAAGTCCTCGGATGAGGCCCGATCACCCATGAGGGTGAAGAAAATCTCCAAACGAAAACGAAGAAAAGTCCTCGGATGAGGCCCAATCACCCATAAGGGTGAAGAAAATCTCCAAACGGAAAGGAAGAAAAGTCCTCGGATGAGGCCCGATCACCCGCCCTGATGAAGAAAATCGCTGGGAAGAACGTGATCGCCGACCAAGGCTAAAATGAGGGATACGTGAAAGAAGAAAAAGAAGAAGACTGATACTTAAAAATATGAATGCAAATACATGAAAAAGAAAAAGTTCACGAAAAGCTAAAACATCTGTCGCCCCCTCTACCGGGCATAGGGCACCCCCAGATATCGGGTTCCCGAAGAGGTAAAGGCTTCTTCATCTCGAGGAATCCTCGTGTGTCGCAGAGCCGAAGTCCTGCCCGAGTATGGTGGCATAATACGTCTCATCCGATTAGGGGGGCGAACCCGGTTACTTCTCCCTTGGAGTCTTGAACAAGTGCCTTGCCCCTCGGAAGGGGAATCAGCCAACAACTCCTTTAGCTCAGCGATTTGGCGATCCTTCTCCCTCAAGAAGGTAGCCAATCGCGCGCAAGCACCCTCATAATGTTGAAGCAAGGCGCGTTGTTGAGAATAACGCCGAAGCCCCTCGCAAGAAAGTAAGTAAGACTAACGGAGAATGTCAGAAAAGAAAAAAAAGGGGGAAAAGAGCAAATTAAGAAGTGGAAGTCGGCGCGACTGACCCGACTCTCGGCCAAAGCCCACCAGTCCCAGAAGTCAGAATCGGAGAATCCCGCCAGACGCCGCTTCTCGTCGGGCTTCAGAAAATTCTCCATGAACTGACGGGAGGAAACGCCATCGTCCCCCAAAAGGAAATGAGGAGTGGGTCGGGGTACTTCCCAAGAGGATATTCTCCGAGGGGGGGGGGGGTTGCAATGACCTGGCCTTCTCTATGCGGAAAATCCGCGCTCCCGTTTGTAACAAAACCTGTCGCCTCCTCCCATAAATCCCAAAGTGGACGCAGAGGAGGATCTGGGGGGATGTCTCCCCTAGGGTGAGAGTGCACCATTCTGGGATTCATCAGTAGGTTCAGAATATAGGGAAGAAACGAAGGTGGCATAAGCCAAAAAGGGAAAAAGAGAATGGAGTCCCACGTTGGAGAGGTGGAATAATCTGAAGAAAGTAAGCTTAATTAATGGGGCTGAGGAAGAGAAGTAGAACGGACGGAGGGCAATTTTATAGGAATACGAGCCCAAAAAGATCGGGCTGTTATAAAGATCGAGTCTTGAGGGGAATTCGAAGTTTGAATAAAGGACTTCGAAATCCCAGGATAAAAAGAGCCGTTGAGTAACGGTTGAAACACCGCTCGATGGGGAGGAAATCTCTACTTACAGAGGAAAACTCTGGATCATCGTTGACAGTACATCATAAGCTTGAGAAAACATCAGTCAAAGATATCATGAACGAACACGAGGCAGAAGAATTACAAGTAAACTAATATAATAGAGTCTAAAAAGGAAAGAGTAGGGGCAAAGGAGGAAAGACGTATTGTTCATAAACAAAAGACACAAAAAGAAATAAGTTCGTCTACACAATTGGAAATTTCTTAAGGCGGAGCGGCCGATCCGGCCTGATTCAACTCCGCCACCGTCCTCTCTGTCCCGACCGCCACCGACTCGGCCTGGGATACCGGTTGCTCCTCCCCTCGACTATGAACCTCCTCCTCGGGACCATGCTCTACAGTGTCAAGGACGGGCTCGGGGACTCTGGGAGTCTCATCGGGCTGCACCTCGAGTGGCTCCTCTGGTGGCTCGTCGGGCTGCTTCTCCGGCTCCTCGGGGCCTTGATCCGGGGCGGGGGAATCTCCTCCCTCTTCTCCACTCGAGGGCGTGGCCGTGGCCTCCTCGAGGATGGCATCTCCAGAACCCGCCTGAGCAGCTGATTCTGGCTTGTAGCCATCGGGGGGACATTCGGCAAGAGCCCGATCCGCGTTCAAGAAGTCCAGCTTGAATTTGTAGCGGACAAAGCCAGCTTCCCGGAATTGACGGAGACAGCCCCAAAAGCCGTACTTAAAGTACGTAACGACTTGCCTCCCGTAGGTCTCCCGAGGCAGATAATCTCGCTCGAGAGCCTCTTCCAGATCGCGGAAATTCCGCTCGGCTTCCTCCCGAGCCCCGGTCTCCTTTGAAAGGGCTTTCACCGCCTTCTCCGACTCAGCGCGAGCGCTTCTCAATTGCTTCTTCAGCTCGTCCTCCCTCGACTTGGCCTCCTCCTTGACCCGAGCCAGTTCCTCTTTCAACTTCTTTTCAGAGTTGGTAAGCGTGATGCAGTCTTCGTGCATAAAAAGCATTCTCTCCAAGGCCTCGGCACCGCAAGCGAAGCTCTGAGAGGGGAAGGAAAAAGGAAAGGGAAATAAGGAAGTTTGAACAGAGGTAACAGGGGCTGAGAAAAGAGGAGAAAAGAGAAAGTTGGTACCTGACCCATATGTTGGGCAAAGAGGGAGAAGAACTCCCGAGGGTTCATGCTCGAGAGGTGAGACTGGTTGGCCTCATTTCGGAAGCCCCGGAGAAATTCCACGCACTGAGTCCCGCGGGGCCGGTGGAAGTAGTCGGGCTGCTCGACATGGCCCGGGGAAGAAGGGGAGTCCTCAGTGGCGCCCGCGCCTGCTCGAGCGCTGGATTTAGTTTTCTTTGCGGCGGAGCTGCTCGGGGCCGCGGGTGCCTTCCTTTTCGGGGCTGCCTTCGGAGACCCTGATGATGAGGCCGAAGCCTTACCCTTGCCCTTGTTGAGGGCCCGAGTAACAGAAGCAGGAGGAGGAGCTGGAGAAGAGCCGCCCTCCTTCATCTCGCGAGAAATTTTAAGTAAGTCGGCGAGATCCATGCGCGAATCTGGTAAGAAAAAAAAAGGGGTAGAAAATCCTGTCAGAGATATAAATGGGAGAGATAGAGAAATCGAGAAAGTATACCTAGATCATCTACCACTAGACCCTTAGAGCAATAGCCGAAATGGCAGAGAAGATCATCCTTGACAAGCTCGGGAGCGCTGAAAGTCCGCTCCCCGAGGATCTCCATGAACCTTGCAACTTCCGAGTTGGAGGCGGCCGGGAGAGGATTAGATACGGATATAGTCGCGGGCCATGTATTGGTAGTATTGTTTTCGGGACTCCCTTCGGGAGATCGGACATAAAAGAATTTCTTCATCCACCCCTTATGAGAGGAGGGATTCCCGAGAAGAAATTCCTTAGAGGCGAATGGAGGAGAAAAAGAATTTGCCAGGTTCTTTTTGATTTATCTTCAAGAAGGAGAGGAGAAGAGGAAGAGACAGGGGAAGTTGAAAATGCTGGATGAGGATAGATAGGGAAAGCAAGAGGCTGTAAGAATTGGGGGTCAACTGACTCGGGGAAATTCGGTGATAGTTGCAAATCTCGGCTATAAAAGGGGCAAGGGGGAGGAGAAGACCCATGTCTAATTGGTCTAAGAAATATGTACGAAAGCCCTCGGGAGGACCGCTAATCACTTCCCGAGGCCCGGGAATTCGAACCTCGAAATCAGGGCCCAGGCCGGCCCGATCAATGATGATGGGGATGTGAGACGCCCGAAGAGAAGACACGTTCACTTCGTGCCAGGGAAGCTTGATCTCTTCGCGAAATCCCTCCATTTGAGAGGTCCAATGGGATAGAGCTCGAAGATATGTTTTCTTGCTCGGGTACCCTAAACGCTGAGGGGGGCGAAAAATATCCAAGTTAGGGTAATTATTCAGGGTTTCCATGGCGTCGAAAAATGAAACGAAAAATGATGAAGAAGAAGAAGAAGAAGATGGCGATTCTGTTCGATCTGGGTCCGAAACTGGAATTGAACAAGGAGAGGATGAAGTCGCAAGATTGCTCATGGGAAGGAGGGCAGAATCCTAAAATCAAAAACCCTAAAAACAGCTAAAGGGGCGAACACAGAGGAAAATGGCGGAGAAAAAGAAAGGCAAAGTCTCAAGACGAAAACAAGAATCGAAGCAAAGATAAGCGGAAATGACGAGTTAGGGAAAGAAGGGAGAATGACTTACCAGCAATGACGGCGGAGATGACGATGGGCGAGGACAGACAGGGTGCTGATTTGGGGGAGAGATGCGTCGGAGATTTCTTCTGAGTGAGGAAAGAGGGAAAGAAATGAAATGAAAACGACGAAGATAAAAAACCCTTAAGAGGAGCGGAAAAGGCACGAAAAATAAGAAGGAAGGAAAAGAGGAAAGAAAAAAGGAAAAGTAAGGAAGGGACGTTTAACCCTGCAGAGAGAGACACGTGTCGGCGTTACTCAGGCTATGATTTGATGGGGCGGCAATCTTCCCGCCTTAAGGAAAGCGTGACGTGGGCAGACGAAAGGTCCTCGAGGAACAAGAAGAGGGACTACCCGAGAGGGTTCCCCGAGAAAGGCCAAATGGCCTGGTAACCGATTATTTTACCGATAGCTAACGCCCAAATACTCGCTACACTCTTTTTGGACTATTTTAGGGGGGGACTATTGTTACCCCCGGGATTTCTAGCTAACGGTAAAATAGCGTTAACGGCAGAATAATCCGCGAGCAAGGCGCGAAGAGACACCTCGAGGGAGTGGGGAGTGGCTCGAGAGGGAAGTAGCCTGTTCGGGGCGGTCAAGTAGCCTGTTCGGGGCGGTCAAATACCTGTTCGCGGCGGTCAAATACAAAGGACTACCCGGAAGGGATAGTCAGTCAGGTCAGGACGAAGTGCCCGAGAAGATCAGAGGAGAGAAAGCGCCCGAAGATGAATTGCCCGAGGAGGAAAGGACCGAGGGACTGAGGAATTGCCCGAGGAGGAAAGGACCGAGGGACTGAGGAATTGCCCGAGGAAGGAAGGACCGAGGGACTGAGGCCTGGTCGGGTGGTCGCGATTCCATGAGTAGATAGCGAGTCCGTGAGTAAGTCAAAAGGCCGAGCAGGAGAAATAACTCGATGGGGTGCTGTTGCCCGATGGAGACAAGGTCACGAGGGAAGTTAAAAGGAAGAGGAGGAGATGAGAATGTGGGATCGTGGAGAGGGCCACGTTCCATCCGTGAGGGTCGTAAATAAACGTGGGCCTGGGTGGAAGACTAGGTCAGGGCGAAGTAAGATAAGGTTGGTATAAATAGTTGCAGTTAGCTCATTTCTCAGGTATGCACACTACACGATCAAAAACTGATTTACTAGCCCAAATACCTATTTTTCACCCATTTTTCTGACTTAAGCATCGGAGGGGATACGCCGGTAACCAATCCGGCCCCCTTTTGACGTTTTTCTGAGTTTTTGGTGTTAGGCTCGACGAGGATAGTTGCCGTGGAGCGAGACACTCGCGCCAAGGAAGTTACGAGGGAAAAACAACCGCTTTAGCCGCCGTTTCAAAAGGTCGTTTTACGCGGTCCGCATCACAATCGGCTTCAGTTATGTCGACAATGATTTTTCCTTAATCTCGTGGATATATCAGACTAAGCAAGAAACCAAAATCTTTTACATAGCTCTCGGAGAGCCATGTGATAATTTACGACAAAGTGGATGGATTGAAGTGCATTAAATCAGCGAAAAAACAAAACTTTTACCGCAAAGGCTGGATTTTGATGATACTAGAGTCGAAATACAAGCAACGAAACTGGCACTGAAAGATCATCACGCAATTTGCAATTCTGAAAGGTAGTTGAGAGTCCACAGCAGCTGATGTTCCTTGAGTTGGGGATGGCTCAATTGGATTTGGAGGTTAATTTAGTTAATCGTTTTCGTCATATTTTAATTATTTATATAATTTTTAAAAGGAAAATCAATTTTGGCAAACTCGCAAACGACGTCGTTGCCTTGGCCTTGTTAGGCTATTAATTAGTCGTTGGCACGCCGTAGCACCGCCACGACGGCAACCTCATAAATTTTATATTTTTATTTATTATGAGAAGAATCGGCAAAATTCCTCGCTTGTGATTTTCGATTTAGTCGATCGATCAACCACCACCAGAGACGACGTGAATAGATATATTTGGACTTTTGGTCGATTGAAAGTTTGAAGATTTGGGAAAAAATGGAGCATAGCAGGAGAGCTGTTGAATCGTATTGGAGGTCGAGAATGGTGGACGCTGCCACGTCGGACGAGGACAAGGTCACTCCTGTTTACAAATTGGAAGAGATTTGTGATTTGCTCAGGTCATCGCACTCGTCGATTGTTAGGGAAGTGGCCGAGTTTACCATCAAGCGCCTCGATCATAAATCACCGATTGTCAAGCAAAAGGTTTTTGTGTTCTCTGTTTTTTCTGTTTGCTGCCATGCTTGATTGATATGTAATTGCGTTTAGGATCTTGAGGTTATGAAGTAGGCGGATGCTGTTTTACGATGTGCTACAGTTCACTTGGATGTATTTGCACTTTAATATGTAATCTCCAGCATTTTATCGGCGTTCTTTAAACTTCAGGCATTAAGGATGATTAAATATGCAATTGGAAAGTCAGGTGCAGAGTTTAGAAGGGAAATGCAAAGGAACTCGATTGCTATACGCCAGTTAATTCACTACAGGGGTCAGCCTGATCCTCTTAAGGGTGATGCGTTGAATAAGGCTGTGCGGGAAACAGCTCAGGAAGCATTATCTGCTTTGTTTTCAACGGAGGAAAGCAACACTTCTGCACCGAGGGAAAGTAGCCTTGGAAGCCGAATTCAAGGTTTTGGAAACACCAACTACGAATTGCCATCGGAAGATAAGAGGTCCTCCTCTTTCATTAATGAGGTCGTTAACATTGGAAATGCCACGGTCAAACTTGGACTCAGTAGTTTGGCACAATCAGCTTCCATGAGGAAAAATAACGACACTGGGACTTACAGAAGCCCAAATCTTCGGCGATCTTTGACTGGGGAAGGTGATTACAATGATCAACATGAGGGGAACAATTTTAATGAAACTCGCTTCTCTGAGAATGCTGGTTCTGGTAATTGGGGCCGAGACGTAAGTGCATCACAAGCACAAGCTGAAACTAGTGGAGGCACTGCTTCTACTTTTGGCCTCAAGACTCGTGAGGAGAAATTGGTAGAGACCGTTGTGTCATCTGGCGGCGTCCGTCTACAGCCGACTCGGGATGCACTTCATGTTTTCTTGATGGAGGCCTCGAAGCTGAATGCCTTGTCTCTGGCTCATGTTATTGAGACAAAGTTGAAATCCCCTATGTGGCAGGTTTCCTTTTATGAAATTATTCGTATTGCAAGAATCATGATCTTGATAAAATTCAGTTTTTTCATTAATTGAAACCAAAATTTCTATTAACCTCATTATTCTAGGAATTTTATTTGAAAGAAATATTTAAGTTTCTAGTGGTGGTATCAAATTATTGGAACAATCCGGAAAAGTTTCTAAAATTTTTAACAAAACGTTAATATTTACCCACAATTTGAACCAAACCTGCGAGAAAAGGTTTACTAGTGGTTTCATTTGAAATTTCCTCTTAATGCTGAAGGCTTGAAGCTGAAAGTAGGCTTAAATTATTTACTCACCATGGTGCAAATATCGACATCTGTTCAGGTGCGTATGAAAGCGGTCTGTGTCCTGGAAGCCTTATTGAGAAAAAAAGACGACGACCACCAACATTCTGTCATATCATCATATTTTATCGACAACCTAGATGTGGTGGTGCAATGTTCTGAATCACCCCAAGCATCTTTGAGGGAGAAGGCAAATAAGGTAGTTGATCTGGGCTTCTTAAACTCGATTTATGTCAAATATTATTTCCAGGCTCTGAAAGCAAGTTTATTTACAAACAGATGGCCCAAATTATTCAATAATGTGTATTCATGCTCGTATATAATTGGGACCATATATATTTTTTTTATTTACTTTCTATTATGAGTATGTCTAGCCTTCCTTATATCCTTGAGAAAAATTGGGTGGTCACTATGTGAAAACTGCTTCGCTCTTGTGAAAATATTACATCTTGTACTCTCTGTGATTATTAGAGACATTTTATCTGTAAGGGTTTCTGTTCATGGCGTAACCTCAAAATATTATATTTGGTGTATGTTGACGTCTATTCTTTTTCATAGGTTTTGAGCTTACTTGGCCATCAAAACGGCGGAGTCAGTAGTGTAAATAAGTCTGCAATGGTGTCTCAGCCTGCCATAATCCCGGACTTGATAGACACTGGTGATTCAGATGATTTCGTTGGAATTGGTGATTCAAACAAAGGCGGTAGTGAACCAATAACTACCGATACTGCTAATTCCTCTGCTCCCTTGATTCATGATTTACTCGGGGACAACTCTAGCGGTAATGATGGTACAAACGGACAGAATCTCGACGATGACCCTTTTGCGGATGTATCCTTCCACACCACACATGTTAAAGACAATGCCGATGATTTCTTTTATGTGGAATCTGTTGGCAACGAAAAGTCTTCAGGGGCAGCTTCGAATCATAGAACTGAATCTGAACCACTTGACCTGTTAAACTCAAGTTTTGAGGCCGACCATGACAATGGAGCTGCCAGAAAAGATATAAATGTGTTGATGGGTGGTCTATCCATCAATGGAAATGATGGAAGCACAGCCCAAAAAGTCCCCGAACCTGCAAATTTGGCATCTTTTGGTATGCTCTCGGATGATAAGAATACCCCAATCAATGTCTTGAACGTCACCTCACAAGCCTCAGAACCAAATCCAAATCCTACGTTTCATTTGGGGGCCAATGCCTATAATTTTCCACCTGGCATGGCGTTTAACCATCCATCACTTGCCTCTCAGCAAGTGAATTACGGTGCTATGGGAAATATCATTGCTCAACAGCAGTTCCTTGCTGCAATGTCAAACCTTCAACAGCTCGGGAATATGCAATCGAATAAGGGCAGTATTGGCAATGCTCTGGGATCAATCACTTCACCTTATCCAGACGTCTTCAACTCGAGCATGGCTGCACAGCAGCCAACATCACTAATGAATGACATCAAGAGAGAGGATACAAAAGCCTTTGATTTTATATCGGTAAGCTGGGCATTCTAGATGCTCAACTTTTGAATTTTTTTTTCTGAATGCATTGACAAAGCAATCTTGTCGTCAGATGCTGCTTGAGCTTTGTTTAAAATACGGTGTTATATCGCGGCCTTTTTTGCAGGATCATCTAGCTGCTGCTCGTGACTCAAAACGTGCCAATTAGGCCGTCCTTCATTTCTCGACTGTTTTTCGCTGCTGAATCTCATGATTGTGTGGTGAATTTTTGTGTCTATGCTTTGTTAAAAGGAGTCATCTACCAACGGCAGTTTTATGGTAAAGAAAGCACCATCGGTCAAATTGCGTGTGAGTTGATTGATTCTTGAAATTTTTTATGTAGATCGCTTCGATTCGTTTAATCAGATGGCCGTCGTGTAATCGACGTCCGCAACTTTTTGATGTCTTCTCTTGTGCAAAACAAATTGAGATGGAAGTATATCTCAGTCTGCCAAAAGAGTGGGAAAAAATATAACCGATTCATTCATACCAACGCAGTAAACTGAAGCAGATTTGGGGGATTTGATGATTCAACGGTCTCTTTTTTCAACTGATGTATTCTCTACTACGTCGTTATCGTGGTTGTGAATTTTATTGCCAGGGACGATTATAATACAACTCACACACCTTCCATTATTTGCAAGTCTTCTATGATAAAATAAATAAATATATAATTTAAATTACGTATGGACTCAACTCAAGTATGAGCCTTTTTGATTTGGACTTGAGTTAAAGGAAGGAAAGCCCAATGAGTAGTTGGTCTCTTTTCGTCGACGGCCCAAAGCATGTTTTCTCTTGTGCAAGAAAGTGCTCTTCAGTCAACACCATTGAATTCATTGGTTTACACCTTGCACTGCACGTCCTTTAAACCCTAGTCCGTGAGACAAGCAAGGGTTTAATGAAATCCCCAATTTATCAACCATCCATAGCAATTCGTCACTTCAATCTCTTGTTGATTAGATATCGCTTCAAACCAGTCCTCATCAAGTTCTGAACTTTCCAATCATCAATGGCAGCTTCGAAGCTGTCGTCACTAGCCGCCGCCGTAGCGGCCGCTTCTTACGCTACCGCCACTGCTGGCCATGCTTATGCCGACGGGATGTTTCGGTTCTCGCCGTTCTCATCATCTTCAGCTAAACCCGAAGCTCCCCAGTCGGATGCTCCGGGTTCGGATTCTCAGCCAGAAGTCGAAGTAACGAAGGGCGGGTTCAACCCCGAGGCTCTAGAGAGGGGCGCGAAAGCTCTCAGAGAGATCAATAACTCTTCTTATTCTAAGCAGGTTTTCTTTTATTCATCTGTTAGGGACAGTAACCTTCTTGCTCCATTTTTGTCGTGTCTAGTTTTTCAATAATTATGCATGATTGAATCTATTGGAAGGTTTTTGAGATCATGAGGAAGCAGGAACAGACGAGGCTGGCTGAGTTGGACGCCGAGAAAATTCATTTTGAGGCGATACAATCTCAGGCTGATATTGTAAGTGTTTATCTGTCTGCTTATTGGGTTATTTGTTGTTCTGGTGATTCTGATCGAGACTTAATTTTTGGATTATTTTGTTTGTGATCATATGGTTTGCAATGTATTGTCACTCTATTCGATTTTTGGCTAAGTAATACTGCCTGTTCTAAGTTAGCGAAATCACACACGAGACACTTTTGTCTGCTGACTTTATTGGGATGTCTTAAACTTAGATGGTAATAATACAATATGTCTGGAATTATTTAGTCTTTGAATTTATTATTTGCTCTGAAATGAAGAAATATGTCTGCAGGCTAAGCAACGGAAGTGGTCAGAAGATCAGAGAAATCTTTACCAGCAACAGGCACAAGCGAAGGCACAAATGATGAGATTTGAAGACGAATTGGCTCGCAAAAGAATGCAGGTGGGACGCTTCTATCTTTGGTAGTTTTTGTTTTTAGATCAACTACTGTTTGCTATCAATGTTTGAATCAATTTTTCCTTTTATGGTTATTAATTTTTATTACCATTTTCTGAATGTTATTTACTTGGACAGGGATCCTTTGAGTTTTCTTTTTTGGTATTGCTCAGACAAGTTAATTAATCGAATGCAATAAATTCAGACAGATCATGAGGCCCAGAGACGGCATAATGTTGAACTGGTCCATATGCAAGAGGAGTCATCCATAAGAAAAGAGCAAGGTAGACGAGCAACTGAAGAGCAGATACAAGCACAACAGCGACAAACTGAGAAAGAGAGAGCTGAGATAGAACGAGAAACAATAAGAGTGAAAGCTTTGGCTGAAGCTGAAGGTCGTGCTCATGAAGCAAAATTGACCGAGGACCATAACAGGAGGATGCTTGTGGAGCGGATAAACGGCGAAAGAGAGAAGTGGCTTGCTGCAATCAATACAACTTTTAGTCACATAGAAGGTTTATATCCGATTCAATCTACAGATAACATGTATTCTTTGGATGATTTGAGATATATCATGAGAATATGTTATTTCCGATGAATTCCTTTTAGCTTATTGGAATTTCTTCATAGAAGCTTTACCAGAATGATGTCATTCTTGCTTTTTGATCTTTTCTTAAAACTGTGTTTTTCAGGGGGCTTTCGGGTTCTATTAACTGATAGGAGCAGGTTGGTTATGACTGTTGGGGGAGCTACAGCACTAGCTGCCGGAGTTTATACCACCAGGCCTGCACTCTCTTTCCCTTATGTTCCATGTTAAGCTGCGTGAAATCAGAAAATCAATTTGCGGGTGTACTGTAAATGTGAAGTTTATCTGACCTTCGAAAATATTTTGCTAGTTTGTGTATTTTTCACTGTACGAGCATTCTAACAGATCAATATGTCGCTTTAAGTAGCAACTACTAACTAAAATAGCCTTCCCTTCTAAACATGGTGAAGCCAAGCTTTGTAGCGTGTGCTTTAAATTAAATACAGAAATGCTTTCTGACACATTCCCTTGTGCTTTCTGTTTGCGTTTCTCAGGGAAGGTGCTAGAGTTATGTGGGGGTACGTCAATCGTATTCTCGGTCAGCCATCTCTCATTCGGGAATCATCAATGGCCAAGTTTCCATGGTCGGGCGTAGGTTCAAGAGTTGCTAGTAAGGTTCGAAATTATACCACCCCGGCCGGATCTGCAACACCTTCTCAGGCTAAATCTGCTCTGGGGGACGTTATTCTGCATCCTTCACTGCAGAAAAGAATCGAGCATCTAGCTCGGGCCACTGCAAACACAAAGATCCATCAGGCACCATTTCGCAACATGCTTTTTTACGGGCCTCCTGGCACAGGGAAAACTATGGTTGCTAGGGAGATAGCTAGAAAGTCGGTCAGTAGTAATTACCTTTGCTATTTTAATCTGAGAATCTGCAATGCAGCGTATACAATGACTAATCTTTCCCTTATTCAATATTATGATGCTATTTCAGGGCTTGGATTATGCCATGATGACAGGAGGAGACGTAGCACCTTTAGGTCCCCAGGCCGTTACCAAGATCCACGAGATATTCGATTGGGCCAAGAAATCGAAGAAAGGATTACTCCTTTTCATCGACGAGGCTGACGCCTTCCTTTGTGAGTAAGTAATTTCGATCGTTTGGGCCTCACAAGTATGGATTAATAGCGCTGCCTTGGGTTAACAAAATTAACAACGTCCTTCAATCTTCCTTATGTCCTTATGTTAAAACAGACGCAACAACACGCACATGAGCGAATCTCAGCGCAGTGCTTTGAACGCCTTGTTATTCCGTACAGGCGACCAGTCAAGAGACATCGTCCTCGTACTCGCCACTAACCGACCAGGAGATCTCGACAGCGCAGTGACCGATCGAATCGATGAAGTCATTGAGTTCCCTCTTCCTGGGGAAGAAGAGCGCTATAAATTGTTGAGCCTTTATTTGAACAAGTACCTTCGCGGGGACGGCGACAGTCATCGTCAAGAGTCCAAATTCGGACACTTTTTCAAGAAAAACCCTCAAAGGATAACTGTGAAGAATCTGTCCGATGATGCGGTAAGGGAAGCTGCTAGGATGACAGAGGGTTTCTCAGGTCGTGAGATTGCAAAGCTCATGGCGAGCGTTCAGGCTTCTGTGTATGGGCGGCCCGACTGCGTTTTGGACTCCGATTTGTTCAACGAGATTGTCGATTATAAAGTGTCTGAGCATCATCAGAGGATTAAGCTTGCTGCTGAATCATGAAGAAGAGAAGGTTATATGGGGATTTCGTATGGGGATTATGAGTTGGTTAATTTTTTGTTGCGGATTTATAGTTTGATCTGATTAGAGTTGTTTGAATGATAACTGACATTAGAGATTGATTCTTGAAAGTTGAAAAATGAACCCAGAAACTCAAATTCAGGGCGAATTTTTATCTGATACAATATAAGTGAGTCATAGTTCTTACCTTAGGCATATCAATTGAAGGAGTAAAGTTGTGAAGTTATGTCTTGGTTAAGACTCTAAACCAAAGTGGGGTTCTACAGGTGAAGTTTATTCACCCCATTCCCCAAGCACATCTCTTTCCTCACATATATGTTATCTTTAGTTAAATAACTAGCAACTAGTAGGCATACACTGAAGACTGAACCACAGCACTGTATTGCTGAATGCAAATGTCCGATCATCTCTCTTGTACAAACCACGCAGTTTCAGAGTCACAACTACTAAACTACTTTAAAGATCAATGCTATCGAGCTTAGGAAACTGAAGCCAACTTATCGACTGAATCGATTACAGAGAAACCTTTTCTTGAGCTTAAATGGGTGCCATAAATATACAACACAAAAGCGACTAGAGAACTCTTTGTACTAGGAATCTTAGGAGAAGCGCTGTTCTTATTTATATCCATAGGTGTCTTGATCAAGTAGAGGAAGAAGATGGGATCAGATAACCTTCTGAGCTTACTGATTCCAGATACATGTCCTGCAAATTGAGGCAAGTAGGTTTAATGAATCAAAACCGAGTAATAAAAATCACGACTTTGCAGATAATACGTAACACAACGAGAAAATCGGTAATCAGAATTTAGAATGTGACGGCATGCATCAGAATCAGATGCATTGGATCACTAACTGATCTGATGCTTAAAGTACAATTAAATCGCCACAATAGGGAGATCCAAAGCATCCATACGACATCATAAGTAAATTTCTAACCCTACTACAAGTAAATCAATCAAGAAAAAACGAATTATAACAACCACCCTATATTCCCCATCCCATTAATCGGTTCAACAAACTGCAATTGCTGTTGTTGCTGATCTCCATCGTCACCGACTTCAATTTGTAGCAATGGCTGAACAATACCGCCCCCTTCCACCACCCCACCACCACCACCTTTCCCCTCCACAAGCCTCCACATATACCAAGACCCAACCGACCTATAAGGCCTCCATTTCTCACACAACTGCTCCATTTGAGATGGCTTGGGCAATTCCTCCAACCCATACAACATCTGCACGCCCTTTCTCACCCCTAAGTCGCTCACGGGCAAGACGTCAGGCCTGTGTAGAGAGAAAATCATAAACATGTGAACCGACCAAGACCCTATTCCCTTCACCATTGATAGCATGGTAAACAGACTCCTATCATCCATCTTCACCAGCGTTTCATCGGATAAGATCCCAGTTTTGTACTTATTGGCTAAATCGTACAAGTAGCTAGCTTTGCGCCCCGAGACGCCAATTTGCTTCAGCTGCTGGGTGGACAAAGCTAAGATTGAATCGGGTGCTATGGTGTCTTCGCCTCCGCAGAGTGAGACAAAGCGAGTGTAGACTGAAGTCCCAGCTTTGTAAGCGAGCTGCTGGTAGAGGATGGATTTGGTCAATGCTGCGAAGGGTAGGAGGTGTACATCGAATTGAGGTGGTGGGAGTGTGTCGATGAGTGGGGAGAGGAGGGGGTCGGCGGATCGAAGGTGGCGGAGGGAGGCTGCGATCTCTGCGGCGGACGACAGGGGTTTGATTACGGCTGGAGCTGGGAGCTTCGAAGCCACCGTGCGCCGGCGGTTTTTTGAAGAGTTGGAGACGGCGGTGGTGGTGGTGACAACGATGGAACCGGCGTTGGCTTCCGTGGTGGATTTGGGTTCGCCGGAGAGCTTGCGGATTTTCTGGGGTCGGATTGGGATTTTGGAAGGGTTGGTGGAGTTCGAAGAGACGTCGTCGTTGGTCGGCGGTGGATTGGTGGTTTTTGGAGAAGGTGGGGATTGAGGGTTTTGGTTCGGCGCCTCGATTTTGGGTTGGGTATGGGTTACGACGGCGTCTGTCGGCGGTTGTTCTGCCATGTGTGGTGGTGGGTTGGGGGAGAGGGAAGAGACGAGGGCGGCGCGGTCACAATCGCGTTGGGTCGAGGGAGAATAAGGTAAAATCGTAATATTTTCCATTATTTCCTTAAAGAATAAAGATGTAGGGGCCTATTTTGTAATTTCATCTCCTCTCTCTCCATATAATACATTCATATGGGCCAATGTTGGGCCGATTGACCCAACGTGGCCCATAATGTCGCCTGATGGTTTAGGTGTTGTTTCAGGGTTTAAAGAAAGAAGGAAAAACCGAGCCAACATACCCGCGAAGAAATACTTAGCTTTGGCAGCTCGAAGTCGACGCGGATGGCTTCAGCTGTTGAATCTGACTCGACGAGCTTGAAGGTGAGAGAGCTCATAAACGAGGTACAGCTTGACTACTCTCCGGCGAACACGAAGATTGTCGACGATGTCGTTTCGTCTATTAGAGAAGTCATTAATCAGATACCGGACGAGCTCCAGGTCAGTTATTTGTTCTCATCTCATAATTTTTGGTGATATTTTGTGGATGAAGTTCTGAGTTTTGCTTAATTTGACGGTTTGATGTTTCTGAGAATTTGTTTTAGGTTACTGCCGACGTGGCGCCGGGTTTTGTGAGGGATATCGGTGCGGACAAGGTGGATTTTAAGTTTAAGAAGCCAGCGGCTGTAGAAATTGGTGGAAGTTATTCATACCGATGCGTCGCGAAACCGGATATTAATATTGATTTGTTTTTGAGGCTGCCTAAGGTAAATAATCGCGAAATTTTGAAGTTCGTTTATGAGTGTGCAATATGAGAACCTGTGAGTGTTTTGACAATGCGGCGGGATTGCTGGGTTTAGTTGGTCTACTGTTCAACTGTTGCTTGTAGGCGTGTTCTTTTTTTTTAGGTGTTGTGATTACGGGTATCTTGTCCTAACAACAATGTAGTGGGATATTCTTGAAATTTCGTGGTGAGGACTCCTTTTCTTTTTTGCTTCAGTAATTTTAATTGTGACAATGACGGGGTAGGGCTTACTTTTTCTAAGTGTATAGCCCTGGAGACGATCCTCTGTCGTCAAAGATTTTCTGTACATTCACCTTGTTCAGTTGAATAGCATCTTTAGTTTGATTGGCTTGGATTGATTTATATTGCAGGCGTGCTTCCATGAAAAAGATTATCTAAATTACCGATATCATGCAAAAAGATTTCTTTATCTCTGCATTATAAAGAACCATTTGAAGCTATCTTCTGCGGTGCAAGATGTGAAATGGTTAGCTTTAAATAACGAAGCACGCAAGCCTGTACTGGTTGTCTATCCAGGTCTAGTTTCGGCAGAGTGTATTCTAGTGTGTTTCAATATTTGACTTGCAATTAACCTCTGAATGTATATCTCTGTTCAATTATATTTCAGCCGCGCGGTTATCCGATGGTTCTTTATTTTGTGTGAAGATAATCCTGACTGCATCGTCTCTGTTTACTGTTTCAAAATTGAACTGTGAGAGAAATAACATCCGCTCACTTGCTCAAGGTATCTATCTTCATTGTATTTGCCACGTTTGAGTAGTTGTTTCTTCATTTAAGTCCTAACTGCCAGACGCGTTGTTTAGAACCAACACCAAAGTACAACAGCAGTATCTTGGAGGACATGTTTATTGAAGAGTATTCAGGGTTCATTAGAAACATTATTATGGGATGCAAGGAACTGGGAGAGGCTCTGATTCTGTTAAAAGTATGACTGGCATATGATTGCTCCCTTCCCTGTTTTTTTGTTTACTGTCAAACTTTACCTAATTCAAACATGAATATATGTGGTTGGTGATGCAGGTTTGGGCGCGAAAGAGGTCGCTATTTGTTCATGATTGCTTGAACGGATTCCTGATCTCTGTTATTGTTTCATACCTTGCATCTGCATCTGGAAAAAGGAAGATTAAAAATACAATGAATGTCATGCAGATTCTGCGAATCACATTTTACTTTATTGGTATAGCCAGTGTTGCTTATCCTTTAAAATAATTATGTTTATGTGGCATGACTCGATGTAACATCTGCTTTCAATGGCATGCAACCTCTGGATACTCATTCTTGTGTTGGAGTGCTAAACGCATCAGGTTTTCCACTTTTAGGGATAAAACTTTTATCAATACCTTATTCAAGGTTATCGAATATTGTTTGCTTTTAGTATCTTCCAAATGTGAGGCTGCCCAATACTAGAGGGGGGAGACCTTACGATAATTTCTTTTGTGTTTCACTTATCTGTTCATGCATTTACTTTCCTGTTATTCCACCAATTGGTCCTGCAACATTCTGTTTGGTTAATCAATTAAATATCTAAGCTTGTGCTAGATTGTTTAGTGTACTATTACAAAATTCATATCTTATGTTATCTCTTGCAGCTAATTCCACTGTATGGGACAATGGGATCTTTTTTCAACCTGATAATGGTCGAAATATTTCAAATAAGGTATGCTGGCAGGTTTAATGCTATTTGCTTCCTCTCTTTCTGTAATCTGTTGATCACTTTTGGTCTATCCATTTCCGTTTTTGAACATTTCAGTTTAAATGGGCGATGCTTCTTCTGTCACCCATCTCAATTATATAGCTCAGTCTATGTTCACTTTTGGATATGCATGTTCCTGTTCCTTAGTTTTCTAAATATTATCCTCTTTGTTATCCTTTAATTTGTATGTGGAATGATTTCTGTTTATAGCTTCCGTTGACTGTGTTAATGAAGCTTTCCTTCACTATAGCATAGCTCACAATTAGCAATTGCTGTTTGTAGTTTCTCTAGCTTATTTATACGTATCAATGTGGTGATGGGAGATGTTAATGTTTTTTATTGTTTTCAGGATAGAAAGACACAGTTGCAGGCCTTTCCAATAATTATTTGTGATTCATTTGCTGACTACAATATGGCATTTCGAATGTCACCTAGTGGCTTCCAAGAGGTTAGTTCTTTGACTAGCCTTTTTTTTTATCTGGACAGCATTTCTGTCTTGCGTTGAATTCCTTTGTTTGCTAACATGTTTGCCGCATCTAGCTCCAAGAGGAGTCTTCTCTGGCGCTTGCCTGCATGAATGAATGTAAAGATGGAGGTTTTCATGAGATCTTCATTGCCAAAGTTGATTGTCCTGCAAAATATGACTATTGCATGAGGTACATGTTAACAGTATTCGATGGACCCTTATATTTGTATACTGGTATGTCACATGTCACTGCTTCCCATGGACTTTGATACACACTGGTCTGCTTAGGATATGTGTGTACTAGCGACACAACATTTTAGGACCAAACTATAGAATTTCTATAGATGGTGGCATGTATTAGAAAGGATGGAATTAACTTCACCATCTGTACTCCGCTCGAACATGGCCTGCTCTGCTTGTACGAATCGTTTCTCATCAGGCATGACAGACACCAATTTGACAACATTTAGAATCATTCTGGTGATCCGCATACAATCCGTCTCGAAAGAGTTCAGATCTTAATTTGGATCATATTGTTTAATTTTCTCTACCAATGTTTATCTTTCCGTATAGTGTCATCTCCAGTTGGGTTGTCTGTCATATTTTGTTTCAGATTAAATTTGAAGGACAGCCCCGAGTTCAAGAGTTCTGGATATTGCCTTGACGATGAGTGTTGGAGGGTTTATGAACGAAAAGTATTAGGCATCATTGACCAAGCATTACGAGGAAGAACTAAGTTAATTCGAGTAATCTGGACAAATGCTGCTGCTGGATCTAACTTTGAAAATGTTAGCTGCTTGCTTCAGTAATTCTACTTGAGGGCCAAATTCTGCAATATATTCAACTTTGTATTGTGCTTCTAATTTAGGGTTTTGCTATCCTGGATGGAGAAAGCTTGTTTATCGGTATCGTGATTAGTTCAACAGAGGAAGCATTTAAGCAAGCAGTTATTGGACCAAGTCCTGAAGAAAAAGAGAAGGTGCAAATCATTATTTGGAACGTTTTATGCATTTTTTACAGCTTTCACTCAGTTTTTGGTTGATGCAACAGGCTTTAGAGTTTAGAAACTTTTGGGGGGATAAAGCTACGCTAAGATGGTTCCGTGATGGTAAAATTGCTGAAGTTGCAGGTATGGAATCATAATCTTTATATCACTTCCTTTTCTTGGCTATTGGTTATTGGCATTCCTCTCACATTTTCTTGTTGATGTAGTATGGGAACAAGAGGAATGGAAAAAGCATATAATCATCAAGGAAATGATCGAATACATCCTTAAGCGCCACCTGTCTCTTTCAAGTCAGAATATCACTTCCTTTGTAGATAAGCTTGATTTTGTGCTTCAGTATGATGATAAAGGTAATAAAACTGTGATTCTGTCGTTCAGTTCACTATGGGAGGCAAATGACACATGCGGATGTGTTCTTTTACAGATCCTATATCCTATTCTAAGAATTTGTTGAAGGCATTTGATGACCTATCAAAGCACTTGCGTCTTCTTGATAACATCCCATTAAAGATATCTAGCGTGCAGCCGCTGGATTCAGGTTTCTCTTCCATATTACATCATATCCTTACCTTGCCTGCTTTCTCAAATGTGTTCGATAATTATCGCTTAGGACAGTGTTGAGGCTTACATTCTGATGCAGTTACATGATGAAAAATTGTTTTGTACTTCCCCCTGACAGCCTTAAGGTTGACGGCCGTGTCCTTCTCCAGCCCGCACCCATTAGCATATGAAGAAGGCACTCGAATAAGACTGGACAAACCCATAACGACGTGCATGCGCCCACTTGAAGTTATGATTCAGGCAAGAGTAGCTAGAAATAAATTATTTTTGTTTGGTCTTGTTAGTCAATCATAAATAATATGTACAGCTACATCTTTGTTTATAGCTGGAAGGTTCTGGGAACTGGCCCCAAGATGAGCTAGCATTGGAGAAAACTAAATCCGCATTCCTCCTCAAGATTGCAGAAAGGTCCGTATTTCAGTTAGATCTATATCAGATGTAAATATGATTGATTCATCTGTTAAAAATTTTTTGGCAGCCTTCACGATAAGCGGGGGATTACATGTACTGCAACAGAGGATGCTGTTGATATCTTCATGTGTGGATATGCATTTCGTTTGAATATTTTGCACGAGAGAGCCTTAACTTTGACAACAAGACGGGGTAACGGCTTTACACTGTGTCTGGTACTGTATAATCTGTTTGCGCTACTGTGACGGGAACTTGTGTGCGGTATTTGCAGTTGATGGTCAAAAGAAGCATGTTCTGTCTTCAGATAAAAAACTTTTTGTTCGCGGTCAGCACTCCAGTATGATAAATGGTCTACGAGGCCGTTATCCAATATATGGCCCCGTTGTTCGGTAGACTGTTAACATTCAATTGAAATAAACTGAAGAGAAAGGAAACATGTTATTGAAAAACTTTAAGCTTTGACTCTGATATCTTGTGGTTTATTTTACTTAGGCTTGCAAAACGCTGGGTTTGTGCACATATGTTTTCGAACACATTTACCGAAGAAGCAATTGAATTGTTGGTCGCACACTTATTTCTGAAACCTCTGCCGTTCAGATCCCCCGGCTCCCGGATAACCGGATTTATGAGGTTTTAGCTATGTTAATGATATTTGTTCTTATTTTTTTCCTTTCAGTTTTGTAATTGACTCTTTTGGTGATTTACTGCTTTTTTATTTAATAAGTAAATATTCCAGCTGGTAAAGTTTACCTCATTGATATCAGCTTTAAGATCATTCACCGATCGCTGCAGGTTCCTGAGATTATTGTCAGATTATGACTGGAGTTTTGCACCTTTAATCATTGATATCAACGGTGATATGTCTCCTGAAGTTGAAATCGAGATCAATGTAAGAGTTGCTTTTGGGAAGGCCTTACTCTTTAGTCATGTTTCCCATCAACAACATTTTATTTAAGAAACCTTTTTTCTTCATTTGTAGGAGAAGTTTTCGTTAACGAGAAAAGGCGGTAACGTTACAAATGCTAAACCTGCTATGTTCCTAGCGACAGCTTATGACAAGGAGTCTGAAGCTTGGACCAGGGAACTGCCAACTGCAGCTGTGAGTGTCCTGTGAATGGGATTCTTCTAATTATGATATGTTTTTCTTTTTTATTTAGATCACAAGTTTGGATCATCAGTTAAGTAATGATTTGCGCTAGAACAGCTAATCCTTCCCCCATTTACACAAGTAATCAATGTATCAGGATCTTAAGAGGTTGGCCGCATATGCGGCAAGTAGTGCAAATCTGTTGACAAACATAGTTATGAAGAATCAGATTGACAGCTACGGATGTGAAGTGAGTTAAAACCCTCCCTTTTTCCTGGTTGAATTGTTATTACTATGTCACTTGATGATTACAAAAAATGCTTCTTCTCTTTTGTGCAGTGCATTTTCCGTACACCCCTTAACAATTACAATGCTGTCGTTCTTCTTCACCGGGATAAACTGCCTTACCCTCAGCACCTTTTATTCCCATCCGAAGTCAAACAAGGTTTGCTAGAAAAATTCCCAGGGAACTTATGAAAGAAGCTGCAAATTATGAATTGCATTTCCCGAAATTGAAATGAGAATGCATAAACTTTCTTTGTCATGGATTTCTAAAATGGTATGCTTCCTGTACAGGCAAGCACGTGCTACGTGGAAAACCTAGCAAGACTTTTCAATCCTTGATATTACCCCAAGATACTGGGAACTCAGATGAGTTGAAGAATAAGCTGATGGTGAACTTCGATCCACTAAAATATTTTGTCACGGACATTGAGGTAACCAACAAAATATAGCCGAGTATTTCTTCTCAAGTGGAAATTTCTTGTAACATGTACTTTAGTTAGTTACATTCTTACATCAACTTCGCAGACAGAGTTTCCGGACATGTTTAAAGTGTGGTTCGACTCTATCGGGGGCGATGCCATTGGTCTCACATGTAATACTAGGAGTACTAAGGTTAGATGCTAAGGCTGGCTCATTGATCGATGTAATTTGCTATATAACGAACTTTCTTTTCTTGACCCCAATGCATATCACGTCCCATGCTATGGTTTTTAGAAACGAGGTAGAGAAGATGATGCTGGTGAGGAAACTGATGAATCTATAGTCGATACGCTCAAAGCTGTCGGCCAGCTGGGGAAAGGGTTCGTGAAGAGCGTTTATCTTGTTAAGGCACCAAAGTTAAGCAGTTAAATTTATCGACCCAAAGGATCAAAGAAACATTGTAGCTTTAAACAGTAAACTTAATGGTAGTAGCTTTGTCCTGGGCGAAGATGAACGGGCAAAAGCGAGCGTGGAGGATATTGTGCTGGACATGGTATGCGATACGATCACAGCTTCAGCCTTTGTAGGAAGTAATTTAATGGATCAATTTTTTTATATATGTATCGAATTAACCCTCGGAATTTTGTCGTAGAAGCCAGGGTTGATATACATTTTCTTTTTCCATTTTCAAGATCGAGTTCCAAATCAAGAAATAGACTATAAATTGCTTGATTTTGTAATAATTTACACATGCCGTTTTTCTGATAGGGTGCGTCGAAATTGTTTTTTGGTTTTATTGCTTAAAAAGAAAAAGGAAAGGAAAAAAAATGTAACAGTGACCGTGGGAAAGGAAGAAGAGAATTCCGAATTAAATTAAAAATTCCCATTTTGAAGTTTGGTTACGCTCCTTGATTTCAAAGCCAATTTACTCTGAAGCTGAGACCTGGAAATTGCGATAGACGCGAAATGGGTCTTCTGAGCATAATCCGGAAAATCAAGCGCAAGGAGAAGGAGATGCGCATTCTAATGGTGTATGACACTGTGTTCTCATGTTTATGTTTTTTAATCTTTTAAATTCTGAAGAAGATTTGTGTGCTTTTGAAAGTTCATGCTCCTGTTTCATGTGTTATCGCATAAAGGGGTCTTGATAATTCGGGGAAGACAACAATAGTGATGAAGATTAACGGCGAGGACACCAGTGTAATCAGCCCGACCCTTGGATTCAACATCAAAACCATTTCTTACCAAAAGTAAGAAATTTTCCTTTTCTTTAGGAGGCGTTTAAAACCCTAGTGTACAATATTTGGTTCTTTCTGTGTTACACAATGATGGGAGTGGCATTATTTTTAGGTATACTTTGAATATATGGGATGTTGGAGGACAGAAAACGATAAGATCATACTGGAGAAACTATTTCGAGCAAACTGATGGAATGGTTTGGGTTGTCGATAGCTCCGATCTCAGAAGGTTGGAAGATTGCAAATATGAGTTGCATAATCTACTTAAAGAAGAGGTTAGTATGTTCTTCTAGATTCGACATCATCATACCATTTTCAGGCACTGTTGACATCGATTGAAGCTCTCAGGTGATGTTTTTATTGACATTTGGCTTCTATGGATGTTACTATCTGCCTACCAATTGGATTTCTTTTCTCCCATTAACTGGTTATAGACACTTCATCTTATGTTGTATCATTCTTTTGTTTTGCAGAGGTTATCTGGAGCTTCATTGTTGATCTTTGCCAATAAACAGGACATAGAAGGGTCTCTGTCACCTAGTGAGATAGCTAAGGTCTAGATAATTCATTCATTTTCAGTACTAGCTGAATGTGATCACCCTGTTCTGAACTCACCAAAGATTCTAAGTTCAATCAAGATTGTGATTGTTACGTCTACTTTTAGGTGCTCGATTTGGAATCTATGGATAAAACACGACACTGGAGAATTGTGGGATGTAGTGCCTACACCGGGGAAGGATTGCTTCAAGGGTTCGATTGTGCCTCGAGAATTTACATGCTTGACTAATGTGTTGTTGTCTTGGATCCAAACGCATGTTTGTTTATCTATGCCCTTCGACTCCAATGTGTCAAATGCATGTTTGTCTACCTTTTGGGATTGTATTTAAACTCGAGTGTATAACGTTCCTATTTTCTTTTTTATGAGGAGAGTTGCACATGATAATGCCCTTTCTTATGCCACTATATGCAAAAGAAACGATGAATGCATAAGTACCAAACGAAATGATTTCTATTTCCTTCCAAAACTACATATTTATCGATCGTGAATGAACAAGGTCAACAGTCAAATACCCATAATGCCTACCTTCCCCTTCAAACTCTAAATCGACGTTTTCTGAATCCGCCACGCGTACGCAACTCAATGTTCCCTATCTAGTTTTTTTTCTTTTTCTTGATGTGTAAATTAAATTTTAGGTCTGAAAAGATGTTTTAAGTTAGATTTCATGCCAAAGTCAGAAAACTTTTAGGTTAAGGACCCCATTTTTGTAAAATTTAGAGATAAGGACCTAAAATTTGAACTGGTATCGGACTATCGTTTTGTGTTACTACAGAACAATGAAATGGTACAACAGAATAATAAAGTGGTACTGCAAAACGATGAATTGGTATTGCAGAACCACCGGTACTACAGGTCAATGAAGTGGTACTATTGTCCATGAAGTGGTGCTGAAAAACACTTAAATGTATCTAGTAACTTGTGTCCGGGCTTTGAGATCAAATTGCCCACTTAATCTTTTCTCATATTTTTCATTTACAATGATTATTGATTAGAACAAAGAGAAGGCAAAAGAGTGGTCCACTTGTTGGCGGCCTCTCCTCTCCAAGCTCCTTGGCCGTTGGTTTTGAACTCACTCACCCGTCTTATCTTCTGACTCAAACGGCTGCGCCATGGCTCCAAAAAATCAGAATTTTGAGGTTTCTTTTCATGCCGTGCACGTGTATAATTTGTGTAATCGTGGGAAATTTTCTATAACATATATCATGGGTGCTGTGTTCGGTAGATAATACTTGGTTCATCTTCAATGGCGCGTCGTCAGATTCTATCAGAAATGGGCTACGAGTTCACAATCATGGTACAGTACGCTTGCTTGCTTGCCTGTTGTTCATTACTTTCTCGCATATTAGTTCCTTGACTTCTTTCCGAATATGAATTTTCCAGACAGCTGATTTAGATGAGAAAAGCATCAGAAAGGAAAAGCCAGAAGAACTTGTGATGGCCCTGGCTGAAGCAAAGGTTTTTATTATATGGCCATGGCATCAATCTTCTTAGCTGTTTTTTATTTTAAAAGCTGATGCTAACTTGTTGCATCACGCAATAGAAAGGTGCTAAAAACCAATCAAAATTATTTGCTTTTCCCAGGCTGATGCTATCATCGCAAGGCTTGAGCGCGGTGAACGACTGAACGAAATGGCACACCCCACTCTGCTAATTACAGCCGACACAGTATGCTTGTTTCACCTTTTCTTTTTCCATCGTCGTAATGAGACAAAAAAAAAAGACATGGTTGCTACTTACTGCAGATAAAGCATGTTTTTTTCCCTTTGCTGGAGATAGATTGATTAGCTAAGGTTTACTCATTTACTTGCATTGGTATCGAGGTGGTGGTGTACAAAGGCACAATTAGGGAGAAGCCATCAAGCGAGAACGAAGCTAGACAATTTATCCGAGGTTTGCTACATCTGCCGTTTACATATCCCTCTCTCACTGCCTTTTGTTCATACGCTTTCTTCAAGTTAATTTACGTCCAAGGAAAACTCTTACACAGACTATTCGGGCGGCTGCGCTCAAGTCGTGGGATCAATATACGTTACTAACCTGTCTACTGGCTTCAGAAAAGGAGGATGGGAGAGAGCTGAGGTATATATTTATCCCGCAAATGGCAACTGCTTTACGGACATATAATATTATGGATTAGTCTTACTTTCCTTCATTGCAAATAATGCAGGTCTATTTTCTTGATATACCAGATGAAGTCATTGATAGCCTGGTATATTATATGCTTCATACCTCTTATTCTGAAACATAGCTGTTGAAATCGACTTGCAGTGAAATTTGTTGGCTTTTTCTTTGATGTTTGAATAGATTGAGGAAGGCATTATATTCAATGTTGCTGGTGGCTTGATGCTCGAGCATCCACTTACTTGGCCTTTGGTAGACACAGTGGTTAGGAGAATTAGAATGAAATATATGATCTCCCTCGTACCTTACCTTTTCCCTTGATTGTTGGTCTAATATATATTTGTTTACTTATTGCAGATTGGAACGACTGATTGCGTGATGGGTCTTTCAAAATCTCTTGCAGAGAAGCTGATTGAGTCTTGCATTGCTTGTTGAGGACTGGCTTAACCTTGTATTGGTGGCAGAATTGTAGATTTTTCATAATATTCAAGTCAACGTTTGACCGCGATGACTGAAAAAGTGATGTCAAAGTCAGTTTGGGCCATCTTATAAGCCCAATATAATGTGCTTCATTTTGGGCTTGAAATAAAAAATGAATTAAAATAAGATTTGATGAAGGTTAGAGTAAATTCTTCAGTAATCAGATCAGAGGGAAAGAAGAGTTGAAGAAAGTGAGACACAGAAGAGAAAGGGAGAAGATGACACTGGGACTGATGAACGCTAACCCTGTGGTCCATCTCCACGCTAAGAAGGAGAGACCAGTCCGTACGCATGCTGATGACGTCGTCGATCCCCTCGAAATCTATGATATCCTTCATCCTTTTTTTTCCCTCAGCTTTTGATTAATTTCTTTAATGTGATGTTGTTACCTTGATTTGAGTAAAGAATAACACAGCATGTGAAGGATATTAGAGATCCAGAACATCCTTACTCATTGGAGCAGCTGAGCGTTCTCTCTGAGGAGTCAATCACCGTTGACGATAAGCTCGCTAGGATTATGTAAGTGTCTTTGCTATCGAATTATTCCCAAATTTAGTTGTCGAATTAATTATGCACGATATTGTTTGGGTAAAATTAATTCTTTCTTTGGGTTCTTGAATGGAAAACGTTAGGATCACGTTTACGCCCACCATTCAGCATTGCAGCATGGCTACGGTTATTGGACTTTGCCTGAGGGAGAAACTGAAAAATCACTTTCCTGCGCATTTCAAGGTTTTGCTTTGCCTTTCGTTTGGGCTTTGGTTGATTTATTTGTGGATTATTGATTTGTGATGTATGTATGGTTGGTCTGAATATTGTGTGGGATGGTGTTAGGGGACAATAGCAACACATAACCTTATTCACCCAGTTGGATGTTTTTTTTTCTTTTTTTGGGTTTTAACTCTGCTTAAATTATACAGGTTGACATAAAGGTTGCCCCTGGTTCACATGCAGATGAAGAATCAGGTCAAACAACCAACATTTCATACTGTGATTGATTGATATATAGTTTTGATTGCATCTTATTTTTATGAGGGCAGCCATGAGTTGTTTATTACCACTTTACTTCAATTCAAACCAATGCATTCTACTTGTGCAGTTAATAAGCAATTGAACGATAAAGAACGTGTGGCTGCTGCTTTGGAGAATCCAAATCTTCGTCAGCTCGTGGAAGAATGCCTTGACTCCAGCGAGCTTTAAGCATAGACCAAACACAAAACTCTCTCTACAATGGTATGCACATACATACACTAGTAAAACCATGTCTGCACATATCTCTGCATCTGTTACTTGTCTTTGTCTGTAAAACTTTTAGCCTTGTAAAAGTTAAGCCCTCGTTGGTTTTGAATTGAAATAAAATTATATAATTTCAACACAGCCATTAAATCTTTGGATGCAGCTTATGGGTTATCACAGCAAGTTAAGATGGGATGTATAACTGAGCTGCATCTCAAGTTTAATAATACCAAAGAAAATTGCCAGACTTATTAGTGACCTTACGAGCATTTCCTCAGTTTTCAAGATCATCACTTCGTTCTTCCAACCCCCAAAACTTGGCAGTTTCCACGTCCTCTCGAACCATCAATTTCGAAAATTCTTCGTGATCGTATCTCAACGTAGCTTTCCCGCCATCAAATTCGCTCGGAAGATTCTCAGTGTCGAAGAACGTCTTCATGAGCTCCACGCTCTCTTTGTTATTCGGATAAACAAACTTTATTTTCTGAGACGATTCCTTGTCCACAAAATAGCTCACAACCTTCCAAAACGCTTGAAAAATCTTGGGAGGATTGTACATAACGATTATCGCAAGCCTCTCAGGATAGTGATTCTGCAAGATGTAGACAATATCCCTGGCGGTTTTTATTGGAACCTTCGTATTGATGGAGAAACCGTCAAAGTCTATAAGACAAGAGATCTTCTCTTGTCCCTCAGGCAAAGCAAGGATGGAGTTCTCCAAGAGGTAGACAAGATGTCGAACATTATCCTCAAGCGATGAAGTGTTCTGCATAAACAAGAGAAAGAAGAAAGCACTGAAATAGAGTGTCATTCATTCTTGACGCAGCAAAGGAGAGAAAGTTGTTTCAAGGATGAGATATATTGCCTTAATCCCAGCCTTCATTATAAGGACGGTTCTGCCCTGGCGATCACGAAAGTTGGCTCTGTAGACTTTCCCAGTCTCAGCTTCACGTGCCACCTCTTGCTGTAAAAAGGAAGAAGAATCAGTAATTATCCATCAAATCAGTTAGGATTTCCTTTTTTCTTTTCTTACATTGATCACTACTCACCCAACGTATCTCTTCTGGTTTGAATTCTTGCCTCCATTGAATAGTCTCTGCTAACATTTTGTGGGCTGCATCGATATTCCAGTTTCTAGCTACTAAGTACCTCCTAAGACAAGAATCAGTGCAGTACTTTAGGCTGCAACCAGACAATGGTCCAAGAATAGTCCTCAGCTGTCCGATCTGTTCATGTTATAAGAATTGTAATATATACTTTCCCGGCATTAATCAGACGATATGTATGATGATGAACCTTTGCCTCAACTTGGGCATCATCGATCTCTTTCTGAGGTTTTCTTCTAAACATGTTGAGTTCAGCTAAAAGGGAAAGTCAAGTCAGTTAATGGAAACATCGAAAAATCCCTGTCTGAAAACATACATTACTTGTCAAGAACTGGACTAGTTTCGATCTATAAAATAGAGCTACAGAAACTGATATCAAATCATGGAACCAATAGGAAGAAGCTGAAGGGGAGATAATTTCTTGAGATTTATCAGTAAGAGGAGGAACGCGAACAAACCTGCCTTTCAGAACTGTATAGGATTCGTTGACAGAGAGAAAACTTTTTTGTCTTCTTGAAAATTAACGAATTCTTTTTGGGAAGCAGCTCATATGGGGGGCCATTTTATTTATTGCATCCTGTTTTTGGTTCATGTATATTTTCTTGCAAAGCTCGTGGCCAATATTGTAATTGTTTGTACCACCTTGCGTGTTGATTTTTCTTTAACATCCTATTAAATGGTGATTTATTGTTAACATATACTCGCAATCTCATTTATAATGACTACTTTAAGAAAATCATTATATCTCTATTAGAAAAATAAATATGGTCTACGACCAACATCATCCTTTCCAATATTTCTCTTTTATTTAGCATGGCCACATACTGACGCTATTCAATGAAAAATAGAGAAAAAAAGGAAGGAAATGTAATGTAATGTAACCTTATTATCTGGTGCGTGGGGTTCATTAGTTCAAGCCATGTATACAGTATAACATACACATAGGCACAAACAAATGAGAGGAGAAGCAAACAAACAACACCATAAAAAACGCTGCAACATAAAGCGCGACATTAGTGATACGAAACAGAAAGCCCGAAAGTGTTCTCAAGCCTTGTTTTTATCCTCCACTTCCTTCTTCCCTAGCTTCTCCTTACCTGCCCATTCGAATAAAATAAAATAAATAAAATAAAATCAATCAACTAATGATTGGCCTCAGAAATAGCACCTTAATGATAACATATTAGCGTTTTATGATTCTAACCTTGATCCTTTTCTTGCTCATCATCGTCGTCCTTTGTTAAAGTGTTATTACCATAGATTCCACCAAAACCTTCTTCTGATGACCTCGTCGCATATGCATCTCCCAAAGAGGCCATCGTATTATCCCTTTTAAAAAAAGAGAGAGAAATATATCCATCAAAATCATATGATGTGAATTGAACGTAACATTATAAAGAGATATAATATTTGTATTATATATTTACGCGGTGATGTGCTCGGGTTCTATATCCTTGACTTGCTTCTTCTCAAGCGTTGTTAGCATCTTGTCTACCTCCGCAGGCTTTTCTCCAGATTTCTGCATATTTGCGAATGTAACAAATAATATTATATCACAGATGGGATAAAGGTGGGGGTGATATATAATTTAGAACATCGAACTAGTATTATAGTGGTTTTATACGAAGGAAATGTCCGTTAGATGGGTGTCACGTGGATGATACTGGTGCAATAAGATATGCTTTTTTTTTTCCAGGTTCCTGATAGACTTCAAATAGCATGTTCAACCTTGTTTTGACACTTGGTAAGCACTAGAAAAATCGTGAAAAAACATATGTTTGCTAAAAGAAGAAAAGAAAAGATAGCCTATGTGTCCGAAGAAGAAAGCCCACCAAAATCGTATCCCAGTCCACTCGAAGACCAAAACCCAAATCAAGGTCTATGAGTTGTAATTGCTAATTCATTATGGGCTTCCATGGAAATTTACCATGAAATTCCTGCTCATGAAATGAAGAATATCTCAAAGAGGGGAAAGACAGAAAGAGTGGGCGGTAATAACGATCATATAGAGAGTCCAAGTCTTAATAATAACAATAATAAATGGTGGTCAAAGACGATATTAAATTGGTAGCAGCAGCAGCACAGAAGCAGATATATATTGATCAGATAGATAGGCAAGTACAGTGAAGACGACGACAAGTCATTTTCCTTATCACTGCACAACAAGTACCAAGATAGCATATACACACATTCATACATACATACATGCATGTAATAACTGCATAGTGCATAACCATACCTTACCTTACCTTACCTTACCATCCAAGTGATAAGCAAGCACCGCTTTGTATTGTAATTCTTCTACCTTATCGTCAACGACAGTAATAATATGCTGCAGCTAATGTAAAGTTTGAGCTAAAATAAACTCCATGACTTGTATAAACTGAGAGTAGTTTCATTACATGTTTTGTCATATCCCCAGCCTTTAGAACAAACAAGCTACATATAATTTATTGATAGCAACTACTATACAAATACAAACAAAGAAAGTAGACGAAGACAAGAAATATTAATATATGTACGTGGTCCTAATATACATAATATTCTCAAATCTTTACAATATTTTCTACTACGATAAATAAAAGAAAGAAAATCAAACGAAAAAGACGCTTTTTTAGCATAACCAAAAATTTCAAGATTATTATTCCTTTCGCCATCATCATCATTACATAGAATAGAAAGGTGATCATATCTCTTTCTCTTTGTGGTGCCTTACTATTGCTATGGGCAACCCTTTGGGAAAATCAACGAATGGGAAAGCAAAAGCTTGGTCGGAACCATCGTGGCAATTCGAAGCCCATTGAAATTCAAGGACCAAATAGTGAATAAATACAGCCATTTCGAGCTTGGCTAGCTCAGAGCCTGCACATAGGCGTGGCCCTCCCCCAAATGGCATGAACGACGTCGTATTGGTGGTACTAGTAGAATTCTTCTGCAAAAAATAAATAAATAAATAAAAGGTTGTGTTTTCATTAATTCTATTACATATTGTATGGGTTGAGAAGATTCTAAAAGTAAATACAATATAGAGATAGGTTTAGGACCAGCGAAGGGTAGTAAACCAATTTAAGGAAAAAAGCACTCGTGCACGTGCACGTGCAACCCCACAGTCCACATGGGACTATAATCATTTGTAAATATTTATAAATCAATCACCATTCAATTTCTTCTTCTTTTTTTTTCATTTCTCGTTTTCAATATATATTATAGTAATTTTTGTATTTTTTTCCCACTAGAGATTACGTTGGTTTATTTAATGTTTAGATACAACTGGTTCAAGATTTTCCAGGCTGTTTTGAAATGCTTAGACCACCATGACACATGATATACTATGGGTCGACCAAATTAAATACACGAATATAATATAGATAAATCTATAGAGATATTCTATTTGTGGCGCCACACATATACTATACCAACATGAAAATTTTTAATATATATAAGTTGGTAAATAAAAACATACGTAGTATATAAATTACCTGGTGCTGCCATCTCCATGGATTGAAGTGCCAAGGTTGGTCAAAAAGTGATGAATCTAAATGCACAGCAGCTATCACCGGTAACACTTTCCACCCACATGGAATGTCAAAACCTTTTTTTTAATAGTTAAACCGAAAAATAAACATTATATTAGTAAGATTTCTTGAACTTATTACCACCCCATAATAATAAGATGATCATCGAATCCGTACCTTTATACCTAACATCTTTAAGAGCCTTTCTATGCAGAAATCTAACCACGTTCCCAAGCCTCAATGTCTCACTGATTACCTGATTCCATATATTTCTAATATATTTAGTATAATAAAACTAGTGGTTGTAGTAAACAAAAAAAAAATAGAAAAATGTCCTCCTTACACACTGTGTGAACTCCATTTTCTTGTAATCATCCCAGCTCAGCTCTGTCTCGCCAGATTGCTTCTTCGCCTTTGATATTCCCAGGTGTTCTTCCTAAAATTATAAATTTCAAATTTAAAAAGGCAATAATCAAACATGTTAACATGGAATTGAGATTGACTTACTCGCAATTGTTCGACGGCCTGAGGACAACCCTGTAAGAAGTAAATAGCCAGAGCTATGGAGACAGAAGATGTTTCATGCCCAGCAAACAAAAGGCTCAATACCAAGTCCAAGATTTGATCTTTCGACAGATTCGAATACTTCAGAACCCATCCCAGCAAATCGTTGTCGTCTTCTCTCCCATTTTCGATCCTCTCTTCCATTTTCCTCTCGATGAATTTGAGAATCGTCGAACGAGACTGTAGACACACACCGTACGACGATGATTTGCTGATTGGAATTTGTTTGTTTACAGAATTGTCTTTTTTTTTTTTATTACCTTAAGAGCTTTCCTGTAAGCAGTTCCAGGGAAGTTCAATGGAGGAGACACAACACCTTTCATAAAAGTTACGTACTCGGCTTTCAGCTTCTCTGTCTCAGGTTTCCCAGGCTCGAGGCTCATTATATGCTCGGCCATCAAGTTAAACGTAAACTGTCGACAATCAAGAAATCCCATTCAAAAATCGAGCCCAGAAATTCTTTTTAGAAAAAAAAATTGTGAAAAATCGTAAGAATTGGAAACCTTTTTGGCCTCGTCTTGAGCTCGAACAACAGAGTTATCAGTCCAAGTAGAGAGTACGAGCAGAGTATGCTTCTCCACCTCACGGAGAAGGTGAGACTTGAGCCTAGCATTGCTCAAGAAGTTTAAGGATATGATCCTCATATCTCTGTGCATTTCACCTACCAAGACGAGCATAGACCACTTCCCAAGTATGCCGCCGATGCTTCGAGGGTAACTGCACTCGAATAATCTCCCCTCGTTCTGAAGAATGAATCTGTTCAAACCAGCGTCGGCCGAGACTATGGTGGGCTCCCCAAATAAATGGGACCTGTATATTTTTCCATACCTGTACAAATTTGCGACAAAAAAATCGTTAGCAAGGACTTCCGTCCGAGGGTGTGGCTTTGTCAAGAATCTTACCTGGAAATGTGTTGCTCCATGAATTTGCCTATAGTCGTAGCTGGATAAGGCTTCAAGTAAGAGATTGTCTCGCCAAGAAAAGGCCAGCCCATGTTACCAGGTGGGAGATTGAGGGTGCTCTGTTTTCGTCTGTAGAGATTGAACAAGATAAACAGAGACACCAACAGAAGAAGAGCGAGGCTGCTTATTACATCGAAGCCCAGATAAAAAAAGGTTGCTTCACCCATTTTCTTCTGTTTGTTCAAGAAAGAAAGAAAGAAAGCTGGAATCGGAAGTTTGGTGCTGTTGTAAAGGTTTTGCCTTTATTTTTTATATTGAGGAATGGAATGGAAGTTCCAAAGTACTTTTCCTTTGAGACACTGTATCTCTTACTTTCTCGCGAAGCTCTCTTCTCTTTCCTCCTCGACGTTTACGAGTAGGGAAGAGTTTTAGAAAGAGGGAAAAACACAATAAAATATTCAAAGGATTCTGAGGAAGCTTTTCGGACAATAAGCTGCCTTTTTATAGCGAAGATTTGGTGATCAAGCTGTGTTTGTCTCTCCGTGTGTGTATGTCTCTCTGTTTGTATCTACCTCTTTTTCAATCACCACGTAAAATAAGGAAAAACATCAACTTGTCTGAACTTGACTCACTCATCATAGATAGATAGATAGATAGATAGAGAGTAATAATTACATGTAATTAGTATCACTACTTGAGATATTGTCGTTTTTAAAGCTCATTCGCATTCAAGAGTTTAAGACGTGACATGAGGAAAATAAATAAATGTCTTCCTATCCTTTTTCCGTGCTTAGTCAAATACAAGGAAAAAAAAGGAATTGAATTGTCTCGGTGCGCCATAGGCGTGCCGGGTAGAAAATGATTCGTATTACTATTATTATTACATCGACATAATTATTAAAAATGTTCATGAAAAAGAGTACATTGGTTGCAAATTATAAGCAAGCATGCATATATACTTTCGGCACTTTGTGAAGCGTTTTTCATTGCACAATGTTGGAGTTAATTTGAGTCAAACTACGAGTCAAAAATTTCAACTCGCATTGAATGGACACTGTCATAAAAACTATATATATAAGGAATGTTTTTATTATTATCTAATACATTGGAGAAAATTTACAAAGTACCAACAGATAACTATATGAATGGCGTGGGACCCAGCGTGACACCAATGAAAGAAGACCACAATGATACCTAACCCCTCGTGCGGGTGGTCCCCACATCGAGATGCGTACTATGCTACGAATTCATTTCTCCTCAAACAAAAATGGTAATTTAAAAAATAAAAGACGGATCCAATGGCTGATGAACACGTGTCATACCCGCACGTGCTACTTGTATTATTGAGGATGCCAACTTGTGTGTAGGCCCATCACTCAAAGGCCTGAATGGCCCTTTACAACCCATTCTCGATTAGACAGACAGAAAATTGTATTTATTTATATCAAAGCCCAAATCTACAGCGATGCTAAATAAATATATTATCTATTCATTTATTAACTAACCATGCATTACAACTACGAGACAATAATTTGCATTTAGTATGTAACGATATATGGATGGATGATATGTGATTTGCTCTATGAGCCGACTTGCTGTTCTACCTACCATATTTGCCCAATTTGATGCGATCTAACTAAACATCTATATGAAAAGTCAATTCTAAGGTGGCAATAAAATAAAATGCTACAACAATCATTAATCGATGCAATTAAATATTCATAGCCATTTTTTTAATACGAAATATACAAAAGGTGACGGAGGGTTTTCTATTTTAGATTAGTGATATATTATTCCAAGAATAGGTTATTAATTACTGACGGGACGTAACAATGATCATGTGGATATAAATTATACTCCCTCCATCCCGCTAACTTTATCACATTTTTCCATTTCGCGCGTCCCACTAACTTTATCACATTTCCTTTTTGGGTAAAAAACTATCACAAACAATCAATATAATAATATTAAATATTCTTAAAAAACGTGTCAAAATATACACTTTTTACCCTTTTATTGTACTATATTATTATAATAATAGAACCTTAATATTCGTGCCGATCAAGAAATGTGATAAAAATGGTGGGACGGACGGAGTATTATAAATAATGTATATGGCATTGAATAAACAAACATATTCTATATGAGAGTCTCATCTGCACAAAGTCTCATCGAGGCGTTAATTTCCGAATAATATCAAGGTGGACCAATCTATATAATGAAGAAAACGACTCTTGCTGATCGAGTGAAATGACCAATTAAATGTGACTTAAATGTCGTTACCTCTAATAAATTGATAATTCGACTATAACAATAACTTTGTCTATGTTCTCAGAGTCCATTTACTTTCAGTGATTCGTGGGCGATTTGTTTGTCAAAACGTGCGTGTGTTTCAAATGTATTAACCTCTAGTGAGGCTATTCAACGATTTATATACCATTGTCCTCCTCACTTTACTATATCCTAGTTCTTTTTCACACCCGATATGTGTGCTTATTGAAATAATTTTAAATTTTGAAATATTTAATTTTTAGTGGTGTTTAAGATGAAATTTTTTTAAATATATAAAAAGAAAGTTAGTTGTAGAGGCATAAGTACATCAAATAAAAAATTAGGATTGATATCAAATAATGAGCCTCGAAAGACCATACAAGATTGAAGTTCAGCACCTTCACGGCCTCCCACAAGGGAGGTCACGACCGTGACAGTGACGGGCTTAATCCAAGATGCTTCTGTCCCAAGTCACGGCCGTGACAAATGAAGATTGAAACCGTGACAGTGGACAGCCTTGTTCCATGATGTTACTGACCGGAGTCACGGCCGTGACTGATAAGGAATGAGGCCGTGCCAACGAGCAGATACTGATGAGATCGCACGTCGATGGACTCACGGCCGTGACCTTGGATGCACGCGGCCGTGACTCGTGTAACCAATTCAGGCGGGAGTTAAATATCTTTAAATAGGGTGCGCGCTGTTCACTGTTGACCATCGTCTTCTTCATTTTCAATTCCCTCTGTAAATCAGTGGTGTATCAATAAAATACTCTTTCGAGTCGTGGATGTAGGATTCTCAAAGGATCTGAACCACGTTAAATCGTTTGTTCTAATCAATTAACACAAAATCGCGATTTAGATTTCATAATTGATATGAAAATACTTAATTAATTAGATTACAAATGAGGGTTAAATTGCAAATAAGTTACGTATCAAATTGTGGGTTATATCCACCCCAAACCAATTATGTAATAGTATATAGATAAAGCACTAAACACACACATACACATTCATATGTGTGTAGTTATGATAGTTTTTTTTTTACGTGTTGTCCATTTCAATATAATCCTCCACAGTCCACCCACCACCCAACCATTCATTATTTCCCAACACCAAAAGGGTCCTTGCAATCATTGCACACGCTTACCATTCATTTAACGTGGCCTTGCTTCTTTCGTTCAAATAAAAAATAATAACACTCGACTACGTATGGTACATAGAACGTAATAAGTCGCAGATACATTGTTTTGTTTCATGGTACGACTATACATAATGACTTAGTCGACTAGTAAATAATTGAAATGTGAAGTTTTCATTTTGTTTGTGAAACGTAATACGACAAATTAGAATTCCATGTAATGATTAATGTCGACTCATTTAGTGGAAGACGCAACTATAACCAAACAACGAACCACTTGAGGAAACCTAATTAAATCAAATTCTTTGAACAGCGATTGATTTAAATATTACTCATTTAATGCCGCGAGTGATATAGGATTGGTCACCGAGATAATTGCAAAAATAATTACGTGTCGCATTATGGGGAGAAGAGAAACAAAGACAAACTTAACAACGAAAAGAAAACGACAAAATAATGACAGTTAACTTTAATCAATCGCATTTAATTGGAGAGTGGAATTGTTGATTGCCCGATAATTTCGGAATATTATGGATTATCCTACTATAATAAATACTAGTTCATGTTCAATAGCCTTTTGACATGGCCTTTTGGGCCGAAATAGAGGAACACATGGCCGAGCCCATTTTCTAGGCTCGATACTCACACTCAAATTCAATGATACATTATAATTAAACGAATTCTTCTGAATGATCAGACTCGGCATATGTGGACTATGGTTAAATTCTTGTGGTCCATGCATGTAATATCAATAAATGGACGACGTGGGTATAATACTAAGGGTTTCTACACGTAAATACCTACATCAATAAAAATTAAACAGTTCAGTCCCGTGTCAGATAAATTTTTAAACTAGGTACCTAGTTGAATTTTATTTTACTGATAGGTACCTAACTGACGAATTTACCCCTACTAAAACTGTTTATTTACATCTTTTACCTGCTTTTCTCATTTCACGTTTGTTCCTTCATAAAAAAAAAACTCACACCCATCTTTCCAAATCGTGCGATTAATTCCCAGAGCTCGAGCTTGTTCCCTTCGTTCGTCGCGGTATTGCCCTCTGTCTACTCGTTCGTTGTGGTATTGGCCGTCTGAAATCGATAGGTAAGTAGTTCGCAGTATTTCCGTCTGTCCACTCGTTCGCGGTATTTCCGTTATCAATAGGCTTGCATCTAGTTTGATTTTGCCATAATTCGTTGTGTTTAAGCAATTTTGGTTAGTGTTCGTAACAATGGATGCGTGTTTTTGGAATGAGATTGATTTGTTGTTCGATTAGGGTTTTTTTGTGCGTGTTCAGATGGGTGGAAAGTCTCAATTTGGGTTTTTTTTGGAATGGGTCGATTTTGATTTTCTCGAATGGATCGATTTTGGTTTTTTCGATTTGGGTCAATTTGTTTTGGTACTACATTATCACTGCTTTTGGTACTTTCTGTTTGGGCAAATTGGTACCTCTTGTGTGAATAAAATGGTACTGCGTGTTAATAGTGGTTTTTCCGAATGGAGTCAATATGTTTTAGTACTACATTATCACTGCATTTGGTACTCTCTGTTTGAGAAAATTGGTACCCCTTGTGTGAATAAAATGGTATTACTTGTTAACTGGTTTTTTTGAATGGGGTCAATTTGTTTTGGTACTACGTTATGATTGAATTTGGTACCCTCTGTTTGGGCAAATTGATACTCCTTGTGTGAATAAAATGGAACTGCTTGTTAGCAGTGGGTTTTTCGAAAATGGGGTCAATTTTTTTGGTACAACATTATCACTGCATTTGGTACCCTCTGTCTGGGTAAATTGGTATCCCTTGTGTGAACGAAATAGTACTGCTTGTTAACAGTGTATTTTTCGAAAATGGGGTCAATTTGTTTTTGGCACTACATTATCACTGCATTTGGTACCCTCTGTTTGGCCAAACTGGTACCTGTTGTGTGAATAAAATGGTTCTGCATTTGATATCTATGTAAGAACACCGTGGATCCAGAGTTTAACCGGCCCCTATTTGGCGACGTAGACTGCGGGGTGCATGCTTGTTTAACCATAGAGGAGTACGTTGTCGACACCCAAGGGCCAAGAGAAATATGGCAAAGAAGTAAACATGGATGTGTATTGTGCTTCTATGGCTGCTCGCATTTTACGTGACGAGCGTAGTTGTATGCTAGATCTTTTTCAGTATGTTTCTTGGATATGTTGTTAGACTCTTTGGAGACTGTGTTGTTTAGTTTGGTTAACTTATTTTTGAGTTGGGGATGGGACTGTTTGGAGACCTTTGGTTGTTTATGTCGGTTTTCTTTTGTACTGTGTTGTGTTGTTCTACGACTGTCCGTAATTTATGCAGTACCATATGCTATTGTCTGACCGTATCTTATCTTTTATGTACAGAGCACCAGAATATGCAGGTTAATCGTACCTTATATATCGCACATGAAGTACCTTATCTGTTGTACCATTACCATACCTTAAATTTACATGTAGTACCATAACCTGAAATTTTACAGTATCGATACATATACATATACGGTACCCAGATGTGCAAGTATATCGTACCGTAACGCTTACATATAGAGTACCATAATATGCAGGTTAACCGTACCATTACGTAAATATATACCGTACCTTATATATCGCACATGAAGTACCTTCTGTTGTACCATTACCATACCTTGAATTTACATATGTAGTACCATAACCTGAAATTTTACCGTATCCATACGTATACGTATACGGTAACCAGATATGCAAGTATACCGAACCGTATCGCTTACATATAGAGTACTTTAATATGCAAGTTAACCGTACCATTACGTAATATATACCGTACCTTATATATCGCACGTGAAGTACCTTATCTGTTGTACACTAAGGTACCTTGTGTTTTACAGAAGGTACCTTATCATTTACCTATATAGTACCATAACCTGCAGGTTTACCGTATCTATAATTACACATTTACAGTACCCAGATATGAAAGTATATCGTACCATTTGTTATACGATCGAAAAATAATTACATTCCTAATCGAATCGCGTTGTCCTGCGTGATTTTGGCAATACCTAACAATAACGAAATGAAAAAAATATATGAAAGCCTAATGCACTGAATTCGCAGATGTAGCACTCACCACATTATTCAAATTATGTTGTAGATGTTCTTGCTTGTATCATTATACTATAATGAATCATGGTATTCTAAGATATAATTCATGCGTGCGGGGCGTAATGCGCCGAATTTGATCTGAGACGTATTTAATACTATATATTATTGGTCTACGGTGGTTCGAGATGAAAAAGTAATTCGATCGACCCCGAAAAGTACTAACCCTAGTACGGCGTGTCATATATATAAGGGACACCGTACCTTAAATATCTTTGTAGGGGTACCTGTCGTTTTGTTTAAAGCGTACCAACGCAGCCGCGGTTGCAGTACCCAAAATTACATATGACATGGAACATTTTATTAAAGCCACTGACATGTGAGATGAGCTGTCTTTTATTATTTAAAACCTCGTATGTCAGAATCTGTCCAAACATGACATAGAAAATGCCAGAAATCTATCCACTCATTACTGAAAAACGTCAGAAAAGTGTGCAATCATTACTGAAAAAAGTCAGAAATTGTCTAATCCTCTATCCACATCAACACATGCTGAAATGCTTCGTTTGTGACAGAATATAGCCAAGTCTTAAATTTAAGTTTTACTTTAATTTATACGGTACCTACTTCTGAAAGGATACAGTACCCTATGTCGTACACTTAGAGTACCTATATTACCTATATTACAGTGCCAAGGCTGCGTATATTAACTTACCAAATTGGGATATATTGTAGTACCAGATATCCTGGATGCATGCTTCCCGAAATACGATCTCAGATTGAGATCTTGATACACTGATTTTCTTCTCGGCTTGACCCCCATAAGAAGTACCTTCTTGTTTTATCGTATGCATATTACGGTGCCAAATGTGCATATATTACTGTACCACATTTGAATATCGTACGATACCAAACGAGCATATATTACAGTACCAAACAGGCATTTGCTTCAACGGTACCAAACATGCATGTCGTAGGGTACCAAACTGACATATATTACCGTACCAAATTTACATATATTAGGGTACCAAACTGACATATATTACAGTAAAATTTACATCCATTACGGTGCCAAATGTACATTAGCAAACTGGCATAGGTTACGGTACCAAACATGCATGCCGTAGGGTACCAAACAAGCATATCTTAACGTACCAAACTTGCATATCTTATGGTACCAAACTGGCATGTATTACAGTAACAAATTTACATATATTACGGTGCCAAATGTGCATACATTAGCAAAAGTGCATATATTACTGTACCAAAATGGCATTCATTACAGTACCAAATTTACATATAATACCGTACCAAATTTAGAAATCTTACTGTACCAAACTGGCATATATTACAGTACCAAATTTACATATATTACGTTACCAAAAGTGCATGTATTACTGTACCGAACTGGCAGTCATTACAGTACCAAATTTACATATAGTATCGTACCAAATGTGCATATCTTACTGTACCAAACTGGCAGTCATTACAGTACCAAATTAGACAAAAACAATGAGTCATATCCTATTGACATTTGAACAAAACAATGACCTACTGGCATCATTTAGACAAAAAGAATGAGCCAATATCATACAAAAGAACACCGAAAAAGGTTATGAGACAAAAGCAAAAAGAAAATACATGGAAAATACGGACGCTACGTCGTTACGGCTTCTGTACAAGTACGGCGATTATGTCCGTATTTTCCACATATTTTACACTTGTTGGATCTTCTATCTACCTGAGATGGAATCCTCCGTGTCTTTCGGCGACCGGGGAGAACGCGGATGTCCGGGTCACGAATGAAATTTCCATCATCGGTGTGAGCATTCATCTCGTGAGTCGGAATAGGCTTGATGATCGACAAATGTGCATAAATCGTAAAAAGAATGTCTCATAGTCCGCCACCAAACGAATTTGCAGACGCCATATTTTCAGATACTATGACAACCTGTATAAATGGTACGGTATATAGTTTAGATTAGTACTGCATAACTGGACATTTTGGTAACGTATACACATGTTACTTGGTACGTGATATAAATACACAAAGATACTACATAACATAAATGTCCAATCGGACTGTGTCGCATAATGTTAGGTACGGTATAACAACATACAATGGTACGTAATATTCATAGGAAATGGTACGTCGTAACAGTTACATAAAAGAAAACCGAAATCTCGATGGATTAGCCTCAATAACTAACAAATCCTAACATTCCACTCTTATATGGAGCTCTTGGATCGCATTGAGCTCCCGAATTTGGGATAAACCTTGAACAAACGCCCAAAATCGATTAACCAAACCCAAACCAAAAGAAAAGCTTACCTGACAAAATCAACCCCGAAAATCGAGAACCCAACGTTCAACAGGCTCTTCGATCCTTGTCCGGCGCCGGCACGAGCAGAAGGAACTGGTCGGCAAGAATCGTCGACGGCGAGCTGAAGGTCGAATTTTGCAGAGAAAAAAAAAGCTGAAATGAAGTTCTAAATCATTTAATAAGGTGTATTTTCGTAATCTTAGGTGATTAGGTACCTAAGTGTAAAATTTTTAGTCAAATGGGTACCTACCCATAAAATATATCTGACAAGATACTTAAGTGGCTTTTTAGTTTGTTATTGGGTATTTATGTGTAGATTGCCGTAATACTAACTAGTTCTATCTGCACACAAGTAGGGATGGCAATGGGGCGGGGCGGGGGCGGGGATCTAATCCCCATCCCCGTCCCCGCGATGCATTCGGGGACGAAATCGTCCCCGTCCCCATCCCCGCGGGGATCCACGCGGGGAATCCCCGCCCCTTAATTTTCTTTAAAAAAAAATAATATCTTTAGTATAATATATAAATTTGAATATATTTGTGTAATAAATATTATATAAATTATAATTTTATATATTATTTGTATTAATTTAATATTTTTAATCTATATTTTGATATTATTTTACTATTATTTAAATTATGTAATATTATATATATTGTAACATATAAAAGAGGGTTCGGGGACAGGGCGGGGATCCCCGTGGGGATCGATCCCACGAGGAGACATCATTCCTCGTCCCCGCCCCGCGGGGATAAAATCTCGGGGATTCCCCGCCCCGTTCGGGGCGGATCCCCGCGGGGACGGGGAATCCCCGCCCCATTGCGAACCCTACACACAAGTGTGTGCTTAAAATATAATTTTTTAATTTTAGTTTTCAAAGTCATAATTTATGTTTAGTAGATGAAATATAATCTTTATATATATAAAAGGAAAATAATGAATAGGGTATAAGTATAATAACTAAAAATTGAAGGGATTAAATATCATAATTATTTAATTAATAAAATTAGAGAGATTAGATTGTAAATATTTTACACACCAAATTAGCAGTTAATAGCTACCCCTCACCCTTAAATGGGGCTTTTAATTAAATAATTAAAAAAAAATCAACTATTAACAAAATAAACAACAAATAAAAATCATTAATAAAACAGACATTTTCGTCATCCCAAGTGACGAGTTACTAATTCGTATCTTGGAAATACGAGTTACTTGTCCACGGTGGGCTGACATGGCATTTCAAGTAACTCGTCATCCCAAGTGACGAGTTACTCTTTTTCTTTTTTTTTTAGTTTTAACTTATTTTATATTTATTAATTATATAATCCACCAAATCATAATATCATCATTATCACATGTAATTTTACATAATAAAAATCAATAAATGCATCTAATTTATTGTTTGTTTCGCGACGATTAAAATGATATGCATATCTTATATTTTTCGAATATCAAAAATATTTAATTATTTTTATAAGTTATTGAGAAAGAAACGAGTTCTTAAAAAAATATATTCTTTTATTGAAACAGAACGATTGATATAGATACGTCACGTAGTCACATATATATATATATATATATATATATATATATATGACTAATCGACTTCTATGAGCTACCGAAAATACCCCTCATATATACCTAAAATACAAATATTAAACAATACTGTTAGCAGTAACTTCACTATAAAAATACCTAAATATTTTCGATATCCGAAAAATATAAGATATGCATATCATTTTAATCGTCGCGAAACAAACAATAAATTAGATGCATTTATTGATTTTTATTATGTAAAATTACACGTGATAACGATGTTATTATGATTTGGAGGATTATATGATTAATAAATATAAAATAAGTTAAAATTAAAAAAAAAAATGAAAAAGAGTAACTCGTCACTTGGGATGACGAGTTACTTGAAATGCCATTTCAGCCCACCGTGGACAAGTAACTCGTATTCCCAAGATACGAGTTACTAACTCGTCACTTGGGATGACGAAAATGTCTGTTTTATTAATGATTTTCATTTGTTGTTTATTTTGTTAATAGCTGATTTTTTTTAATTATTTAATTAAAAACCCCCCCTTAAATAATAGTACCGATAATAAACCATAGCCCACCAAGTATTAGACTATTATATTACCATCCGAAAGTTAAATGTAAGAATCAAGTAAAGGCCTAATAAGAGAATATACATAGTAAAAATGAGAGATAGAGCAAGCAACACATATCGACGTGTCGTGTCGTGTCGTGTCGTGTTGGACAAAACCGTGGGACTCACAATGCAAGATTTTGGATTAATTACACACGTATTGCTTTTGTAATCACTAAAAATATATATAGATCCTTACAAATTGTTACCACTAGAAAAGAGTTCAATAACTTTTTATTAGCTATTATATCTTAAAGATTAAATTAATATATACGTTTTTGATAGAAAGAAACAGAACCTACCACTACCAGTCATTTATACAAAGGGGGGGTGGGGTGGGGGGTAAAAGAATTCATAGTATATACGTTTAATTATTCCCAACTTTGTTTATCATAGTGAGATTGAGATATGCAAGCATTAAGCACAGACTTTATCCATAAGCAACGAAATCTACACCACACTTAGTTTCGTCAACTCCTATTTTATTTCCTCGATCAATGAAATGCCACCAAGTTTGCTTCTTTTACCTTTTAAATAGTGTATGATGATGATGACAACATCCAAATTCACCCTTCTACCAATCTATCTTTAATTAAAGGCAATACTCACAGAATCAAATCAATCGCAAATAATAATCAATCCTCTTAATACATATCTGTTCATCTCAAAACACACACAGAATCAGGAAACTAAGTGAGATTTTTTTTTTCCAGGTGGAGCAAAAGCTTCTACAATTCAAGAACGATGAGTTTCGTCATCAATCCGAGCACGACTTCGTCGCTAACGAACAAGAGCATCGGATTCAGACCAAATCCCTTTGTTCTATCCCATCCATTGAAGGGAAAACTCCCCCTTTCGTTCTTTATTTCAAGCCCTTCCGTCAAAGATCCAACCTTTACATCGATTTCAGTATCATCTGTGTTAATCAAAGAACACGAGCAAGACGTCATCACCACATCGACTGAACCCACCTTCGATTTCAAGAGCTACATGCTTCAGAAGGCCAATTCCGTCAACAAAGCATTGGAAGGAGCCGTTACCCGAAAGGAGCCTTTGAAGATTCACGAGTCAATGAGGTACTCTCTCCTCGCAGGTGGCAAGAGGGTGAGGCCCATCCTCTGCATAGCCTCGTGCGAGCTCGTCGGCGGCCACGAATCGACGGCCATGCCGGCGGCTTGTGCGGTTGAGATGATCCACACCATGTCTCTCATACACGACGACTTGCCGTGCATGGACAACGACGATCTGAGGAGAGGAATGCCCACAAATCACAAGGTCTTTGGGGAGAACGTTGCTATTTTGGCCGGCGATGCACTCTTGGCCTTTGCTTTCCAACACGTGGCTACTGCTGATACTAAAGGTGTATCGTCTGAAAAGATTGTAAGAATCGTCGCTGAATTGTCCAAGTACATTGGGTCAGAAGGGTTGGTGGCTGGCCAAGTGGTTGATATCTGCTCTGAGGGTATGAAAGATGTTGGATTAGAGCAATTAGAGTTCATTCATCTGCACAAAACTGCTGCCTTGTTGGAAGCTTCTGTAGTCATGGGGGCTGTCCTAGGCGGTGGTAGTGATGAACAAGTTGAGAAGCTGAGGAACTTTGCGAGGTGTATTGGGCTTTTGTTTCAAGTGGTCGATGACATCCTCGACGTCACAAAGTCTTCTAAAGAATTGGGTAAAACGGCTGGTAAGGACTTGGTAGCAGATAAAACGACTTATCCGAAGCTTCTTGGGATTGAAAAGTCGAGGGAGTTTGCAGAGAAGCTTAACAGGGAAGCTCATGAGCAGCTTATGGGGTTTGATCCTTTCAAGGCCGCTCCTTTGCTGGCTTTGGCTGATTACATTGCTAGCAGGGACAACTGATGACTTTGTGTTGTAATCATATGATCAATATTTGGGCTCGATGCCCAATCTTAATAAAAGTATCCATTTGGCAACTATTAGGTATAGAAATATTCCAACCTAGCTAGCTCTATACCCCGAATTACTCTATTGGCAATTCTAATCAACCATCATCCTCCTTCCTTGCCTGCCTGGCGAACGAAAAAACTTGCTGTTAGTTCTAACCAGCACGAGTTGGGTAGTAAGTAATAAAGGAGGAGATTGAGAAAAGAAGCCTTCTCCATCTCCCTCGGGACCTTATCCAAGAAATTCTGTCGCTACTCTCTGTAAGAACCCTAATAATGTTAAAGTGTGTCTCCAAATCGTTGTGTTCTCTGATCTTAGACGAAGGTTTCGTCAGAGCACCCCTTCTCAAATCGTCAAAGGATTCATCTTTCACCCACCACAAGATTGCCTCCGGCGACGTATGTAAACCACGTTGTCGATTTGCCACCTGCCCTAACTCATTCATTCAACTTGGCGGACTTCACTCGCGCAAGACGACGGTGCACGTCGACCCGTTTATTAGAAGAAAAACTCGCTGAAGGTTTTGACTTTTCTGGTGCAAAGATCATACGAATTGGAACTTAGTTTACTAAGGCGGGATTTGGTAATATTGTGAGATCTTCTAATGGGCTTCTTTGCTATTTTTCAGCAAAAGGTTTCACCTTGCGCAACCCATCGACTCGAAGGTACAAGAAATTGCCGCCTCCTTTTTGCTGCTTTGACAAGGATGATGGCAAGTCAGTAGTGATTTCTTGCGGTTTTGGTTACGTCGAGTCGACTAACGACTACAAGGTTGTTGCATTGTCGCGTCCTAAAAAAATCGACGGCGAGAAACTATGTACGGTGAAGATCTATAGTTAAAAACGGATTCTTGGAGAACAGTTTGCGACGGTTATAAATTCAAAAAGCCAATAATGGATACGATGGCTAGGCACGTTTGCGGGATGCTGTATTGGTCGAGGATACTTAGATGGAAAAATGGTAAAGCATTGCAATGGGAAATTGTTTCGTTTGATTTGGAGAAGGAGGAATTTGGGATCACCTTGACGCCACCTCATGCGTTATTAAAAGGGAATGTGTTTTATGCACCACAATTGGGAGTGTTTAATGGCTACCTTTGCATTCTTTGCCTGTGTAAAACCGCGGATCTATTGATATTTAAGCCTCCTTTTTGGACCAAAATTGCTATTTTTCCAAATTCACGTGTTATATGTGGATCCGATCGGTTTAGCTTATGTACGGATGGTGCGATTCATCGAGAACTTGAACCTGAGAGCACGCTCTTCTATTACATGCCAAAGGAGATGTGTAAGACGAGTCTTAGGATCACTGACTTGGATATATTCAATGGTGTTTGTGCTCATGCCGAAAGCTTAGAGTCGCTTGGTAATAATTCTTTATCTGAAGAAGATGAAAAAGCTTATAGATCTTGAGTCAGAGAATACGAGTTTGGAAGTAAAGATTAGAGTCGAATGAGGACCATGAAATTCTCTAGGACGATAATACGATGCTATGTGGGGAAGAGAGAATTACAAAAATAATGTTATTTTGAGAATGGAATTGCAAAACTAGTTGAGTTTTTAAACTTATTACAAAACTAATCAACTTTCTTAATTCTAACTATTTTTATTTTCACTTTAACCATGAAAATACTTAAAATTATAAATTTTCACTATTGTTATCTTCTTTTTTTTTTTTCCGGAAACGATTGCTTTAATATCATAAACAAAGGTACAGAGGCTAAATAGCCCAAGAGGTCTCTCCAGTAATATCAATCTGGTAGAGAAACAAGGCTCACACGGAGCAAAAACACCCGAACAAAAAACGAAAAAACCGACAGAAAACAAGGTTCACGATCTAGACACGACAACTAAAGAACATATTACAAAAAAGGCGTTAAGCCTAATCCACAACACTCTTCATTTTGCTCGTGCCCTCGACGACGAATCTTGCCTTCATCGGAAAAGGCTCCACATAGGGAGAAAGAGGCTCCAACAAGTGGAGAAAGAGCTCCCGGCTCGGAGGCCGGGAGAAAGAGCTCCCGACCCAAAGGTCGGGAGACACAAGGTGGGTTACGACAGCGGCGGCGAGGGAGGGTGAATGGAAGCGGCGTCAAGACGGTTGTGGCAGCGATGAAGGCTTGCGAGCTTAAATATTTAATTTTTGTTATTTTTTTCTTTCTGTTTTTGATTTTTTTTCTTTATTTTTGAATTTGTTTTTTTATTTGGGCGGGGCGAACCTTCAATTTCTAAGGCTGACTGTGCGCTTACCCGCGCCCGCCAGCCCAAGGCGGGCTTTGACGGGCTACCGGCTGGCCCGGCCCGGCGACCCGTTTTGTCAGCTCTAGATATCGAACTCACGTGTGAGGAGTAGGTCATGCCAAGTAAGTTTATTTTTCTTTTGATCATTTCTTTAAGTAATATATTTTTTAATACGTTTGAGTTAAAATCTAATCTTGTAATAATAATTTATTTATATTATTAAACTTGAGTAAATTAAAAATCGGAGCTAAAAAATACTAACATACCTATTTAATTGGGCATGGCGGGCCTTCAATTTCCAGGCCTGCCAAACGGTGGGCTTACCCTCGCCGGCCCCGCCCATGGCGGGCTTTGGCGAGCTACGGGCCGGGCCCGTTTTGACAGCTCTAGATATCGAACTCGCGTAGGAAGAGTAGGTCAAGGTCACGCCAAGTAATTCTATTTTTTTTTGATTATTTCTTTAAGTAATATATTTTTAATATATTTTGAGTTAAAATAATATGGGTAAAAATTTAATTATTAATAAGTGTTGTGCTATTTGAAGATAAGAATAATGAAATTTGTAATTTTAAGTATTTTCGTGGTTAAAATGAAAATAAAAATAGTTAGAATTTAAAATGTTGATTAATTTTGTAATAGATTTAAAAACTCAACTAATTTTGTAATTCCATTTTCAAAATAACATTATTTATGTAATTCCCTCATGTGGGGAAAGTGCACAGACTGCGTAGTTTTGATGAATTTCTGATTCGATTTTAATTTATTCCACTCGCGTTTAACTATATATTAGTCGAATTTTTCTTTAGAAGAAAATTAGTTTATAATGTTAGAGTAGAATGCCCAGTGTTCCAACTTGATTGGATGTTTTCTACTTGTAAAAATAATTTATTGGAAATTATATAAAATAAAAGGCAATGTTTTATCTTATGCTGATATATTATGATAAAGTCCTTAGGTCATTATAAGCCGAAGGACATGATTACACATTTGATGGTGGTCATGGAATATGTCTTAGGCTGTGATCTTAAATAAGTTCCAAGTCGATGGGTATTTCAAGAAAGGACATTGAATAACCCGGAAAGACTTGTGCATATGTTGCATGCTTGTAAGACGAGGATGTTACGTTCCATTAGCATTAGTGTGTGATGCAAATGCATAGATGCAGATGCTTGTTAGGGAACAAGTTCATCGAACATGACCCGACTAAAATTTCTTAATTGGAAACATTTGTTGAATGAGAATTTTCGTGTTGCGATAGTACATGACTAATCCTCTGACTTGAGGCACGATAGTAGTCTTGTGCGCATTGTGCTTTTCTTAGATTTATCCTTTGATTGCGTGATAATCACAAAAGGGATATTTTGGGTATTGTATCAGTGTGTATGGAGATTTGTCTGTGGCCAACATAGAATTCGACACTTATATTAATAAGTGAATTTCCTATGTTTTTCATAGTTTATGATTCAAAGACCTTGGCCAAGGCATGATGAATTGAGATTCATAAACGAATCATTTAAACTTGAAATGGAATCATAGTAATTAGATCAATTGGGTTTCGACTTATAATTCCATGCCCAAGGTCTAATCGGGAAATTAGTCGTCGAAAGGATTTTACGTGTATGCACTTGCAATTGAAAAGGTTTACTCGCTGTTTCACTTAACACTATATAATCACGCTACTTGCTAGGTGTTACCGTGATTTGTGGATTCGTGAGATTAAAGGGTTAATTTCAGTAGATTACAAGGACTTGTAAATCCACTGCTAGTGTTGATTGTGAACCTAAAAGGGTCACACGAAGTTTTGGAAAAACGACAAGAGAAATTGATATTTTCAATCGTTGGATTAATCTTGAATTCAATTGTTGAATTAAAATATTAAATGATTTGATTATTTAATTAAAGGAATAAAGAAAAAAAATAATAATCAATTGCGATTGAATGTATTTTTTTTTCATTGAATATTAATTTAGTAGTTTTGATAATTACTCAACTAAATTAATAGGAACTTTAAAGTTGGACTTTCAAATCTATGTTAATGAGCGTATAGGCATTAAAGATGCTTAAAGGACTTTTAGACGTTGAAGTTTTTTTTTACCAAGGAAATGAGAAATAATGTTGGGCATTAGATATAACGTGTAACTCCCTTTGACATGCAAGTAACGCATGGAGTGGTATTATCATAATGAGTAAATGAGAAATAATGTTGGGGAGCGTTGTTGACCTATGCACTTAATATATCGTGTTTATACGATTATATAAGCAAGAGAAAGCTTTCACATAAAAATACAGAGAACGAACATACCACTCATTTGATATATGCGCTCAAAGAAAAGTTCTTTGCTATTCCTTTCAATTATTCAAAGACTCGGGTGTTTTCTGCTAGCGAAGAAATCATCCCGGTGTCGTAAACCAAAAGGTGGACTCAATTAGAGGGGAGGCATTTGAATCCCTACGGCGAATACAAGTACGGTGACGTCTACGACGAACTACGAAGACGGTGGTCGCCACTAGCCGGGAATTGATTCCCTCTCCTTCGTCGTTAAAAGAAGCTAAGGAATAGGTAATATACTAAATCCTAGCTATGCAAAATTCGTACCACTTACGTGATTTTAAAAGATGACGATCCCAACAATCGGTAGTGGAACCGACGGGGCGAACATTTATGCGATAAATGTACAATTTTGTTTCGAAGTTTCCGCTGCGATCGCCTCGTGCGGCCTAGCGAACCCAACAGTGGTATCAGAGCCACGGGTTTTAGCATCTTTAAAATCAGATTTTCTTTGGTTATTTATACGATAAACAAATTTCTTTGCTTCTTTTCATGAAACACATAGTTTGCTCATATGAAATGTGTTTTCTGTGAGCATAGGAAATATATATATATATATATATATATATACACATATATATTTTGTCGATATGATGATGAACGGATGATTATTGCTAAAATGCGTTTACATGTAAATGATTACTTAGATAAATTGGTGAATTTATTCGTTTCAATTCATGTGATGAATACTTTATCATGTTTTCTTTTTCCATGATTATTTGCATAGGATGCATGTTAGATTTATTGGAATGTCATTTGCTTGCGCTTCATATGATGATTGTTATTCTAAGTCCATGAGGTCTTGAAAACCCTAGTTTTTTAAACTCTGAAGTAATCTAATTTGATTAGTTCCATATCAAATCGAAATGGATAAAATAGGTGGTGACCTATTACTCCATGCCTTCCATCAAAGGTAGATGACATGACGATGCTATCGTGCTTGGTCGCTGGCCATGAGTCGTGGAGTGGCTTTGTGCGAAAAGCTGTGATCTCTACCAAACATATAGATGTTCGTGAGGTGGTTTCGTCTTTGTGTTGGCCACGAGTCGTGGGACACCTTGATGTTCCATTTGCGCGAAGGTTTGATGGGCTTGATTTGACACGTAGTACTATATGGGCTCATGAAATTGGGGCATATAGGAAAAGTGAGGCAAAATAATCTTGAAGGTTGTATATTGATACAATTGTCAAAGCGTTGACTACCAATATAAATTTTTCATGGGCTCATAAAATTGAGGTGTGAATTATTTTAATTGGACTTCAAGCCCACTATGAAAATGTGATTTTCAAAATATATTTGGGGTTTAAATAAAATAGTGGGAGGAATTTAATATAAAAGACCTTATATTAAATAGATATTTTTTCCATAGTTTGTTTATTTTCTGCGTCGTTTGTTTCTGTAGATTTTTATACTACAATGGCTAAAAATCCAATTGCAAGTATTCTTGAGCAAAACAAGTTGACTGGCCCAAATTTCGTTGACTGGTTGAGAAACCTTAAGATTGTCCTTCAGTCTGAAAAGAAGGACTATGTGCTTGACACAGCCCCTCCTCCTGTACCTGAGGATGAAACGTCTGAGGACTATGAGCAGTATCTTATTCATGTTGATGATAACCTACATGCTCGGTGCTACATGTTAGCATCTATGTCAAATGAGCTGCAGAGTCAGCACGAGCCATTTGATAATGCTAGAGATATTCTTGTTCACCTACAAGAGTTGTACGGTGAGAGAACTAGGCAAGTGAGATATCAGATATCTAAAGATCTTTTCAGATGTCGTATGACTGAGGGCTCTTCCGTGCAAGTGCATGGGCTTAAGATGATATGCCTCATTGAAAAGATTAAGTCGCTTGGAGTCGTTATGGATAATGAGCTCTTTGTGGACCTTGTGTTGCAATCTCTACCTCCATCGTTTGACAGCTTCGTTGTTAACTTTAACATGCACTCCATGGAGACTACTCTCCCCGAGTTGGTGAACCGGCTGAGTCAACTATAAAGAAGGACAAGCCGATGCTTCTAGTTGGATCCACTTCTAAGGCAGCAATGTCTAAGAAAAGAAAGTGGAAGGGAAAGGTTCCTACCAAGCCCAACAAGAAGGGGAAATGCAATGAGGCAAAGGGCAAAGGAAAAGAGAAGGTTAATTCTCAAGCCGATCACAAGTGTTTTCATTGTGGCAAAATGGGGCACTGGAAGAGGAACTGCAAGGAATACCTTGCTAGCCTGAAGCGTTCTGGTATGTATTATGTTGAAGTTAACTTATCAGTTAATGATGCTTCTTGGGTATTAGATACCGGTTGTGGCTCACATATCTGTAATGATATACAGATGATGGCAACAAGCAGGAAGCTGGACAGTAAGGAAACGGTCCTTAGGATGGGCAATGGAGCAAAAGTTGCGGCACTAGCTATTGGAACTGTTTCTTTAGCTTTGAATAATGGTGTTGGTTTATCTTTGAATAATTGTCTTTATGTTCCAGACATTATTAGAAATATTATCTCTATTCCAGTTTTGGATAGAGAAGGTTTAAAGTTTGTTATTGAGAGTGGAAGTTGTTCCATTTTCAAAAATAATACTTTTATATATTCAGCTTGTTTGACAAATTGTTTATACACCATTACACCACAAAGCTCAGTCCTTACAATTCAACAAAATAAAAGAAAGTTAGATAATGATAGTTCATTTACACTTTGGCATGCTAGATTGGGTCATATATCTGAAAAGCGGATCCACAAGTTAGGACAAAAACTTGACCTTAGGGGAGAGGATAAGTTGCCTACATGTGAGTCGTGTCTTAAGGGAAAAATGACCAAGTCACCATTTGTTGGACAAGTGGAGCGAGCCAAAGGTCTGTTGGATTTAATTCATACAGATGTTTGTGGGCCACTAAGTGTTAATGCAAGAGGGAACTATCACTACTTCATAACATTTACCGACGATTTCTCTAGATACGATTATGTATACCTTATGAGGTATAAATATGAGGCTTTTGAAAAGTTCAAAGAATTTAGATCTGAAGTAGAGAAGCAAAGTGGTCGTAGCATAAAGACTCTTCGATCTGATCGAGGAGGCGAGTACTTGACCACTGAATTTCTTGATTATCTAAAAGAGAATGGGATTCGGTCACAGTGGACTCCTCCTGGTACTCCACAACTTAATGGAGTTTCTGAACGTCGGAATCGGACCTTGTTAGACATGGTTCGATCAATGATGAGTTTCACTACTTTACCTCTTTCATTCTGGGGCTATGCCTTAGAAACGGCGGCGCATCTATTGAATAGAGTGCCAAGCAAAGCTGTCCCAAGTACACCCTATGAGATATGGTGTGGCAAGACACCCTCTTACAGGTATCTCAGAGTATGGGGTTGTGCTGCTTACGTGAAGCAACTAGTGGGAGATAAATTGGACATGAGATCCATTTTATGTAAATTTGTGGGATATCCAAGAGAGTCTATAGGATAGTATTTCTACGATCCCTCCGAACGAAAGGTGTTTGTTTCGAGGAATGCTACTTTCTTAGAGGAAGAGTTCCTTTCTGAGAACAGTGGCGAAGCTGTAGGACTTAGAGAAGAAAAGGAACCACAAAGTATCCCACAAGTTGTCACAAATAACGCACAAGATGAGGCTGAACCATCTGAGGCACAACCTCTTAGGAAGTCTGTCAGGGTTTCAAAGGCACCTGATAGATTGAACCTATTGTTCGAGAACAAAGAAGAGGGACTCCTTTTGGATAATGATCCAAGAAGCTATGAAGAGGCAATGTTGGACATTGAATCTAATAAATGGCGAGAAGCCATGCAGTCCGAGATGGACTCCATGTACTCGAACAAGGTATGGACCTTGGTGGACCCACCACAAAGTATTGTACCGATTGGCTGTAAATGGGTATACAAGCGTAAGCTTGGAGTAGATGGAGAAGTAAGTACTTATAAAGCGCGTCTGGTTGCAAAAGGTTATACTCAAAAGCAAGGTGTTGATTACGATGAAACCTTTTCACCGGTAGCAATGCTTAAATCCATTCGTATCCTGATCGCCATAGCTGCATATTATGACTACGAGATATGGCAAATGGATGTGAAGACTGCCTTTCTTAATGGTAACATTAAGGAAGAGATTTATATGAGACAGCCGGAGGGCTTTATATCTAGTGGGAGCGAGCAAATGGTTTGCAAACTTCAAAGGTCCATTTATGGACTTAAACAAGCTTCAAGGAGTTGGAACATCCGCTTTGATGAGACGATCAAAATGTTTAATTTTCATAAAAATCCGGATGAACCATGTGTTTATAAGAAGATTAGTGGAAATGCAGTGGCATTTATAGTGCTCTACGTTGACGATATTCTACTCATTGGTAATGATATAGGAATGTTGCAGTCAACAAGGACCTGGTTATCTAAACAATTTTCCATGAAGGATTTGGGAGAAGCATCTTTTATCCTAGGGATAAAGATTTATAGAGATAGGTCACGAAAGATGATCGGATTGTCCCAATCGATGTACATAGACAAGGTGCTAAAGAGGTTTAGCATGGAGGAATCCAAGCGTGGATACTTGCCAATGAGTCATGGTGTTTCACTTTCTAAGGCTATGTCTCCTAAGACGCCTGAAGAAAGAGAAAGAATGGCTCGAGTCCCGTATGCATCTGCTATTGGTAGCATTATGTATGCAATGTTATGTACTAGGCCTGATGTAGCTCATGCTCTAAGCGTTACGAGCAGGTATCAGTCTAATCCAGGTGAAGAACACTGGAAAGCCGTTAAGATGATCCTTAAGTACTTGAGAAGAACTAAGGATATTTTTTTGATATATGGCAATGGAGAATTGAAGCTAGAAGGGTTTACTGACTCTAGTTTTCAGTCCGATAAAGACGACTCAAAATCAATGTCTGGATACTTGTTTACCTTGAATGGAGCTGCAGTTAGTTGGAAAAGTTACAACCGAGGCTGAATACATTGCAGCATCAGATGCAGCAAAAGAAGCTGTTTGGATGCGGAACTTTATCCAAGGGTTGGGTGTGGTCCCGTCAGTTGTTGATCCAATAATGGTTTGTTGTGACAACAATGGAGCTATAGCGCAAGCAAAAGAGCCAAGATCTCATCAAAGATCCAAACACATTATGAGACGATACCACCTGATTAGAGAGATCATTGGTAGAGGCGACGTTGTAATAGATCGAGTCACTTCAGCAGAAAACGTAGCAGACCCCCTGACTAAACCCTTGTCACAGAAAGTATTTGATGGACATCTCGAGAAGATGGGCCTGAAATACATGGGCAATTGGAACTAGGGCAAGTGGGAGATTGTTAGAGTAGAATGCCCAGTGTTCCAACTTGATTGGATGTTTTCTACTTGTAAAAATAATTTATTGGAAATTATATAAAATAAAAGGCAATGTTTTATCTTATGCTGATATATTATGATAAAGTCCTTAGGTCATTATAAGCCGAAGGACATGATTACGCATTTGATGGTGGTCATGGAATATGTCTTAGGCTGTGATCTTAAATAAGTTCCAAGTAGATGGGTATTTCAAGAAAGGACATTGAATAACCCGGAAAGACTTGTGCATATGTTGCATGCTTGTAAGACGAGGATGTTACGTTCCATTAGCATTAGTGTGTGATGCAAATGCATATATGCAGATGCTTGTTGGGGAACAAGTTCATCGAACATGACCCGACTAAAATTTCTTAATTGGAAACATTTGTTGAATGAGAATTTTCGTGTTGCGATAGTACATGACTAATCCTCTGATTTGAGGCACGATAGTAGTCTTGTGCGCATTGTGCTTTACTTAGATTTATCCTTTGATTGCGTGATAATCACAAAAGGGATATTTTGGGTATTGTATCAGTGTGTATGGAGATTTGTCTGTGGCCAACATAGAATTCGACACTTATATTAATAAGTGAATTTCCTATGTTTTTCATAGTTTATGATTCAAAGACCTTGGCCAAGGCATGATGAATTGAGATTCATAAATGAATCATTTAAACTTGAAATGGAATCATAGTAATTAGATCAATTGGGTTTCGACTTATAATTCCATGCCCAAGGTCTAATCGGGAAATTAGTCGTCGAAAGGATTTTACGTGTATGCACTTGCAATTGAAAAGGTTTACTCGCTGTTTCACTTAACACTATATAATCACGCTACTTGCTAGGTGTTACCGTGATTTGTGGATTCGTGAGATTAAAGGGTTAATTTCAGTAGATTACAAGGACTTGTAAATCCACTGCTAGTGTTGATTGTGAACCTAAAAGGGTCACACGAAGTTTTGGAAAAACGACAAGAGAAATTGATATTTTCAATCGTTGGATTAATCTTGAATTCAATTGTTGAATTAAAATATTAAATGATTTGATTATTTAATTAAAGGAATAAAGAAAAAAAATAATAATCAATAGCGATTGAATGTATTTTTTTTCATTGAATATTAATTTAGTAGTTTTGATAATTACTCAACTAAATTAATAGGAATTTTAAAGTTGGACTTTCAAATCTATGTTAATGAGCGTATAGGCATTAAAGATGCTTAAAGGACTTTTAGACGTTGAAGTTTTTTTTTACCAAGGAAATCAAAAAGTTAATTTTCCTTTTAATTATGAATTAAAGGAGTTGTGAGTGGTTTATTGGATGGTAACGTCATTAGCTGAAAAACAAGCAACACATATATATATGAGATATAACGTGTAACTCCCTTTGACATGCAAGTAACGCATGGAGTGGTATTATCATAATGAGTAAATGAGAAATAATGTTGGGGAGCGTTGTTGACCTATGCACTTAATATATCGTGTTTATACGATTATATAAGCAAGAGAAAGCTTTCACATAAAAATACAGAGAACGAACATACCACTCATTTGATATATGCGCTCAAAGAAAAGTTCTTTGCTATTCCTTTCAATTTATTCAAAGACTCGGGTGTTTTCTGCTAGCGAAGAAATCATCCCGGTGTCGTAAACCAAAAGGTGGACTCAATTAGAGGGGAGGCATTTGAATCCCTACGGCGAATACAAGTACGGTGACGTCTACGACGAACTACGAAGACGGTGGTCGCCACTAGCCGGGAATTGATTCCCTCTCCTTCGTCGTTAAAAGAAGCTAAGGAATAGGTAATATACTAAATCCTAGCCATGCAAAATTCGTACCACTTACGTGATTTTAAAAGATGACGATCCCAACAATCGGTAGTGGAACCGACGGGGCGAATATTTATGCGATAAATGTACAATTTTCTTTCGAAGTTTCTGCTGCGATCGCCTCGTGCGGCTAGCGAACCCAACATATAATTTATGGTGTCTACGGTTTGAAGTTTTTATAATTCATAGACCAAAGATGGTGCATCATAACAATCATCAATATCTGGCCCAGAGGAAATTATCCATGAAATGCAATGTCTTTTTTCCGTCTTGTCATTGTGTGTATGCGTGTGTGTGTTTGTTGTAGGTGGTAAACTGAAGTTTTCCTGGTTTTTGGGTGGGGAAAACATTTAATCATGGAAGGAATGCTACAATTTGAATATTTATTTAGAATGGTGTGTGGCGGGGAAAGAGAATTCCCACTTTCGAGCTTAACTATGAAAGTGTCTTTCGCTTATCAAATTAGACCTTCAATAGTACCGCAAAACGCAAACGCAAACGCAAAAAAGCAGTAAAATTGCTCAACATTACTGCAAACGCAAAATGCATTTTACTTTCTCTCTCATGTTTCAAAAATTTGCATCTGAACGCAAAAATGCGTTTGATGTTTAAAATTGCACTTAAGCCCTTTTCTTTGTATTGATTATTAAATCGAATATATAAAAGGGATTTTTACACATAAATACCCATTTGAAAAAAAATTGTAAATCAGTACCCTGTTGGCTTTTTTAGTAATTATTTTAACATTGACACTTATTTTAGTAATAATTTTTATATGCTATTTATATGTAATATAATTAAATATTGTTTTGACCAAATATTATTTTTTCTTTAAAATATTTTACTTGTACGACGTGTATCTTAATGTATTTCAATTGTTTTATTGTGTAATTTCGATATTTTCAATAAATATTTTGTTTTATATTTTTAATATGTATAAATAATGACTTCAAAATTAAAAGAATATTGTGATTAGTTTGTAAAGTAGTAAAATATATGGGTGATATTGAAAAGTTATAAAATTTGGTATAAAATTGAATATTACAGGAATATTATTTTGCGTTTGCATTTGCAGCTGACTGTTGGAGAACAGTTACTGCAATTATGGCGTTACTGCAAAATGCGTTTGCATTTGCGATTGACCGTTGGAGATGGTCGTACATGATATCACGCAAGTGCATGAATGAACGAATGAATGCATGAAAGCGCAGGAACATATTTCTTATATAAAATATTAAAAATTTTAGTATTCCGCTATTTCGGTATAATCTATATACCTAATTTTTAAAATTTTCATACCATTACCGTACCGAAATTTTCGGTACGATATCATACCTTACCAAAAACTTCGGTATACCAAAATTTTCGATATTTTCGGTACGTTTCGATACGATAAGGACGGTATATCGGTATTTCGATATATTTCCCCAACCCCAGATGAAGTTAAGGGCGTAGCCGTTGGCCATAGAGTTTTGTTGACAGCTTTTGACTGCTTTTCAATTCATATAGCTGGGCTTTGATTGTATCTGTTCGTAATTTGGGCCTTTCTCGTTAAGACTATCCAAGCCCAGCCCAGTATAGTACAGCCCAGCCCATTACGGACACTATCTAGAAGCTTCACAAATTGTTTATTGAGCGAGCTTGTTAGTTATTAACTGTTTTTTAACTTGATACTGTTAAGCGAAGCGGCAATTATGAATCTACCCTCTATAAATAAGCCGTAACTAGAATTTATATTTTACTTTTCAAAAAGCATGACTAGTCAAAATCCGTCCGACTTACTTTACTCTGAGGTAGTGAATGTGATAGAGTGATTTATCAGGAAGTAAATGTTTTAGATATTACTTTTTTACATTTTTATCGGTACACATCTAATATTCTTCACGGAATTAGGGACAACTCTTCATTCTTCAGTTGAAAGACCAACCACCGAGGGTGGTGTCGCTTTCACAGCCCGGAAGCGGCATAGGCAGCGGCGATACCAACCCTAGCGGAGGCGGCGAAGCCGATAGCGGCATCAACGTCACCGGAGGCATCGGCGACCCCTCGCACCGACGAGCACCGAGCCCGTGACTGAGGCCATGCCGTGTCAAAGTGCACAATGGGTGCTTTGAGGTGCACACTTTGCACTTCGCATGACGCATCGGAGAGAGGAGCATTGATGAGCTTAAATTTATGCTCCGATGGGTGGTGACGGCACTGATGCCTCCGCCGCCGCTGCCTCCGTCGTCGCTGTCGCTTCCGGGCTGTGAAAGCGACACCACCCTCGGTGGTTGGCCTTTCAAATGAAGAATGAAGAGTGGTCCCTAATTCCGCGAAAAAATAATAAAAATTAGACGTGTACCGATAAATATGTAAAAACGTAATATCTAAAACACTTACTGCCTGAGAAATCACTCTCTCGCATTCACTAGGCGGCGGCGACGCCAGCGGCAGCTGCGTATCACAGGTTGTTGTCTGTGAAGAAGACAACGCCGTACAATCAGTCTGTGACGAAGACACCGCCGAATCTGTCTCCAGTGGTCTTCTTTGCCTCAAAAAGAGGACGTAGGCACGATTAATCATCGTGAATCCTCTGAACCAACAAAAGGAGAGTTTGAGATACAACACTGAGGAGGAATCTGTTCACCTAGCAGCTGTAGTAGCAGCGTTCTACGACGGGTCAAGATATGATCTTGTTTCTGTGCAGCTTTCCATGAATGATATTATTTTTAATCACTACAGATCAAGAGATAAATCTTATCTCACTGTCATTCCCGACCTAAAATTCCAAGGTGACAGAGCTTCTTGGGGGGCTGGAGTTCATTTTGAAAGATCCGTTTACTGGAAAGAAAAGAAAACCCTTACGGAATTCAAACTTCATCCGAGTCGGGTTAAGACCTATGCTCTAGAAAGTGAGGCAGAAAATGGTATCCTTGGTACGGTTAATGGCAGCCTGTGTATGGCCAAGGTTCTTAAATCTACGAAGAAGAAAGTATTTCTCAAGGTTTTCTAAGTCCCCTACGAAGGTAGGGAACTCAAAATAATCGAAGAGGCGAAACAACTACGTCTGCTGCATTTTTATGAACACTATGGTGTTCTGAAGAATTCAGATGAAATAATAATAATGGATTCTCGTACTGGAGCCTTGAAGAAAGTGACGGATGGCTGTCATGGTGAAGTCAAAGCGGTCCCATACAGAAGCAGTCTTGTACGCTCACAGGGAAGATAGTTAATTTGAATAGAGGACCTTTAGATTGCTCTGAAGTGGTCCCGTCGTGTAATGGATGTAAAATCAAAACTGGTGATGTAAATGTTGACTGTAATGTCGGAGCAACACTCGATCTCACACAGAATGCACAGCGGAAAAACTAACAACTTAAGTGACGAAATACGAAACACACGAGATGTAAATTTTGTGCAGCAAGTTAGAAACTTGCTGCGTGCCTCATGGCGAAATTCCACTATTACGATGGATTACAAAAACAACTATCTCGCGATAGTACAAATCACGCCTAGTAAAAGAATGGAATCTAACGACCCACTAAACTAGAAAGTCCTAAGACCTTTGCAAAACTAGGCTAAAAAGAATAACTCTCGTGAGTTTGCTCAATCTCAATGTAAGCTTCGCTTGTTATGACTCGTGTGTCTCTAACGGAAAAATGAAGTCTCGTATAAATACTTCGACTTCCCAAAGGACTTGCTCAACGTCCATACTGCCCTCAACGTCCACTAACTTCAATATGGCCGTTGGAAGTTAAGTTGGATAGCTCCAAACGACTTAGTCTTCACTTGGGCTTCAAGACTCCTATTTTTAGTAAGTTTCTTTCCAATTTTAGCTCCTAAGTCTCCACACGTAATCCACACGTCTTTGATCCATTGCAAGCTTTATCAAAGTCCTGCATATCACTAAAAATAGCCAATAACCGAATTAATAGGGTTTTGGGCATGAAAGATAAAACTAGAGGTTGACTCATTCTCAGCCAACAATGTTGACTGGCATGTTGTCCCAACATGATCGTCAACATTGAACTCTCTACATTAACAATCTCCCCCTTTTTATCTTTCTTCCCAAAACCACTGCAGAAGTTGGACGTAGTGGAACTCCCCCTAAAGTCACGATCTACTCAACCACAAAACATAAAAAGATTGTTAGAGTAAACGCAAATAGAATAGTAGTTAAATCATTCAAAGTACTAAGAAATTAGTACATATCCTAAGAGGTCCTGAAAAAAACATCTGCAAAACAAAAAACAAGTGATCCATAGGCAGAACTAAAAACTTGCGCACGCAAAATAAAAACACAAGTCAGATAGGCATGCAAAAACAAAAAGGCACTAAGAAGTGCGCATGCACAAAACCGACCTAGACCCACTAATGGCCTAAATCGATGGACTCCGACTCGTATCGGCGCTTGCATCTTCTCCAACAGCTCCAACTCCAACCTGTTCTCCCCCTGTCTGTTCGGCGGTTCCTTATTCTGCTCCCCCTGAATCTCCGCTTATAAAGACACCCACATTGGTCAGCAGCCATGATCGCCATCCATCTGCAAAACCAACTTTCTCCCCCTTTTTGGGAAGAAAGTAAACCTCAGAGAACTTCTCTCTGAGCAATCAAGAAAATAATCTTGTCATTCATACACTTAATCTCTTGCTGCAGATTCGATGTTGAGGTAAATGTGGAACTGACATCTGGACCAACATTCTGAGACTCAAACAGGTGAGTTTGCCATAGATAAATCAAAGATAAACAAGTCAAGAACAGAGAGTAATCTTAGCGTGAAGTTCGAATTATGACATAGTGTATGCGAAAGTGATGAGAACTCAAGTCGAACTTAAAAGAGAGAAATATCCAACGGCACAAATAAAATGGTCACTCAGTAAATAGGAATAATTTCATTGTGGAATAGGTAAGGCCGAGAAAAATAACCGTTGGACTCAATCATATACACTTAGGCAATTTTAAATGATAAGGATGAATTAACTCAACAAGTGACAAAGTTAAAACTGAAACTAAATATTGCATGTGAGGACTGAGTCACACGAAACTATAGGAGCACATCAGATTATGTTTCAGCCAAAAATACCAAGTCAAAAGTCAAAGTAGACGTGAGCAAGACTAACCGTTTAGGCGACAATGAGGATCACTTGAGACAAGCGTAACGAGCCGTTCTTCGAGAAGTTCTAATACAATTCTGAGAGATACTAAAACTAGACACAAACATATTGACAAAACAAGCTTAAAAACTAATGCATAAAACACGAAAGCAAACAAAATGTAGCACGATCAGACTGACTGTTACTAATGTTGCCTCAACATTTGACTCAACATTCTAATTCCGTAATCCTAGACTTTTCTGCGCAATCCTTCTCCAAACCAGTTCCCTTTATTACCCTTTCACCTTATTAACCCAACCAAAATCATGCACTACCCTTATACCCTAAGCCTCAAGGTTTGGCTTTTTGTCGCATAGTATACATCGTCACCGCGAATGCCGTGTACCTACGGAAACTTATTACCAAGTACCTATATCTAGCAAAGAGTTTATGAGCATGCTTAACGCAACAAGGATTGGCTTTTTGTCGCAAAGAGTACATCGTCACAGCGAATGCTGTGTACCTAGGGACGTATTACCAAGAGCCTATAAAACAAAGGGATTGAGTTCATGCAGGGACCAGTCAAGAAGGATCATGTCATTTCACAGGAAAACAGAACAGAATATTTCATCAAACATTAAAGCAGCAACAATCTAATCTGACATATGCTATGTTGATCCAAATGTTGGACCAACATTCAAACTGACATGTGCAAACCTATGGATTTCTTCAGGTCCGAAAACCTTTCAGAATCCAATGCTTTCATAAATATGTCTGCTAACTGATGTTTTGTGTCTATATGCTCAATGCAAACTAAATCTTTTTCTACCATATCTCTCAGAAAATGATGCCTTATATCTATATGCTTCGTACGTGAATGCTGAATAGGGTTCTTAGATATGTTGATGGCACTAAGGTTATCACAATACATGAGAACAGAATCGCACTCTAAACCATAGTCACACAACATGCTATTCAACCACATCAATTGCGTACAGCAACTACCAGCAGCAACATACTCAGACTCAGCAGTAGATAAAGACACACAGTTCTGTTTCTTACTGTACCATGCAACCAAATTGTTACCTAAGAAGAAACAGCCGCCACTTGTGCTCTTGCGATCCTCGTCACCTGCCCAATCAGCATCGCTGTAGCCTACAAGACTCATATTAGTATCTTTAGAGAACCATAACCCTAGGCTACACGAACCACTCACATATCGAAGAATACGCTTAACAGCATTTAAGTGGGATATTTTAGGCTCAGACTGATATCTAGCACAGACACATACGCTATACATAATGTCGGGTCGACTCGCTGAAAGATATAACAAACTGCCTATCATTGAGCGATACAATGTTGGGTCAACATTCTGTCCAACATTATCTCTACTTACCTTTTGCGTAGACCCCATGGGCGTTTTCATTACCTTCGCCGTGTCCAACCCGAACTTCTTAACAGTGTTCTTCGCGTACTTCTCCTGGGACATAAAAATCCCGTCGCTGCTTTGCTTGATCTGCAATCCTCGAGTGAATCCAAATTCAAGTAAAAATGTAGCTAACCGTCCGTACCAAGCTCGAGGCGCTTGCTTCAATCCATACAAAGCTTTCTGCAACTTATAAACATGGTTAGGAAAATGAGGGTCTTCGAACCCCTTAGGTTGTTCAACATAGATTTCTTTATCAATAAACCCATTTAAAAACGCACCCTTAACATCCATTTGGTGTAATGTAATGTTAAGCCAACATGCAATCGCTAATAACAACCTAATAGATTCTAGCCGAGCAACAGGAGCAAACGTTTCATCAAAATCTATCCCCTCTACTTGCGTATAACCTTGGGCTACTAAACGTGCTTTGTTCCTCACAACTCTACCAAGTTCATCAGACTTATTCTTAAAGATCCACTTTGTACCTATGACATTAATGTCTTTCGGCCGTGGCACTAAACTCCAAACCTGGTTTTTCTCAAATTGCAAGAGTTCCTCTTGCATGGCATTAATCCAATAATTATCCTTGAGAGCTTCGAGGACATTCTTGGGTTGTGGCTTGTCTCTGGTTTTTCTTCCTTCGTTCACGTCACCAATAATGAGATCTGAGGGATGGTCCTTCTGTATCTTCGCTGGCAGATCTCTTCGAACTTCGCTGGGTCCGGCTTCTTCAGCGTTCTGTTCAGGTTCAGATGCTGCGTCAGATGCTGGCTCAACATTTTCCTCCACATTCTCCTCTGTTTCACCAACAGCTTTGACAACGTCTGTAATAACAACTTGTGGAGCATTTCTGCTGAGGTCAGTAGTATCATCAAATACAATATTAACAGATTCCTGAACAGACTTCAAGCGCAAGTTATATACACGATAAGCACGGCTGTTCGAAGAGTAACCAAGGAATATGCATTTATCACTTTTGGAATCAAACTTGGTCAAATACTTACGATCATTCAACATATAGCAAACACAACCAAAGACATGAAAATACTTCACAGTCGGCTTTTTCCCATTCAACAGTTCATAAGAAGTCATTTTAGTACCATGGCGAAAGAATACACGATTCGAAATATGACAAGCAGTATGTAACGCTTCAGCCCAAAAACGCTTAGAAATATTCTTAGATTGCAACATAACACGAGCCATTTCTTGCAAAGTCCTATTCTTCCTTTCGGCCACCCCATTTTGTTGGGGCATCTTAGGAGATGAAAACTCATGAATGATGTCTTTCTTATCACAAAACTCAGTGAATGACTGATTATCAAATTCCCTACCATGATCTGATCTAATGCGAAAAACAGAAGCACTAAAAATGTTCTTAATCATGGCACAAAAGCTCTTAAAGAAATCGAAAGACTCAGATTTTTCCCTAAGAAAAAATATCCATGCATATCTAGAATAATCATCCACGAGCACATAAGCATATTTTCTACCACCAATGCTATCTACTTCCATCGGACCTATCAAATCCATATGTATCAACTGAAAACAGTGGGCAGTATTAAAATGCTGAGCAGAATGTGGGTCAACATTATGACTGGCATGCACTTGCTTACCTTTCAAGCACGACTCACATACAACCTTACCAAACTCTTTCAGCTTTGGAATGCCTCTGATTGCTTCGTGTTTGATAAGCTGCTCCAGAGTTCGGTAGTTAACGTGCCCCAGTTTGTGATGCCAAAGAATCACATCATCTTCGGCCTTGGATAGTTGACATATGTCCTTCGAGTTGGATTTGTCGCCGACTAAGTAGCAATTATCACTTGACCTTTTACCTGCCATCACTCGAACACAATCGCTGTTAAATACCTCACAACATTCTTTATTAAAACGTACCTCAAGGTCATCGTCGCAAAGCTGGCTTATGCTTATCAAATTCGCCACAAGACCTTCGACGTGTAGAACATTGCTTAGTCTAGGAAAGTCTGCCACATTCAATCTACCGCGACCTAGAATTCGTCCCTTAGCTCCTCCTCCAAACGTCACAGATCCGCTGCTTAAAGGCGTATAATTGCTTAGAAACTCCTTGGTACCCGTCATATGTCGGGAACACCCGCTATCGAAGTACCAAGAACCTGTCACGTTAGCTCGCAAGGAGGTATATACAACATGGCATTTATGAACAGATTTCTCTACCCAGACATTTTTAGATGATGAAACAGCATTTGGACTATTAGAATTTGAAGGTGAGCCAGCCGAAATCTCACCAGACATTCCTTCGAGCACTGATTTCTCAATGTTGAGCGAAATGTTGGACGACACTTCAGCCGACATTGATTTCTTTGCAGAAATCTCCCCCTTCAACTTCCAACAAAACGGTTTGATATGACCAGATTGCATGCAGTGATGACATTTAAATGATCTATCCTTAGACTTAACAGTAGCATGCTTAGGATTCTTCTTAACACTCGCAGTTATAATAGGATCACTCGAAACATGCGACTTTTCTTTAACAAAGAGCATCTTAGGCTGAACATGTGGCACAGGTTTAGGAACTTCATTAATGGGCTCAGTATTGAAACCTAGACCTTGCTTATCAAAAATACCTAGAGATAATACCTCATCAAGGGTTGATTTACCCTTGTTCATTTTCGCAAATGTCTCGTCAGCCTCATCGACTCGCTTCTGTAGCTGGTCGATCTCTTTGTCCTTTCGTGTTAGAGCGGCTTCCATTTTATTCATCCCATCAAGAAGGCCTTCGATCACCTTTTCGTTCTTTTCATTCTCCTCGGTCAACACTTTTACGGCGGCTTTAAGTTGAGCATTTTTCGCCTTTTCTATTTCCAATTGTGCGGACAATCGCTTCATAGCTGCACAATCATCTGTTTGTAAATCTGCATCATCAGAACTTAAAAAGCCATCAAAACAGTTTGAGTCATCATAATCAAATATAATCTGTTTTCCAGATGCTGAGTCAGATGTTGGATCAACATTCTGCTCAACATCCGTTACCACAGTGAAGCCTATCTGATTATCTTCGTTGTCTTCGCTGTCTGAGAAGGACTGAATGGTCACTGATGTTTGCTTGTTCTCCTTAGCACACAGTTCTTCATCTTCATCGTCGGACAGCTCGATCCACATCGCCTTTCCGTACTTGCGAAGAGTGTTTGCACATTCGTTGGCGAAATGACCCCATCCTTGGCATTCATAGCATCTTACGGATTCATAGTTGATGTTCTTCTTCTTTCCATCTGGTTTGCGTTTAAAGAACGGAGGAGCAGACGAGGAATCAGCTTTAACATTCTGCCCCCGCCTAAATGTTGGACCAGCATTCGGGCCAACATTTTTCTCAGCGTTCTTCTTCTTCTTGAGAAACTTTGCGAAGTTCTTTACCAGCATGGCTGTATCATCCTCACTGTCAGAATCATCCTCCGTTTGAACCTTGGATGGTTGACTGACTAAAGCAAGGCTTTTGCCGCGTGATGCCCTCTTTTGGACGTCAAGGTTGGTCTCGAAGTTCTTCAAGATGTTCATCAAGACGGTGAAGTTCATGTTCGCTAGGTTGTATGATTCCTCGATCGCCGATACCTTCACATTGAATTTTTCGGTTAGTGTACGAAGAGCTTTAGAGTTTAATACCTTATTTGTCATAGGATCTCCTAGGCTGGCGCACTCGCTTGAGATCGTCAACAGCTTTCCAAAGTACGTGTTGATATCTTCGTCTTCCTTCATTCTGATATTCTCGAACTGACTAAGGAGGAGGCGAAGCTTGGTTTCACGCACACTTGCGTCGCCTTCACAGTACTTCTGAAGAAGATCCCACGCATCTTGAGCAGTAGAGCAATTCTGGATGATCTTGAACATAAACATGTCCACGGATGAGAAGATGGCGTTGAGTGCCTTGTCGTTGTATTCGGCCGCGTTCTTCTCCGCGATCGTCCACTGCTCGAAAGGCTTATCCACGACTTCGCCATCAGCGTCTTGTGGAGTCTTTGGAGTCGTATAACCATGCAGCACTGCTTTCCACGCTCGCACATCGATGGACTTGATGCACTGCCAAACACGAACCTTCCAATAAGCATAATTGGAACCGTCTAACACAGGGACTTTGCCGAGATGGTTTGAGCTTGTAACATCCATTGTAGATGATCTTCAGCGCTTAGTAACGTCAAGCGTAGGCTCTGATACCACTTTGAAGTGGTCCCGTCGTGTAATGGATGTAAAATCAAAACTGGTGATGTAAATGTTGACTGTAATGTCGGAGCAACACTCGATCTCACACAGAATGCACAGCGGAAAAACTAACAACTTAAGTGACGAAATACGAAACACACGAGATGTAAATTTTGTGCAGCAAGTTAGAAACTTGCTGCGTGCCTCATGGCGAAATTCCACTATTACGATGGATTACAAAAACAACTATCTCGCGATAGTACAAATCACGCCTAGTAAAAGAATGGAATCTAACGACCCACTAAACTAGAAAGTCCTAAGACCTTTGCAAAACTAGGCTAAAAAGAATAACTCTCGTGAGTTTGCTCAATCTCAATGTAAGCTTCGCTTGTTATGACTCGTGTGTCTCTAACGGAAAAATGAAGTCTCGTATAAATACTTCGACTTCCCAAAGGACTTGCTCAACGTCCATACTGCCCTCAACGTCCACTAACTTCAATATGGCCGTTGGAAGTTAAGTTGGATAGCTCCAAACGACTTAGTCTTCACTTGGGCTTCAAGACTCCTATTTTTAGTAAGTTTCTTTCCAATTTTAGCTCCTAAGTCTCCACACGTAATCCACACGTCTTTGATCCATTGCAAGCTTTATCAAAGTCCTGCATATCACTAAAAATAGCCAATAACCGAATTAATAGGATTTTGGGCATGAAAGATAAAACTAGAGGTTGACTCATTCTCAGCCAACAATGTTGACTGGCATGTTGTCCCAACATGATCGTCAACATTGAACTCTCTACATTAACAATCTCCCCCTTTTTATCTTTCTTCCCAAAACCACTGCAGAAGTTGGACGTAGTGGAACTCCCCCTAAAGTCACGATCTACTCAACCACAAAACATAAAAAGATTGTTAGAGTAAACGCAAATAGAATAGTAGTTAAACCATTCAAAGTACTAAGAAATTAGTACATATCCTAAGAGGTCCTGAAAAAAACATCTGCAAAACAAAAAACAAGTGATCCATAGGCAGAACTAAAAACTTGTGCACGCAAAATAAAAACACAAGTCAGATAGGCATGCAAAAACAAAAAGGCACTAAGAAGTGCGCATGCACAAAACCGACCTAGACCCACTAATGGCCTAAATCGATGGACTCCGACTCGTATCGGCGCTTGCATCTTCTCCAACAGCTCCAACTCCAACCTGTTCTCCCCCTGTCTGTTCGGCGGTTCCTTATTCTGCTCCCCCTGAATCTCCGCTTATAAAGACACCCACATTGGTCAGCAGCCATGATCGCCATCCATCTGCAAAACCAACTTTCTCCCCCTTTTTGGGAAGAAAGTAAACCTCAGAGAACTTCTCTCTGAGCAATCAAGAAAATAATCTTGTCATTCATACACTTAATCTCTTGCTGCAGATTCGATGTTGAGGTAAATGTGGAACTGACATCTGGACCAACATTCTGAGAGTCAAACAGGTGAGTTTGCCATAGATAAATCAAAGATAAACAAGTCAAGAACAGAGAGTAATCTTAGCGTGAAGTTCGAATTATGACATAGTGTATGCGAAAGTGATGAGAACTCAAGTCGAACCTAAAAGAGAGAAATATCCAACGGCACAAATAAAATGGTCACTCAGTAAATAGGAATAATTTCATTGTGGAATAGGTAAGGCCGAGAAAAATAACCGTTGGACTCAATCATATACACTTAGGCAATTTTAAATGATAAGGATGAATTAACTCAACAAGTGACAAAGTTAAAACTGAAACTAAATATTGCATGTGAGGACTGAGTCACACGAAACTATAGGAGCACATCAGATTATGTTTCAGCCAAAAATACCAAGTCAAAAGTCAAAGTAGACGTGAGCAAGACTAACCGTTTAGGCGACAATGAGGATCACTTGAGACAAGCGTAACGAGCCGTTCTTCGAGAAGTTCTAATGCAATTCTGAGAGATACTAAAACTAGACACAAACATACTGACAAAACAAGCTTAAAAACTAATGCATAAAACACGAAAGCAAACAAAATGTAGCACGATCAGACTGACTGTTACTAATGTTGCCTCAACATTTGACTCAACATCCTAATTCCGTAATCCTAGACTTTTCTGCGCAATCCTTCTCCAAACCAGTTCCCTTTATTACCCTTTCACCTTATTAACCCAACCAAAATCATGCACTACCCTTATACCCTAAGCCTCAAGGTTTGGCTTTTTGTCGCATAGTATACATCGTCACCGCGAATGCCGTGTACCTACGGAAACTTATTACCAAGTACCTATATCTAGCAAAGAGTTTATGAGCATGCTTAACGCAACAAGGATTGACTTTTTGTCGCAAAGAGTACATCGTCACAGCGAATGCTGTGTACCTAGGGACGTATTACCAAGAGCCTATAAAACAAAGGGATTGAGTTCATGCAGGGACCAGTCAAGAAGGATCATGTCATTTCACAGGAAAACAGAACAGAATATTTCATCAAACATTAAAGCAGCAACAATCTAATCTGACATATGCTATGTTGATCCAAATGTTGGACCAACATTCAAACTGACATGTGCAAACCTATGGATTTCTTCAGGTCCGAAAACCTTTCAGAATCCAATGCTTTCATAAATATGTCTGCTAACTGATGTTTTGTGTCTATATGCTCAATGCAAACTAAATCTTTTTCTACCATATCTCTCAGAAAATGATGCCTTATATCTATATGCTTCGTACGTGAATGCTGAATAGGGTTCTTAGATATGTTGATGGCACTAAGGTTATCACAATACATGAGAACAGAATCGCACTCTAAACCATAGTCACACAACATGCTATTCAACCACATCAATTGCGTACAGCAACTACCAGCAGCAACATACTCAGACTCAGCAGTAGATAAAGACACACAGTTCTGTTTCTTACTGTACCATGCAACCAAATTGTTACCTAAGAAGAAACAGCCGCCACTTGTGCTCTTGCGATCCTCGTCACCTGCCCAATCAGCATCGCTGTAGCCTACAAGACTCATATTAGTATCTTTAGAGAACCATAACCCTAGGCTACACGAACCACTCACATATCGAAGAATACGCTTAACAGCATTTAAGTGGGATATTTTAGGCTCAGACTGATATCTAGCACAGACACATACGCTATACATAATGTCGGGTCGACTCGCTGAAAGATATAACAAACTGCCTATCATTGAGCGATACAATGTTGGGTCAACATTCTGTCCAACATTATCTCTACTTACCTTTTGCGTAGACCCCATGGGCGTTTTCATTACCTTCGCCGTGTCCAACCCGAACTTCTTAACAGTGTTCTTCGCGTACTTCTCCTGGGACATAAAAATCCCGTCGCTGCTTTGCTTGATCTGCAATCCTCGAGTGAATCCAAATTCAAGTAAAAATGTAGCTAACCGTCCGTACCAAGCTCGAGGCGCTTGCTTCAATCCATACAAAGCTTTCTGCAACTTATAATGGTTAGGAAAATGAGGGTCTTCGAACCCCTTAGGTTGTTCAACATAGATTTCTTTATCAATAAACCCATTTAAAAACGCACCCTTAACATCCATTTGGTGTAATGTAATGTTAAGCCAACATGCAATCGCTAATAACAACCTAATAGATTCTAGCCGAGCAACAGGAGCAAACGTTTCATCAAAATCTATCCCCTCTACTTGCGTATAACCTTGGGCTACTAAACGTGCTTTGTTCCTCACAACTCTACCAAGTTCATCAGACTTATTCTTAAAGATCCACTTTGTACCTATGACATTAATGTCTTTCGGCCGTGGCACTAAACTCCAAACCTGGTTTTTCTCAAATTGCAAGAGTTCCTCTTGCATGGCATTAATCCAATAATTATCCTTGAGAGCTTCGAGGACATTCTTGGGTTGTGGCTTGTCTCTGGTTTTTCTTCCTTCGTTCACGTCACCAATAATGAGATCTGAGGGATGGTCCTTCTGTATCTTCGCTGGCAGATCTCTTCGAACTTCGCTGGGTCCGGCTTCTTCAGCGTTCTGTTCAGGTTCAGATGCTGAGTCAGATGCTGGCTCAACATTTTCCTCCACATTCTCCTCTGTTTCACCAACAGCTTTGACAACGTCTGTAATAACAACTTGTGGAGCATTTCTGCTGAGGTCAGTAGTATCATCAAATACAATATTAACAGATTCCTGAACAGACTTCAAGCGCAAGTTATATACACGATAAGCACGGCTGTTCGAAGAGTAACCAAGGAATATGCATTTATCACTTTTGGAATCAAACTTGGTCAAATACTTACGATCATTCAACATATAGCAAACACAACCAAAGACATGAAAATACTTCACAGTCGGCTTTTTCCCATTCAACAGTTCATAAGAAGTCATTTTAGTACCATGACGAAAGAATACACGATTCGAAATATGACAAGCAGTATGTAACGCTTCAGCCCAAAAACGCTTAGAAATATTCTTAGATTGCAACATAACACGAGCCATTTCTTGCAAAGTCCTATTCTTCCTTTCGGCCACCCCATTTTGTTGGGGCGTCTTAGGAGATGAAAACTCATGAATGATGTCTTTCTTATCACAAAACTCAGTGAATGACTGATTATCAAATTCCCTACCATGATCTGATCTAATGCGAAAAACAGAAGCACTAAAAATGTTCTTAATCATGGCACAAAAGCTCTTAAAGAAATCGAAAGACTCAGATTTTTCCCTAAGAAAAAATATCCATGCATATCTAGAATAATCATCCACGAGCACATAAGCATATTTTCTACCACCAATGCTATCTACTTCCATCGGACCCATCAAATCCATATGTATCAACTGAAAACAGTGGGCAGTATTAAAATGCTGAGCAGAATGTGGGTCAACATTATGACTGGCATGCACTTGCTTACCTTTCAAGCACGACACACATACAACCTTACCAAACTCTTTCAGCTTTGGAATGCCTCTGATTGCTTCGTGTTTGATAAGCTGCTCCAGAGTTCGGTAGTTAACGTGCCCCAGTTTGTGATGCCAAAGAATCACATCATCTTCGGCCTTGGATAGTTGACATATGTCCTTCGAGTTGGATTTGTCGCCGACTAAGTAGCAATTATCACTTGACCTTTTACCTGCCATCACTCGAACACAATCGCTGTTAAATACCTCACAACATTCTTTATTAAAACGTACTTCAAGGTCATCGTCGCAAAGCTGGCTTATGCTTATCAAATTCGCCACAAGACCTTCGACGTGTAGAACATTGCTTAGTCTAGGAAAGTCTGCCACATTCAATCTACCGCGACCTAGAATTCGTCCCTTAGCTCCTCCTCCAAACGTCACAGATCCGCTGCTTAAAGGCGTATAATTGCTTAGAAACTCCTTGGTACCCGTCATATGTCGGGAACACCCGCTATCGAAGTACCAAGAACCTGTCACGTTAGCTCGCAAGGAGGTATATACAACATGGCATTTATGAACAGATTTCTCTACCCAGACATTTTTAGATGATGAAACAGCATTTGGACTATTAGAATTTGAAGGTGAGCCAGCCGAAATCTCACCAGACATTCCTTCGAGCACTGATTTCTCAATGTTGAGCGAAATGTTGGACGACATTTCAGCCGACATTGATTTCTTTGCAGAAATCTCCCCCTTCAACTTCCAACAAAACGGTTTGATATGACCAGATTGCATGCAGTGATGACATTTAAATGATCTATCCTTAGACTTAACAGTAGCATGCTTAGGATTCTTCTTAACACTCGCAGTTATAATAGGATCACTCGAAACATGCGACTTTTCTTTAACAAAGAGCATCTTAGGCTGAACATGTGGCACAGGTTTAGGAACTTCATTAATGGGCTCAGTATTGAAACCTAGACCTTGCTTATCAAAAATACCTAGAGATAATACCTCATCAAGGGTTGATTTACCCTTGTTCATTTTCGCAAATGTCTCGTCAGCCTCATCGACTCGCTTCTGTAGCTGGTCGATCTCTTTGTCCTTTCGTGTTAGAGCGGCTTCCATTTTATTCATCCCATCAAGAAGGCCTTCGATCACCTTTTCGTTCTTTTCATTCTCCTCGGTCAACACTTTTACGGCGGCTTTAAGTTGAGCATTTTTCGCCTTTTCTATTTCCAATTGTGCGGACAATCGCTTCATAGCTGCACAATCATCTGTTTGTAAATCTGCATCATCAGAACTTAAAAAGCCATCAAAACAGTTTGAGTCATCATAATCAAATATAATCTGTTTTCCAGATGCTGAGTCAGATGTTGGATCAACATTCTGCTCAACATCCGTTACCACAGTGAAGCCTATCTGATTATCTTCGTTGTCTTCGCTGTCTGAGAAGGACTGAATGGTCACTGATGTTTGCTTGTTCTCCTTAGCACACAGTTCTTCATCTTCATCGTCGGACAGCTCGATCCACATCGCCTTTCCGTACTTGCGAAGAGTGTTTGCACATTCGTTGGCGAAATGACCCCATCCTTGGCATTCATAGCATCTTACGGATTCATAGTTGATGTTCTTCTTCTTTCCATCTGGTTTGCGTTTAAAGAACGGAGGAGCAGACGAGGAATCAGCTTTAACATTCTGCCCCCGCCTAAATGTTGGACCAGCATTCGGGCCAACATTTTTCTCAGCGTTCTTCTTCTTCTTGAGAAACTTTGCGAAGTTCTTTACCAGCATGGCTGTATCATCCTCACTGTCAGAATCATCCTCCGTTTGAACCTTGGATGGTTGACTGACTAAAGCAAGGCTTTTGCCGCGTGATGCCCTCTTTTGGACGTCAAGGTTGGTCTCGAAGTTCTTCAAGATGTTCATCAAGACGGTGAAGTTCATGTTCGCTAGGTTGTATGATTCCTCGATCGCCGATACCTTCACATTGAATTTTTCGGTTAGTGTACGAAGAGCTTTAGAGTTTAATACCTTATTTGTCATAGGATCTCCTAGGCTGGCGCACTCGCTTGAGATCGTCAACAGCTTTCCAAAGTACGTGTTGATATCTTCGTCTTCCTTCATTCTGATATTCTCGAACTGACTAAGGAGGAGGCGAAGCTTGGTTTCACGCACACTTGCGTCGCCTTCACAGTACTTCTGAAGAAGATCCCACGCATCTTGAGCAGTAGAGCAATTCTGGATGATCTTGAACATAAACATGTCCACGGATGAGAAGATGGCGTTGAGTGCCTTGTCGTTGTATTCGGCCGCGTTCTTCTCCGCGATCGTCCACTGCTCGAAAGGCTTATCCACGACTTCGCCATCAGCGTCTTGTGGAGTCTTTGGAGTCGTATAACCATGCAGCACTGCTTTCCACGCTCGCACATCGATGGACTTGATGCACTGCCAAACACGAACCTTCCAATAAGCATAATTGGAACCGTCTAACACAGGGACTTTGCCGAGATGGTTTGAGCTTGTAACATCCATTGTAGATGATCTTCAGCGCTTAGTAACGTCAAGCGTAGGCTCTGATACCACTTTGAAGTGGTCCCGTCGTGTAATGGATGTAAAATCAAAACTGGTGATGTAAATGTTGACTGTAATGTCGGAGCAACACTCGATCTCACACAGAATGCACAGCGGAAAAACTAACAACTTAAGTGACGAAATACGAAACACACGAGATGTAAATTTTGTGCAGCAAGTTAGAAACTTGCTGCGTGCCTCATGGCGAAATTCCACTATTACGATGGATTACAAAAACAACTATCTCGCGATAGTACAAATCACGCCTAGTAAAAGAATGGAATCTAACGACCCACTAAACTAGAAAGTCCTAAGACCTTTGCAAAACTAGGCTAAAAATAATAACTCTCGTGAGTTTGCTCAATCTCAATGTAAGCTTCGCTTGTTATGACTCGTGTGTCTCTAACGGAAAAATGAAGTCTCGTATATATACTTCGACTTCCCAAAGGACTTGCTCAACGTCCATACTGCCCTCAACGTCCACTAACTTCAATATGGCCGTTGGAAGTTAAGTTGGATAGCTCCAAACGACTTAGTCTTCACTTGGGCTTCAAGACTCCTATTTTTAGTAAGTTTCTTTCCAATTTTAGCTCCTAAGTCTCCACACGTAATCCACACGTCTTTGATCCATTGCAAGCTTTATCAAAGTCCTGCATATCACTAAAAATAGCCAATAACCGAATTAATAGGGTTTTGGGCATGAAAGATAAAACTAGAGGTTGACTCATTCTCAGCCAACAATGTTGACTGGCATGTTGTCCCAACATGATCGTCAACATTGAACTCTCTACATTAACATGCTCATTAACTGTTGGCAAGGATTCTGATAATTGCGATGATGATGAAGATAGCCTCGGGGAGGATGAAGATGGCACCGGCGAGAATGATGAAGGTGGCTTCGCAGAGACTGAAGATGGCACTGGCGAGGTTGATGAAGGTGAAGAGGGCAGCGGCTTCGAGGAGGATGAAGGTGAAGAGGGCAGCGGCTCCGATGACCGCGGCGGCGGCTTCGAGGATGATGAAGACGAAGAGGGCATGGGCTGGGCTATGGATGGCGGTGAAGAGAAGACCGGTAGTGATGAATGATTTTTCTGACAGCTTTGTAATTTTCTTGACTTGATAGACTGTAATTGATCGAGTTTCCCCTCACTCATTAATAAAATGATTTGAAGACAACTAATAATCCTAAATAAGTATTATATTTTGGGAAGTCTATATTAATGACAAACCGCAGTTGTTGGAAACCCTAGTTACAAAACCCAAATTTTCGTGGAGTTTTTATGCAGTTCGTTTCAAGTTTATCGCCCAACAATAGTGATAAAGCTGCATCATTGCTCCTGCAAATTATCGATGTTTTTATCTTTAACTTTTCTTTCTTTTGGAGTTGATAAGAAGACTGAGTTCACAGAGATTAAGGAATGAAACAAATTTTGCAGACAGAAATTTGCAAACTTGTTTGTTTTCAAATCCTTAATCGAAATGTTTATCCTCAAAATTGGACCTTGCCCCGTTGTTTTTTGCATCTTTTTCAAGCGGCGCTAAAAGCCATCTCCAACAACAAACTGCAAACGCAAATCCATTTTGCAACAACTATAGCATTTTGCAGTAACAGATCTCCAACAGTAAAGCATTCACAAACGCATTCACAAATGGAGTAGAATGTAATTTTCATTTTGCAAACGCATTCCTAAAAAGAAAACGCATTTTACTTTTTTATTTTTAAAGCTTTATCAGTATGCGTGTACTACTTTTATTATTCTTTCTTCGAATGATGCATATTAGGGGTCGTTCTTCATTGTTCAATTGAAACGCCAACCACCACGGCTGGTGTCACTCTCCCCAGCGGCGACCCATCGAGTCTTGAATTCTGCAACCGGACCTTGAAGACGATGATATTGTGATTCTATCGGAGTCCAATGGACTTATTTGCATCAACGAGAGGAGAAAGATGAAGCTATAATAGATAATTCCATCAATTCATACCTCGTTGAGCACCTAAAATTCGAGAAAAGAGAAACTGATGTTCATATTGAAGCAGTTATGGCGGAGCGTGGTTCGATGACCCATTTTGACCTAGTGTGAGTGAAGCTTTTGGGAAAATGACATAATCCTTTGTAAATAAATAATATGAGTGTAAAGTTATAAAATATTGAGATAGTATTGAAATGTTGTAAAAGTTGGTGTGAAACAGAATATCATAAGAATATTCTTTTGTGTTTGTGAATGCGATTAGTTATTGTAGTATATTACTGCAAATTGCGATAGTTATTGCAAAATGCAATTGCGTTTGCGTTTTGCTGTTGGAGATGGCCTTAGTAAATATAGCTACATAATTGATGAGGACCATCACTGTTGACCATATGACATAAATTTCGTTTCAAGAATTAAAATCAGCTAAGAGACTGACTAGGCTGTCTCTTCGGTACAAACCGTACCGAACTGAAATTTTGGTTAACCGACATTTCGATTCGTCTATTTTCAAAACAGAATCTTTTTCGTTAGATTCAGTTTTTACCGAAATAACCGAATGTTTAATATTACAAAATTCAGTAATACTTAAATTAATACATATAATTCAATATAATTATAATTCGTTTTCACTATATAACAATTTTTAATTTTAATTTTGGGAATTCTGTGTACTGACTTTACCGAAATTCAAAATCTATACCGAACTGAATTAATCGAATTACCGATTTTTTTTGAAGAACCGAATCCCGAACCGAAATTTTCTGTAATTCAATAAATTCGGATGGTATAACAAATTATGCACACCCCTAAGACTGACGAAGAACTGTATTCGGATTGCTATTACCAAGTCAAAATTATAATTCCTGAGTTTATTCCCCTTTTTTGGCGGTTGCGTGGTTTCTCTATACTTCAAGGCAAGTATTACCAAAAAGGGGGTCTTTTAAAAAGGTAACTTTGGACTCAGTCAACGTTGGAAAGTAGCCTTCTTGATTTAACTGTTAAAAAATAACGTTTAATTTAAGGTTATTTTCGTCATTTTACAGGGTCTCTTTTTTAAAAATGGCACGGGTTCACTGCTATATAGCACGGGTCCCCTGTCGGAGTCACATGTGTCTGACCACCTTATATAAAAAAATGTATTGGGGATTTGAACCCAAAACCTAATACTTGAACGCCGTCCTACACAACCACTGAACGACACCCCACCCACCTACCCTAATGCAGTCCTCAATTAACATAATAATTTTGAATGTTGGACTCGATTAGTAAGGCCATTACAGTCATTGTACATTTGAAGGTTAATTTTTAAAACTGACTATGTCAAAGACCATTTTTTTAAATATTCCCCATGCATGTGAGAGAAAAGAAAAAAAAAAACAAGCCACAATTGAGAGAATATAAAAAAAGGTTATTAGGGATTAAAGCCCTTTCCTTATCATTCTTAAAACATATTACTCGTGAGTCGTGACGAACAAAATCATATCATCTTCGGAAGATTATGACTAATACTTGCGGTTAAGGCCAGAAATTCAAATAACAGATTATCCAAGATGATAAAACTGAGTCCTCAGTGAGCAATTAAGGTCTGATATTCATTGCCAATGATCGGAAGGTTGCATCAGAGAGCGATCTCACGCAAGAGTTTTTGAAGCGCATCACTCATGAGGGGAATATATAAGCAATCTTCGCCGTCTGAATTTCTTCTGGCCTTGACGAGCTCGTGGTCTTTAAACTCTGTCAAATGTGCGTTTAGAGTGATCTGACTACTCACTAGGAACCTCTCTCGACAAACAGCGTAAAGATTGTTAAAGGGCATCCCTGAAACAGAAAATACGTATAGGATAAGAAGTCCACTCAGTTACGAGGTAAAAAGGACCGAAATTCTTGATGACATTGTAAGAAAGAAAGCATAGGATGCCTTCTTCGTCGGGGTTTGCCAGCTGATGCTCTGCTAGCACTTTAAAAACATTCTGAGCATTTGGCGTCAAACTCTGTAATACTATGGAACCTGTCTTGACACTCTGTCCACTGCCAGCGTGAGATAGAATAAGAGGGAAGAACATTCCTTCGATCTTATACGGTGCATAAGTGGGCACGTGGCACCAGTACCAATTGAACTGAGTATAGGCCATCTTCTTGTCCCATACTGGCAAAACAAAAACGGCATTAGTTGCAAAACTATGTTTCAAAGAAAAATATTAACAACATAACATTCTACGAGGCTTCGACAAAACAGCCTATAAGCTTAAGGGAAGATATAAATAGGGTTATACTCACAAAGAGGTGCATTCACATGATCAATGGAAGCAACCATGAGAACATGAGAACAAGCTGCAATCCTCGCAAGATGCTGCTGAGTCTCAGCATCACGCAAGGCAGGCCCATCAATATTGTTGATTACGAGGCATACAAAACATTCTTCTTCGCTGAGATATTGTGGTTCGCTGAGAAATGATATGAGATCATCCATGGATCGGGTCTGAAACGGCTGATGTTCCTTGCTGCTTTTTCGAGTTCTTTTCAATTGATCCCACAAGAGCTCGGCCAATGTTATCGCAACCTGCACATTACTGTCCTGAGTTTTCAGCATTTTGACTAATTTGGTAAAGACAGAGACTGGAAGATAGGTTTAAGATTTAAAATAAACACAACATATTGCTGTAATAATCAACCATAACCTGTTTCAGATTGACAGATTGGAGATACCCATTGATCACAACCACAGAATACTCTGTCAATGCTGTTGAAGCAAAGTCTTCCAACAACTCTTTCTTTGACCCAAATCCATACATCAGTAGCCCGAAACCACACCTTGAAGGCAAAAACGTTACGTAAAAACTAAATCTTCGGAAACCTTCAGGAAACCAAAATCATACACACATTAACAGAAAATGGCACCTCAAAGCGAAAGCCCACTCGGAGTATGAATCCTTGTAGCTATTCAGCAGTCTACAGATTTCTTTTTCGTGCTTAGGCTCAACATTAGCATACGCTTCCCTTAGCTCCTGAAAATTCGTCACGTTGAACTCGAATCACCAATTAACGAAAGTAATCCGCCAAAAAAATACCTTCTCATCGACGAGCTCGATTTCAGAGATCTTGCGAGCGGATTTTTTGCCTGAGCCGCGCTTCAATTCTTTCGATAAGAAATAATTTCTCGAGAATCCAAATTCATCCACTTCTGCACCGTCATTCGGGTCCATTGGGTGCTTTGAAAATGCAATTGAGGTTCGTAAACTCCAGTGCCCTGAGTTCTTCCTAGTTTTTTGTATAAAAACACGAGGCATTCTCACAATAATATCACCAAAATTGTGCATAAGAAGAAACAAAAAAAAAAGGACATCAAACACGAGGCATTTTCACAAATATTTGAGCTAAACAACCGATTTGTTGAGCTTATAAGCTATATTCTGTCAACCACCAGAGAAGACAAGGGAACAGAATTACACAATTATTACCTGAATAAACACCAGAGTCCAAAGTCACTGCCCTCGCTGAAATTGATGAGCGATACTCCGATGTAGTCTCATCTTGCCCTTGATCCTCAGCTGAATATGAATCTGCGTAAGAGCAAAGGAAGAAACATTGTGTTCACTGGTCACTGATCTGGGCTTCCTCAAGAAGGTCTGGAAAACAAAATGATTATTCAAAATACCTTTGCTGTGTAATAAAAGCCCATAGCCAGCGCTCCAACGAAATAATAAGCCCAATAGGTGCGCAGGCCCCAATTGAAGCTTTTTGTCCCATCGTCTTCATCCTCCTCTCTAGAGCAAAAGTCGACGAGGATGGCAAAGAGCAACAACAACGGTAGGCGACCCAATCCGGGAACTGAATCGGAAGCTGACGTATTCTCATTCATAACGCAGAGGTCTCCCTTGTCGTGGTTCTTGTGCATCGGCTTGTTCGCCGTGTTGATCCGCCTCATGACGGCGATTCACCCCTACTCAGGCGAGAACACGCCGCCTATGTATGGCGATTACGAGGCACAGAGGCACTGGATGGAGCTAACGATCAACATTCCGGTTAGATATTGGTACAGAAATAGCTCTGTTAACGATCTTCGTTACTGGGGACTCGATTACCCGCCCTTGACTGGGTATCAGAGTTACCTACACGGAATTCTGCTTCGGTATTTCGATCCGAAGTCGGTTGATCTGTTGAGCTCTCGTGGATACGAGTCATACGTTGGGTGAGCAGCTTATCTGATAGTCATTTGATCGTTGTTAGGATAAAGATTAGTTTTTTTTTTGATGTTTCGATTTCATGGTGTTTCAACGTAGGAAGCTGTTGATGAGGTGGACGGTTTTGATGTCTGATCTGATGATATTCTTTCCTTCGGTGCTTTACTTTATGACTGCGTATTACCGTGGTAGACCCAAATCGGACAGTAATATGGTGTGGCACGCTGGGATGATCTTGTTAAACCCATGTCTCATTTTGATTGATCATGGACATTTTCAGGTATACATAATCCAACCCTGTTATGATGGTTACAATACCTATATGATGTGCTAGCTTCTTTTCCCCGTCTATGTTATCTTACTGACCTTTTTTGTTTTCAGTACAACTGCATTAGTTTGGGGCTAACTATGGCTGCTGTTGCTGCTATTATATCAGATAGGAACCTTGTTGGCTCTATGCTCTTCGCCCTTGCTCTCAACCATAAGCAGGTGCCCTTTTTGCACAAATATTTCATGATAAGTTTCATTTACTTGTTTGCACCTGCTGTAGAGAAATTCATCATAGCAGAGTGACATGCTAGCAATGCAATTTCATAGTGATCAATGTAGGTTTATCACTGCATTTTTCGTCTTTTGGGTTTTAGATGAGTGCATATTACGCCCCAGCCTTCTTTGGATATCTCTTGGGAAAGAGTCTCAGGCATCAGAATCCGATTCTTGAAGTTACGAAACTTGGTTTAGTAGTTTTGGGCACCTTTGCTGTAGTTTGGTGGCCTTACCTTCATTCTCTGGGTGCATCTTTGGAGGTAAAGACTTGTGAATATTATTCCCCAGATAAGTAGAACTCTCTTTCTGTTGCTGGGAAATAATTTCAATACACTAGTTTTACAATTGAAGCACTTGTGTGAAGCAGGTTCTTTCTCGTTTAGCTCCCTTCGAAAGAGGCATATACGAGGATTATGTAGCAAATTTTTGGTGTGCCACATCAATAGTCATCAAGTGGAAAAGATTGTTCACTACACAATCACTTAAACTTATCAGCCTTTCTGCAACAGTTTCCACCTTTCTACCATCAATGGTTCAGCTTATATGGTCACCAACCAAAAAGGGATTTCTTTATGGCTTGCTCAACTGTTCTCTCTCGTTCTACATGTTCTCATTTCAAGGTAAACAAACCCTTCTTCGTAGCTCTCTCTCTCTCTCTCTCTCTCTCTCTCTCTCTCTCTCTCTCTCTCAGACATTCAGTGACTTGACTTTTTCAATCTACAGTACACGAAAAGTCTATCCTGCTTCCTCTTATACCAGCAAGCTTATTGGCCGTGGAAGAACCATTTATCTTCAAGTGGTTGATATACAATGCTATGCTCTCAATGTTCCCTCTCTTGAGACGGGACAAGTTAGTTCTACCATACATCGCTCTTTACGGCCTATTCGTACTTCTCTACTATACGCCTTGTGGAGCAAGAGCCACAAAAGAAAACGGTTCATGGTTTTCTATTCTAAAATCTCTTGCGTTTGCTTACTCTGTTCTCCTTCATTTAGTCTATTTGATGATGACTCCTCCACAGAGGTACCCTTACCTGTTTGAAGCACTGATTATGATCTTCTGTTTCTCACAGTTTGTGTTTAGTTCCATATATTTAAATAGAAAACAGTGGGCATTAACTAAATCTTCCGCTAGATTAGGTGTTAAAAAGAACCTTTAAGCTCTGTTGAGTATCGAAACTAAGGTATTGTGTTAGAAGATGTACTCTGCAGGTGGTGATGTAATTTGTGGAACAGAGATTTAACTGTTGCTGTTTTTTTTTTCTACCTTCCATTGATCTTACTACACCATGAGATTTACAAACATATTTTCTTCTACGTATGAAAATGGAATACTGCGATGTGCTTCTTACAAGTACTATATTCTTCTTGATGCTTGCCAAGCACAAAAGCATACAAACCCAACCAACAAGGCAACTAGATAACACTTGACTAGAACAAATAAACTTTGAAACCAGAAATCATCACACCATAGCTTATTTTTTATAGCAATTTCAAACCACACCATTGCCAATTTTAAGCAGGGACTTAATTATATGGTCTATCGTCCTTCATTTTCGTCGGGCACCACGTTACTCTGAACACTGTCAAAAGCAAGACTTGAGCTATTACCCTCTTCATAGTCAATATCTCTGTTTTGGTTTCCTTCAAGTATAAGACCCTCTAGTGTGACCGCCACAGTCTTCATACATGGTCTATCATCGCCTCTCACGTGTAAGCAGTTTTTGGCAAGCAAAGCAACTTTCAGGACTTGGTCTTTGTTTGCTTCATAGACAACAATGTCATCGAGAATTTGGATTAACCTGTCTTCTTTCATTACTGTCAAGGCACGCTAAGTTCTGTTCGTTAGCTGGCCTTTCGTAGCTCAATGCCTTCATTCCCGTTAATAGTTTCAGGAGGACAACCCCAAAGCTGTAGACGTCACTCTTCTCAGTTAGTTGAGAGGTTTGCATGTACTCGGGATCCAAGTAACCTAGAGTCCCTTGAACCACCGTGGACAGTTGCGATTGATCCATAGGGACCAATCTCGACGCTCCAAAATCAGAGACTTTTGCAGTAAAGGTATGGTCTAAGAGTATGTTTGCTGACTTCACATCTCTGTGTATTATTGGAGTAGAAGCTTGTGAGTGTAGATACGAAAGCACGCCTGCAGTTTCTGCTGCAATCCTTAGACGAATGGCCCATGTAAGCGAGCAAGACTTTGCCTTATCATGTACGTGTTCGAAGAGAGTACCATTGATCATAAAGTCGTATACTAGCAAAGGTGCTGGTGTTTCCACGCAGCAACCTAGGAACTTGACTACGTTTCTGTGGTTGATTCTCGAGAATATGATCACCTCATTTACAAACTGCTCAACTTGTTTTGGATCGACGAGCTTGGTATCGACTTGTTTGGATCTTTTTATGGCAATGGTTCTATTGTCTGGTAATGAACCTTTGTATACGGTTCCATAGCCTCCCTGACCAATGACCATACTGCAGTGGAAACTGTTTGTTGCCCTTTGTAGCTCAGCTTCAGTGAAGAGTCTTGGAGAAAAATCTGAGGATTCTTTCCTCTGAGCGAGCTCTTTTTTCAGCAAATTCCCGCCGTTTTGTAGATAGAACATCTGTCTAATTTGGATCAACCTTCTCCGTTTGAGTTCCCAGTGCAGCCAACAAGCAGCCAGCATCAGAAGAAGGACGCCTACGGCAAGATCCCAGATTACGAGTACGACACACACGTAAGAAGAACATGTTACTTTCTTACACATGACATGCATGTATGCTTTTCTATGCTTGCAGAAAAGGGAAGAAAAGAATCGCGCTCACCTGCGACGAGCTTGTATACAGGCGAGTCGCCGCGAAAACAGCCGCTGATTCCATTCCCATGATATCCTTCTGGACAAACGCAGCTGAAGTTCCCAGGTGTGTTCTCGCAATACTCTTTCTTCTCACAGTTGTGGAGCTCTTCTTCGCATTCGTTTATATCTGTAAAACGAATTACGCGCAATAGAAAGGAGATGTGTTTAGGAGTAATAAAAGGCTGCGTTTAGGTTACAAACCATATACCTATACATCCATGGGATAGATATGGATTTCCTTCATAACCCTCCAAGCAAGAACATCGATAACCATAACCGTTGTTCCTATCGTAACACTCCGAATGATTACTCCGACAAGCGTAGCTCCACCCATCCTTCTTACCCTCCTCACACGTCCTATTCCCCATAGCCCAGTCGACCACCATAGGTAACGATCCTTGGATAATATCGTTCTTCGAATTGCACGTAGAAGTACACCCAGTGGTGTAGTTACGCCTCAGCCTTCGCCCTTTAACAGAACCGTAAGTGTCGCAGCCCACCACTGTGAATTTGTTGGCCGTGGTGCTTACTATGAAGGGGACGGGAAATTTAAGGAAGGCTCTGCTGTTAGAAGCCATGGTCCCGTCTTGGAAGTAGCATTGGTGTGATATCTGCTGCAAGACTGTGAGCTGTCCGTCGAGGGTTATGTTTGTGATTTCTGTGTTTGAGGTTTGTAGGAATGGTTTTGGTGGATCGTAGCTTTCGTCGCAGTTTATGAAGTAGTTTGCGTTTTCGCTGCATTCGTCCGTCGTCCCAAATGGAAATGGAATGCGTACGTCTCCACAGCTGCTTTTACAGTTGGGTTTTGCTATGGAGAAGTTGTAGAGGGATGACGACGACGATGCATTTTCAAGACATGTTAGGAGGAAAAGAATTGCTAGATTTGCAGTAGAAGAAGAAGAAGCCATGACTTTTCTGAGTGGTTAACCGTTGTGTAAGTTATGTTATATAGAAGAGAAGGTAGTAATCAAAGTGTTATTTTGCATGGCCATGTAGTAAAAGTTTTTCTCCGAGGTCGAATATTATCTCTTGCATTATTGATATTTATCGCCTAAAGTTGCAAAAGCAATTCCATTATTGTAGGAAACATCATTTGACTGACATGCATCGTGGAGTTTAATCATGTATGTTTTGCCTTTGCGTCTTTATCTCTTTGGAACACTAAACAAAAAGTAATTACGATGTTGGGCCTTGTGGGCCTTTTCAAATTCAGATGGGCTTTATGACGGCCATAAAATATACGGACCTCAACATCATTCATATGCGCCTAAGAGTCGACTGACTGAAGCTAGCCTTGAACCCAAGGGTCAACTCAAGCTCAATCTCGCCGTCGTGGGATCCGCGCCGGTGGGGCTCAGCGGCCGAGCCCAAGCTTTCGTTCCTATGCTCGCTCAGAGACGAACCGTGGCTCGGCGACGAATTACCCAGCTGCTCATCGTGGCAAACAACCACCGCCGACGGCGACGGCGACGACCTTTTCCTCTTAAACTGGCGGCCGCGTGCCCTCAGATCCGTTTCCGCGGCGCCGTCTTGCCTTGATTTGCTGACGTGTCTGATGTCGTAGTCCTTGAGCGGCGGGCCGATGTCGTCGGACTCCATAGGCGTAATGGGAGATCCCTTTAAGACCGCTTCGACGGCGTCTTCACAGAGCTGCCAGTTTCCGGACCATAATAACCCGACCGACCCGTAAATCGGGTTCACCATCCGACCGCAAGCATCGTACAGTAAAGACCTAAACATGCCTGCGCAGCCAAGAGGTAATAAGATACATAACTCAAACACAACAACCACGTTTTGGAGAGGAAAGATTCGAACTTTATATGCATAGAGTACCATAAAAATGAAATTAACGAATTACCTGGTCTTAGGTGTTTAGGACCAGCATTGATATGGTTGGTGAGGCCAGCGCGACCATAGAACTTGGCTAGAAAGACAGTGGCGTTAGCTTGTTCTTCAGGGTTTTTTATCCAATCCAAACACGGCCTTATGCTGCACCCTTCGCTGCATCCTTTCCTCAGCACTCTGCATCCATTACAACTCACCCTCATCTTTTCTTTTCTAATTTATTTCAGAACTCGATTGGCTTATCTTTTCTTGAAGGGCAGTAGCTAGAAATAAATAATATATATGTACAAAGGAAAGAAGGATTCTTCCAATTTATGAGAAACTGACCATGTTGTAATATGTTCTATAAGTAGCATTATTTAGAGAGAGAGAGAGAGAGAGAGAGAGAGAGAGAGAGAGAGAGAGAGAGAGTTGGCGGTGAGATAAAACAGGGTCATAAGTGGCATTCGCATGCAGTTTAGGTTTTGCCACATTCATGGAATTGGGGAATGCATTTTGGTGATGAAGTTGCATTATAATATTGTCTGCAATTAAACAAGTGAAACGTGCGGATTCCGACAAATATTATATTGTAACGCCAAGGTGTACAAAACAAGATTTGGCCAGGCTTCAATCAAGAATCCAACATTTGCTCGGCGGCGCGTGCATTCACGTAGGCGTGTGGATGCCATCGAATAGCCACACATCTTGCGATGAGGTGGCCTATCCAACCTCCCCATTTAGTGGAAAGTCGTAATTAATTAAAAAAAAATCCTAAAACCGCAGCTCAATACCGCTTCATTGTTGTAAAGACCACATTTGATCTGCGGGCGTACGTTGGAAATAAAAAAAGAAGGGGGCCTTAGTAAAGTCCAATACCCCGGTTGCCACGTCACGTGTTTCTTGGTATCCCATAAGATTGGGATTTTATTTTAAATTTCTAACAAATAGTGATTGGCTAAGATTTAAATATTTAACTCTTTGATTTGTATTTGTCTAGTGCGTCTCTTCAAGGGTCAATTAAGTTAATGCTGTTAGGCCATTTTCTATATAACTAGGTTTGCCCCAGTGCAATGCACCGGGTAGTTTGTTGCCATGAAAATTGAATTATTATTCAATTACGATGTATTTCTCTTTCAATTATATACTTCAATCATTCCATTCGTAATTTGAAGCAGAAAAGTAATACAACTCCTTAATTTAAATACGATGAACATGTTTTCATCAAATACAATCATATTCATACTAAACGTCGACACGGTATGTTGGTCGATGGTGTTGAAAACACTGTGGTATACTATGTTGGTTAACCCTTATCTTCTACGTCGTCTTCTTTGATTCGCATAATATGTTCTTCAGATAAAGATTAAATCTCTTTCATAAATCATCCATATCACTTTCAAAAGCTTTAGTCCTAGATGACATAAATGGTGATTCTCGAGTTGTCTCCTTGATACTATATATAAATGGTGATTTTATGTTATCGTTTATGAGATAAGACACCAGCGTGATCCATAGGTTTCAGATCAACGTCTGATACCAAAATTTTATGGAATATGCAGAAGTTTGTTTTGACGATGTTGTAAAACTTCGTCAGACTGCGTTAGTGTAAGACTGCAAAGAACTGTAAGACTGCTTATTTGTGCGATTGGACTGTAGAAGGCTGCACCCATTTGTTTGACTGGAAACAACGTAGGATTGCTTTAGTGTCCAACTATATGAATCCTGTGTCCACGTATAAAGCTTTCTTCCAATAGATAACGATTTAACATTGACGTTATCAGGATCAGACAATAGCTTAAAAACACTTATGTTCAGAAGCTAACTAAGAAATTGAATTTCAAGTCGACTCAAAGCAGTTCTGAAAAATGTAGTTCAAAGATACAAAAGGCATTCTATGATATATGTTGTCACAAAAGTTATCTTCCGTTGTCATCTTGTCCTTTACACCACGGCTTCTTAAGAGCTCATATTTCACTTGGAATAATAAGCACCAAATTGTAGACACGAAAATTCTGATCTCTGTGAAATCTTCTTGGTAGGTGGTACTTTCGTTGTGGACGTGTTATCATAATTGAGGCAGCATCCATGTTTCCTTGCACAGGCAGGAAGTAGAAGGGGTCCACGAATTTTGGCTCTAACTGAATTGATTTAGGAATCGATTCAAGTTAGGTTCAGGGACTCCATCTACTTCTCAGCCTGTGCAACGAAACTGAGTCCTAAAAGACTCGTGAGCTGCTACGCTGGTGCGATTGAAAGATCGTTTTCACTCAACAATGAAAGGAATTCGATAAGAATTCTAGCCAGGAAAACCCATATTTCGTTGTCAGGTTGTCACTTAAACCACGACATCTTAAACCTCATATTTCACCCGAAAGAATCAGGAAACAATTGTAAACACCAAAATATCCATCTCTGTTAAATCATATTGGTTAGCGGGACTCCCTTTGCGCACGTGTTGTCACAGTACAGCCCGCCATCCACGCTTCCTTGCGCAGTCGGGAAGTACACGGTGTCCACTAACTTGGTCTCTAACTGAACTGATTTAGGAATGGATTCCTTTTTAAGTTAGGCTCGTTGACTCCATGTACTTCTCGGCATGTGCAACGAAACTGAGTCATAAAAGACTCATGAGCTGAAGTGCAGATTGCTTTCAGGCGATATGCAGAGATGGCCTGAAGCTTGCGAAGGATGTCTACCCCTGAAATTCCAAAAGTGACTTTACACATTTGACAAACGCGGTGCATTGCAATATTCAAGTGGTGCACATGTAGAGGAAGGATTGGGCTGCATCGAACATATTTGGGGCATCAGCAGCTTCGCCACAATGGGGTTATTTTGGAGCAGTCCCTGAGAGAGGGCGTAATCAAACTAACAAAACGTCGATTGAAATTAATAAAACAATTTGAAAATGGAGATCCGTCCTCAAAAGAGGAAGGAATGATTTATGGGAAAGGAAAACGGTATAAACAGCGAAGTAGAAACCCAAAATACCAAAGTTTCTTTCTGCTTCTCTATCTATGACTATATTTTTGGCTTCACATAGAGAATTGACGAAGTTGAAGAGCAGTGTAAACATGTTGGCAAAACAGCATATGAAATTAGTTTCAACCGATTGTTCTTAGAGTAAACATACCCTGTGGAACTCCTTCGGATCAATACAGCGACTTAAGAATGTCCATGGCGTAGTCGATCATGTTGGTGTGATTCAGCAATTCTATCTTCGCCTTCAGCATGCCTTCCTCAGAATACAATTTCGCACATGCAAGTTCAAGCAAGGGGAAGACCAAGTGACTGACCAGGTTGGCGTGATGCGATGCGTGAGGTCGTACTTCTCCACCGCTTACGTGCTACGGCTCCGTCGATTGATTTGGGATTAGGTTTAGGGCTTCTTTGGTCGGTTGCGTCTGAAGCTATATGTATAAATACTTTGTCTGAAAGTTGAGGCTCGGTCCCTTGACATGAAACTATGGGCCGTTTCTCAAAACACTTTCATTATTATAATTGCAGCCCAGCCCATCGAATATATTTTCATTTTTTACGTTTTTCTTAGTAAATAAAAATAAGTAAATAAATAAGCATGCAAAAATAGTAAATATGTTAACGCGCTAAATAACTGTTATTAATAGGGAGTGCAAGCAGAGTGGGCACGGAAAACGGTCATACACGTAAGCCATTTCTGTGGCTTTTGGTTTGTAAACATAATCGTACCCACAGCCTTACCATTTTATAATCTTGTATTGACTACAATTTGTTTGAAATTAGTGCTGTGTCTTACAGTACTACGTTTTCAGGTTCATATTTAATTATTGTGGGTTCGTGGGCTTAAATTGTATTTTTTGTGTCATATCGAATTAGTGCCATGTTACCTTTTGTCTTAGTCTTAAAAGAATAGTTTCGAACATAGATTGTCGTATATAGATTTACAGTCATACAGGTGGAACGTTTGGATGTCTGCAATGTATTTGTTGTATGGGTGGTTCTTGATAGGTATGGTCATATTATGTACATGAGCAGCGAAGCATAATCCAAAAGTTTATATGGCCAAGCTATTGTACGGAAAACATTTTGAAAATTGCAAAGTATAGTGATATATAGCGGTGCAATAATGAGATATTCATTATATTGTCGCAGTAGGAGCTAAGACCAATTGCTAAAGAATATTGAGACGGTCAGGAATTCTCGGAATTACTGAATCATTTCGGGTGCAACATCGTGCACATCGTCTTCTGCAAACATCAATGAAAGCGCCGATGGCATCATGTATACACCACATTCGCCGCTAATTCAGATTGGGAAAAAGTCATGAATACTTAGTTTACGAAACGTTAATGCTGCAAATTACACGCATAAAGGAATTTGTAGTACCTGACAGACTGGTGGAGGAAGTCATGATCTATATAGAGATTGAAGTCCACGATCGAGTCAGTCATGCGCAAGTCTCGAAGAATATAAGGGATTGTAAGTCGTGTTCTGTGAAATGTTTCTTCAAAGAATCTCATATCCATATCAACTGTAGGGTCAGAGTCGTGTACTAATATTAATCGTTTCCTATAATCCACAATGCATAGTATCCAGTGGCACTCATTTATGTTCACTCGGATAACTATAAGGTCCACCTCTTGCCACGGACACATGGCCAATTCTCGACAATACCTTGTACATATGGGCGAATGGCGGATAGGTCTGTACGTCCGTCAGCTCGGAATTCCGTCGTAACTATTTGGTTAAATGTTGTGCTCATGAAAGCAACTGTTGATTTTGGGAACTTTGTATGCCGCTGTTTCTCGATAAATCCTCGCAGGCCTTCATCTATGTGCTGTTGCAGAAGATAATATATTATAAGTATAACAATTTGTGCAGACAGTCAACAAGCAATGATATAATTCGTGTACCTCATCATGTAGCCAAATTCCCTTTGTCATAATATCTTTGAAGAATTGGAACCCACGTTCTTCTCCTAATATTGTATTGATCGAATCGTCCTGGTTCATTGTTCCTATTGCTACTGATACGCGGGGGAACAACTTTGAGAGTTTCTTCACATTCATCGCAAGGGTTTTGTCTTTCGGGACTTTTTTTGAACCGAGAAGTTTTTCGTGCAACGGGTTTGTAGTTTTGTTCTAGATCGTTCTGAAATGTAGTATGTGTGGATTCTTTGAAATTGTTGGAGCGCATCTCTTTGAAGGACTGTCAGTTACGATTTTTTCTGGCTGGTTAGCACCAGGTGTAGGCCTGATTTTTCCTGACAAAACAATTGTATGTGGAGTTGTGGAAAACTGTTTACATACCAAGTGTCTGCTCTATATTGGCCAGTCACGGTTGGAATTCAGAGTAATTCTGGTTGATCTTCGTTGTCAACTCATTTAGTGCGGTGATCTGGCGGTTTGTGCTGTGCATGCAGATCAGTGAACCTCTGAGCAACAGATTCCACATACGTATCTATCTTCAGCTCTATCCTGTGAACAAAGTGTCTGACAGCCCGACGAAGATCTGCCACAACATTGTCAACATAATTTCTTATTTCATTCATTTTAGGTAATATTTTGTGCATAAAATTATGGTTAAAGTGTGAAATCTGATCGATATATATATATATATATATATATATATATATATAATGTAATTTCATGTGTAGGAATTCGAAAGTCACTTCTAATAACGCCTTTTCACGTAATTAGTTATTATGGATTAATGGACGGACATTATGTAATAGGTAACGAACGTGCCCCTAAAATAAATCGTTGCGTTTGTTTTACATAAGGTGCATGACTTTATGTACTTAGTGGTTGTTCGTCGTTGCATCAATATTACTATTCATTGAATGTGCGTCAATATTTCTATAAATTGAATGCCAATAGTGTGCTGTTTAGGCGATAATAATTCGGCGTTGGTGGTGAAGGCAATGGTCGCCGTTATTATGGACCAATTACCGAGTGATTGAATTTGTTCACAGTTATTGGAATGATGAAGCTTTTTTTTTCCTGTTTTCCTTGAATAGTATTGTGGCGATAAAAATAGGTATAATTTTCTATTTATGGCATATTTATATTTCATTGCCGCCTATTTCACGTTATTACGTTGGTTTATACTGTTGTTCTGTTTAATTATAACTAAATAAAACTGCATATAACGGAATCTCAAGCAAGATGTCAAAATGTTATTAGACATTTTTCTATAAATCAGTCAATAATGTGATTGTATTTATTTCTGTATAATTCTCTCGACAATGATATTTTCCAATAGTGTGTCAGTACGTCGTGCCTTCAATTCAACATTGATTAATTTAGTTTGAGTTATAGTGTTATTTATGTTGATAATATGGCGTTCAACTATTGTCCATACCATTTTATATTTTCAGTGTTTTTTAGATATTAATTTTTACTCCTGGCTCAGTTTATAAGGAAATTAATATTTCCCCCATACAGTGATTTGTTTTTTTGCCAACCCGCTCTGTTGGTCTTTAGAATGGTTCTTCCATTGTTGTTGCTGTATAGATTTACATCCACACGCGTTTACCATTATATTTTACTATGTTGTATTTGTTATACAGTCTTTCATTTTTGTTGCTGTATAGATTTACATCCATACGTGTTTACACCAATGGTGTTCATTGAAAGTCATACAATGTTCCTAGCGATACTATTCAATAACATCACAATAGGAATGTATCACTGAATAACATTGTTGCAACATATTTGAAACAATACTGTCATACAACAATTTTCTACATATCTTAGTGAGAGTACTACAGAATGTCTTGTGATTTGTTAGGCACTTAAACGTTGTTGAAAACTTCATGGAAAATCATGTTTACAACCTCGTTGTCTTCTATGTCGCCTTCGTTCATGCTCAGTATTCTGACTCCCGTAGTGATGTAACTCTAGATAGTGCCACATAAAGTTGGCCATGTGTGAAACTGGACGTGGAAGATACACTCCAACCCTTTTTAGGCTCTGGCATTAACTTTTATTTATTGTCATTGCGTAGCAGACTTTAAGCGGGAATTGTCTACATCGCAGTTTGAAGGGCCAGGTTGTGTCAAATGGAGACATAATTATCCTTGGTATTAGCACTTTAGTGCCAACATGCGTTCCAGTTAAGATTTCTGCTTCAACAACGTTTGTTCCAAGGCGCGAAACAATGAGTCTTGTTCCATTGCACAGTCCGTCTCTCTGATTTAAATTCCGTAATAGCATTAAACGAATTCCATGCTTAAGGATGAGTTTGTGGTTTGTGACACCTGAAATCTCAAGCATGTTTAAAACTCAACTGGATACATCGTAGTTGCGCTGATTTCCACGTCAGTTTCCAATTCCAAGCTATCTGAACTTAAGTATTCTGTCTCATGTCCTGGCACTGTGGATAACATGAATTCATTGACTTCGTCAACTGTTTTGTTTCGGGGTGTCAGGACGGCTCTCTTCTTAATATAATGTTGATTAGTCATATTGTCTTCGAAGTCAACGTATACGTAGTTACATATGCTACGAATCATATCACCGTGACAATCAATAGACATGTTTTTTGGAACCTTAATAGTCTCCACGTCTGTATCTGCAGCAACTTGTGCATTTCCATTGCCAACTTGCAAAATCCAATCTGCAAATTTATTTTCGAACGATGTAATCTCATGTTCTGTGTAAGGGTATGCACACGACAATGTTGCCATAAATATGACCTGTTTACGGCTGATTCAACCGTATCTTGTCTGGAACCATTACGTATAACTGGGTGTAACTGTATGAAATCTCCCCCCAACAGCACGGTCTTTCCACCAAACGGCCTGTCCCCACAGTTCTCAGTCGTTTTGGACATCAGGTCCCTCATAGTTCTATCCAATGCCTCAAAGCATACTTGTTTGTCATCGGCATTTCATCCCAGATGATCAATTTTGCTTGCGCCAACAGTTCAGCCAACATCGTCCCTTGCTTTATGTCGCACATGGAGTTCTCTTGTAGTGTAAGAGGGATCTTGAACCTTGAATGTGCAGTTCTTCCACCTGGTAGTAGCAAAGCTGCAATACCTGATGACGCACTGGTATTACAATCTGATTTGCTGACCTTAATTTTGTAATGATTGTTCTGTAAACATGTGCCTTCCCCATTCCTCCAGGGCCATACAGAAAGAACAGGTGCCCACTATTGTTTGCAACCGAGTTGATGACTTCGTCGAATATGTTATGTTGCTCTTCATCAGTTTGAGTTCTGCATCATCAGTTTTTCGATCTCAGCCAGCGCATAGTTTTTTACCTGATCGTCTGTAAGATGCATTTCTGTGAACCCAAATAATCATTTTCGCCGCAGTAGTATGTCTTCTGACAGAGTTTTCCAGAAGCTATTCCACAAATTGAGAGGGTTGGTTACTTCACAGAAAATCTGTAATGTAACAAAAAGCTGTCGAAGCTGGTTCGGAGTAGCCCATTGCACAGCTTCATCCATTGTATGATGCCACTCTGAGTCCTCATCTAATAATCCTCTTCTATAACATGCTTCTTTGAAAGTTGGTAGGACTTCACCATTTACCGTACGTATTTCTTGATACGACGTGGGCCCCTAACAATTGTCAATAACATTTTCATATAATATATCTCACCCGCCATTGGATGTATGTTAACTACCCTTCCAATGACAAATCATTTCTTCCGTGGTGTCCAACTCTTCTTCGAGGCGTTCCATACGAATTTTGATGGGAACTGAATATAAGTAAGGTTTTTTGCCTCTTCACTGTATTTGTTCGTTTCCATCCATTCTGTCATTATTGTTTTGTGTATGCCATCTCTGTTCAACATATTGCTGAGGTCAACAGACTCATCATATACTAAACTTTCTTCTCCCTCCAAATGAAGTGGTAATCTCTGTACTGCTGGCGTTTTGTAGTGCACGTCAAATGCAAATATTCTCCACATAGCTTCACAGGCCGACAGATATCTACAATCAAGATATCTTGCTATTTCATCACATTTCGGGGCAGCTGGTTCAGCAGAAGATTGAATTGGATTCCCCAGTTTTTCAATTATCATTGTGGCATTGTCTTGTCTACCCCTTTCGTGATGTACTTGAACAGATACTTAATAGCTCAGCTCGTGTTGCACCACTCTACATAATGTGCGCCCTGTATTTTTTCAATAGCTGTATATTATGCGGGACTACGTATATGTTGTCCATGACCACGTATCTGCTACCTGCTTTCATTCCTCCTTCGGTTGTAGCAGATATGTCCAGCGTCATCAACAGTCGTACGGCTGTTGTACTGTTTTGGGAAATGCTTTTTGCATTTGTTATTTTCCATGCACGGTGAGTTCACGCCTTCAAAACCACACTGTCCATGCATCATAAACTGTTCAACTAAAGCATACCCTTCTTCATCAATTTGACGGGCAGGGATTTCTACTGAAATTATTTCATCGACCTCCGCTGGAGTCGGTTCTGTTCCACTTCGATTCAACCAAACCAATATATGTGAATGGGGCAACCTACGCTTCTGAAATTCGATTGTATACAAAACTGCATTGTTTTGGAAAAATAAAAAAATGGAAAACGTTGTCAACGCTTCATGTGCAAGTAAAGAAACATGTAACGAAAAAGATCGACAATAAACATGCATGACTCTAAACCTGTCAAGTCAATGAACAGAGCATGTGAAACTGTATGACTGGAGAACTACTAAACAATACTTATTTCATAATTTACAAAACTGTTTTTTTGCGAGGGAAAAAGATGTGTAAAAGTTAAATGAATGTTAAACATATTCGAATTACATACCTGCTTTGCAACTTCTGAAGAAACGTCCTCTTCTAATATCTTTAACTGTTCAAGTTTTTTATCTTGAATAATCTGCATTGTAAGTCTGGCCTGTCATTTGAAATGTCGTTTCCATACTTCTGTAGATGGAGACCGATTTTCTCCCATTTTGGGTTGGCTGTAATGGTTATGAAAAGATGAGTATCGCCGTACCACCTGCATAAAGCAAGTGCATCATGATAATTTTCTACCATATACCTCGGAGATCCTGTAAAACGCAGAATGATTTTTTTCCCAACAGTTTTGGCGTTCGTCTCTCCTCTCGAAACTGCACCCCATATATTGTTGTAAACATCCGCCCTCAATGTTTGTTGGTTATTTCTTACCCAACGCAACCGTTCTTGTTCGATAGCCGTGTATGCATCAACAACGTACTGATGAAATAAACGACCTCCTTGAATGATTCCTCTCCCTTCAGTCAACCTCGTATGTAGTTGGTATGCGTAAAATTCACGCATGGTTACGAACTTTCTTTTAATGACGAATGAACTCTTTCACTAAATAGAATCTGGTTATGAAATCCAATTTCGCCAAATGGGAATAACACCGGGTATTGCATTGCCATGAACGACGATGTAACTCGCTTATTCTCTGAAGTTGGTCTGTCTTCATCTAAACAATTACATCGCGTTGCACATTTGTCATAGGCAAGTCGCCAACAATAAGTCCAGCAATTTCTTCAGATGACGGAAGATCGTATTGTCTGTCTTGGCGTGCACGACCTACCGACCTTATTGAAAATTCCGTAGTTTGCCCTGCTTCGTATCTGTCTCTTGCCATTCTAAACACCTTCGCAAGTTCGTTACTTTCAGCCATAATCTTGATTAGCAGTGCAACAACGTCTGCGTCTAAAGCCTCAGAACTTGCGCGCGTCAGTGTATTCAAGCGGTTAGAAACTTAGTTTGCAGTGCCGTAAATGTATAACTGAGCGAGTCTTGGTCTATTGCCTTCAGCAGGCAGCAACGAACCTATGTTATGATAGTTTTGTCCGTGAAATCGATAAACCTATGTTAGATTGTATTGTATGAATTTAATTAATAGGCAGCTGAACAGACGTCAAAAAACCATCCAATTAAAAGAGTTGAACAGTCTTGCAAAATGATGGTGTCTATCGAACTGTCTTGAGAATATTATTTTAAATTACTACCTCCGTCCCGTTATTTTTATCACATATCTTGGTGGGCACGGATATTAAGGTGATACTATTACAATAATATAGTGCAATGAAAAGGTAATAAAGTGTATCTTTTGACACGTCTTTTAAGAATATTTAATATTATTATATTGATTGTTTGTGATAGTTTTTTTGCTAAATAAGGAAAAGGTGATAAAATTAGTGGGACGTCCGAAATGGCAAAATGTGATAAAATTAGTGGGACGGAGGTAGTAATATATATGACTTTATATGATATGCTTTCATTGTGTATTACAATATTGTCTGAAGCCGTATTCTTCACAATGAATCGACATTAATGCAAATGTGCTAATAAGAAGGGAGTTGCATGTTGCACCAGTCAGCCGAGGGAAGGATCTGGCATACGCTTAACACTCTGCAATTATAGGCACTAAACGAAACGTAATATTATGAGCCTACATCCATGCAGTCCTTAAGTTAAACTGTCTGAGGCGATAGTCTTACAATAAAAAAGAGTTGCAGTTGCACATTTGGAAATAGTATTACAAATTAGCAGCAGTTCAACTTTTCAGTCATGCGCTTAGTGTGTAACTCCCACAAGCAATGTGTGTATATATGTAATTATATATTTGCCTACCATTCAAAAAATAAATATATAAATATATGCTTATATGGAATTTTTTATATCTTATTATTTGATAAGCCCATTTATTAAATTGTATTATACTTATGAGATTATACTAAAATTTATAATGTTGTATTCGAGTATAAAAAATTATATTTTGTCATATTATAGCACCCAACACGATACTATATTAGCTTAGACTACAATATATTATATTATCATATACAAAATTGTATTACACATTGTATGATATTATATGTATATTATACTATATTATAACGTGTTATTTTACATTGTATGTTTTATTTTATATTATAGTACTATTTGATTGCCTGAAGTCGTATTCTTCACAATAAGTCAACAATCACGCACAACTGGTAATAAGAATGTAATTGTGTATTGCACCAGTTTGCTGAGTAATGTTATGAAATAATGGTTATAGGGGCAGTCATACAATAAACACACTAATTATTTGTACAAAGCGTAATTCGTTAATGTGGGCAGTTTTCTTACAGCCTTTCTAGGAGAACGACTAAACTCATAGCTCAGTTGTTGAGCAAGCTAACATTATCAGCGAGAAAAACCATAAAATAACAACAATAGCATATCAACACTTTCATGCATTGCTCATAAATACCCATCAAAAAAAGAAGTACGCAGATAAGATCAATGGTTTTCATCATGTCTATTCATTATATGGAGGCCAATGCCAAAATAAAGTAGACAGACGCCGTCAAATATTTTCTGAATTATTCTATCACGGTTCTATACCCATCAAAAAAGTAGATTGTCGCCTGGAAACATCGTGCCAAATGCATTCCGCAACATGTGTACGTCACATTCTCCGATGCATTGAAAACAATATGATTTTTTAAATAAAGAGAACCATAAAGCATGTGAATTGATTAATTTGTATAACGTCACCTGTAACTTTGCTGCGATATTCGCCCGTCACGCCTAAAGCCGAACTGAAAATTAGAGCGTTTGATGTCTCTCGTAGCAACATCTTGGTGGATAATGATTGTGTTGCCCAGCGTAGCACGTGTCTGTGTGTTGTGTTTATCGGCTGATCTTTCTGAATTCATCTGCAAAAATACTTTTTTTTTTTGCCTAAGAAAGATAACGGCCAACACCCAATGATTGTTGTTCACATTCACGGGCAACACAATTTCTGACGCATCTTTCCAACTACATGATGGCCAATTGATAGACTTTCCAAGAACATAGGGCATCAGTTCCGTCAGGTCAGCTGTTTTATCAACAACAGGAAGCGACTTGATGAACTGACTGAAAACCGTGTTCATCAATGCAACTGTCTTGAGAGGAGTGACACATTTTTTCTGCATTTCGATGAACCCGCGCATACATTCATCGATATGCTGCATTACCAAATTCAGAAAAAACATGGATATTCATCAATGCGTTGAATAGGAATATCTCAGAATTTAATACTAAATGGTAAACTTACAACATCTCATAGGCAAATGCTGCGTGTCTTTAGTTCATTGAAGAAATCTTGCTTCAGCTCTGTCCCACAAAGTCCTACTACGTAGTACTCGCAGCCATGCGTTCTATATACTCGGCTGCTTTTGGCCACATTTTCAGTTTGTAGAGAACATGCTCGTCAATATTCGCCTTTCCGTATGGAATTCTGGGAGCGACAAAAGAGGGCTGAACACTTTTTTCCAATGTTTTTTTTACCTTTTTGCTGGTGGAAGCTCAGTCCCCTCATCTATTGCCTTGGCGCCAGTTGACTCTATAAGTGAAATCTGATGGCGGACATTTGGAATATTGAGAATACAAATTTTAATTGCACAAAAAGCTATTCTTACCGGGCTCCGTGGCTTGTGTCTTCCCTATCTTTTCTTTCAGCTGCTGTAACTGGTCACCAAAGGATCTGACAACATCTTCCAGTGGTTGACCATGCTCAATATCAGTCAGTCGTACGTTCAATCCAAGAAAACCTTCTTTTATTTGGCTGGTCATATGGAAGACCTGCTCGGTGTGGTATTCGACTACTGTACTCAGCTTTTCCAGTTGTTGCAAGACCTTCTCAGTTCCTACTGATTTACCTTGCGACGCCTCAGAATTAACCTTGATCATTCTTCGCTCTATCTCCAACCCATGTACAACAGACGGCTCCTGGACATGAGGAGTCCTACATGCCTCATTTTCCACAACATTGATGAACACGTGATGGGTGTCCATACCGTCATTTCCAGTCTCACCCGATGCAATCGCATTGTTGCCCAGATTAGTGGTCTGGTGCTGCGATTCATCAATCACGGGCAATGAACCGTTCATATTAGGCACAACATCTATGCGTGGATGAGGAGGTGATTGTACCTGTTCTACGGAATGTGAGTCGATGTTGGCATTACCCTCTATGCCAACATTTGGAATGTCATGCCTGGACTTGCGTCTGGCCAAGAGTCCGTTGACAAAATCTTGTAATGTTGGTGAAGGCAAAGCTTCCTCATTGCTATTTCTGCCCAGATTTTGCCCATCTTCATCGTCCAATATGGGGGTCTGTGGCAAACCACTATCAGTGGTGTTTCCCAGTGCCAATGAGTTGTTTTGCTGAAGACCGTCGCTGGCGGGAATGGTGCCCAAGTTGCTATTGGCAAAATAGTCTGCAACAGCCTCTTGAGCTGTAGCAATAAAGAAATTATTGACAACCTCTGTCTGCCTAACAGTGTCATCAATGTCTTGCAATCATGGTGCTCGTTTGGTTGGCGAAGGAGTTGTCTTCCATCGGCACATAGGGGGACCGCGTCGATCATGTTGGCCAAGCACGTTGCATATTTCCATGCGATGCCTGGAAAGCATTCGTAAGCAAGGGTCTGTTTTGAAAATAACAGTGGATTACCCGACACTACAGTGTAAATAAGCAACGTTACAGGGTATGGTACTTTCTTGAACCTCCTGTTGTCATATTATTTTTAAACGAAGAGAAGTCCCTTCAGTGAGTCCAGAACTGTCTTCAAAGCACACTTTCCAAAGGGATAGTTGTTGAAGCTGTCGAAATTTTCCACTAAGTGAAGTATCATTGGATTTATCTTAACACTTGTTCGGCAGCCACGCTGATCGAATACTCCTGCGACAAACACTACACTGGCCATTTTTAATCTTTCAACATCGACACCAGACGATGACTTACATCCCGTCTAGCTCAATTTATCAATTGCAGCCTGCAACGTAATCTTTTGCATGTCTGGAAAGTGCCTTCTAGCAAAAGCATGATTCTCCTCGACCTCTGGCTCGGCAGAGAATCTCATACCAGTAATCAAACAGAATTCCGTAGGCGAAAAGCGTATAGGCCTGGAATTGATAACCATCCAAAGTTCCTCTTTACGAAGTAGTGGAGTTTGAGCCTGCATTATGTACCAAATTAACTATCTGCACATTCTATGAGCTGTCCAAACGGAGACCGTGCAACCATGGTGTTAGTGAAAATATTGTCCCGTATAAGTTTGCTAACTCCCTTATAGTCGGCACATAAGGTTAATTTGCAGGGCAAAATATTGTCCTGTGGAAGCTGAGTGTCTAATAATGTCTGAAAATTAAAAAACCATGGTGTTAGTGAAAATATATAACAGTATGCAAGAGCAGTATGCAGAACATTTGAACACCATTCATCTGCAACAGATTACATAAAATACATAAATAAGAAATATGCACAACGATATATTACGAATATACACAGAAATATAGACCAACATGCAAGAACATCTGAAGATCATTTATCTCTAACAGGCTGCATAATATTTCTACAAAAGAACTGTAGCCCACTTATAAAGGGGGAAATAAATGGCCAGTCGACATTTTACTGTCTTAATGGAGAAGGCACAGTCAATTTAGACAGAAAAACGCGCCATATGCACGCTAAATGAAGCTTATTCAGTAAACGTTGTACAAACTGTTAAAACACAGACAATACCTCTAAACCAGTTTCCGCCATTGCAGTTTGTGTGATCGTTGGATAATCGTTGGAAAAAACCGAATAGGCAAATTTTGCAGACTTGAAACGATACACTTTCCACAATTTCTAAATAGTATTAGATGAAATAGCGGGCACCTGTGGACTGTATGACCAAGAAATAAATAGGATGCGATACTTGGATTTTTGAAATCAGGTAAAACGAAGAAGGATAAAATTTCTAATTATTTATTTCGCTGATAACCACTGTAATTGCCCAATGAATGGGCTGGGCCGTCAATTGCCTAATAGACATAATTTCTTAGGGTACACGCTACAAAGGCAATCAATTGAAATTTCACAATGGGCTTGCCCAACACTAAAAACATTTACATAATTAGTGACGGCCCTAATGAGAGGATTTTTTGGTCCTAGACAATGCAAGAAAATCAATACACGAAAATCAATTAATTTCTTGTAAAATCGGTACGATATAAAATGCATAACAATTTATGTTGCATAAGCAATAATAAAAGGATTAGCAATATAATATAATGTTAATATAATATTGTATTACGTTATGCTGTATTATCGAACATTATATTATTGACAAAGATATTACAGTAAAATATCATATATTATTGTATGTTATAATTCATATATTAAACATATTATATATTATATATAACATATTATATTTCACCAAATAATTTATAACATAAGGATACTACTTAATCACATTAGGCTATACTGTAACGTAGTCATAGTACTTAGATCACATTATTGGCTAAGATATTACAGTAAAATATCATATATTATTGTCGTATATTAAACATATTATATATTATATATAACATATTATATTGCATCAAATAATTTATAACATAGTGATACTACTTATATCACATTAGGATATACTGTAACGTAGTGATAATTATATGATATATTTTATATTAAATTATATTATATGGCACTATAATATTTAACTATTTTTTGTAGTATATTTTGACTGTCACATCATTCTTTTTATTTTGTAATATAAAATTAATGCATGATTGACGTTGGCTCTTATAAAAACAATGATTAAAAAACATATTATGCATTATAACTGTTATCCAGACCACATCTTACAATGTTTAATAATAATGTAATGAGATTCACCTATTTTCTCAATATATAAAACCTTATATTTACATTGGGAAAAACTAAAAACCTCGTGCATCACATTATTTAACCTAGAATAAATCGACAGTCATGCAATGTTGGTCGTAAGAATGGAGATATGTGATGCGACGGTCAGGCGAGTAATGGTGTGAAATATTGGTTATACAGGCAGTCATACAATACATAGCCTGTAATTATTTCTACTAACTATCATTTGATAATGTGGGCAGCTTTCTTACAACCTTTCATAGAATAACGACTAACATCATGCCTAGGATTGTTGAGTAATCTAATACAGTCAAGGATAAAAACGATAGAATAACCACAGTAGCATGTCAACACTTACTAACATGAATCAGAAATACCCATCGAAAAATAGTACGGACATATGTTCAACGTTCTTCAACATCTCTATTCATTATATGGAGGCCAATGCCAATAATTAAAGTAGACAGACGCCGTCAAATATTTTTCTGAATTCTTCTATCTGGCATGGTTTTATGCGAGATAAATTGTCGCTTGGGAACATCAGGCCAAATGCATTCCGCAACATGTGTACGCCACATTCTCCGCTGCAGGGAACAGAAGGCCATTTGCTTAATTAAATAAAGAGGGCTGTAACATATGCAAATCGATTAATTTGTATAACTCCACCTGTAACCCTGCTGTGAGATTCGCTGTCACGCCTAAAGTCGAACTGGAAATTAGAACGTTCGATGCCCAGGTCTTGTAGCAACATCTTGGTAATAAGGATTGTGTTGCCCATTGCCCCACGTGTTGCTGTGAGGTTTGTGCCGGCTGATATTTCCGAATCCAGAATCACTAACGATCGTCTCCTAGGATAGATAGTGAGCAACACCCAATGATTGTTCTCACGTTCACAGGGACAACAATTACCGACACATTTTTCCAACTACACGATGGCCATCAGGCAGACTTTCCAAGAATAAATGGAATCACTTCCGTTAGATCAGCCGTTCCATTAACAACAGGAAGCGATTTCGCGAACTGCGCGAAAATTGTTTTCATGAATGCGACTGTCTTCAGAGGAGAATCCGCGCATACATTCATCGACATGATGCGTTGCCAAATTAAGATAAAACAATGGATATTCATAAATGACTGCCACATATAAATTCAATGGGATCTCATAATTTAATGCTCATACGTAAACTTACAACATCTCGGAGGCAAGTGCCGCGGGTCTTCAGCTCATTGAAGAATTCTTGCTTCAGCTCTGTCCCGCAAAGCCCTACTACGTAGTGACTTGGGTCCATGCGTTCTATGGACTCAGCTGCTCTTGGCCACATTTGCATCTTGTACAGTATGTGATCGTCAATATTCGCCTTTCCGTATGGAATTCTGACAGCGCTAGAAGATGGTTGAACACTTATTCCCAATTGTTTTGGAATTTTCGCTGGTGGAAGTTCAGTCCCTTCATCTATTGCCTTGCCTCCAATTAACTCTATAAGAGAAATATAATGTGAGACAATTAGAGAAATGAGGTTTCAAATTGTAGCTGGAAGAAAATCTATTGTTACCAGACTGTGTGCCTTGTATCTTCGCTATCTTTTCTGTCAGCTGCTTAACTGGTCACCAAAGGTTCTCAAAATATTTTCCAGTGGTTTAGCATGCTCAATATCAGTAAGTCTTACGTTCAAGCCGACAAAGCCTTCTTTTACTTGGCTGGTCATATGGGGACCTGCTCTGTGTGGTGCTCGACTACAGTACTGAGCTTTTCCAATTGGTGCATCACCTTCTCAGTTCCTCTCGACCTACCATGCGATGACTCAGAATTATCCTTGCTTGTCTCTCGCTCCGTTTCCAACTCATCTTCAACAAACGGCTCCTGAGCATGAGAAGTCCCACCTGCCTCATTTTCCACGACGTTGACGAACTCATCGTGGGTATCCATACAATCATTTCCAACAGGACACCACACAGTTGCATTGTCGTTCACATCAGTTGGCTGGTGCTGCCTTTCGTCAATTACTGGGCATGAATCGTACATATCAGCCACAACATCTACCTGTGTCTGAGGAGGTGATTGTATACCATTCGCGATGTTGGCATTATCCTCAATGCCAACATTTGGGCTCTGATGCATTCCCTTGCACCTCGCCCTGAGGCCATCGACGAAACTTTGTAATGTTGGAGAAGGTAAAACTCTCTCATTGCTACTTCCGCCCAGAATTTGGCCCCCTTCATCGTCCAATACGGGCTGTGAACCATTGTTAGTGGTTCGTCCCAATGATGGCGACCTGTCATGCTGAAGGCCTTTGCTGTGGGGAATGGCATCGAAGTTGCTATTGGCATAATAGTACGCAACTACCTCTCGAGCTGTAGCAATAAAAATATTATTGACAACTGCTGACGACCTAACAACATCGTCAACTCTTGCAATCTCGGAGCTCGTTTTGTAGGCCAAGCATTTGTGTTCCATTTGCACATACGGGGGATCGGCTCGACTATATCGTCCAAGTACATTGCACATTTACTTGCAACACCTGACAGCATTCATAAGCAAGGATCTGTTTTGAAAATAACAGTGGGTTACACGCCATTATAGTGTAAATATGCAAGGATACGAATCGTGCGTGTAGAGTTGTGCCAGATTACCTGAATCGGGTGCACGAAGCCACCCAAGCACAACGTCTGGTACCTTCTTGAACTGGTTGTTCTCTGAATGTTTTTAAATGAGGAGAGGTCCCTTTTCAATGATGTCAAAACCGTGTTGTAGGCATATTTTCCAAAAGGATAGTTGTTGAAGCTGTCAAATTTCTCCACTAAGTGAAGTATCATTGGGTTTATTTTCATATCCATTCGGAAGCCACATTGATCAGAACCCCAGCGACAAATACCACACTGGCCATTTTTAATCTTTCAACGTCAATAGCAGACGATGAGGTACATCCCATTCGCTCAACCTATCAATTGCGTCCTGCAACGTAACCTTTTGTTTGTCTGGAAAGTGCCTTCTAGCAAACCTATTATCTTCGGCCACCTCTGGATTAGCAGAAAATCTGAGACCAGTTATCAAACAGAATTCCATACGTGAAAATCGTATAGGCCTGGAATTGATAACCATCCACAACTCATCCCTTTGAAGTAGTGGAGTCTGAGCTTGTATCATGTACCAAATTAGCTGGCTCGACAGATAGAACCTTTCTGCACAGGCTATGAGATGTCCAAATGGAGAACGTGCAACCATTTCTGCAATTTCTGCTGCGTTTAGCACGTCCCGTTTAAGTTTGCTGACCTCCTTATAGTCAGCACATAACATCAATTTGCAGGGCAGAACATTATTTTGTGGAAGCTGAGTGTCTAACAACATCTGAAAATGAAAAAGCCATGATGTTACACAAAATATAGAACAATATGCAATAACAGCGTGCAACAACATCTGAAGAATGTCCATTTCCAACAGACTGCATAAAAAATATACACAGAAATATTCACGAATATACACAGAAATACAGAAAAGTATGCAAGAACATCTAAAGATCATTTATCTCGACCAGATCGCATAGTATATCCACAAACGAATTGCAGTCCACTTGTAAGAAAGGAAAACAATGGTCATTCGACAGTTGACTACCTTAATGGAAAAGACACAGTCCGTTCAGCCAGTAAAACTTGAAATATGCAGACTAAACGAAGCCCACTCAGTAATCGTCGTACAAACCACTAAAACACAGACAATACCTCTGTGTCTGTTCCCGCCATTACCAGTTTCTTTGATCACTGTATACTGGTTGGAAATTACCGCCTAGGCAAATTTTTTGCAGGCTTCAAGTAGTCAACCTACAACAACTTTAAAGTATTACTCGATGGAATAGCTGTCACCTCATGACTGTATGACCAAGGAATAAACAGCGGGCGAATCTGGGAATTTTGAAAGTGAAGGACTTCTTTAATTTTCTACTTCGCTGACGAACACTGTAAATTTTCCAATGAATGGGCTGGGCCGTCAATTGCGGAAGTTATAATTATTTTGGGAACAATGCCATAAAGCCAATCAACTGAAATTTGGAAATGGGCTCCGCCAACGATTAAAAATGCACAAAATTGGTAAGGTCCAATGTAAGGAAACAATACACGAAAATGAATTTATTTTGTTGTAAGCATGAGTACGATAGAAAATGGGCCTACCGACATTTTTAGTCCCCGACTAAATGCGATGTATAAAGATGTTTATGCGCGTTTAAGTTGAAGAAGAAGATGTGTTATGAGATTTTACTTGGAGTCTAATGACACCATGTGCTCCCAAGTGTCACCTCCGAACACGGGGTCCTGAAATGGCCATGCCCCAAACATCGGGGACTAAAAGTATCGTTCTCCCATAGGAAATGCATAACAATTTATGTTGCGTAAGCAAAAATAAAAGTAATTACAAAATATAACATGCGATGTGTCAAACAGATACAAAAATGTAGTATGGTATATTATATTATTACATATATATGGAATTATACTATATTATATATATATATATATATTACGATATCATATTTCGTTATGTTGTATTAGTGCACAGTCATTCAGACAGTCATACAATTTCAATATTCTCAATGGTAAGATCATGCAGTGTTTCGTAGTTTTCGAAAATTTTGGAGAATGTAAGAACTAAATCTAATGTCATGATTCCATGGTCTTAGATGGAAGATTCAAAGCTTATTATATAAAGAGGAATGTCTTTCACATATTTAGTCGTCATGCAAACTAAGCCAAATGCTCTATAAGCAGTTCCATACAAATGAACTATTCAATACTCATCTCCGTCTTGTTACTAACACACCCGCCACCAGCACCCTTTTGCCCGCCGATGTCCCTGTCGCCTGCTTGAACCGAAGCAGCCAATTCCGAACAAAACCTATCAGGGGCACATTTCTCACCATCGCGGGGATCGACATCCTTTTCCACATCCGTTGGTGCAGAATTTTCACCAATCCCGCTAGGCGTCTGCAGATGCATGTATCGATGGCCACTACCATTAACACTGCCAACTTCATCGAGAGCGTCTGTCACGATTGCCCTATTACCACCGAGAGCATTGTCGTAACAAATCACCGCACAAACAAAACAGGTTATCACACACGATTCGGAGGCTTAGTGTAAAAATCAAGTACATTTGAACCATCCACAAAGATTTCGCCCGACTCCTGACCGGTCTGCTCCAACATACGCGACACCGAAAAACTTCGAAACATGCTGCAAAAAAATCAAAAGGCGTAACCTTTATGTAGAACTTAAAGGTTCTTCCAACCAACCTTGATATGCAATCAGGTATTTGCCCCCCCCCCCCCCCCCCCCAATCCTGTCCAACACCAGGGTCTACAACCTGAAAATTCATTGCCATTGTAAGAAATGTTGGGGATGTGCCCTCGGAATGCCATTCGAGGATGTAATGAATAGGGCATGTATTTAATAATCGATGTATTATTCGTTATGTATTTGAATAATGTATTCTTATACGTATTAATGGAATTTATATTTTATAATTTATTCTTCAAAACAAATAAGGAAAAAATGGCAAGAAGCGCTAATCATAGCTCCAACATCAATCAGTCAACCAAATATGCCAATAGATCCCATGCCGGCGGCTAAGGCTGTGCAACCAGCTATCACCTCAGGTGCATCGCCGTGGGCAACAAATTTGCCAACATTTAGCTTGTCTGTTGCCCCTCCGAGCGAACGGAGAACTCCATCAAGAACCACTGGAACTCCACACTAAAGCGGCGGCGCTCCGCCGTGCCCGACAACGGAGGCAGCATATGATATGGATATGCAGATGCATATGGAAGAGCAGCAGCAACAGCAACAACAACAGCAAAAGCCAAAGCTGACGGCAGCGGACAAGGTGGTGCTTGGGACGGAGCCGAGGAAGGCGGCGCGTGTGAGAGATGAATTGGAAAGTGAACAAATTGAAGGCTTATTATTCATCTACCCATTCCATTAGGCGCGTGTGAGGGCAGTATTTGAATGGATGGGATGTAGTTATTTTGATTGGTACAAGAAACGGAAGTAAAATAATTTATTATGTTTACCTCTTTGGAGTATATAATACAAAAAAAATTGTGGAAACGAGTTGGATGATTTGGTAAAGAAATTAATAGTTACTAATAATATACCATAACGGGAAAGCACGACAAATAATTAGTTATATGACGGCAGGATCAACTTATTGCTAACAACTGGAATGGATGTCGTTTTACAGTTATTTGGTTTGGCAGATCATAATGATTTGTTCCTATTATCATAATTTATATGAAATAAAATCGCTGTCCGAAAAACATCGACACACATCTACCGCTTAAAAGGATCATAAGCGTCAAGCGATTTCAATTTATGAGCATTGAATTGTTACCCTTTTAAACGCTTATGCGCTCATTTAAGGACCTCAGTTTGGTTTATCATGACGTTCATTCGTTTGATTCTAAATGAAATACAGTATAAAATATAGCTTTACTATATTTTTCTTCATTTCATCTCTTTCAACAACTCATATTTTATCAGAACCAAGTCCTTTGGGGCCAACCTCATCCAAGAAAACCCACAGTGCTCAAGCCAAAACACAAAGCCAACCATAATCCCTCAAACTCACAATCGAAATAGCTTAAATTCCGGAAAAAAAAACAAAAACGAAAAACCCGTAGCTAGAACAAGGCGATCGATCGATTCAATTTCAGTGGGGCCTATAATACCCATAAACGCTGTAGAAAGTCTGCGCCATCGTCAAGGCCAGCAACACAACGGCCGCCAAGAACGAAACAATCGACCAAGGATTGTTGAAGTACTTGTGCGTCAGCGTCGCCCTCCACGCATTCCACCTATGCTCGTAATACCTATTCACCCTTTCGGACAACTTCGACAGCGAGCTGTCGTTGATATCGAAGACGACCTCCTGGCAGAGCTTGTTGAACATATCCGCCACCTCAGCGTCGCTCCCGAGCCAATTCTCGACGATCCCGCAGTAGTGAAGGTAGCTCACGTCGGCCGGCGAGTCGATCAAATTGTCCATGAATATTACGTACGACGTTATGTCGTTCGAGCAGTCGAGGTGGCACTGCTCGAACGCGATGAGGTTCAAGAAGAGCGACCTCGTGCCGTCGTGGATGAGCAGCCTCGGGATTTTGAGGACACCGTTACCGAACTTTATGTCCCAAAATCGGTCGGTTTTTCTCTTCTTGAATTTGATTCCCGCGTCCTTCAGCTCGGTCACGCAGTGGATGAGCTGCTGCCTGCGCTTGTCGGCGACCATTTTTGTCTGGGACCAGCGCTTGATCCATACCCGCGGGGCGGGTTTGGGCCCGACCTGGATTGCCAGGAGGCTCCTACGGAAGACTTCGAGGAAGTGAAGGCCGCCCTGCTCGGTTAGGGGGTCGAATGTTGGGGTTCCTCTCGTGAGGGGCGAAGAAGAAGAAGAAGAAGGGTTTAGTACTAACTTGTTGCGGTCGCTCTTGGTTAGGGGCTCGTCGTTGGGCATCAGCGGGTCGAAGAACCTTATCGCCATCCTCGCCACCTTGTCGGAGAAAATATATATATATTACCAAAAAAAAATTGATTCTCCAAATCGTTAAACATGCTAATTTCAAAGCTCGAGATATATTTGGTGGCTTCGTCCCGTGAGCTGGGAGTATGACATTTCATGACTCCAAAGTTGGAAAGTGACATTTTAAAGACTGACAGCTTCGAAATTGAAGCAATTTTAGGACATGAAGCGTATGAAACCTAAATTTTTAGCAGAACCTTCGGCACGTGATCCGCACGTGTGATAAATCCCACGTGACAATTTCATGGGCACAACTTAATAAGATACCCATGATTTAAGGACGCCGTTAACTTTTAAAAGATCGGAACAATCTAGGGCCACAATGAAGAGCATTCGACACATTGTGACCTTAAATTGCTTCGATTTTGAAAGTTACGTGCGTCCTCAAATTGAAACTCCCTAAGTTGACTCGAGACAAAAAAGAAATAGTTAACCATGGTCAGTATCGAACTTCTAACAATGAAGTGATCATTCAACAACAGAGTAAAGAACAGACCTCGCCCTTCAGCTCGGGATTCCCCGACTGAATGCCGTGCAGCCTATCCAACACAAAAAGCGGGATTTGATTCTCGATCATGATCATATCCCTCTGAATCGAATGCATCGTCCCCCTCATCGCAAACACGGGATCGTTCCTCGGGTATCCAAGCTGCGCAAATCCCTCGATCGCCCCTCGAAACAGCTCGAGGGCGAAGCAAGAATCCAACACCATCATCTCCACGAAATCGTTGCTTCCCATGCAAATCGGCCCCTCGTAGCACCACCTCGCCCTCTCCTCGAGTTCCTTGACCGCCTCTAAGTAGGCTTCGATCCCTTGGTTGGTTCGCCGGAGAATTCGGTGTAGGGCCCGCCATTTGTGGCGATCCATGGCCCTCAGCCTCTTCTTGCCGTGGTGGTAGGGCCCGAACGACACCGTTTGGGGAATGTAGGCCTTGTCGTCGCCGTCCCTGAGGCTCTGGGGGACTCTGTAGATGGAGAGCTTGGCCCACGAGCCGGCGGCGTCGTCGTCTTGGGCTTGGGATATCTTCTCTTTGATGCTTATGAGCCATTCGTCGGGCTCGGCGGTGGTGGCTCGAGGAGGGGCGGTGGTGGTCGGCGGAGGCTGATTTCTTGGGCTGGATTCGAGGAATTCTGGCCTTTGGCCGCCGGCGTCTACGGTTTGGTTGAGCTTTAAGGCGATGAGGTACCAGCTTAGGAGTTCTTTGTTGAAGACTGCGACCATTTTTTATTTGTTTTCTTGAGCTTCTTGGCTTCGATTCCTGGAATTAAAGATGATTGGTTTGGGAAATTGCTTCCATGCTTAAAATAGTGTGTAGACAGTGATTGTTAGAATTTAATAAAATGTTACGGAATGGTCAAGTCAACTGAGTAATCTATATGTAATATACGAAAAGGGCATTTAATGTCCATAAAGGTTCTTCTGGTGCAAGGCCGATATAGAGAGAAACACGATCGATGGATGAGATCTGAAGTTTTTTTTTTTTTTTCTTTTGCAAGTCGCTTTATTTATTACAAAAATCTTAATTCATAGCTACTATGATGAGACTAGAATAGAATTAAAGATCAGATTTCTTGTCATGGTATTGGTTTATGATTGTGGGGGATGAGATTCATCTTGCATTAGCTGGAGAAAGAGTGGAAACTAACTAGATATCTTAATTCTTATATAGGCTGTCATGCGTCGTTCATCCCAATCACTAAGTCCCCATTACAGAAAACTCCATATGCCTAACATATGACCAAATCTTTCATGGAATTATTATTATTATTATTATTATTATTATTATTATTATTATTACTATTTACTATTATTCTGTCATTAGATTTTACAATGGTTCTTGAAAAGGTTTAGAATAGCAATGTAAGTTCTGAATATGGGCCGGGTCATTAAAACTGGCCCAATATTCTATATAGGCCCATAAGTGCAATGCTCAGTTTGCCAATCGATTGAGGACGAGATAAATACTATTCAAAGTTACTAAGATCGGAATATGTTTGTGATGGTCAGCGAGCGTTCTAACTTATGGTTAGGGTGTTCATCGGTCGGTTCGACATTTTTCAAATTCGGTTCGGTTTTTCGGTTTCGATTTTACGTATGCTTAATTCGATATTCAAATCGTTTTAATTTGGTTCGGTTCGGTTTTTTATAATTCGGTTTGGTTTTTTCGGTTCGGTTTTTCGGTTAGGAATTTAAATCAACAAAAAAAATTATGAGCTGAAAATACATAAACAATTTATGGTTTTTAAAAAACAAACAAGATTTATAGAACATGACATTTAGCAAAATAATTCAAAAGTCCGAAAAAAAAAACATGAAAATGGAACAAAATTTAACAAAAATATAAAAACATTCATCTGAAGATAATATAAATTATGTGGGAGAAAAATAGTATTTGATGGCGAGGGAAACATTCACCTAAAAATGAAAAAAAGTATACCAATGAAATTATATTTTGTATGTTGTTTACGTTATGAGAGAAAAACAAATGATTTTTGATATTTTTCTATTTTGAATCTAGTATGATAATTTCAGTTCAGTTTTTCGGTTTTTTTGGTTTTACGTATGCTTAATCCGATATCCGAACTATTTTATTTTTGTTCGGTTCGGTTTTAACAATTCGTTTCGATTTTTTTCTGTTCCGGTCTTTTCGGTTCCGGTCTTTTCGGTTCGGTCCTTTACGGTTCGGTCGGTTTTTTAGGTTTTCCGGTTAATTTAAACACCCCTATGTCCGCCCAGTAGCGCTGAGCAAAAATATCCGAAAACCGGATTCCGATCCGATATCCAGTTTTCAAAACACGAACATCCGGATATCCAGTTTAAAAAACCGGATCGGATATCCGATCCGATTTATTTTAAAATAAACCTGATCGGATATGGATAGTGGTTTGTCTAAAATCCGGATATCCGGTATCCGGTTTTATATTTAAAAAATAACAAGAAAAAATAAAAAAAATAGCCCAAAATGAAAAATGAAGGTCAAAAAGGAAAAAAAATCCTATAGAAATATTTATATTTTATATTATTTTATTACATAATTTTGAATCATGAATTCACATATTGTGTGAATTACTATGTGTAGAAATTTTTATATGAAAAAATAAATTTTTTATTTTGATAAGAATAAAAAAATGATTTTGAACAGAATATATTTTGAATCATGAATTCACATATTGTTTATTATTTATTATGTAATTTTGAATCACGAATTTTCACATATGTGTTAATTATTATGTGTAGTAATTTTTATATGAAAAAAATATTTTTTATTTTGATAAGAAATAAAAAATTGATTTTGTAAAGAAAATATGAAAAATTATACTATAAATTTAAAAACCGGATGCGGATATCCGCTTTAATATCCGAATAAAGCGGATATTCGATTTTCGGATATCCGATTAAAACCGGACCGGATACGGATATCATTTTTTGATATCCGAAAATCCGGATATCGAATTTCGGATATCCGAAAATCCGGATATCCGGTTTTGCTACGACCAGACAATAGCGTCTTATATAGTGCAATCGCCCCAAATAAAATATGCAATCACTCCTACAACGCCACGTCAGCACTTCCTTACAAAATGAAGTCGGAATCTAATAATCTAAACTCAGAATAGTAATCAGAGTTACATCCGAGCACTTTGATTGGATGGGGGACGCCGTTGCACACGTATCAGAACAGGAAAGAGCCCATCGAACTTTTATGTATATAGATTCCAATAGTATTTGACTATATGGCCACTTGCCTATATAAATAGTTTAATTGTTTTTTATGTAATATGTGAGGATTTATCCATCTGTGTAACTATTCAATGGTCTCAATCGCGGTACAATTGTCTTGGTAGTTAGTGGTAGTAATTATAGTACTATTAATTTAATCAAAGTTGTATTATTATAAACAACAATCGCAGTTAAAAAAATATTTTATATTAGAAGAAATGGGCCTTACGGGCCATTGTTCATTTTAATGGGCTCAAAGAACCCAATTTGTCTGTCGAGTCTACTGTCAGCTCGCTCTTTCACGAACCATAAAATGATTCATAAGAAACCCGACTCCACACGACACACAATCTTTCGAACAATTCTTTGCATATTTTTCCATCGCCACATGCGAAAGTTATAGTCAACATGTGACCTGGGATAATGTAATATTTCTGTATAATCTCTCAACACGGTACTCAAATCAGCAAAATCATTATAGTGGATGTTCTTTATCCAATGCTATTGGTAAAGCAAAGTCAATGTCCTTGAGAATGCTGTGTCTGGGCATCGTTATTTTTCCATTTACCATTCTTTTTGAACTATCTTGAGCCCTCCCTGTAATTGAATCTTGGGTTTTGTATCGCGGGTTATAAGAGATCCATCGAAAGAGGTGGGATAGCAAAATGGGAAATACAGCGAGGTTTGATGGCGTAGATGAAGAGTTACAGAAGATTCTTGATGCTGACATGGACCATGTGAGTAATAGGCGTAGAGCTCGTGATGCCTTCAAGGATATTCAGCTATCCATCGATCACATCTTGTTTAAGGTACCTTTGTTAATACTGTTGTTACACGCCAAGCACGCTTATGTCTTTACGTTGTGTGAATATATTTTACCAGGAAGAGCACAAATGTTCTTTTTATTCCTACTTGGGTTTGCGTGGTTTGATAGATTTGGATCGAGCTGGTGATTAGTTTCAAGCAAAATTTGAAAATTTTATGTACGTTACTTCTGTTAATGACTATGTCCTGCGCCTTCTGTGTATGTTTTGTAGATGCCAAGCGATGGATTGAAGATGACAGAGGTCAAGTTTTCAACTTTTTTCCAAGTTGATTGAAAAAAAACACTTGGAAACAGTTAATCGTTTTGATGTTTAGTTTTGACACTAATTATATGGCGCAGTCATACGATGTGAACTCAAGAGGGGTTGAAATCTTCTCGAAAAGCTGGCTACCTTATAGCAATACTAAGCCGAAAGCAATGATTTGTTTTTGTCACGGATATGGGGATACATGCACATTCTTCTTCGAAGGCATGTAGAGTTATGCATAACACCTCTTACATACAGTATAATCTGAGAAGAACACAAGTTAATTTAGTTTTGCTTTGTATTGTAGGGATAGCAAGAAAGTTAGCATCTTCTGGTTATGGAGTTTTCGCAATGGATTATCCGGGATTTGGCCTATCACAAGGCTTGCACGGTTATATTCCCGACTTTGATGATATAGTTGACACCGTCATCGAACATTATTCCAAACTGAAAGGTACACTCAGATTCTTACGATCTCTATCACCCGAATCTTTTTATAACAAGTTGATTTAATACTCTACAAAAACACAATCTTTAACACAGAAGACAAACAGTTGAGTGAGTTGCCAAGTTTTCTATTTGGGCAATCAATGGGCGGGGCAGTAGCCTTAAAAGTGCACCTAAAACAACCCGATGCTTGGAACGGTGCTGTTCTAGTTGCACCTATGTGCAAGGTATTATTCCGTTACAAAAGAAACACCTCTGTTACGATGCAAATAATCGTGGTTTGGACTTAAGAAGGGAAAGCTTTTTCATCTTAGATTGCAGATGATGTGGTTCCCTCGTATTTAGTGAAGCAACTTCTGATTGGGATAGCAAAGTTACTTCCTAAAGCGAAGCTCGTTCCTATGAAGGACTTAGCAGAGTTGGCATTCAGAGACCAGAAGAAGAGGGAACAGGTTTTTCCTTTTTCGTTCTTTCTTGAACTTTGTTAACTGTCTTTAATGCCAACGTTCTGAAGATTCCTCCTTTTTTCGCATTTGTGATTCAGACAGCGTATAACGTTATTGCGTACAAGGATAAACCTCGCTTGCGAACTGCCCTCGAGATGTTGATGACCACTCAAGAGATAGAGCAGATGCTAGAAAAGGTGAATCCTTCAGATTTTCTGGAAACTCGGATGATTCTATTCTAAACACAGTTCTTTCTTTAGTTGTAACAACTCAATGTCCTATTCAAACTTGTTATTTGCAGGTTTCTCTACCATTGCTGATCTTGCATGGAAAAGAAGACAAAGTAACTGATCCTTCTGTGAGCAGAGCTTTGCATGAAAGAGCAAGCAGTTCAGACAAAACCCTTAAACTGTACGATGAAGCATATCACTCACTGCTGGAGGGCGAATCTGACGAGACCATACTTCAAGTATTTGATGATATCATATCTTGGCTCGACAAACATTGTTGAACTTAAAACACACACACACACACTCTGTTTTATATTCCCTCATTATTCAATGATCTGTACTATACTATCAAGTCGTGTTTGTAGGGATTTTTCAGGCCCAATTCCAGCCTAAGCCCAAGCCCGTTATAAGTTTGTGGAGTTCCTCTCTAAAACCAATTGGCAATAGAGAAAGTGAACCCACACGCTTATAAACCAACTCATTTTCCTTTCATTCTTTCGGTGTGGGATGAGATTGCACACCCAACAATCCTCCCCTCAAACTCAAGACCACACAACGGGCCTCCTTTACGACGATTATCTGCGCCAAGCGCTTTTTTTCTTCGCAGTTCATCCATCGTCTTTCAAGGGCCGGGGATACCACCCACACTGTATCCGGGCTAGAATTTTTTTTTCATCTGAAGGTCACCCTCACGTGTTCGTCCACGCTCACCGCACCACTTGTAGGGATTTTTCAGGCTCAATTCCAGCCTAAGCCCAAACCCGTTATAAGCTTGTGGGGTTCCTCTCTAAAACCAATTGGCAATAGAGTAAGTGAACCCACAAGCTTATAAACCAACTCATTTTCCTTTCATTCTTTCGGTGTGGGATGAGATTGCACACCCAACAGTGTTAAATAATAGACACAACGTAATTGAAGGAGTGCAAGAGTAATCTTTACATCACAGTTTCCTTTTTTCCGGAACAAAAACCTCCAAGCATTAAGGTTTCTTTGTTACAAGAAGTTAAAAGTTAGTTAGTCCTTCGCAGCGTTGTTACAGATACAAAAGCTCAGTCTTTCCCTCGAATCAGAGATATTGGGCTAAGAAAGCACAGTATATGAGCTAAATGACAGTAGCAGTGTGTATGTGTGTATTAGAGAGAGATAGAAGTGGAAGATAATGTTGTTGTGACACACATCCTTTCTCTTTTTCTTGTGCTTTTGATCACATGATTGAAGGGTCCATAAGAATATGAGAATTATATGAGAATACTAATTTTCCAGAAGTAAAGCGAATAATGCAAAATTATGTATGATGAAGCTAACCTAACCACTCTCAGAATTCATGGACTCTTTCTCATTCTCTCACCACTAAATCACATTGTTCGTGGGTCAGCACTGCTCTGCATAGTGGGATTTTCGACCCTCTTTTGCTTTTTTTCTTTCGGTTCTTGGTATTGGATCCATCTTCTTTTTCAAAAAGCTATCTTATCCATTTTAGAGACTTAAACCGTGTTACTAATCTTAAATTTCATTACCATAGTCATTAGTTAATGTAATGTTTCTTTCTGACAAAGCAAAGAAGTACCACATATAATTTCGAGTATGTTCTTGGTTTCTTGATAATCAAGAAGTGGCCTACCTAATTCGACTTCATTGCCACACAATTATTACGGTTTTGTTCCACCACATGATTTTCTGTCCCATAGATGTATTATGAATGAAGTTTCTAACTGAAATTAATAAATTATAACTAGTTATATATCATTAAATCGTAAATGATTGTTCACATTTCATCCTCCCACGTTGCCTATAATATAAGTACTCCACAAAGTGTTAGTGTCCACGTCATTGAAGAACTCGTCCGTTATTAAATTCCCAAAGCCAAGTCGCTCCCTATTATTCCCAACACTAACATTATCGTTTCCTTCTGCTCCCAAATCCCAATGAATTATTCAACCATCAAACTTCCATCAAAAAAATAAATAAAATCGAAATCTCATCTGTATATAAATCTCTTCCAAAAACACAAACAACTTCGACTTGTGAAATTCCTCCCCACTTATAATTCAATCCATGGCAATTGAAGTTCTTCAAGACAGTCCAAGCCCAGGAAGAAGCCCTCGAATCTCATTCTCATACGATGTTTCCTCAAACGACACCGTTCCCATAGAACAATACATAAGATCACCCTCATCGAAATCGTCTAGCATCGACTTCGACTTCTGCGTTTTCCGCGAAAGCTTCGATCAAGAATCTTCGTCGGCCGACGAACTTTTCTTGAACGGAAAGATCCTTCCCATCGAAATCAAGAGGAGGCTATCTCCACCGCCGCCGCCGCCGCCGTCGCAAACACAGTTAAGAACCTCACTCGGCCTCCAAGCTCAAGAAATTCCAAGAAAACCCCAGAAAATCCCAGAATTATCAGATCATCAAGAAAAGCAGCAGATTAATGGAAGCAAGTCATCGTTTTGGCGGTTTAAAAGAAGCGCGAGCTTAAACTGTGGAAGTGGGTACGCAAGAACACTGTGTCCATTGCCTTTACTTTCAAGAAGCAATTCGACAGGTTCGAGTAGCACTGTTAAGAGATCATCATCGCATAATAATAATCAGAGTCAAAAGCAGCACTTGCTGAAAAATTCTCATTCGAACATCTCCTTGAAACAACAGCAGTCTGCATCTGTGTCGAACGGTCGTAATCATCAGAAGCCGCCTTTGAAAAAACAATACAGCAATGCCAATAGTTGGTCGTCGTCGTCTTCGGGCAATAATGGAGTCAAGAACAGCCCTGCCCTGAATGTCCATTCAGCTAATATGTTTGGCTTAGGCTACATATTTTCTGGTGGCAAAGACAAGAACAAGAAGAAGTGATGAACTAATTAATTTTTTCTCAACCAAGTTATGCTGCTGGCCCATGTTCTTTTTAGTGTGTTTAATGTTGTGTAAGACGTGGGATCAAAATGGAAGTGTGCAGAGAATTCGATTGCTGCAGTATTGTCTTGTTCAGGTTTATTTGCTTACTTCATCCTTGTACTTACCTCCTTTGCTTGATATATTCTCTTCTTTATGATTCATTCTGTCAGATTGGTACTGTACATTCGTGATTTTTCCAGTTTTGAGCTGTTCTCATGACGTTAACCTTATGGAAATATAAAGTTTAATATTGAGAGCATCAAAGTAAGAAGGGACCCCAATGATCACGTTGATAAGCTGGAAAGTGTAGGTTTGAGAGGACAAAGGCCAGTTGTTGATTATGCTTTACTTTTCTTAGTTGGCCAAAGAAAGTTGATTGACAAGCTTAGGATGTATATCTGTCTAGTCTATTTATGGAAACTTAATCACATCATTATAGTCTAATGATTATGATCAATCTCAATCACAAACTTCTAAAACGTAAAAAAGATATAAACGGTATTGAGAAGATAAAGGCGTGAGAGAGAGTATTCTTGGAGAAGCGGGCCCTTATCGGGCTTAATACTGGGCATAAAGCTGCTAATAACTACGTTGGGCCCTAATTGTTTTCACGGGCCAATAATTTGGGCCCGTTTCCAAGAAGTTCTCGGTTAATGGCCAGACGAAGACAAAGATATCATCACTTAGATTCGTCTTCATCAAATTACAATGACAGTGAATCAATCAATGTATTTCTTTTTCCGCATTCCGAAATTAGATTTGTTTGTTCACTCTTATGATCGGTTTACGCATTTAGAGGGGGTGAATAAACGATCGATTTTTTTTATTATTTGACTCGTATTCAACCAGTGACCGGTCAGTATTGTGCGGAATATGATACTGAACGGTTGTAACCGATATGAGAAATGAAATGTTTATGTGTGTGAGAAACCGAGTTATTTATGGAAGTTCGGAGTTAAACTCTCCTACGTCTCGTCGTCTTCCTCGAGAGGAAGGTTCACTAGATCTTCAGTTATACAAGATACAATACAACCTACCCTGCTGAACACAGCTTAATCTAGTGAATCACCTAGGCAGTCGTTTTGAACAATCCACCTACTTCAACAGCTTTTTACAGTCCGTTGGAATAAAGAACATAAACTATAAACAGTTATGTGTTCTTGACTTCACTCTTGATTTCGCTATTTGAGATGTTTGAAGATAGCTTACAGTGCGTGAAGTCCTTTGTCTTCGACTTGTATTCCTCCTTTTATAGCTGATGTTTGAATTTGAAGCCGTTGTGAGATAAACTCTTCACTCTGAACAGTGCATTAATTGACTTTCCCAAAATGGGTCTGTCCGGTTTATGCTGCAGTTTATCCTGTCACTTTTGCTTCATTCCATATTTGCGTTAGTTAACCTCTGCTTTACTCTAGACGTGCAGCTTTGCATTAATGCCTGAAATTTTCTTTATGTCTTAGTACGCTCTTGTCCTGAGTATCCAACCTGTTTCAAGTTCGGTATTCGTACTTAGTTCAATACGGTCACTTCAATGTAGAGTTTGTTCCTTAGTGTAGACCGATGCGTTGGATCGCCGGTTTCATATCTTAGGTCAGTTATGTCAACTATTAATCCCAATGTTTAAATTCGTATTACTAGCAATTTCCCCTTTTTGGTGATTGGCAAAACTTAGTAGCAGAAAACCAGTTTTTCATTTATATAAAAAAGAATTTGATAAATACTGCAACTACTCATAGCCCTTGCTCCTGATTATCCGTTCCATTTCCTTCAGCCTATCGTCGTCCCTGTATGCATGTTCCTTCATATCATGCAGTCTTGTGAAATCAGCCAGTTGGTATTTCGTAACACTGCAGGCCAAGTGCCTTAGACTACTGCCATCATACTGCACTTCAACCGGACCGGCTTCGCTAATTGGAATAGCAGACGTGTGTTCCCTTAATACTTCATTCGGTATTAGTGCGGCTTCGACTGCAGCTCTTTTTGGATCATCGACCTTGAGATATAGCTGCGAAATGAACTTCTGAGGATCAGTTGAGCTTGAGCTAGAGTGCTTATGTTTTCTGCTGGCGCCACTTTTCCCCTTTTTGGCAATAACCGGAGTTACCAGTCTGGTCAATGCAGTCAGTTGGGCTTTGATGACCTCCAGGTCTGCATAGACGTCAGAACGAAGACCGGCTAAGTCATTCGAGAGAGCTTGGAATTTCTCATTATTATTCTGCCGGTCACTGTCGACTTTCATAGTCAGCACAGATATCTTCCTGAAGGTGTGCTTTACCAAGGACCTCCTTCTCTCCAGCCATGATTTCCAGCGGAACAAATGAAGTCTTCTGAGGTTCGGATGGGGAATTTGAGTGTGCTGGAGCTGCTGCCGGAATGTCTGGAGCCGAGACCTGGACTGGTTGAGGTCCACTGTCATGACAACTGACTCAGTTGTGACTACAGATGCTGAAGCACCTTGTTCAGTTTCAGCATCGGGAGGAGGGGCAGAGACGCATCCATTGACCCTGAAGTTTCATAAGTGAGAAGTAGATGTTGCTGATGAAAAAATGGAATTTCTATAGGGAGGTCTGCCAAGTTAGGCAGGGAGAAGTCTGGAACTGGTTGTCGGAAAAATGAGGGATGAGCTGCCGTAACCGGTATAGTCATGCTTGGAGTAGAGGTGAATGCAAGAACCGGTCTTGTTATCAATTAAAGGGGGGATAAGAGGCTGCCTGAGGGAGCTGACACCAGGGGAAGCGGTGCGACGACAAGGGCCGTTGTGATGGTAGAAACAACCGGTGTCGAAGAGGAGGTTGACGCAGGAGTGGAGGAGAAAGAAACTCCGGGTTGGATCCGGCTGAGGACAGTTGCAAAGTAGACCTCCATACTGTTCATCTCAGCCTCCAACCCTACCAGCACTTGAAGATCCTGAACTGCATCAGAGCCCGTGGGTTGAAAGTTCTGCTTCCGCTGATCAATGTAGTGCTGCAGCTGATCCATTCAGAGACGGAGGCTGTGGAGTTCCTGAGCACCCAGCAGAACTTGGATGGATTGGATTCCAAGCAACTTGATGATCTTGGCCTCGGTCGTCCTAGCTTTTGTCAGCCGAGCAGTGGACACTTTTCGACTGAATGGAGTATACTTGCTGGCGAGCCAGTCCTGAAGTTCTGAAGGTCAGTCGCGATATTTTCATCGATTTCTTCTCGGATGAGTTTCCAGGCGGTTTCGTCGACAGACTCAGGAAACTCAGAGACAACTTTGGCTTTGACCTTGTCTTTGTCAGTTGATGCGGGCTGTGCTGCGTCCCTGATTACCACGCCGCCTTGTCGAGGAGCGGTGGAAGTCACCGGACCAGGTCGCACTGAGGCGGATGGTGCAGTGGTAAACTTGAGAAGAAGGAACAGTTTGAAGTGACTGTGTTGCACAAGGCGGTTCCTGATGGGACGGTGAGGGCCGAGCAGGAGTGCTTGCCGAGGCATCTGTAGGCTGGGAGGGTAAAGTAGCGGTATTAGATCCCGTTGCTGCTTTCTTCTTTGCCGCCTTGCTTCGCAGTTTCTTGAGCACCACGTTAAGCGGTTCTGTATCATCAGAAGAGAAAGACAGAACCAGTTTCTTCTTGGCAGGTTTCGTAGAGACCGGTTTAGGATCAGCGCCCGATCTTGAAGTGGCTTTCTTCCTTGTTGGGGTAGTGCCTACGGGTTTGGATGGGCGGTCAACTGTGGGTTTCTTGGATGGCTGGGAGTCGGCAAGATCTGCAGAGGCCTTCCGTTTGGTCGGTTTCTTGTAGGCGAAGCCACTGCGACCATTTGACGAATGACATCCGCCGAGACGATCTTGGCAAACCCCAACAGTTGAACTGTTCCAACATCAGTAACCTTGTGCTTGAGGAGGAATGAGAGTTGAGGAGCGAAGTTCTTGAACTGCCTTTCACGAACCGGCAGTATCCCTTTCAGACGGAGAAGATCAGAAAGGACCAGTTAATGTACATGCTGGTCATGATGGCCACCATGGCCTGAACTTTATCACTTGTAAGCATATCAAATGAGCCTGCCTTGCTCAGTAGTGATTTTGCCACAATGTCATGAAGTAGCCGATATTCTGGTTTGAGAACCACCCGTTTATCGGAATCCTTAAATGTTTTCTCCGATAAGGACAATGTGGGCTTCATTTGCTCCTTGACATCATTTAGAACGTTGATGACAGTTGCCCCGGCGATTGGCAGATTGAAGAGCTCCGTGAAATAGGCTTCTTTGATGTCGAACTGCAGACCGTTGATGAGACACTGCAGGGGTCCCCGACGACGAGAACAGTGTCGTAAAACTGGTGCAAGATGTCTGGATAGTATTCATAGCTGCACTGAAGAAAGGTATTGAGTCCGGTTGTAGTTAGGGCTTCAAGAACAGGGATGAAACCGGCACGCTCAGTGTCCAAACTGTTGTCAAAATAGATTTGCAGGGCAGTTCTGGTAAGATCGTTGCGAACGGGTGCCGTTTCTTTCTAATTGCTGCTAAAATTGAAGAGGATGATGAAGGAAGACGAGAGAGATAGGGTTCTGCTTTTGTGAGTTTGAGATAATGATGAAAAATTCTCCAATTGATGATGAAGATAAGTATTTGGAGCGGGATAAAGCGTGTATTTCCACATTAAGTGTACGAGACGTCTTGTCATTTAGCCTTCCTCTCTCAGCATTAAATGCGGTAATGAGTATCTCTGCCGAAGTGTACAGTGCATGTCGTCAGTTTTCCTGAAAATGTGCTACGACAGAATGTGTGCAATTGATGACGTGTATTAAATAAAATGAATTCGGTCATTCATTGGTCAAGATAGTGGAAGAATTTCGATATTGATACCGTTCAGAAAGGTTTGCCGGTTTTTGTTAAAGAATAACCGGTTTCCGAAATGAAATGAGAGAAGAGAGACTCGGTATTTAAAAAGAAATATGTGACTTAGATCAGTTTTAGTCGAAAATGACAGGTGTTGTGTATTTTGACTAGTATGAAGAAAATGACTGTTTAAAGAAGAAAGGTTTACTACGATACGGTTTGTTGTAGTGTCTAGGCAACCAGTTATATCAATCAGTTTGATATAACAATGTTCCCCCTGACTCCATGCTTAGGTTACTTAGGATAATTCTAATAAACCTAAAGCATTTCGAAAGAAAATGAACTTAGCTTCCGGTAGCGGTTTGGTCAGTATGTCGGCGACTTGTAGTTCGGTTGAGATGTGTTCCAAGCGGACATTTTTCTTCAGCACATGGTCTCTAATGAAATGATGTCGGATCTCAAATCTCAATGTGCTTCGTCCTTGAATGAAGTACCGGATTGTGTGTGATGGCAATTGCGCTCGTATTGTCGCAGAAGATAGGGGTATCATTTCCTTGATCCCATAATCTTCCAGTTGATGCTGTATCCATAGCATCTGCGAGCAGCAACTTCCAGCCGCCAAGTATTCTGCTTCAGCTGTGGATGTGGCTATGGAAGTTTGTTTCTTGCTGAACCAAGAGATTAACCGGTCACCAAGAAACTGACATGTTCCACTGGTGCTTCGTCGGTCTATCTTGCAACCGGCATAGTCAGCATCGGTATAGCCATGCAAGGACATACTTGAGTCGTTAGGATACCACAGATCTACATTGATGGTTCCTTTGAGATATTTCAAGATTCGCTTTGCAGTTGTGAAGTGACTTTCCTTTGGATCGGACTGAAACCGGGCGCACAGACAGACACTATACATGATGTTCGGTCTGCTGGCAGTGAGATAGAGTAAGGATCGAATTAGTCCCCGGTATTTGGTAACTTCAACTGAAGTTCCATTTTCGTCCTTGTCTAACTTGATTGAGGAACTCATAGGCCTTGTTGCTTGTGAGCAGCTTTCCGTACCAAACTTTTTGAGCAGCTCCTTTGTGTATTTGGCTTGATTGATGAATATCCCATGCTCCATCTGCCTTACTTGAAGTCCACGAAGAAGGTAAGTTCACCCATCTTGCTCATCTCAAACTGATCTTGCATCATTTTAGAAACCCGCTTGCATAACTTTGGATCAGTTGACCCAAATATGATGTCGTCTACATAGATCTGAACAATCAGTAGATGGTCCCCTTCGTAAATCTAAGTAGTGTTTTGTCAACACTCCCAATGGTGAACTTGTGATCAGTTAGGTACCTTGATAACGTTTCGTACCAGGCTCTCGGTGCTTGTTTCAGTCCATAGGCTTTTTTCAATCGGTAGACATGATCAGGATGTTCATGACTTTTAAAACCGGGTGGTTGAGCAACGTACATCTCTTCAGATATTGTACCATTCAGAAATGCACTCTTAATATCCATTTGAAACACCTTAAAGTCTTTGTGAGCTGCGTATGCTAAGAATATCCGAATGGCTTCAAGTCTTGCAACTGGTGCGAAGGTCTCATCATAATCAATTCCTTCTTCCTATCGATAGCCTTGAGCAACTAATCTGGCCTTGTTCCGTGTGACAAGCCCGTCTTCATTCAGCTTGTTTCTGAATACCCATTTTGTGCCAATTACAGTTTGGGTCAGTCTGGGAACGAGAATCCAAACTTGATTTCTCTTGAACTGGTTTAGTTCTTCTTGCATTGCTTCTATCCAGTTGTCATCCTTGAGGGCTTCGTCGATATGTGTTGGTTGAATCTGAGAGATGAATGCGTGACTAAATAAGTTTGGATTTGTCTGTCGTCTTGTTTTCATAGGAGCTGTAGGGTCTCCTATGATTAATTGCTGCGGATGATTCAGCTCTGTACGATTCCATTTGATGTGTTCCCCCTCAGTTGATCCCTCCGGTATGTCTTGAGTAGAATTACTAGATTCATTTTTGGGACGACTTCATGATCATCATTACATGAATTGATTGGTTCCACCGGTATCTCAATGGTATCAACCTGAGTGCTGGTTTCCTCCATGATAGGTATTTCAGTATGCTCTAAAACCGGATGATCCCGTTCTTCATCACTCTCGTCTTCAAGATGAGATTTCTCCAGTTGCCTTCTTAAGCGACTAATGTTGCTAGGAGTTTGATCATCGGTTTCTGATTCTTCAAAGACCACGTGTGCTGATTCTTCAATGGATAGAGTCTTAGTGTTGAAGACTCGATATGCTTTGCTAAATGAGGAGTATCCAAGAAAAATTCCTTTTTCTGCCCTTGCATCAAATGCTGATAATTAATTTTTCCCATTGTTGTGGATGAAAACACTTGGTTCCAAATGTTCTAAAGTAACCTACTGAAGGAATACTCCGGTCCATACATTATATGGTGTTTTCCCTTGTTTCTTGCAAATCATTGACCGGTTCTGTGTGTAGCACGCAATATTGATTGCTTATGCCCAGAACTTATGAGAGATGTCTGCATCTGCAAGCATTGTCCTTGCTGCTTCCTTGAGAGTTTTGTTTCTTCTTTCAGCAACGCCATTCTGCTACGGTGTCATGGCAGCAGATAACTCATGGCGGATACCATGGTTCTCAAGAAATTCGGTTAGCAGAGATTTCACAAATTCTGTACCTCGATCACTGCGAATTTGGTTTATGTTATTACTTTGTTCATTTTGCGTTCTTTTGAAAAGTTTCATTAAGTTAACTGGGGTTTGGTCTTTAGATTTTAAAAATATAACCCAAGTAAACCTAGAGAAGTCATCAACTACTACTAGTGTGTACTTAGCACCACCAAGACTGACTACCGGTATTGGTCCAAAGAGATCCATGTGAAGTAAATCTAGACACCGGTTTGACTCTATATTCCCTTTATTTTTGAAAGTTGACCTAATTTGTTTACCTGACTGACATGCAGTACATTGTTTATCTTTTGAAAACTTTAGGTTAGGTAAACCTCTGACTAGACTTTCCTAAGAACTGAAATGGTTTTAAAGTTTAGATGGTTCAGGCGTTTGTGCCATAGCCAGCTTTTGGAGTTATGAGAATAAGACATGTTTGTGTGGATACCGGCTGATCTCCCCAATGGACTCTATATGTGCCACCAGTTCTATGACCTGTTAGTAGTATGCGACCTGTTTGATCTTTCACAAGACACTTATCTTTTTCAAATGACACTAGAAAGTTATTACGACTGACTAACACTAATGAGATTATAGTGAAGGTTTTGTACTAAGTGTACATCTTTTAGGGTAAGGTTCCTGTGAGTACTCCCTTCCCAATTGTTTTACCTTTACCGTTGTCTCCAAAAGTGATGGTCGGACCGGTATGCGGCTTTAGTAGCCCTTCATTTCCGGTCATGTGTTGACAACATCCACCGTCTAGGTACCATACCGACCGGTTTAGCTCCTCGATATACCCAAAAAAAGTATATATATATATATATATATATATATATATATGTATATTGGTACCCAGTCTTACTTGGGTCCGGAATAGAAGGTTCTTAGGTACCCAGATCTGGATGACTCTGATAGTCCGTCTAGTACTTAGGTCTATTAGATATCTAATATTCCTAGATCTAATCGTTCCTATTTTTTCTGTCCGGTATTGTCTACCCCAGTTCCTATGCTTATAGTAGTACCCTTGATTCCCCCATGTGTTCATGCCTAGCCTGCCTAGTCTGTGAGGAAGCAATCGATGGTTTCTCGTTTGATATGTATTCTTTCTCTGTTCTAACTCGGGACTTCTGTGTATAGTCGGTATTACTAGCTTGTGAAGAGATAGCTTGGACAAACTTGATCCATCCGGTATTCTTCGCGTGTGATGAGGATGCACCAGGTCCGGTGTGCTTGAATCCCAGTCCGGTCTTATCGTGCTATCCTTCAGGTTGTTCTGAATGCTATCTACTTTTTTCTTGGACTAAGTCCAGGACTGAACAATAGTGTTTAACTTAGAGTTTTCAGATTTCAATTGCACTATTTCCTTCCTAAGTTGCCTTACCTCCTCAGTCAGCACCCTGTTTGACCGAGGTCACCTTCGATTTGATCAACCGATGTGATTGTACCCTTTTGCTTAATTTTCTTAGACAACTTATGATATTCATCAGCCATTTCTTGAAGAGCTTGAAGTAGCTCTTCCTTTGTAAATTCATCAGAGGCAGATTCACATACCTCATCGTCGGTTATGTTAGCCATTAGACACTCATGAGCTTCCTGGTCACTGCTGGCATCTGATTCATCACTGTCTGAATCTTCAGAGTCAGAGTCATCCCATGTTTTCCCATTTCTAGCTACTAGTGCCTTTTGATACTTCTTGGGCTTGGCACTGGCTTTCTAATTCTCTTTCTTAGATACTCGGCAGTCGATTGTGTAGTTTCCTTTCATGCCACATTTAAAGTAGAAAATATCAATTTTGTCGGTTTTATTCTTGGGAGATTTCTTACCGTCGAAGTACTGCTTCGGTTTTTCTTCATGAACTTTCCAAATCTTTTTACAAAGAATGCCATGACTTCAGCAGTCAGTTCCTCAGAGATTTTCGATGTTGAGGCCTCTGGGTAGGGCTGGGGAAAAATACCGAAATATCGAAATACCGTCCTTATCGTATCGAATCGTATCGAAAATATCGAAAATTTTGGTATACCGAAGTTTTTGGTAAGGTATGATACGTACCGAAAATTTTCGGTATGGTAATGGTATGAAAGTTTTTAAAATTAGGTATACCGATTATACCGAATACCGAAATTCTAAAATTTTTAATATATTTTATATATATACGCACCTATATATATTATATTATTTCAAAAAATATAAAATGAAAAATTAAGGATCTTCTCAAACTAATTTAGCCAATAAAATATTAACTTATAACAACTTTCTAATATTAGGCCCACCATATTTTACTTATGTAAGTCAAGTAACGTTTAATTTTTGCCTTTTTTTCATGATTTTGAAAGCGTGAAGATGCAATGCAATTACTTTTTGTTAATTCACTAATTTTTTAAATATAGCCGCTTCGTTCTAATTAATCTGTATATTACGTTGTATTTTGTGGTTATGTAAAGTTTTTTGTCTTACTAAGGAGACTAGCTAAAATATGTAAATTATTTAAGGTTAAAAAATCTTTTTATTTTGAAAAATTTGGTATTAATAATCTATCTTATTGGGGCCTAAGGAGTTTGAATTGATTAAAATTCCAAAACAACGAATTAACGAGTTACGAGACATGCATGGTAAAAAACCCTCCGTGTGAATGGTATAGAAGGTATGATACCGATACCATACCGAAATTTCGGTATGATACCGTATCGAAATTTAAGGTATGTCGAAATTTTGGTATGATATTGGTCTGATTTTTTTGGATACCGAAATTTCGGTACGGTATACGGTATCATAGTTTTGGTACGGTATACCGTACCAAACCACCCCTACCTCTGGGCTACGAGTCTTTGACCGGTTGTTCTATAACTGCTTCTTCCATCCTTGTTCTGTAACTCATAAGCCTTGAGATCAGCAAAGAGATCATGAACCATAATTTTGCTTAGATCCTTTGATTCTCTCGTGGCCATGGTCTTTACATCCCACTCACGAGAGAGAGCTTTCATGATTTTGATGGCGACATCTCGGTTTTCCAATGTCATTCCAAGAGCGATGAGATCATTGATGATGTTCAGGAACCGGCTCTCGAAGTCAGCCATTGATTCTCCTGGCTTCATCTTTATCCCATCGTATTTTCGAATGGCTACTATGAGTTTATTTTCTCTTGTTGATTACTTTCCTTCACAGATTTGACAGAGTTTCGTCCAGACCTCCTTTGTGGTTTTGCACAGCATGACTTGTCTGAATGTCCTGGTATTTTGAACGTCTAGATTCATCAGTTTCTTTTCGTCTTCTGCCCATTCACTTTTTACCTTTGCGACTGTTTGTGGTAGTGACTTATCTTGAGCATGTAGTGGGTTGATCTTTGTGCAGTGTCGGAGGTCCATCTGTGATTATGTCCCACATATCTTCGTTTTGGGCCACTAGATGAGTCATCATACGGACCTTCCATTCCATGAAGTTTTCCCGGGAGAACATCGGCAGCTTGCTTGAGGTAATCATTTTTATCGGTTGATGATTGAATAGACCCGCTCTGATACCACTTGTTAGGATCGGTTTACACGTTTAGAGGGGGTGAATAAACGCTTGACTCTTTTTCGATTATTTGACTTGTATTCAACCAGTGACCAGTCAGTATTTGTGCGGAAAATGATACTGAACGTAACCGATATGAGAAATGAAATGTGCATGTGTGTGAGAAATCGAGATGGAAGTTCGGAGTTAAACTCTCCTACGTATCCCCTTCTTCCTCGTGAGGAAGGTTCACTAGATCTTTAGTTATACAAGATACAATACAACCTTCCCTGCTAAACACAGCTTAATCTAGTGAATCACCTAGGCAGTCGTTTTGAACAATCCACTTACTTCAACAGCTTTTTACAGTCCGATGGAATAAAGAACATAAACTATAAACAGTTATGTGTTCTTGACTTCACTCTTGATTTCGCTCTTTGAGATGTTTGAAGATTGTTGAAGATAGCTTAGAGTGCGTGAAGTCCTTTGTCTTCGACTTGTATTCCTCCTTTTATAGCTGAGGTTTGAATTTGAAGCCGTTGTGAGATAAACTCTTCACTCTGAACAGTATATTAATTGACTTTCCCAAAATGGGTCTGTCCGGTTTGTGCTGCAGTTTATCCTGTCACTTTTGCTTCATTCCTTATTTGCGTTAGTTGACCTCTGCTTCACTCTAGGCGTGCAACTTTGCATTAATGCCTGAAATTTCCTTTTTGTCTTAGTACGCCCTTGTCCTGAGTATCCAACTTGTTTCAAGTCCGGTATGCGTACTTAGTTCAATCCGGTCACTTCAGTGTAGAGTTTGTTCCTTAGTGTAGACCGATGCGTTGGATCTCCGGTTTCATATCTTAGGTCAGGTATGTCAACACCTAATCCGAATGTTTAAATTCGTATTACTAACATTCACCTAATTAAATTTAGAAAATGAAATGCATATATAATTTCAAAACTTCTTGGTTATGGTAAGAATAAGGGGACCACGAAGAAATATCCCGGTTGTAGATGGTGACGAGACATGCAACAGCCAATCAACTATAATTCAAATCTGTGAATTATCCCTTTCCATTTATTCTTACATTCTCACAAGTCCATCAAAAATCCATGAAATTCAATGTATTGTATTTGTTGGTTTATGAACACACACCATATATGTGCAGAAAACTTCAGTTCTTGCCTGGTCTAGTTAACCTAAGAAAGGAAAATGAATGCAGATTCCAGCAGCAAGTCGATAATCGAAGCGTTAAAGAAAGAGATTGAGCAGATTAAGGACGAACATGTTATAGTCGAACTAGCTCGAATTTACCCTGTGAAAGACTACAAAGCAACGCAATCTCAGAGAGAAGAAGAAGCTGCAAAGCATTCAGAGACAATGAAGAGAATTCAGAGGAAGAAGGCGCTAATGGTAGAAGATATCGAAGAAGAGAAAGAGCTCGAAATGAAACTTGCCATCACAGAATCGAATATCAAGAAGTTAGAGAGTCAGCTGAAGAAGGAAGAAGCACGGAAGGAACTGAGTTTGGTTAAAGAGGAAAGCTTTCGTTACATGGATTTCATGGATGATATACGAAAAGAGCTGAGCCATGTTGCTGGGGAAGTGTCGTTGTTGGAGAAGAAAGAAAATAAATTGAAGTCGAGAAAACATAACCTCGATTCGAAGCTTCTTCGATCAAAAGCCAAGCTTCAAGAAAGGCATGAAGCCCTAAATAAGGTTAGATTCACAGTTTCGAGCTTGGAGTACAACCTCGAACAGCTATTGTCAGAAGCCGAAACGGCTAAGGAGGAGATCTCGGCGGTCAGAGAGGATATAAGAGTCATCAAGTGCGAAACTGAGGTAAGAAAGAATCGGATTAGAAGGGCTAAAGAGAGATTACAAGAAGCTAAAAAAGAACTCAAAGGGGTTAAATCGTCTGAAGCAAAAGCTTTAGAAAATCTAAGAGCAATTACCGAGGATACTTCAACAAGTAGAACTTTATTTTCAGAGAACAAATCGTCTTTAACAATCTCCAAGCTCGAATATGAGTACCTGAAGAACCATGTAGACGATGCTAAGGACATTGCAGACAAGAAGGTGGATGCTGCCTGTGCTTGGGCAATTGCTCTCAGGGAAAGTCAGCAAGAAAATCTGATAAACATTCAACTGTTGAAAGTGAAGAAAGAGGATGACAAACCTAAAGATTGGACGAATGTAGTCTCTAAACAGCAAGAAATGGGGATTGAAACGACGGAACAAGAAAAGGCGATTTCTAATATTAATATTTCCAGCATATCAGCGAAGAAGATGACAAAGCCAGTAAGACAAACGAGGGCTCGGAGATTAGCGGCGTCGCCGGCGTTAGCCCGTGGTGGTACTCCTATTAGAGCAGCGACGCCGATCATGGTAAGGAGGAGGAGGAAGGTGGTGACAAGACTAGCCAAGTTTTTCGGCGGCGCAAAGAAAGATGTCGTATGATTATGTGGACTTGTGTATAGAGCGTCCGAAAACGGCAACAATAGATGAAATTAAAGTTGTGGTATATTTTATCTTTGTGGAATGCTGAGAATTTTCTTGGAATTCTTTTTCGGAAAGAAGTGGATGATTTGTTGATTTCGACATTATGGCATATTATTTTTCTATAATCTCCCAAGACATTGCATTTTGTAGATTGCCTAAAAGGGTGATTTAATATCCGTATGTCTACCCCACGCTTTTACCCTTTTATGGCAACTATCCTTCAAGGATAAAGCCTTTAAATCATATACTTATTAAAAGTAAGACAGTTGACCTCTCATTGACCCCCTATAGCCAATCGCTGGGTGACACGTCAGGGCTGAAAAGTCCAATTACCATTTTTGGTTTGAATGTTGTGGGATTTACGTGGATGGTTCGAGTAAAATGTGAAACGTTATTAAAACGTTAATTGATTGATTATATTAGTGGAACTCAAAGGTTTGCCTTTAATGTATGGCATCAAACCGTTTCATATAACGATATTTTGTAGGCTTATGCGTGTATATTGTAGCGAACTAGAACGTTTGAGTAAATGAATATTCTTTTATTAAACAACATTCACTGAATCTTATCCTATTATAGTCGGAGCGTTTGAGTTATAATTATAACAATAAATTGTTTAATTTTAAATTTTTTAATTTTGCCATTATATATGATAGAACTGTATAACTATTTTGTCAACACAGTTTATATTATTCCCAGCTATTATTAAGTACATATATCATTTCTTTCATGATGGCTGCACCAAATAATCATTATGTGCTTAGTGTTTTGAGTCCTGGGATGGGCGACAATACCGTCGTTGTTAGGCTGCTTCGTTACTGGAGAGCTACAAATTTTAGAAGAAATGGGGAGTTGATATTAGTTGGGTTAATGTTGCTCGATGAAGAGGTGAGAAAAATTCAGTTTATTTTCATCTTTTGTTTTTTTAAACTTAATCTAATGTTAGTTTTTTCCGTTATAGGATACTCTTATTCAGGCTACAATCAATAGTTCGGTCGTTCCAAAATTTGAAGGCCTGCTTGAGGAAGGCTGCCTTTTTTCCATATCAAACTTTGATGTTGTCACTGCTCCGCACACATATAGGACAACAGAGAATCGTTATATGATACGTTATACTAACCGTACGACAATGGTTCGCAGTATTGGTGATGGTGTCATCGTCAAAAAGGAGAAGTTTCAGTTTCGTTCTTTTGAATATTTTGAATCAAACGCTGGTGGGCGTGAGTATTTGCCAGGTTTGTATCTTTATGTCTATAAAATATGTGTATCTGCTTTATTTTTTAATGTAGGCCTCATGTGGTTTATATTTGTGTAGATGTAATTGCGGTGGTTTCGTCCATTGTTGAGCCAGATGACAATAGTAATTCAACACGATGGTGAATGTAATTTTGGAAGGGTGCGTTTTAGTTTCCGATGTAATTTTCCCATCTCATTCATTGTCTCTGTTGTGTGGGTTATAATGATATGACCATGTTTTTCTTTGCAGTGGACATCATGCAACTATTACAGCTTGGGATGATAAAGCACTAGAGTTTTACAAGAGGTTGAAAGGAACTTTTGGGGACGCTATCGTGGTTATCGCGACGAATATAAATCCAAAGATATTTTCAGGTTATTCCCATCTATACTTGATACTTTCTTTCACAAATAATTTCTGACTATATGTGTCCCGCAGGCGGCTTATATTTGAATACAACTTCTGCAACTGCTCTTTATATTAATGGAGATAGTTCAACAGTTTCCGATTTCCGCAAACGGTGACATGTCGTTTCACATTATTTAATTTGTATATCAAACGGTGCGATACTCTCATACGTTATATTTATTTTTCCTAGGATGAATGTACATGTGACTTCGACAGCTATACAGTCATTTAGCAGTGTGAGGCAAGCAACAAAAAGCACATTGTCTGATATATACACGATTCTCAGTACGGAAGTCGAGCAGGTAGTATTCATGTATTTATATAGTCTCATGAATCACCTTTCCTTTGCTTTTAATTTTTTTGTTCCATAGGACCGCAATTTTTTATGTCAAGCTAAAATAACCGATGTCGTCAGCCGGAGTGGTTGGAACTATATTTCTTGCTCGAGATGTTCGTCAAAGTTGAGAAAGTCCGCAAGCGCACTTACCTGCAACAAATGCGACAATATGAATGCTTTGGTTTTGCGGTATTGTGCACTGTAATGAAGGAAACTATAATTTCTGTTAAAGTGACCTATTGTGAATATTCCTTTTTTGCTTTCTTACTTTGTGTAGGTTCCGTATTGAGACCATCGTTGATGATGGGACTGATACCGGTACATTCGTTATATTTGATGGTCCAGCCAAAAAATACACAAACACAACGGCTGAAGATTTGAAGAACGGCTTGGTAGGCGAGAATGCTTCACTATATAATGTGAATAATTGTATCATGATCAGTGTTCCAATTGTCTCAGAAAAGTGTGATGGATGGTGAAAACGTTGATGAAGCAGAACTTCCTGAATGTATCCGTTCATTGGTCGGGAAAATTTTCAACTTTTACTTGAGGATCAAACCTTTCGATTTTCGGAGTTCTTATAAAAGCTTGACGGTGACCCGTATGGATGAGATTCATCCTATTAAAGGCGCGCCTGATGAGAAGAATACTGTTGAGGTAAACGGTGTATATAACATTTATTACTATAATAGTTGTGGTCTAATGTATCGGTGTATTATATAGAGCTTAGTGGATTCATGAGTTGTATTCAGGTTTCACAGGCTCTGTCGGAGGTGGTATCCCCGGTTGAATGCGTCCTCCCGGAAGAACCGACATACTGTATAGAAATGCCTAAGGGTGCTGTTTGTAAACCCGTTGAGGAGTCTGTTGTTGTTGCAAAAGACCTCATTTTAAAGAAAACTCCGCTGACGGTTTCGATATGGTTCTGTCAACGTTGAAGAGGGCTAAGCGTGCTGACGCCGATCGCACCTCATGTCAGAAGTAAGAAGATAAAGGAGGAAAAGATTGAGAAGTTCAAGTAGTTTTTATATTGGATGCCATTGTAGGGATGTTCGTTAAATGTTATCATTTCGAATCCTGCAAAATAAGACATTATTTTAATGATGTTGCATGCCTGCCTTTCTGCGATTCGAACGCGTGTGGTTTAGCTCTTGCAATTTCAAGACTTATGAGTTACTTTTCCATGATGCGCTGCCGAATTGTGTTAAAGAAAATATTGCACTACTGGTGGTCTGACCACATGATTGCACTACTGCTGATTTGACCACAGAATTGCACTACTGATGTGAACTGCACCACTGACGATAATTGCACTACCGACATGAGCTGCACGACAGAAAATGTCTGGCCACATGATTGCACTACTGCTGATTTGACCACAGAATTGCACTACCGATGTGAACTGCACCACTGACGATAATTGCACTACCGATATGAGCTGCACGACTGAGGGGAATTGCACTACCGAAGTGAACTGCACCACTGAAGAGAATTGCTCTACAGACCAGAGCTACAGACGATAAGTAAATTATGAAAATGATATGATTTATATAGAGTCTAAGTTAGATTGAGTTTTCACTTTAGGGTTTATACGCATATAATTATTGAAACACATTTCTTACGTCTTATGCGTCAGTACTTAATAAAATTACGTGTTATGAGCTTATTGATGGATTAGATTTCCACCGCTTTATTTGAAACGTATATCTCATTATTAGGCAACCAACCGTTGTATTTGTATAAATTCATCCAACCGTTAAAATTCCGTGCATAAGTAGCTAATTAATTACTATAGAAATGAATTTGTTCTCAGGGGGGAATGTGGCGGAGAAACCGTTAGGCTTCCAGCCCATTAATTCATGCAGTAATTTTCCGATTTGGAAACTTTTCAGCATTGGGTTGGTCGTATTAGCTTCTCTTCATTAAGTATTGATAATTGCATGTGCACGTGTTTGTAGGCGTGACATTTATTCTAGACCAATGTATGTAGGTTACTATTTTGCATATATAAATCTCATTGATGTAGGAGAAAAATAATAATAGTAACTTTAACTCATACTTGCGATGATGAATGAGATTAGAAATTTTTTACAAAGAACTTTTGCGGAATTGCAGAGTGCAATAAGCCAGATGATTGGCCGTATTGATAGAAAGATCGATGATTATGCACAGCATGCTTCGCAGAGGTTTGCTGCGTTGCAAACAAAATACGATGTTCATGCCGCTATGTTAAAGAGTATGGGAACAATGATTGATCAACATTTTCAACAAATGAATCAGAAGTTGCTGACAATAAAGAAACAAATCGGTACACGACTGTTTCCTGACAATATATAGAAACATTATTACATTTTTATCTTGCTATTAACCTTTTTAGTCATCAACATTCAGAAAACATTCGCTACAGAACCGCATAATCCGCAACGATCAATAGGTACTGATGTACGTCCGCCGAAGAAACAACAACCACAGCCCAGAAAACAACAAACAGTTCCAGCAATGGTTAAGAAAAGAAAGCGAACAGTCATCTGACGGATTCATCGCCAAACTTCGTTTCTGATGCTGGAAGAAGTACTTCTGTCAGAACTCCATTTGATTTTCGTATCAGTCGAATTCTTGATATGTTCCCCGATGTATCCACGAACATTGAAAATATGAGCGCAGATGTGCGCGTTACCGGATATTTACGTATGCAGCGCGGCAAACAGTTTCTAACAACTCTGATGACAAACGGTGCATGGCTGCTTGATGAGGTATGTCATATGATACTTTCCAATCATATTTGTCGTAATATGATTGAATTAAATTTCGTTTCATGCAGCATATTGATGAATGCTTGCGGGGATTTATTGAACTTCAGCAAAAAACAAGCCTTGCACGCCGTTCCATTGCATTTATGAATACTGCATTCAACAACATCTTTACATCAGAATACCTATTGGAAGGGCAGCACAACCTTTCTGTGATCAAACCTTATGCTGAAGGGATGTTGGCTGACTGGCCCGCAACACCATGGAGGGAAACTGATTTAATTGTCGTGCCAGTGAACGTCAATCAGTGTCATTGGGTTCTTGCAATAGTGGACTACAGAGCACGGACTGTTGTCGTTCACGATTCATACCCAACATGTGATGTGAATATGAGATTGTTCAATCACGCTTGATTCATACCCAACATGTGATGTGAATATGAGATTGTTCAATCACGCTTTTCGTAAGACATTACACACCATACAATTTCTACTTGAACATCTTGGGTTGGCAACTGACCGTACGGAATTCACCATTATGCGAGATGAAAAATACCCTCAGCAAGCTATTGAGTAAGTTAAAAATTTTGTTTTCATTCATACATATATTTCATACATGCCATTGTCTGGATTCGTTGATCCATTATCCTAATCTTTTGGAACAGTGGGGATTGTGGTGTGTACGTGTTGCGTTCGGCGTTTGCTTTAATATTCTCTGATGATTCCGTTTACGGCATTACAAAGCGTCAGATAGAAGATTTCAGAAAATATCTGACAGTAGCTCTCGCATGCAACAGATGGATATATGTGGCAGTTTGTGCACTTCATATTTCTCTATAATGTAAAGTTCCCTTGCAATGTGATCAAACGTCTACTTTTGTTATTACAATGACTGTGGTGTTAAAAAGGTTGTCGGGTTTCTGCGTTGCACAGAAATTCCTGCTACACCTGGTACATAGAACTTTTATAAAAACTTCGAAAATCGAAAGGTTTGATCCTCAAATAAAAGTTGATTATGCAAATTGCCCAAAAATTACTGTGTTTTTTATGAGATTAGATGAGATCTGAATTGAGATATTTTTACATTGATGACCTGATTTCCTTTATGAACTATAAGTTTGCACTGCCAACAGCTCAGTATCTGTAAATGAAAACGATGATATGATATCTATGTATATTTTCTGTACCGTTTTTCCCACTCATGCTCATGGGACTTAATATATGTTCAATTCTCACGTTACAAAAATTATAAAAAATAAGATGTCAACTGTGTGAGACCTGGGTACTAACGCTACTAACTTACAGAAAAAAACATAATACTTCAATGATATTTACACTGTCGTAACCCTACCCGGACCTACTCTTTGTAATCACTGCTAGCGAGAGTTCTGCAATAAGTAATAATAAAAAAAAAGAAAATTACCTTGAAAAAAATTAAAATCAAATTATTTCTAGGTCATCCAAATCAAAACATCTAGGTCATCCAAATCAAAACATCTAGGTCATCCAAATCAAAGCACAACCTATTCAAACCTGGTCAAAATCGATCTTCTATTGAGTCAAACGAACGGTATAGGGTATTTGCGAATCTTATAAGTGTTTCCGAATTGATCTATTTCGAGGAGAGTTAGCCATCTTACAGAACGCTTATACGAATGGCTATAATTGTCGATGGGGTATGTGATGTGCTTCGTTCTTCTTCAATGATGTTACTGATTCGTTTGTGTTTTCGAGATATATTGTTTTAAAATTTTATGTATTTGCCAACTATTATAAAAATTTTCAATCTGGCCGTGTAGGCTTGCAGTATATAAATTGTTTCCGATGTGTTTGCTGCAGATGTCATTCGAAATCGAGCTTCCCCAGGATAGAATTGTTCCGTGCAAATTATCGATATGCTCGGAGTATGCGGAGACCTGCAGTATTATTGCAAATAATCTGAATGCAGCAGAGATGAAAGAGATGATTGAGAAGTCTCAATTTGGAAACCTAATTGCGCATGCTCCAAATTTCAACCTGTCAAGTCAGGTAATATGGTATATGATGCAATGTCAGATTAAAGACAATGGAATTGATGACGTGTGGATGCTTGTGAGAGGAAGGCCTGTCCGATTTTCTGCTACGGAATTTTGTTTATTAACTGGAATGAGATGTTCGAAACCGCGGACTATTATTGAGAATGATAGTTTCATTTTGAGACACTTCCCAACAAAAAGAAGAGTTAGTGTGGATGATGTCATTGAGAAGTTTAAAGACATGCGTAGCCACTCATCTTCTGTGTCAGTCAACATTGAAAAGCTCAAGTTTGCGAGCATAATCTTTGCTGCTGAAGTTCTCTACAAACGAAGTGGCAGAGATAGAATGCTGATTCCTCCTAAATTATTTCATTTAGCTGCCAATTTTGATGATTTTAATAATTACCCGTGGGTACTGATGCATACAATGAGGTCCGTAAATCGATGAGGAGGGACCTGTCTTCGTTTAGGTCTTGCGTTACAGAGATGAAAACAAAGCAGTATCGAGCATTGACCTTGGGAGGATTTGTCCACGTACTTCAGGTTCATTTTGTATTCTTTCATATGAATTACATTATTTTGTGCCTGTATGATTATGGTTTTCTAAAGGTACCTTCTTTTTTGCCTTCTTTAACTCGCTAATTGATTATTTTATTCTGTTTGTATTAGGTGCTTGCATATGAATATCTGCCTGGTGTTTCAACAAAGTTTGCAGCCAAGATTGAAGACGTGGATCCAACGCTCCCTCGAATGTGTCGCTGGAAAACAAATCCTTGGAAAAAGAAGGCATCTCCTAAACTTGAAGATGTAATCAACGCAGTTTCAACGTCAGTCGTGCACAAGATAGTGTTAGAACCAACGGAGGAAGAGTGTAACTCTTCTTACATTTTGATGAGTTGTTTTCAGGATGACACCCGAACAAGACTATTAATGCAGCGAAACTTGGAGACACCTGCAATGGTGAATTCTGTTGCAGCAACCGATGCAGGACCAAGTGTACAGATGGAACTCCCGCTGGAAAAGGCCCCTACAGTGGTAAATTCTGTTGGCTGTAGTAGCAGAAAGCATCAATCGGCAAAGCCAGTAGGAACCGATGTAGGCCCAAGTGTCAAACGGAAAGAAGTCGTATTGGAAAAGAACTCTGCAATGGTGAGTTCTGTTTCCTGTAGTAGCAGAAGGCATAAATCGGTGAAATCAGTAGGAACCGATCCAGGCCCAAGTCTGAAACAGAAAGACGTCCCAGCGGAAAAGAACCCTGCAGTGGTGAGTTCTGTTACCTGTAACAGCAGAACAATAAATCGGTGAAATCTGTAGCAACAAATGCAGGCCCAAGCGTGCAACATAAAGAAGTCCAAGAGGAAAATGAAAAGAGACGGACCGGCTTTCATGGAGATGCTAATTATTTCGATAACGTAACACTGGATGAATTCAAAAACAGCCACCACAATGTCGATTTGCAACGTTTGGCTTCAAAAAGACTGCAATATCCCGACAAAAGTACATCCATTGCACGCAAGAAGCCCAAAAGACATTCGCGTGAGTTCCGAATACTCAAGGCGCACATTGCATGGAAGCTAGATTTGTTTCCGAAAATGGTGGAAAGGATACGTTGTATGTCGGCCCACGGACAAGTACCAGGAATTTACATTACTGATCTCGGTAGAGATTTCTTGCGTACTTTTATGAAGGATCGTGGTTGTCTGAGAGACTATGTAAGTCTTTTGTTTGTCATGCATTAATTTATTGAGACTTTAACGCTTTGATTACCTAAATGATTATTTATTTGCTTTATATCTATTTTACAGCATATCGATGAATGCTTGCGTGGTTTCATTGAGATGCAAAATCGATGCACGACTAGCAGGAAAAAGGTCTCATTCATGAACACAACATTTACCAAATATACAACGCTCCGTCACACTGCAGACCGACAAATAGATTTAGTCAGTCTTAGGCCATTCGTTCTTGGTAAGGTGGATTCGTGGCCTTCGTGCCCATGGAGAAGGTCAGAGACAGTAGTGATTCCACTGATGGTTAACGATATCAATTGATTATGTGCATTTTCTCACCAAATGCACAAAAACTAACCATCATACACTCTAATTCAATGACTGCTGATGAAAGTGAGATTGCGGACGATGCTTTTGAGAGCATAAAATCTGCCATTGTTGTTCTCCAAGAAGATTTACGCCTCCCAACTTGCGGAAACCCATTTACTGTGGAGAAGCATATTGGATTCCGAAACAGACATCCACGTTCTCCCTTATTTTTATACTTAATTAATTTAATGTTTGTTTTTGTTATAGGATATTCTTATGTGGGCTATAATCAATATTTCGGTCATTCTAAAATTTGCCTAAAACACATTAATAATTTGACAATTTGATCATTATCTCTCCCAGCGGAGATTCTGGTGTACACATGCTCCGCAATGCCTTCTCCTTGATGTTTGCAAACGATACGATGGTTGAACTAGCCTTGGACGTCTCTAGATTTAGAAAGTATTTAACAGTCGCTATGTTCCTGTCGGATTGGCATTGGCCGTCTGAGATCAAGTGAATGTTTTATTCTTTTCTATGTTTTAAATTAAGTATCTGATGACGTTTATTGGAAAACGTGTGCTTGAGACTTTGTTCATCCCATTTTCTACCATTCGTATACGTAATGGTGTCGTTTCACGGTAACTTTATGTTGTGAGATTATGTGATCTAATGACTCCATAAATTAGATGTTACGAGACTGTTTGATTCACATTCGTGCCAAAAATAGCATATCCTCTTATTGCACTGTATCCAATCGATGTGTGATGCCCTAGATCGTTAGACTGGTAAGTTTCAATTAACCATGGTGACTTATCTTACACTGCACGACCCAAAACACACCACTTATAGTCCTGAAATCGTAAGGATGAAAACCTTTACTTGCGGGATTTACTGGATGAGCAATTGCACTACTGAATCGTTGTGACTGAAAAGATATGCACTACTGGCCTGCAGTTGTTGATAGCTTGACGCATCACATTCCAGATAATTAATTATAGCATTAGAACAATTACATGATTGGTATGAATTAGCATTAAGTAATCTACCAAATATGCATTGTATCCTTAAAATGACGATTAAGTTAACTTCCATATAATTAATTATTGCATGTTTCGTATCAACTATAGCATCAAGGTAGCGAACATACATTGTATCGTTAAAAGGGTGGATTTTTCATCTATTTAATTACATATCATTATTTTCATGTCTGAGGAATTCAAGAGAACATAAACAGATGCCATTAGTTAATACTCCATAACGTTTTCCAGGAAAAAAACTTTTTATTTACAAATAAATACAATTATCGGTGAACATTATACCACTGTATAAAAATTAAATAAAATTTCATTTAATCTTTTCAGTACATTATTAGTTACAATTTAATATCCGATGATATATTATATTCAGCTGTATCTCATGTGACGCATTAATGCCGAAACAACAACTATAAATATGTAACATGCCTCCTCAGATAGCTGGGAGAATGTTAATAATTGCTGTTAGATGACGGGAAGTTATAAAGATGAGAAATTTTATACAAGTTAAACTTTACATTATAAGAGAGGATTAGACTATCATCGCTGAATAGACATCGGTATAACAGCACATAATCGATCTATAGTGACGCAAAGATTAAAGAATCAGTTATGGAGAAAGATTTTGAAGATTCGGTCAAAAAAATATTTCATGGGCTACCTGTATTTCTTGATCATTTAACCGGAAGAATTTCAAAACAAGTGGACTGTCATTCAAAAAATGAGCATGATCATTGCCGGAATCTGCTAAAGAGTTATGAGACACTTGCACAAAACATACAAGACTCCTCAAGATTTTTCCAATACCAATATGTGCCAATAATGCAGAAAAATTCCGAAATTGATCTGCATTACAATATGTTTTTGTATTACAATATAATTTTTATGAAAATAGCATCCTTCTTCTATTTTTTTTTATGTTGCAGATCGTGTTGCAAGCATTCAACAAAAAAGAAGAAGAAAATCTTTCGAAGAGACAAATATGAATGATTCTACCGATCATCTTCAGAATGGTATAACAAATTCGATCAACAATAATATTAGACATATTTTACCATACCAGATTCGAATATCATGGGGACTTTGATATAGTTATTTAATATCAAAATATTTTAACAGCGCCATTAAAGAGGAAACGTTTCTCGCATAATGATCATAGAAAATTATTTGGAGACAATGAACGGATACCTCGAAGTTCATTAAAAGGTAAATGTCAGTAGTACAACTTTCTAAATGTGTATGTAGTAATGTCCAAAATGATGTTTTAATATGAAAAAAGCGTTTGTTTTAACAGATTTCGTATCAAGTGAAAGAATTAGAAGAAATTCTCAGGGAAAAACAACGGACACCATCACTCAATGTTATTACTGTCATGCACTGATGTGGAAATCAGAATCAGTAAAAGGGAAAATCAATGATGCCAAATCAGTTTTTTCCCTGTGCTGTAGTCAAGGAAGGGTTTCACTCCCTCCTCTTGCATAACCTCCATTGTATCTTGCAGGAAAGTTATCCAATAGATCTTTCCGGCAATCTATAAGGGTCTATAACTCAATCCTTTCATTCACATCAATGGGTGCAAAAATAGACACAAAAGTCAAGGCAAAGGCAGGTTCGTACGTATACAGAATTCACGGGCAAAATTGTCATACTATTGGTTCATTACTTCCCGCTGAAGGTCATCCCCCAAAATTTGCGCAGCTCTACATCTACGACACATCAAATGAAGTATCTAACCGTTTAGGTACGTTGTCCAAAAAAAGCTCGGAATATTTGGATACAGAAGTGGTTACTGGACTTATTGAAATGATGGATGCATGCAATAAACTGGCTAAAATTTTCCGGATCGCGCGGGACAGATATGAGTCGGGCGAAACTGTCGAACTATCAATATTACTAATTGGACGAGGCGATCGAGGAAAACAATATGAACTTCCCTCCAGTGATGAGATTGCTGAACTGATAGTTGGCGACCTTCCTGAAACAATCGGAGAAAGAGACATCATAGTTCAGACCAAAAATGGTCCGCTGCAGAGAATCAGCGAATCACATCCATCCTTCATGGCCATGCAGTATCCATTGCTATTCCCATTTGGACAGTCTGGTTTCCATGACGAAATAATGTATTCAGACGAAGTGGAGAGTCCTATCAAGAGACGTCACATAACCATGCGTGAATTCTATGCATATCAAATACAGACGAGATTATCAAAAGGACTAGGTATTGTTCGAGCTGGACGCTTGCTTCATCAGTATGTTGTCGATGCTTATACCGCTATTGAAACAGGAAGACTGCGTTGGATAAGGAATAATCTAAAGACATTGAGAGCAGGTATTTATAATAATATTGCTGATGCTGTAACAAAGGGAGAGACAGATGCAAGATCAATTGGAAAGAAGATCGTGTTACCATCATCGTTCACTGGTTCTCCCAGATATATGTTGGAAAACTATCATGATGCACTCGCTTATGCCGATGGTATGGCAATCCACATCTGTTCATCACAATCACAGCGAATCCTAATTGGGATGAAATTACAGACCATTTGGCGAAATATGGCAATGACAGTTCTAATGATAGGCCAGATTTGCAATGTCGAGTTTTCAGGATAAAACTGGACAGCTTAATTTCTGACATTCGAAAAGGATTGTTTTTTGGACCTGTTGTTGCAGGTATTTTTTCTAATGGCATTATATATTCTATTCGAATGATAACCAAAATAGTTCAGAAACATTATTCGGTCGTAAATGGTTCCTTTTTTTTACAGTTTTGTATACGATAGAATTCCAGAAAAGAGGTTTGCCACATGCACATATATTGATTTGGCTAAGCGGACATGACGGACATCCAAGTCCTTCGGAAGTTGACTCACTAATATCCGCAGAGATTCCTGACAGAGATATCGACGAGGAAGGATATTATTTGGTCAGACAATTTATGATGCATGGACCGTGTGGGCCTGACAGACCAAACAATGCCTGTATGGAAAATTTCAGGTGCACAAAAAAGTTCCCTAAACAGTATAATGAATCGATTACAGTGGACGATAATGGTTATGTGAAATATCGGCGACAGAAAACAGACAGATTTCATATTATGAAAAAGAAAATCCGTATGGATAATAGTTATGTTGTGCCGCACAATCTACCACTTCTGAAAAAATATCATGCTCATATAAACGTCGAATGGTGCAATAGAAGTAAGACAATCAAATACCTATTCAAGTATATTACAAAGGGGGTCGACAAAGCGACAATGATCATCGAAAACACAAATCCAGCAGGCAATAAAGTTGATAGCTCTGGAAAAAATAGTAATGACAGTGACGAAATTAAAAGATATCTTGACTGTAGATACTTATCTGCTTGCGAAGCTATGTGGAGAATATTTCAATTTGACATACATTACAGATCGCCAGCTGTTCAAAGACTTCCCATACATCTTGAAGGACAACAGAGTGTTGTTTATGATGATGCTGTTGATTTGGAGAGTTTACTAACACGTGATGGTGTTCGGAAAACGATGTTTACTGAATGGATGTTAACAAATTCCCGTAATAGAGAAGCAAGAACTCTCACTTACATAGAATTTCCATCGAGATTCGTATGGAAAGATGATAAAAGATCTTGGCAGCCACGAAAAAGAGGAATTTCTCTTGGAAGAATTGTAAATATTCATCCGACTGCTGGTGAACTTTACTACATGAAGATGTTGCTCATGGTTGTTAAAGGACCAACTTCTTATGATGATATACGAATCGTAGACGGAAATATATTACAAAGTTTCAAAGAAGCATGTCACAGAAGAGGATTATTAGAAGGAGATTCTGAATGGCATCAAGCTATGGAGGAAGCTGACCGATGGGCAACTCCAAATCAACTACGACATTTATTTGCCACACTGCTGACATACTGCGATATAACAGATCCCTTACGATTATGGAATAGTTTCTGGAAATCTCTATCGGAGATATAATATGGAGACAAAGACGTTTGTTCACATTTTCGTCTTTGAACCTTTCTGAAGAGGAATTACAGAACTACACTCTTATTGAGGTAGAGAAGTTATTAAAACAGAACTCAAAAACACTTGCGGACTTCCCTGGGATGCCAACTCCGCCTGATAGTATTCTGACAGATCTTGAAAACAGATTATTCATGGACGAATTAGACTTACGTGTTGACATAAGCACACTAGAGGAGCTTATTGCTACACTCATTGAAGAACAAAGAGCAATATTTCATGCTGTTACTGAATCAGTTAGTACAAATGATGGTCAGCTTTTTTTCCTAAATGGTCCAGGAGGAACGGGGAAGACTTATGTGTACAATTTGCTAATAAAACAAATGCAGTCAGAAAACAAGATAGTAATTCCTGTAGCATCGTCGGGGATTGCCCCCTTACTGTTACCAGGTGGAAGAACCGCTCATTCGAGATTCAAGTTGCCGCTGACATTACGTGAAAATTCTATGTGCGATATACGTCATGGAACATTATTAGCGGACCTCATACGTCGTGCAGAATTGATTCTTTGGGTTGAAGTGCCAATGACACACAAATTTGCTTTCGAAGCACTGGACAGAACAATACGGGATCTTATGTCAGCTCAAAACATAGGTGCTGATAAAATCCCATTTGGAGGAAAAACTATACTGCTTGGAGGAGATTTTAGACAATTATTGCCAGTAATTCCAAAGGGTACACGACAAGATATTGTTGAATCAGTTATAAATCGTTCATACTTGTGGAACAATTGTCGTTGCTACGCCTTGAAGAAGAATATGAGAATATATCAGTCTGAGATAGATTTTGCAAACTGGGTCTTACAGGTCGGAGATGGTAATCCAGCAGCCGCTTCAATAAACGGTAGAGAAGTAGTGAAAATTCCCATTGAGATGATTATTCAGGCTTCTACAAACACTGTCAAAGAGATTGCAGAATATGTCTACGACGATTTCGAACAAAATAATTCAGATCACACATATCTCAGAGATATGGCAATACTCAGTCCAACAAATGAAACAGTTGATGAGATTAACAGATACATGTTGTCAATGTCCTCCGGTGAAGCAACGGAATATTTAAGCTCGGATACTATAGAAATCAATTCAGGAAACGAGAGTGAAATTGGAAACATGTATCCAGTTGACTTTCTGAACACTCTCGAATTCTCTGGTCTTCCAAATCACAAACTGTTGTTGAAAGAGGCAGTTCCTGTAATGCTGCTGAGAAATCTCAATCAGAAAGAAGGCTTATGTAATGGAACGAGAATGACTGTTTCACGTATGGGCAATAAAGTGATTGAATGTGAAATTATTACAGGATCACATATTGGAAACAAGGTACTTATTCCAAGAATTGTCCTTTCGCCAACAGACGCCACATTACCAGTTAAATTGCGCCGCAAACAGTTTCCGATTCGAGGCTGCTATGCTATGACTATTAACAAGAGCCAGGGGCAGAGTATAAACAAGGTTGGAGTATATCTACCAAAACCAGTATTTACTCATGGCCAACTGTACGTTGCATTGTCTCGCGCAACATCACAGGCAGGAATAAAGATTCTCAGCTTCAAAGAAGACGAACATGAAGATGATGAAATAGTCAATATTGTTTACCATGATGTCTACAACATTTAGGTGAGAGATTTGTACATTACAGGCATCGAACATCCATTTAATATACTTGATTCATATAATGATAATTTCTTATATTTTAAATTTGCAGATCAGATACCATTGGAATTCCATCATCCTTCTACAGAGTTAAAAAGCAGATTAAGAATTTCGAAGACTCGCTAGAAAAAAAGGTACTCTTTCAATACTCAAGACGATGAAAAAAATTCCTCACAGTTATACTGCCTAACTTTTGCAAATTTTTTTTATTTTCTGTTTTGCAGGTAGCTTTGCCATGCATTATGTGGGTTTATATTATGTCATGCTCCTCAATGTTATGTAAAAAGATATGTGATTAATTCCAGAGTTATTATTTATTCACTGCATCAATATATTGTATTTCAGAAATTATGCCATTTATGCACTAATGAGATTTTGCACGGCTGATGTTTGCACTACCAAGATTTTGTATGACCGATGTTTACACTGCTGAAACGGCATAAGGGATTTTCCAAATTTAAATGTTAAACATAATCATGGAAACACAGACCAAAACCGCAATCATTGATTCCCAATGAAATCGTTTATAATATAATCAAAATCGTGAATTTATTAAGATGTCTTTTATGGAACTCAAGCTGTTGGCCTAAGATGGGATTTATGGCGCCGGAGAGATTATTTCTTGATAGCTGCAAGATGATGAGTGACTGAAGTCTGATTAAGCTCCGACCACTGTGTGCACTACCGAAGTTTTACACGACCAGTGTTTGCACTACTGAAACGACATAAGGGATTTTCCAAATTTAAATGTTAAACATAATTGTGGGAACACAGACCAAAACCGCAACAAAAATCATTGATTCCCAATGAAAACGTGTATCAAAATTGGGAATTTGATAACACAACTTTTTAAAAAAACATTGACGAGACGACTTAAAAAGTCTTTATCTATATTGAGTTCAGGACATATTAAACGATTTAATTACACTACTGTTAACAGGTGTGTGAAATAAAATAATTAACGTCGTCCAAAAATAAATCAAACTAGATTGAACTTAAGTCAAATACAAACAATTTACTTACACTAAAACTATCTACTGTATTATAATAAAACGTTACAACAAGTTACTTACACTACTAGATTCAGTAGTGCAATTGAAGTCATTACTTACACTACCCTTAGTGATGGGGCAATTTGTCATTACTTACACTACTGTCATCAGTAGTGCAATTTCAGTCGTAACATTTGATTACACTACTGTCTAGGTATTAGTCGCAGCTGCAAGATATGACATGCGATTTATCCCAGCCAAAGTCGTCAGAACAAATACCAAAACATAAATGGTAATCATAAATGGAAACGAAAACACGTGTAATTACATAAACCCGAGATTAACCAATCCACGTTTTAACCTAATATTAAAGAGGGAAAATTGGAGATGAAAAGCGATACTAAACCACACCACAGTAAACGACGAAGGAAAGGGGGAAAAAAATCAGCAACGCACCAATGAATCCAACAACGAAGCAGGTATGGAATTCCTAAAGATGACCCTTCCAACGCAGTTCAATACGATATTGTTTATATTTCTGAATGAAGTTCCCAAGTATAAGTGCTTGAGATTGAACTGCCCATGTCTTTCCTTCCTGTTTCGTCATTCTGTTTTGCAATCGTATCTTACTTTATTTGTTATACTATGCTGGTAGCAAGAAATCAACTATTACGTATGACAAGTTCGTGTTATTACTGTAACACATTCAACATTTTTATATTGGTGCACCTGTTACTGTGTGGCACTTCAACTTTTGATTACTTCCTGAGTAGTGCGAAATCCCGAGTCAGTATTTTCTAAAGAATAAATTCGCCCTGCATAACTGTAGATTCTATGCTTCAAAAAATCACTCTAAATGAATTTTTTTTTTCATACAGGTGACACTTAGGGCACAAATTTCTGAACAGGCTGTTGTTCCTTGCAAGTTAAGCATTTGTGCTGACTATAAGTACTTCGGCAATCTAATAATCAATCAGCTCAACAAAGAGGAACGGCAGCAGTTTCTAAAAAAATCACCATTTGCCAAGTTGATAATTTCTGCGGAGCAACTCAATCTGTCCAACCAAATAATTTGGTTTCTGATGAAGTCACAAGTTGAGGTGGATGATTCTGAAGACTATGGATGATAATAAAAAAAAAATCCAATGCGGTTCTCGCAAATGGAATTTTCTATATTAACAGGTCTGAAATCTGGAACACCACCTACAATAAATCCGAACCAGAATTTCCTGGCAGAACACTTCCCTGGTAAAACAAAAATCACCCTTCAGGAAGCAATCGGTAAATTCTCTGATATGCCCGGCTCAGATTCAACCGGATGTAATGTAGAAAAACTGAAGCTAGTCAGTGTATTGTTTGTTGAAGGTGTACTGGAACAGCAAACTACACGAAGATCAGTACTGGTAGAGAAAAACTTTCTCTATTTAGTGAGTGATTTAGACGCGTTTAACAGTTACCCATGTGGAACCGTCGGCTATAGAAAGAAGAGAAATATACTATCAAATAGGGAAGCTGTCGCCAACAATGGAGGCAAAAGAACTTTGGCATTGACTTTGGGGGGCTTTGTACATCCTCTTCAGGTTTGCTTTCGTGTTTATTTTCCACATCAAATTGTCTAAATCTTTGTATTGAACCAAAATTAACAACGTATTGACAGATGTCTTTACTTTGCGCAAAACAGATTCTGTCGTATGAATGCATCCCTGGAATAGCAGATAAGTTTGCTACAAGAATTGAAAATCCAGAATTCAATGGGCCGCGAATGTGCTTATGGAAAAGCAATGATTGGAGTCCGAAAAATGACCAAGGATGGACCAGACTATTGAAGCAGTGGCCGAAACAGACATAATCAACAATCTACTACAACCAACTGCAGAAGAACTGGCTGAGTCGTTTTTCCGTGAAAGCTGATTTCCAGCAACTAACAATAACTTACAGATACGCACACTCTCTGCTTATGTCAGACAAGGTTGTACAGTGTGCCGAATGTCCTTACAAAATACAGAATCTCCAGACATCAAGTCATTATCAGATGAGAGTGGAAGTTCTTATGAATATTCCAGCACTTCAGATTCATCATCGGCCCCAGATGATCGCAGTGACCAGCCAGCTTTGGAGATAAGAACGAAGAAGAGGCACGAAATTGCCAATATGGACAAATACAGAATAAAGGAAAAAGATAAGGCATGACATCCCGGAGAATAATTCAGCAACCGGCCCAAACGAACAGCCCATTCAACCCGAGAAGTCTCGAGAGGAAACTGAACAGAGGGAGAAAACATCAGAGCCACCAAACACAACTAACAACTTCGTCAAAGAACTTGGAATTCTGGAGAGTTATAGCGATGCCATTCAGCATGACGAACCAAGAAACAAAACCATGCCAGAAATATCGCAAGAATGTACGGAAGTAAGAAAAAACATAAGGCAGGAAATATCAGAGATAAATTCAGTAACCAACACAAGCGAACAGCATATTGAACCTGAGAAGTCTCGAGAAGAAACTGAAGAGAGGGAGAAAGCATCAGGGCCACCGAACACAACTAACAAATTCAAAGAAGGACTTGGAATTCTGGAGAGTAATGGTGATGACATTCATCACGACGAAACAAGGAATGAAACCATGCCAGAAATGTTACAAGAAATGAGAGGTGACGAACGAAACTGCAACAGTCAACCTAATGATTCACAAGAAAAGACTGAAGAGTTGCATTCTAAGGACGACGAGGCGGAAATACAAAAGCCGTCCATACCTTCAGAAAGCAGACAAGAATCTGATCCAAATTATGTCCAAGCAAATACAGGTAAAAGACGCAAATAGTTATGACATAATGTAATTACGTTATAACAAAATATGTTATATAACCGTCAATATAATGTCATACTTGCCGGTCCAGAACATGCAGAACATGAGCATTGTGAGCCAGTTAAGTAAGGACCGCTTTTGGAAAGCGTACAATCAAAAGTTTCCGAAGTTCTAGCTGGTGTATATGACGTGGCGTACACCGTCGATTGGAATTCAGAGCAGACATACCAAATTAAAACCAATACTGAAGCTGCTCTGCATCACATCAGTGAGAGGTTGACCAACATCGAGACTGCTGAAGGAATTCATATGCAGCGAGAATGGTTAGGACAGGAACTGAAACCATTAGAGTATGTGATCAACAAAATAGAAAAAAAGATCGACCACATAAATGCCAAGATTGATATGCAAGGTACGCAACTGTCAATTTAATAAGAACGTAACATTCATAAATTAATTAATCAAATTTTTATAGCAGCGGGACCTTCAGTACATGCAATCACCAGTTCTGCAACAGAGGCTGCAACCGACGAAACTCCGCCTCGAGTGCCTTACTTCTCCCCGAAAATTGACGAACATATACTATACAAGCTACAGATGTGGCCAAAAGCTGTAAAAATGATAAGATCTATGAACCCAGACGACTACAGAGAAAGTCTCCAGGGAGGAATCCTTCGACAGCTATTCTTTAACGAACTCATCGCAGAAAAAGGGCAACTACGTGATACTGTAAGGATTTTTGATATAAATATACACTATCTATAGTAAACACTTATGGCAATCATCTGACATATATTACAACATATAGATGAATGCCTCCGAGGTTTCGTACAGATGCAGCATCTGTGCAAGTATGCTTTCAAAGTCGTTGCTTTCGCAAATACAGATTTCAGCCTATTCCTTACAGGGACTGCATTCAATGATGGAAACTTGAATCTAGAAAATGTCTTCCCTTACATTCTGGGCAAATTTGCAGTATGGCCATCATTCAGTGGCTAAAAGCTAAAGCTATAGTATTCCCGCTCAAAATTGAACAGAGACATTGGGTGCTTTGCTTTGCTTACCCAGCTACAAAAACCATTGTGGTCTTGGATTCAGACACAAAGTCGGAGGACTTGCGGAAAACAAAAGAAGCCTTGGGTGATGCGCCATTAATCATACCGTATTTACTCAAAAAGATAGGCGTCAAAGACTGTGGAGAGCAATTTTCCGTAAAAAGGGATAGAAATATTCTGCAACAGCTTAACAGGTAGCATAATTGTCTATACATAATATAATTGAGTGCTACATTTAAATTATTGGATATCACATTTTCCAATTTTATGCATCTACTCGCAAAGCGGAGACAGCGGGCTACATGTGCTGCGGAATGCGTTTGCATCATTTCTTCGAAACGACAAGATCGACAGGATATTGCAATCACGCATTCTTGAGTTCAAGAAATATCTGACGGCCTCCGTATTTTACCAATACTGGCATTGGCCGCCACAAAATGAGGATTAGTAGTTCCTGACAGTCTACTTTATTTATAATGCAGGACGAACGTATTAGTACAGAACTGTCTAATGACTTTTGTAATTTTCATCTCATTTCTAATTACTCAAGAACAGTCAGACGTCATGCTCAGGTGCATAAGCTTAACGTCTCAAAACTACACTACCTACATCCACACTACTGACCATCTTATTTTTCAAATGTTAATGTTCAAAGTTGGGAAAATATCGAAAATATTATCAACTGAATAAATGTTGCGGCTAATCTTCATACGCATGTAAATTCATATGCATATCAGAAACAGTCCACATCAAACCAAACTGAATAACTTTTAATTTTTATGATTACCATTTATGTTTGGTATTTGTGTGACGATTTTCACCGGGGTAATCGCATAAGTATATCATATCTCGCAATTGCGACTTATACTTCGACAGTAGTGTACTGAACGATGTGACTTGAACTGCACTACTGGTAACAGTAGTGTATGTAATGACTTAAATTGCACTGTACATAATAGTAGTGTAAGTAAAATGTTTCTATTTGGCTGAAGTTAAATATAGTTTGATTTGTTTTTGGACGATGGTAAGTACTCTGTAAGTAAATTGTTTGTACTGATAATAGTAGTGTAAGTACTCTGTTTTAACGATCACCCCTTTCTTGGATCAGATAATGCAAGGTAGTGATTATCTAGGTCTGAATTTTCATTGATGAACTGTTTGACTGTGCCTTCATTACGTAATTGTTGGCTGGCAAACGAAAAAAAAAATATTCGAAAATTGTGTAGTACACAAGCTCCCTCACGTATGTGTTAGAGGTTTTAATGAGCGTCTATTTCCCCGGATACTTCAAAAATTCGGCGTTAGTTTAGCACAAAAACGACACAGACTACGAACGAAAAAGAACGATAGCAGAATTAATTTTGAGAGATATTTATATGTTTCTTTATCTTACTTTTCTTATTATTTTTGTTGTGTTTTTTACCTAGAATTAATCGCCTATTTATAGCCAAAATTTTGTAATAAAAAATAATAAATTTTTGTTTTTTTAAATAATTGTGATATACACGTGAGTTGAGGAGTGGTTTTTTAACCACTCCAAAAAACCACTCAATTACAAAGCCACCAACCCAACCTTCTAGAAGTTGGGACTTCTAGAAGTTGGTCCGTTATTGGACCAAAATCGAAGCCCAATAGCATTTTCAAAGCCTAATTTCTTAAATAAAAATATTTTTCTAAATTTCTCATTCACATAATAATTTATATTAATTATAAATTATCTAACAGTAGCCATTTAGATTGATGAGTAGTACCACATTCTCAGGGATCGCTATTGAATCAACTTCCATAACCAATGAGAGTTTGGGTGGAGGAAAGTGGTTGTCATGGCTGAGGGAGACAAAGAGGAATGGAGCTTCACATTGGCAAGATGGAGTTTGACTTTCGAGGAGGGATGACAATGCAAGATGGAACTCTTTGGCCTGAAATGATTCGGGTAAACATAATTTGATAAAATAATCCTTCACTTTTGTATATTGTTATAAAAATAGGATGCGATTAAATCGGCAACTGTTCTTGGGTCAAAATGCAATTCAAGATATCAAGGGAAAGACCCGCGATTTGCATAAGTATCATATATCCCATCGCATTCACGGCTGATATTTTCGCAGTAGTGTAATTGAATGGTACATCTTAGTTTGCACTACTGTAGTAGTAGTAAATGGTTTTACTTGGTTGAAATACAATATAGTGAAATTTGATTTTGGCGCCTCAAGCTCCGATTGGCTGCAGTATAATAAGATGCTATGCTATATTTCGCACGACTACGAATCGAACAGTCGTGTAATTACAAAAGATGACCTATTCTGCACGGCTGATATACAGTACTGTAAACGAAAAGTACGCTACCAACAACTGCAGTACAACAGTGCAAAAATCTGTTCAGTCGCATGATTTCAAATAATTCATTTATGTACCTATATTACTGTTACACTTCATCTAAACATAATTAAATTACAAGACTCGCTATATTACTGTTACACTTAATCTAGACATAACTACATCATTTATCATCTAGACACTACTAAATTTAACACAATACAATGGATTAATATAACCGTTCAATAATTACTCTGTAATCATGATAACCATTGCACTCAAAAGACGTATCGATCTATTACTCAAATTAAACTACTCGCTACGTAATTATGATGACCGTGGAAATGAAAAGACACATCGAAATATTATCCAAAAAATTAAGACAGTAACGAATGCCCACTAAATACAGTTAATCATAGAACTCATTTAAACAAATCAAACCAATACATTCTACTGAGAAGTTACGACTCGAGAGTAGTGTCTTTTCAGTTCCTTAACATCGACTTGGACTCTATATAAATCAAACCATTTCCATAATTTTACAACCAATACACACAAAAATACAAAAAAAAGGTTCCATAAAATGATGAATCAAATAAGAGATTATTTAGACACCATTGTTGCGGGATTTCATCAGAAAGCTAGAGAATTTGTTGATCGTATAGAACGTAAGATAGATGGCTATGTCCAATATGACAGTGAAGATTAACGAAAATTACTCAGCAATCGATGGGAGGCTGTCGCGTATAGAACAAACACTTGGTATGTGAAACATTATTTAGCAAAATTGAAAACATTGTTACATCTTATAACTTCACGTCCGATTTTCTTACAGGTAAGAGAAGCCCTGCAACTGACGGAGAACAGACGAGAGCATTCACAACAAACATACCTACAACTAAGGAGACGAAACTGCAGGCAAAAAGAAAGAACACTAATATTTCCAGTCAGCCAAGAGAGGATGCATTAGAAAAACGATCTAAGACAAAAACTACAAGCATGTTAGAGGGACACCGTTCGATTTCGAAAAACGTCCCGGCAGAGAAAACTCTTGCGGTGCATGTCAACAGGATGTTAAAATTCTTTCCGCGTGTATCGGCGACAATAGGAACAATGAATGACGGAGATTCTGTCGGCACGCTATTCCGAAAAGAACGCGGCAAAGAATTCTTCAAAAACCTTATGAAGAAGGGAAGTTGGCTACATGATGAGGTACAATACTTAAGCATCTATTAATTTTTTCCACATATTCTTATTATGCATTCTATTGTAATCTTCACCAGCACATGGACGAATGCTTAAGAGGATTTATGGAGACGCAAACACATGCAAGTTTCCCAAAATCGAGGGTTTCTTTTATGCCTAGCCAAATAGTTGCAGAAGAGTATACGAGCGATGGGTGTATGGATCTATCTGTCATTCGACCATATGTACAAGGAATTGTTGAGGATTGGCCGTCTATTCCTTGGGAGGAAACAGATCTTATCGTTATCCCAGTCAACATAAATCAATGTCACTGGATACTGTGCATTATTGATTATAAAAAACAGTCAATAATAGTACATGACTCTGAACCTTCGGTTGATAAAGATATGAGATTCTTCGAAGAGGCATTTCAAAAAACACGGCTTATGATCCCATATATTCTTCGAGATTTGCGCATCACTGATTCCATCGTGGACTTCGCTGTTTTTAGAGATCCAAACTTCCCCCAGCAGACTATGAGGTAGTGCAAAACCGTCACCCTATTTATTTTGTAGAATCACGATTTCTTATGTAAATTGTTTCTCTCTTTTCCTGTATGAATCAGCGGCGAGTGTGGAGTATACGTGCTGCGATCAGCATTTTCATTCATGTTTGCTGAAGATGACGTGTACGATGTTTCACCAGAACTGATCCAAGAATTCAGAGAGTTCCTCACCGTGCAAGTGTTTTTCAGTATTTGGTCTTAGCTACCCTGACGATAAATAAGTTATTATTCCCGCATTTAGTAGCAATTCTGTTTTTCCCACCGTAGCAGTGTTTTCCAGTATTTGGTCTTAGCTACTCCGATGTTAAATAAGTTATTATTGCCAAATTTAATAATAATTCTGTTTTTTAATCACATATTTTTTCACATACCAGACAAGAGATGCTTCATTTGAAAAACATGCACGTTCAGTAAATACCTCAATCCAAAAAATAGACCCGTGCAACGCACGGGTTTGCACTAGTAATAATAATACTAATAAAATGATAGAATGTATACCATTTCGTTATTATAACTATATCACAAACGAGGTGGTTGATTAGCTTACTCCGGAGGAAATGGAGATGAAATAATTAACTAATAAGAACTAATGATATAGACCATTATGGGGGAGGCAAGTTGATGAAATATCTGCAAGATTCCCAAAATAGGTAAATATATATTAAGATCATATACTTATTAACTTAAGCAAATGCTCAAATCAACGCTATGGGGTGACGACGTGTGGAAAATTGAATATGCAATGCTCTACGATTGTAGTTCATCAATTCATTTCCCTTTTGTTCGAGGATCACGCATTAAATCACACTAATAATAATAGTATCGTTATCATCATAAACGCAATATTTAGATTTGATCAAAACCCTCTTAGTCGGATATAAATACCTCACAATTCACAACACTTATGAGTCATAGCTCTTTAGGACGGCCACTAATTGATCCTTTTGCACCATTCTTAGAAACTTATCAAAAGTCAACTTTTGAAATGACCTCATCTTGACCGTCGGTGCCTGCCAAAAATCAATCTTTTATGTAAGCTCAAAATTTTCAAGCTAACTTTACTTTTATTTTACCTCTTCGCAGATGTGCGTGTGCCAATTCCTCGCGCGGGGTACTCGGTAGACGCTATCGAACAGAAGACCTTTATCTTGCACGTAGGAGAGTACCTCCTCGACTCTGGGTGTTGTTTTTGCAGCTGATGCGCCATCGTGCTGCTGGTTGCCTTTAAAGATGTTGAAAAGTTCGTCAAATGCAAAGTACATCATCTCCCGTCTCGACGACCTGTGCTTTACTTCCAAGCAGCTCACCCACGAAATAAACGTGCACGAGAGGAAGTTCTTTTGGTCTCTCACCGGCGGGAGCTCATCGTGGAGCTTGAAGTGGGTAATCTCGTACTTCTCAAGGTTCCGACCCTCGAGCAGACACTCGAGTGCCTCTTTTAGTGTACTCCTGAAATCAGTGCTGCTGAAACGGAGCTGTACTACTACTACCGTATACAGCTGGCAATAACATCCCAATAGGTTGAGCTTGCAGAAAAACAAAAGGCTTCCTCTATCAACAAAAAAAAGCGAAAGGAAATGATTAATACCTTAGCATACTTTGGATGAAGTAAATTTGTAGTTTATTAACCTTTGATATGACCTACCAGCCGTTAGCATTAAGCTATTATTAGGGGTGGGCAATCGGGTTCGGGTTTCGGGTACCCGACCCGACCCGATCGGGTGTGTAAAGTCGGGTTTAATCGGGTATCCGGTTTAAAACCCGATACCCGATTGTCTAGATCGGGTCGCGTTTCGGGTAGCAATATGCTACCCGAAAAACTCGATCGGGTACCCGACCCAATCCTACTATATGAATTAAAAAATACTAAACTTAATGAATGGAATAAGGTCGCGAGCACAGCAGTGACAGTGAGGAAACCTCTTGCAGTTACAATACACATACGCACACCAGACACCCCGCACCCACCGTCACCGAGCTCCTTCCTTGTCGCTGTTCTCCAGATGTCCACGGCCACACCACGTCGTCGTCGCCTCGCTCTCACAGGCCAGCCGTCAGCTGCGCCATCGTCTTCACCTCACAAGTCTGCTAACATAGCAATCCACATTCGTCCCTCACCTCACAAGTCACAGCTGTCAACCGCGCCGTGACGTCTCAGCCACGCCGTCACACCTCTGCCGTTGCCCATCAGCCTCAGGCCACTCCGTTAGGTTTGTGAACCCTAATTTTATATTTTGGATTTTATTGATTGCTTGAATCAACGATGATTTCTAAGGTTCTATTAGCATTATATATGTTAGAATAATAATGGGTGATCGATTTTGCGTGTCAATTTGGCCGTTTGGGATTCCCGGGCTTCATGTGTAATCGTAGGAATTAAAAAAAAACAAGCAAAACCTGAACCCGACCCGAACCCCATGATCGGGTTTCGGGTACCTGATTGTCGGGTACCCGACTTTTGTTGGGTCGGGTTTGAGTTTGAAATTCAATACCCAATTTTTTCGGGTACCCGAACCGAAAAACCCGCCCGATATACCCGACCCGATCCGACCCCTAGCTATTATACATGGAGTAAGTAGGGATAGCAACGGGGCGGGTATAGGTCGGGTTTGGTCGGACCCGAAACTAGGAATTTTTGACGAACAGAATCAAAAATCATTACTCTTTCGACACAAGAAAAGGAATTTTCTACACTCCTTTCTTGTGTCGAAGACTAGGAAGACGAATAATGAATAACTGACTTTACTGACGAGCGATGCGTTGATAGATTGCCAGTAAGCAAGCAGGTATCTATTAGCAGTAAGCTTAAGGCGATAAGTGGAAGGCCAGAAGTTGGGGCCTAGCCTTCGTAAGGCCGCAATGGAGACAGTATTTTGTAAATATGTAATTATCTTGAATATATTAACCAGTTCTTTATTTTCCGATCGCCTGGAAGGGACAAAAGAAAGATCTTGTTGTTAAAAAAAAGATCAACTGCAACTACTGGAATTAAGATCTATTATCCAAGCCACGATACTTCTATTTATTTGTCCACCAGCAGGCGATTAGCACGTAAACCCGTCCCGGTCATTTTTAAGTAGACCCAGGACCCACCCCGCCCCGACCGGACCCGAACAAACCACGGTTATATTGATTTTTTTTCCTTTTTTTTAATTTTTTTCTTTTCTTTTTTTATTTTTTAAAAGATAAAATGGAGAAATGCAATGGTTAAGACTCGAACCTGCGACCTTACATTTATAATACCAAGCCTCTACCATTAGAGCAACTGAATTTCTATTCATAATATTAGCAATATTTCTATATAAACGTAATTATGAATTGAATTATGATACATATATTTCCGGGGCGGGTTTCGGGCCAAGTCTCGGGGTGGGGTTGGCCAGACCCGGGACCCGCCCCGAACCCGGCCGAGTTTCTTCTTTTGAGACCCGGGACCCGCTCCGAGACCCGGATTATCGGGTAAAACTCGGTTATTTCGGGGCGGGTCTGGGTCCGGACCCGCCCCATTGCCATCACTGAGTAAGCTATATGTAGCTTAGTAATAGAAGTTACTACAATGTCCTCTCTGAAACGGTATAATTTTCATATTGCCACTGGTGACTGGCAACTGGCAAGTGGCATGAAACTGACTATGAAAAGGTGGCTTCATACATTTATATTAGTAATAGATAGGGGTGTTCAAATGGGTTAATTTTCGGTCTTCGGGTTATTCGGTTTGGGTTATTCGGGTTTTTGACAGTTGAAACAACCACTCGCACACCAAACCAAAACCAATTAAATATTTCGTTCTCGGGTTATTAGATTTTCGGGTTAATTGGTTTGGTTATGTAAAAAACCAATTAATAAGCTTGCTCTAAGTATTCATAACACAATCTTTTATATGATTTATATCTTTTAAGGTAGGCCCAATTAGTATTATTTTTATATGATTTATATCTTTTAAGGTTTAATTAAAGTTATATGGAGTAATATATTTTATATCTATATTAAAAAAATAATTATGCTATTCGGGTTTAGGGTGTGCCCCGAAATTTTTTTATCCCACCCAATACCCAAACCATTTCCCAGTTTAATAATTCGGGTGACCCAATTAACCACCCGATCCCCGAATTAACCAAACCAAATAAGCCGAATTCATTTCGGGTGGGTTAATTGGGTCATCCAAATAATGAACACCCCTAGTAATAGATATCCGAGATTGATATCAGTTTTTAAAATGCTAGCTGCTACAACAAACAGTTTTTAGAAAAAGAAAATATATATATTATACAAAGGAGAGTCACATACATAACTAGGCTCGAATATCTTGTTGGTCTTCATCTAAGACCATAGATCCCCAAGCCCAAAACTCGTTTCATTTATTTATTACATCGCTCACATGCATTTATTTTCTAGTTACCACCACTCACTACTCTACACACCATCCATGGGAATATTGCATGCAGTTTATTACATAGTACCATCCACATACATGCTTTTATTTAATACGGCATAGTATTATGAAATTAAGTCTTAGTTATGGTCTCCATGTGCTGGTCGAGCCTGAACCTCGTCGTAAAACTCTGGCTGATCCTCAACTGTGCTTTGATCAACTGCCGCAGTTAATAAAATTACCGTAATTAATCAATAATTCAATTTCAAAAAAAATATTAACTGAGGCAAACACAGTATATTAGTCCGTATTAGTTAATTACTTCCTCCGTTCCACTTATTTCTTCCATCTTTCTATTTCATGTGTCCCACATAGTTCTTCTCATTTCTACTTTTGGTAAAAGATTATTCCAATAATTAAACTAATTACACCATTTATATTAAAAATAATGCTTCTTAATTTGGGTGACAGCTAATAGATTTTATCTCTCCGTGCTTTAAAAGTGTACTATAATATTAAAAAATGTGGTTTCTTAATTTACGTGCCCACTTTAGTATTAAGTGGGACAAAGTAAATATTATTATTGATAGGGTAGAAAAAAGAAAAGCTTTGCGAGTAATTTTTGCGAATATTTTATATAACTAATACCTTTAGGAGCAGTAGTAGTACTGCAGCTTCTGCACCAACGGGCGCAACCACCTCGGTAACCTTGCTGACAGCAATACTGACGGCAGTAATGGCCACCGCCGCCACCGACGCCGCCGCCGCCATTTATTTCCTCTGGCCGCGGCATATCACCTGCGCCATGCATGTTATTAGCTCCTCCATCAAGATATTCATCTATACTACTCACCGTTAATATCTATTTATATTGTCGAATTTTCTGTGAATGATTTAATTAATTAACCAGAAAACACACGTACTGGTGCAACTTCTGCACCAACGAGCGCAGCCACCGCGGTAACCTTGCTGACAGCAATACTGACGACAGTAATGGCCTCCGCCGCCACCGCCATAACCTTCAGTTATTTCCTCTGGAGGTACATCATCACCACCTGCATGTATAATGTATTGTAGTTGTAGGGTATTTTCTTTTTTTTTATGTAGATATTTGTTTTTGTGAATATTTAAGTAATAAAAAACACGTACTCGCAGCATTATTAGTGCAGCTTCTGCACCAACGGGCACAACCACCTCGGTAGCCTTGTTGACAGCAGTATTGTCGGCAGTAGTGGCCGCCGCCGCCGCCACCATAACCTTGGACTGTTACCTCTGGCGCATTAGCTGTTCGATCATCGTAAGAGTTTAAAAAAATAAATAAAGATATATCACAGATACATGCGAAAGATTTATAGAGAGACGATCTTACCTTGTTTTGCAGGCTGAGTGGCTTCCTTATTCGATTGGTCAGACGATGGTTCCTCAGCGAAGGCTGAGGAAACGACGAGAGAAATGGCAATGAAAGCGAAGAAAGTCTTCGACATCTTTTTATTTAAACAGAATATTATCAAAATATAGGGATATGGTATATGGTTCCACAGTGCCATCCATTTATAGGCGAGAGAGCTTAATTACAAGACAAATTATACGATGCAAGCATGCATGGTTAGGGGCAGCTAGTAGATTGCATTTATTGATTGATAGCATTCACCGATTAAAACAAGGGTAGATCATGATCATCATTTCCATTGAATTATTTCCGTGTATTATTAAAAATAATTTTGTAGAAGAATAAAAGTTGTATCGATCGACCGTGCTTGATTTTTCAGATGGATAAACATAATACTGTTATTATTATCAGAGAACTAAGAAGATCACGATACACATTATCTGCAAACGTTGAAATGCGAAGGTCGTGGTCGTAAGACTTTTTGTTACTGTTATTATTATCAGAGAACTAAGAAGATCACGATATACATTATCTGCAAACGTTGAAATGCGAAGGTCGTGGTCGTAAGACTTTTTGTTGGTATATGGTCAGAAAAGAGAACAAGTTTGACACACTGTTTGCTTTTTATTTTAAGGCAAACCTGTCGGCGATGAGGGACACGTGTCCTAGTGAGTCGTATATATTCATGTCGCTGTTTAGTTTCAGTTTTTTTTCTATAATTAAAAGCTGTGGACAATGTGGGCCTTAAATATAGACTATGGGCCATAATAAACCCGCTAGCCTTATTCAGCCCAATCAGTCGATTCGGGCTAAGCAAGTTACACTTGGCAAAAGATGGCTCTACTCGAAGCGATACATATGGTTAAATAATATATAAAGAGAGAGATTTGCTATGGTGCCCATCGTACCCTGAGCACCATAAGCAAATTTCTCAATTTTTTTTTACATTTTTTCGATTCCCAACGTCCCCAACACCTCCGTAGGCCCTCTCATATTTATTGCTAACCTAAATCGCCCTCTCCAACACGATAATTTTTAAGAAGTCATTATTTATCGTTCACAAGTGTACTAGGTCGTGTTAGTTGTAAAACGGACGAAGTCCGAGTATCGATCCACAAAGACAGCTTGATTAATTCTAAGATAACATTCCTAATTCTAATTTAGGCTAGGGAAATGTTATAAGTTGTGATGATTTGATAAAAGAGAATACAAGCGCAAATAATAAATAGACGCAAATAAAATAAAAATGAGGATAAAGCAATTGACGACGAACTTGATCAAAGCACATACTCGACACGGATATGCATTCCTGCAATCAGTATTTATCAAATCAATATGAACTAATTAAGGTAGAAATTCCTAATATACGCCCTACTCGTTATTCACATAACTAGCGACCCTATGCAATCAATCTCTATATTACTATACGACTGCAATCACTTCACACGCATTTTGCTTTATGACTTTCCCCGAGTTTAGACGCTTTCGGTGCCTAAGGTCTTGAAAACCACACGTACGAAACCGAATTCTATCTCTGATAGGTTTTACGTACTGGGGTCCTATATTTATTATTCTAACCGGTCTAATCACTTTTTAAGTCTCATAAAATCAGTCAGATTAATGCACATGGTGATCAAGCATACGCAAGCATTAAACTTAAATATAGAACACGTAATTAAATTTATAGGATTAAATAAAATACGACATTAGTAAGAATTCATAATCCAGCCTAATACGGCCTCAATCACAAAAGAAATTAGGCTAGAATATTAATGAACGAAAACGACAATGAATCGAAAGAAAACATTGTCGAAAACGAAAGATTAAAAGGTAAAAATTCGCCCCCGTTTACGGTACTCGAATGGGCCAAATCTTCTCACGTTATATGTATATTCCAAGTTTGAATTGGTCATGAATGCTTAGATGTTTTCCTTCCTTGAATCACGTGCGTATCTTGGGGTATATTAGACATGGGAACCGGTCCATCCGTACCGGTTCTACCGGTTCCGGGCCAAAATACCGGTTCCGATTCTAACCGGTATGGTACCGGACCGGTTCCGGTTCCGATTCTGGGACTAAAATCCCGGAACCAATTCGGAACCGGTCATAGACCATTGGATCTTACCGGTTCCGTACCGGTTCAACCTATTTTTTTTTAATATACCTGAAAAATTAGAAAAAAATACAACGAAAGAAGAAAAATAGAAAAAAAACACTAAGAAAAAATACAAAACAAATAAAACAAACATAAAAATAATACTATTAAAATACTAGAATACACATATTTAGGGATAGCGAGTGAAGTCCAATGAAGTGAGTGATGATGAAAAAAAAAATCCATTTTTATTAATATACCTACAAAATTAAAAAAAAATGTACAAATAAACAAGAAAAAATACAAGAAAAAAATACAAAACAAAGAAAAGAAAAAAATACAAAAAAAGAAAAAAAAACATAAAAATAAACTACTAAAAATACTACATTACATCCTTATTAAGTAAAACACACGACGTCGCCTCCTCATCGTCTTCAGAACTTAATGCTTGGAACTCGTCGATCGCATTTTCCGCTCGATTCTTGGACTCGGCAGTGAACTGATCCTTAAGCAGCGTAAGCATCGCAAGAGAACTCGGCTTAAGGTTCGTTCGCCTATCTCCAATAATCCGATCGGATGTCGAAAATGCGGATTCTGAAGCGAGACTTGACGCTTGCACGGCTAGAACATCTCGAGCGATAGCCGCTAGCGTTAGGTATAGAGATGCGTTCGACTTCCACCACTGGAGAACGACAAATCCTTTCGGTGTTTGGAAGTTGTGACTCAAATAAAGCTGAATTTCATTTGAGTTTGCAGGTCCGGTCGCTTTTCCTTTCGACTTTTGCCTCTTCAATCTCCTATGGACACCCATCGGGCCACGGCCACCGCTAGAGGACTCCGTAACTCCCTCGGTCGCCGAACCACCACGCGCCTAAGAAAGCATAATTGACGTCTTTTGATCGTCAACGCTAGTTCCAAGAAACGTCTCGTAATACTCGAAAAAATATCGAAAGTGTCACTACCACAACTCGGGTCGAGTAAAGCCGCCAAGCCGTGGACAATTGGAATATTTTCCCAGTACTTAAACTTTTGCTCCATGTTCTCAATGAAATGGCACAAGCTTTCATTACCGCGATATTCAATAAATTTATAGCACATACTAAAAAGCAAAGGAATAAATAATGGCGATGTCGGATAATGAACGCCGGAAAATTTCTCCTTTGCTTCCTTGAATACCGCAAGTAACAACTACCATCCACATCTCATCCATCCAATGGCATGTAACAACTAAATACGATTGGGAAGTAAAATTTGTCCAAATATCAGTAGTTAAACTAACCCTACAAGATATGTTCGATAAATGTGCTACTAAGTTCGACGTATATTCTTCAAAGGTTTCTAACACATACTTCCTAAGTGTCTTACGACCTACTTGATGGAATCGGGTTGTATTGAACTTGTAAAGTTGATAAACCCTTCATTTTCCGCAATACAAAATGGTTCTTCACATTGGACCACAAACTTAACTAGCGCCATCTTTGAAATCTCCGTAGTGATAATGAATTCCTGCCGGTATGCACGTCTGTTTGCTTTTGCGTTGGCTCCGTACCTATGGGCTCTAACGTAACCGACCGAATCAATTTTATGAAAACCCGTTAAATGTTTTCTCATAGATCCCGTAGCCCTTGGTTACCACCACCTCTATATTGATATTCGGCACGACATATTTTACAATAAGCTTTACCTCTGTTAGGGTTGTCGGGTTTGAGTTCGAGGTCGAAATGGTTCCAAACCTTCGAGCCCTTAGTCCAGGTGCGTGATGTCGCCGTGGCTGTGGTGGATTCTTGGCTCGTACCGGTTTCGCGTCGTCCTCCGTCACCTTCCGTCTCCCCGGCCTCATTGTCGTGATCGGCCTCGTCGGGCATATCGCTCATACTAGATGCAGATAACCAAAAATATCGTCGTTCGGGTGCGAACTTGATGTCATGTTAGTAAAATAAAGTGTGTGTGTGTGGGTATGTTTAGTGTGTGTATGTATTTCGAGTGTGTGTGTTTCGAGTTTGTGGTGTGTGTTTCGTGTGTGTGTATCTAGTGTGTGTATGTGTGTATTTTCCTATAATACGAAACGAGAGTGATAGAGAGATTATGAGATTAGAGAGAGTTTGGGAGATTAGATGTGAAAAAATTATGAAATATGATGTGGTATTTATAGTTTTCGTTAGGGACTAAAGAAAAATTGCACTTTTGCCAAAAGGGCCAAAATGCAAAATAAAAGAATTTGAAAGAGCCGTTGGCCCTCTAACGGCTAATAACCGATGTTTTTATTTTATTTTATTTTTTTATTTTAGTCGTTGGCTTCAACGGCTGTTTATATTTATTTTATATTAGCCGTTACAGGTTCTAACTGGATCCTACCGGATCCGGTTCCGGCTTAGATATAGCCGTTACTGGTTACCGGATTGGTTCCGGTTCTAACCGGTTGAACAGGTTCCGGGCTGAACCGGCCGATAGCCATGTCTAGGGTATATATATCCATGCTTTGACTTGTTCCTTAATTAGCAAATCTCTTGCGGACTTAGTTCTTTTGATGGGCTGAAAATAAACTAAAAGCCCAATAAACCATTCTTGTGATGATTGTAGACCACATTTTCATAATCGTGCTTAGTACGCATCATAGCTCGACTTGTTCCATTTTGCTCCGTTAGTCAAACAAGAGATATGAATGTAACGCATAATATTCAAGTATATTATGGCGGAAAAGGTACAAACGTGCAAAAAATTTATTCTAATAGGTACATACATATAAAAAAATATCTAACATGGTACTACTTTGCAAATTTTTTACATAAATAGATATTCTTCTGTAGATTAACTGTTTTTTTTAAGTGAGGCTCTTCTTATCTCTCCGGTTGTCATACGTGTGATTTGTTGTACTGTAGAACAACAATGATTGGAGTCAACTTGTGTTTTTAGTTTAATACCACTCGTGATTTAGCTATTTAGCGAAAAACACTTTAAATGGAAACCATATCCAATCTCCTCACTTGTTACATATACTTCCAACGATTTGATTCTAGAGAGAGAGAGAGAGAGAGATGGCTCTTGAAGCTGTGGTTTTCCAGAAAAACCCTAATTTTGCTTACGTCTGCAAAGAATATTTAAATTACAACATGGGATGCTACAACGAGGACGACGATGGATCGATCCAATCCTTTGAAGGAGATAATCAAACGCCATGCATCGATGCTGGGAATCTTGACGAACAAGTTTCATGGGAGTAACCCTTCTCCATTAAATGCAAATAATATAAACCACACCCCCAACGCTTCCTCTCTAGAAAATTCAGCCGTCGACGCCTTCGCCGGCGGCGGCGACGTTTTCACCTCCGGCAAAAGCAGAAGAAGGGAGAAACGGCGCGCAACGGCGACCCAGAAAAATATAACAGATATGGAAAATCAGCCTACGACTCACATTGCTGTTGAAAGAAGCAGACAGATGAAGGATTATCTCTCCATCCTCCGTTCCTTAATGCCTCCTTCTCACAATCAGAGGGTGCGTATACTGATCAAATCTTGTTTATAAATAAATCGATCAAATCTTCTTTATAAATAATTGATCTTATTTTATGAATCCTTTTATAAGAATCTTGAATAATAAGAACGTTTTTGTTATACAGTAGTCATTCAATACAGAGCTCTTATCTTATTTATACAGAGGGATGGATAACCCTATTACTAATGTTGCTCATCCCACAACGATTTTAATCTTGTATAATAATTTCCAACAGAAAGTTGAGCCTGTTGCAGATTAACAATGTCTTTTTTGATCTGATAAATTCTTGGACCGTTTGTCTGCTGGAATCTTTCCTTCAAATCATCCCATATCTCCTTTGCAGACTCCGAGTGCATAATACTAGCTGAAATCTCCTTTGTTACTGAATTCATAATCCAAGATTTCACAATTCCATTGCTTCTTTTCCATGCCCGAGACATCTTGATATCAGTCGCAACTGGCTTTGGAATTGTCCCATCCACAAATCCCATTTTATTCTTGATATCAAGAGCTATACTCATTGCCATGCTCCATGAAGGATAATTGTCTCCTATCAGTGGCTGTTGAACGATTGTTAAACCTGGATTATCTGAATGATGTATATAGTAAGGATCAAATTGATCATCTTGAACATGACTTCTTGATGTTTCTCCAGGAATTACTTCGGCCATCCTTGTAAACTAATCTGAAATAAGAACACCTAAACCAGAAATAGAATCTCTTTTCTTCAGTTGAACAAGCTACTTGACTATCAGAGAATCGATTATCTCGATTAAGCTTTGTTCGATTGATTGTACTGAAGATGAGATGAAACTGAGTAAACACAGCGAATCAACGCTCTGATACCATATAAGAATCTTGAATAATAAGAAGAACGAATGTTTTTGTTATACAGTAGTCATTCAATACAGAGCTCTTATCTTATTTATACAGAGGGATTGATAACCCTATTATTAATGTTGCTTTTTCACTAATAGCAACTTTCAACTTAATTTAAAAAGCACAGCAACAAACGCCTTTAGCAGTAGCACGACTTCCTTCATAAATATTCTGCTTCTCATGCAAGACCTTCAGTTGCTTCTGCGTCATCTTCTTCAGTGATATTCTTCCGCAACATCTTATTAGATAACTTGATATCCCCCCACAAACTGGTCGGAATATATCAATTACGGACATTTTGGATAATAACTCCTTGATTCTTGAACCTGATAAAGGCTTAGTAAACAAATCAGCTAGTTGATTTGTACTGGTAACTGGCAGCAGCTTGATGGATGCTGCCTGTATGTGATGACGAACAAAGTGCGCATCGATTTCTATATGCTTCGTTCGTTCGTGAAACTTAGGATTCATTGCAATCTGTATTGCCGACTTGTTATCACAAAATATGGTTGGTATCGATGGGGAGGAGAATCCAAGATCAAGAAGAAGTTGTTTCAGCCAAAGAACCTCGGCTGTAACTGAGCCTAATGCCCTATATTCTGCTTCTGTAGAGGATCTTGATACTGTATTCTGCTTCTTAACCTTCCAAGACACCATTGAAGAACCAATAAATACACAGAAACCAGTGATTGATCTTCTGGAATCAGTACAAGCAGCCCAATCCGAGTCAGAGAAAGATTTGATCTGCAAATCTGTAGAATACGGCATTAGTATACCCTGACCTGGTGTTCCTTTGATATATCGAAGCAAATGATGCAATGCTACTGAATGAGTATTTCTAGGATTAGAAACAAACTGACTCAATATGTTTACTGCAAAACAAATATCAGGTCTAGTAAAGGTTAAGTATAATAGTTTTCCAACAATTCTTCGATAATGCGATGCATCCTTTAAGAGTTCGCCTTCATCAGATGTTATATTCAAAGAAGTGTTCATAGGGGTAGACAATGGTTTTGCTCCCAAATACCCCCTTTCTTCTAACAATTTTAAAGCATACAGCCTTTGAGAAGTGTAAAGGCCTTCCGCACAGCGCGCTATCTCGAGACCTAAGAAAAACTTCAAAACACCCAAATCTTTTAGCTTGAATTTATGATGCAAGAATAATTTTACATCACCTATGACTTCAAGAGATGGTCCAGCAATGATAATATCATCAACATAGATCAATAAAGCAAGAAAACTCATTCCTGAACCCTTTACAAATAATGTGTGATCTGAAGCTGCCTGAATAAAACCATAATCTAAAAGAGCGGAAGTAAATTTAACATTCCATTGACGAGAAGCTTGCTTAAGACCATATATTGACTTATGCAAACAACAAACTAGTTTACTGTTATGTGGATCAACTCGCTTATAACCTAGTGGCATATCATGATAAACTTCCTCGTCTAAGTCGCCATTAAGAAAAGCGTTATTAACATCTAGCTGGAATAAATGCCATTTTTGTGATGCTGCTACAGAAAGAAGAACCCTCACTGTTGTTGACTTAGCTACAGGTGAAAACGTATCTATATAATCCACTCCCTCACGTTGATTATATCCTTCGCTACTAAGCGTGCTTTAAACCTCTCTATATTACCAAAAGAATCATGCTTTATTTTATATACCCAACGACACCCGGTTGATGTCTTTCCTTCAGGTAGTGGTACAACCGACCATGTTTCGTTTTCCTCCAACGCTTGTAGCTCTTCTTTCATGGCTTGTATCCATTCAGCCCTGTGAACTGCTTCATGATAAAATCTAGGCTCATAAAAAATCGAAGCATTTAACACATAACTTTTGTATGAAGGTGACAAAGTATCATAAGAAATATAATTTGACAAAGGATATAGTGTCGATCTCTTTTCCTTAGAAAAATTGCATTGAAAATCCTTCAAATATGAAGGTGCCTTTCTTTGTCTCGATGACCTTCTAGCTGAGGTCGAATCTGAGAATTCTTCTTCTAAAATATTTGCTTCATCTCCCAATGTAAGATCATCCATTGGTTCATGTAAACCACTATCACTCTGATCATCACTTTGCTGATTCAAGCCACCTGCCTGCTCCACATCTAAGTTACAAAACTTAGAAGAATCTGATAATAATTCATCACTTAACCGTGGTAAAACTAAATTCTCAAAGGGATCATTTGAAGGGTAATCATTAATAAATTCCTTTTGGTAGAATGGAAATACCTTTTCATCAAACTTAACATCTCTTGAAACAAAAATGTCACGTGTATTAATATCCAACAATTTATATCCTTTCATACCATTAGGGTAACCTATGAAAACACATCTTCTTGCTCTTGGTTCAAACTTATCTCTGTGTACACTATGCACATATGAATATACTAAACAACCAAAAGATCTCATAAGATCATAATTCATTGATTTTCCAAAGAGTAATTCATAAGGAGATTTGTTTTGCAAAACAGTGGACGACAGCCTATTAATTAAGAAAGTAGCAGCCAAAATACAATCAGACCAAAAACATATAGGCAAAGCAGATTGAAAAAGAAGTGCCCGAGCGACATTCAACAAGTGTTGATGTTTCCGTTCCACAACTGAATTTTGTTGCGGAGTATAAACACAACTAAACTGATGTAAAATACCTCGCTCTTGTTAGGAAATAATCCTTGTGATCCCATTTTCCTTAATTAGATTAGGATCCATTTTCCTTAATTAGATTAGGAAAAGATTATATTTAGATTAGGAGGAAATTTTGTTTTCCTTTATAGAGTAGGCTAATCAGTAGCTTGATTTTGGGTATTGTTTCCTTGTAAACTATTATTTAAGGAGTACAGAGGCTACAGAAACAGTAGTTGATTCAGCTTCACAAATCAATATCGTGTTTCACTGTGTTAGCGTGAGTTCATTTCCAACAACTGGTATCAGAGCTATGGGTGATGAAAGCACGAAAACTATGGGTGAAACAAGCAACAAAGCCAATGCATCTGGCGTCGTGATCCAGCGAGTGATTCGTGAGGTGGGGGGCGGAAATAGCTATCCCGTTCTCACCAAGACCAATTACTCCGATTGGGCACTCATGATGAAGGTGAAGTTGAAGGCAAGAGGGCTATGGAACGCCATCGAGAAGGGCACCACCGATGAGCAGAAAGACATGATGGCACTCGATGCTCTGGTAAGTGCGGTCCCACCCGAGATGGTGTCGACGATCGGCTCAAAGGAGACGTCCAAGGAGGCTTGGGGCGCGATCGCGACCATGCGGATCGGAGACGATCGTGTGAAGAAGGCAACGGCGCAGCAGTTGTGTCGCAAATTCGACCTCGCCACGTTCAACGACGGCGAGACCGTTGAGGAGTTCGCGCTACGCCTCAATGGCATGGCGGCGCACCTCACCACATTGGGGAGGAGATGGAGGAAAAGGATATCGTAGCCAAGATGCTACGAAGTCTGCCTCCCCGTTTCAAGCAGATCGATCAAGACCCTGCTCGATCCATCCACCATGACGGTCCCCGATCTCACCGGGCGATTGCAAGAGGCGGAGGAGGAGTTGAATGGACCACCGGCGTCACTACAGCACGAGGGCAAGCTGTATCTCACTGAGGAGCAGTGGGACAAGCAACGAAAGAAGCGAGAGGCGGAGAACCACTCACGCGGTCGTGGCGCGAACAGGGGAGGCGGCCGACGCGGGCGCGGTCGTGGGCGAGCTGGCGAGTCGAGTGGGCCGGCCACTTCGAACAAGCGCGCAGGCGACGAGTGCCGAAATTGTGGGAAGCTGGGCCACTGGGCTCGGGAGTGCTGGTCGAAGCCCAAGAAGGCGCAGGTCCATGTAGTCCACGAAGAGGAAGAGGCCTCACTTTGTCTCGCAAAGTGCTCTCCCATTTTCTCCCCACTGACGCCGCAATCGACGACGACTTCGTCGACGTCGTCCGTGGCCCAGATCGAGATCCGTGAAGAGAAGGTGTTCTCGCAACTCGGGGAAGAAGAAGAGGAACGAGAGGCGGAGACGTGGGTCCTAGACTCGGGGGCAACCAATCACATGTCCGGGTCTAGGACCGCCTTCTCGAAGCTCGACGTGGCGGTACGAGGCACCGTGCGTTTCGGCAACGACTCGGTGGCACGCATTGAAGGGCGGGGCACCGTCATCTTTGTGTGCAAGAACGGGGAGCTCCGTTCATTCGACGGCGTCTACTTCATTCCACGGTTGACGACGAACATCGTGAGTCTTGGCTAGCTTGACGAGGTCCGCTACAAGATCGAGATCGAAGATGGCGTGATGCGGATTCGGGAGCTCGGCGGTCAACTGTTGGCAAGGGTGACCCGCGAGGCGAACCGTCTATACCTTCTTCGGATCAAGATAGCACCGCCGATGTGCTTAGCGGTGCGCGGGCGCAGCGATGAGGTGGCATAGCGCTGGCATGATCGCTTCGGCCATGTCAACATGGCGGCGCTCCGGAAGCTAGCTCGGAGGAGCTGGTGCGCGGACTGCCGGAGTTCGGACAGGTGGACTAGCTGTGCGATGCATGTCTGGCTGGGAAGCAGAAGCGCACCCCATTTCCGGCGAAAGCGGAGTATCGTGCGAAGCAGCGACTTGAGCTTGTGCATGGCGATCTGTGCGGGCCAATCACACCAGCAACCCCAAGCGGCAACAGGTACTTCTTGTTGCTCGTCGATGACCTAAGCCGTTATATGTGGGTAGCCACCATTCCTACGAAGGATCGTGGCCGGCTGCCATCAAGGAACTCCAAGCACGGGCCGAGGGGGAGTCCGGGCTGAAGCTGAGGGCACTTCGGACCGATCGTGGTGGAGAATTCACGTCGATCGAGTTTGCGGAGTATTGCACCGGAGAATACATCGCCAACACACCGCACCATATAGCCCGCAGCAGAACGGCGTGGTCGAGCGACGGAATGGGACGGTGGTGGCAACAGCGAGGAGTATGCTCAAGGCAAAGGGGCTGTCGGGTTGGTTCTGGGCGAGGCTGTGACCACCGCGGTATACATCCTCAACCGATGCCCGACGAAGAGCGTAGACGGCATGACGCCGTTCGAAGCATGGCATGGGAAGAAGCCGGCAGTGCATCACTTGAGGACGTTCGGCTGCATCGTCTACGTTCGGAACACGACGCCGCATCTGAAGAAGCTCGAGGATCATGGCTGTAAGATGATCTTCATCGGCTACGAGCGCGGCTCCAAAGCGTACCGTGCTTACGACCCTATCACGAAGCGTGTCCACGTGACGCGCGACGTGGTGTTCGACGAAGGAGCACAGTGGGAGTGGGACTCTGTGCAAGTCGATGGCAAGCCGAACGGCAATGACGACGTGTTCACGGTGGAGTACTTGATCGTAAACCAGGGACCTTCGGTGGCTGATGGCACTGAGGAGGCACCTGGAACCACAACTGAGGAGGATGAGCTGACGCCGCCGGCATCACCTCATGGTGGTGGAGGAGCTGTACCTGCGGGATTCAGCGGGGCACAGGAGGTGGAGTTCGCCTCATCACCGAGCGAGGCCGGCGAGCACTTGGATGCCGACCATGACGATGATGCCCCTCTCCGGTTTCGAAAGATCGAAAACATCATCGGGCCGGCTTCGCCGCATGGCTTCGCACCACGGGCTGACGGAGGAGCTCCATGCCATGAGCTCCGACGAACCTGCGTCGTTCGCCGAGGCGGAACGCAGCCCCATCTGGAGGAGGGCGATGATGGAGGAGATGGACTCGATTGAGGACAACCGGACGTGGTCTCTCGCTGACCTCCCGCCGGACCGTCGGGCGATTGGCTTGAAGTGGGTTTTCAAGGTGAAGAGGGACGAGCACGGGGCGGTGTCCAAGCATAAGGCACGCCTCGTGGTGAAAGGTTAGGCACAGCAGCACGGCATCGACTACGACGAAGTGTTCGCGCCGGTGGCGCGGATGGACTCGGTGCGCCTGATCATTGCCCTCGCGGCGCACGAAGGATGGGAGGTGCACCACATGGACGTCAAGTCGGCGTTCTTGAACGGAGACCTGGAGGAGGACGTCTACGTCGAGCAGCCGCAAAGGTTTGTCATCACCGGCAAGGAGCACAAGGTGCTCAAGCTCCGAAAGGCGTTGTACGGGTTGCATCAAGCGCCGCGCGCATGGAACGCGAAGCTGGACAGCACGTTGTTATCGTTCGGCTTCAGGAAGAGCCCGTCGGAACATGCCATCTACATCAGGGAGAACGACGGCAAGCAGCTGGTGATCGGAATCTATGTCGATGACCTCGTGATCACCGGCTCGAACGGCGGCGACATCAAGTCATTCAAGGAGGAGATGGCGGCCGCATTCAAGATGAGTGACCTCGGCTTGCTTCACTACTACCTCGGCATAGAAGTGAAGCAGGGCGCGAGGGGGATCTCGCTGAGCCAGGGCGCCTACGCCGGCAAGATCCTGGAGACGAGCGACATGGCAGGGTGTAACCCATGTCACGTGCCCATGGAACCGCGCCTGAAGTTGAGCAAGCTCAGCACAGAGCCGTCGGTCGATGCGACGGCATACAGGAGCGTCGTCGGGAGCTTGAGGTACTTGGTCAACACTCGCCCCGATCTAGCGTTTGCAGTTGGCTATGTGAGTCGGTTCCTAGAGGATCCACGCGAGGATCCACGCGATGATCACCTCGCAGCTGTGAAGCGCATCCTGCGTTATGTGGCTGGGACCCAAGATTGGGGACTCTGGTTCGACAGGAGGGAGAAGGAGGAGTCTTATCTGACAGGCTTCAGTGACAGTGATTACGCTGGGGATGTTGACACAAGTAAAAGCACAACTGGCGTGATTTTCTTCCTCAGCGGCAGCCCGATCACCTGGCAATCCATGAAGCAGAAGGTGGTGGCTCAGTCCACCTGTGAGGCAGAGTATATTGCAGCTGCTAATGCTGCTTGTCAAGCATTGTGGCTCGCTCGTGTATTGTCCGAGGTGCAGGGAATAGCAGCAAGGGCGCCAATGCTAAGGGTGGACAATAAGTCCGCCATTGCTTTGATCAAGAATCCAGTACTCCACGGACAGAGTAAGCACATTCGAGTGAATACCACTTCGTTCGGGAGGCTGCAGAAGAAGGCTTGATTGATGTAGAGTTCATCAGAAACGAGGATCAACTGGGCGACATTTTGACGAAGCCGCTTGGAAGGATCAAGTTTCTTGAACTACGGGATAAGATCGGCCTAATCGACACCAATGGTGGACACAAGGCTTAGGAGGAGATTGTTAGGAAATAATCCTTGTGATCCCATTTTCCTTAATGAGATTAGGATCCATTTTCCTTAATTAGATTAGGAAAAGATTATATTTAGATTAGGAGGAAATTTTGTTTTCCTTTATAGAGTAGGCTAATCAGTAGCTTGATTTTGGGTATTGTTTCCTTGTAAACTATTATTTAAGGAGTACAGAGGCTACAGAAACAGTAGTCGATTCAGCTTCACAAATCAATATCGTGTTTTCACTGTGTTAGCGTGAGTTCATTTCCAACAGCTCTTGCAATAATGAAGTCAGCTCTAATTCCTTGGCATAGATCTTATCATTTTTACCTTCTTGAATTGTGTTTCAATCATGCTCAAGAAATATTGCATGATTTTCTGTACTTCAGCCTTTTGCTTAAGTAAAAACACCCAAGTAAAGCGGCTATGGTCATCAACAATAGTTAAGAAATATTTATGACCGGAATATGATAGCAAATTAAAAGGACCCCAAATATCACAATGGATTAAATCGAAACATGAAGAAGCAAAGCTATTATGTGATGGAAATGGAAGTCTTTTTTGTTTAGACTGTTGGCAAACATGACAAACATCATCTGAAACAAAATCTTCATATTTCAGAATATCTCTCAACACTTTCAAAACCTTCGACGAAGGATGTCCTAGCTCTGGTGCCAAATTTCAGTAGAGATTTTATTCATACAAACTACAGAATTGTTCATGCTTGAATTTCTAGCATATGAAAATCCTTTCAGTACCATAGAGCCCTTCACAAACTCTACCCTTGCCAATCAAAGTTTTTAGCCTTTTGTCCTGAATAAGAAATTCATTAGAAGAGAAAACAAATTGCAAATCTGTATTTGCTGTTAGTGCGCTTACAGATAAAAGATTAAAATGGAATTGCGGGATAAATAAAACATTTTCAAGTATCAAGCCATTTGTCACTTTAATACTACCTGTTTTGTAAACATGCAAACATGACTTATCTGGTAATGTAACATTAACGCAATTTGTATCATACAATGTTGTAAAAAGATCATAATTACAACATATATGTCTAGAGGCCCCTGAATCAATAAGCCAATCTACTACACTCATCCGATTAGGAACATTAAAGGTTAAACATAAACATGTTTCCTCCAAGACGGACACTTTATTGACTTGTGAAGAATTTTCATCAAGTGGTTGATTCAATAAATGCCTCAATTTCTGAATCTGAGCCTCATTAAGTTCCTGCAAAAAATTCAGTGTAGTACTAGAAGAATCGTTAGCATTAGTGTTCACATATGACTCTACAATCTTGTCCGCTGGATCATGTCCCACTTGATTAACTCTAGATTAATTTAGGATTAGGCTTGAAACCCGGTGGAAAACCATGTAGACGATAACACGTGTCTATAGTATGACCTATCTTGTTACAGTGAGTACACACTGCCCGGTTTCCTTCTTTCTTCTGAGCAGTGAATTTCTTGTTGCGATTTGAGGCATTGTTGAAAGAGTTCCTTCCAACGAACATCGCCATTTGTTGTAAGTTGTCGGTCGCAGCCGTAGAGGTCACAATTCTTTGCTTTTCTTCTTGAAGAACAAGCGCAAATACTCGACCAATATGAGGCAATGGATCCATTAACAGAATCCGACTCCTTACATGCGAGTAGGAATCATTCAATCCCATAAGAAAAGCAAGGACGTGTTCTTGTTCATGAGCGCTCTTACATTGGGCAGAATCACAAGGCGGCCTAAAATTACTCATCTCATCCCACAACGATTTTAATCTTGTATAATAATTTCCAACAGAAAGTTGAGCCTGTTGCAGATTAACAATGTCTTTTTTGATCTGATAAATTCTTGGACCGTTTGTCTGCTGGAATCTTTCCTTCAAATCATCCCATATCTCCTTTGCAGACTCCGAGTACATAATACTAGCTGAAATCTCCTTTGTTACTGAATTCATAATCCAAGATTTCACAATTCCATTGCTTCTTTTCCATGCCAGAGACATCTTGATATCAGTCGCAACTGGCTTTGGAATTGTCCCATCCACAAATCCCATTTTATTCTTGATATCAAGAGCTATACTCATTGCCATGCTCCATGAAGGATAATTGTCTCTTATCAGTGGCTGTTGAACGATTGTTAAACCTGGATTATCTGAATGATGTATATAGTAAGGATCAAATTGATCATCTTGAACATGACTTCTTGATGTTTCTCCAGGAATTACTTCGGCCATCCTTGTAAACGAATTTCTCATCTGAAATAAGAACACCTAAACCAGAAATAGAATCTCTTTTCTTCAGTTGAACAAGCTACTTGACTATCAGAGAATCGATTATCTCGATTAAGCTTTGTTCGATTGATTGTACTGAAGATGAGACGAAACTGAGTAAACACAGCGAATCAACGCTCTGATACCATATAAGAATCTTGAATAATAAGAAGAACGAATGTTTTTGTTATACAGTAGTCATTCAATACAGAGCTCTTATCTTATTTATACAGAGGGATGGATAACCCTATTATTAATGTTGTTTTTTCACTAATAGCAACTTTCAAACTTAATTTAAAATAGCACAGCAACATACGCCTTTAGCAGTAGCACGACTTCCTTCATAAATATTCTGCTTCTCATGCAAGACCTTCAGTTGCTTCTGTGTCATCTTCATCAGTGATATTCTTCTGCAACATCTTATTAGATAACTTGATACCTTTTGTATTAAGGGAGATCAAGCATCCACAGTGGGAGGCGCCATTAACTTCGTGAAGAACTACAACAGCTCCTTCAATTCCTCCAATCCCATAAACCCGAGAAAAGCCCGCCCGTTCGAACCCACTTTCGGGCTTTTTCACTTTCCCGCAATACACAACAAACGGCCATGGGCGGCGGAGGCGATCATCATCATCCCAATAATAACGCCGCAGTTATTGCAGAGAGTCCGAGGCATGGTGTTTCAGACATAGAGGTGAATGTGGTCGACACTCATGCAAATATCAAGGTATTAACGAAGAGAGAGCCGAAGAAGCTTTTGAAAATGGTCGCAAGGCTTCAATCCATTTGTTTCACTGTTCTTCATCTCAACATCACTACCGTGGATCAATCCGTGTTGTACTCTTTCACTGTTATGGTAATGTTATTAAAACATCTATACACTTTGTTACCCTCGGGATTATCGGCTAACGGTAAAATAACCCGCGACCGGGAAGAGCCCGCGAATAAGAAGGTCCTAGAAAGGCGCGATCGCCCTAGGAAGGTAGTTCGGATGGTTTAACCCAATGAAAGGCCGAGCAGCTCGAGGGAAGAGGGGCTCGATCAGCAGATCTATACTAAAAGGACAAGAAAGAAAGAACGTGAAGAACTCCATCGAGATGGGAACGGCCGTGGAAGCTCGAGAAGATTGGTCGGGGCGACTCGCCCCGAGCCCTAAGAGCAATAGTTAGCTCGAGCAGGTTAGGTCCGAGGGGATTAGAACCCGACAACGTGACAAGCCCGACCAGAGAAGACCAGAATGGGAAAAAGAGTCGCGGAAAGAAGACGAGAAAGAAGGAACGTGGGCTGAGTGGGACGACCACGATCCCACATGATGCCCGCGGAAAACGCGGGTGGGAGGGAGATTAGGTCAGGGCAACGAAATCCAGAGTCAGTATAAAAAGGTGACGGTGGGATTATTCCCAGGTATGCACATTTAAAATTAAAACTATTTTCATTAATCCTAGTACCTGTCTTACTCCTTTGAGATCCAAAAAAACTAACTTAAGCATCGGAGGGGCGTCGCCGGCAATCACACCGGCCCCCTCTAACGTGTTTCCGCTGGTTTTTCGAGTGTTAGGTTCAAAGTGTTCGTTGTCAGTTCGAAGGAGGCGCGCGACTCCCGGGTCAGGCCAAGGTCGTTTTCAGAAGAACGCATCATTGGCGCCGTCTGTGGGAACGTATATTCCTATAAAATTCATGATGGATTCTGCAAACGACCCCCATTCACCACCGACAGAGGAGGTACTCACGGCGGAGGAGATTGAGAGAAGGCTGAGAGAATCATTTGATGCGGAACTTGGAAAGTTAAGGGCCGAGGTTGAGATGTTGAGGGCGGAGAAGACCCGAAAAACCCGCTGTAATTCACCACCATGCGACGAAACGGAGGAAGAGGAGGCCGAACGATTGAGGAGGGAAAAGGAGGTTCCACACACCGAAGAACAAGATAAAGAAGCCGAGGAGAGAACGCTGAGGACAGAGATCGACGCCCTTCGGACAGAAAAGAGAAAGAGAACGGCGGAACAAACGGCCGAATGGGAGCGTATGAAAGACGAAATCCGAACCCTGAAGGAACTAGCCGTCCCAAAGGTACCCCTTCCAGTACAAAGGGGATCCCCCTTTTCAGATGAAGTTTCTCAAGCCCCTTTGCCGAGTAACTTTCGTTTTCCCGACATGAGCAAATACGACGGCTCGGGACCACCCGAGGACCATCTAGCCAGTTTCGAGGGTAACGCTGCGCTATATCAGTTAGGAGACGAAATCAAATGCCGGGTCTTCGCCACCACGCTAGCCCGGGGAGCCCAGCAGTGGTTTACCATGCTACCCGCAGGAGAGATCCGAAACTTCGCAGACTTTATCCGTTCGTTCCTCCGACAGTTCTCGAGCAGTCAAAGAAGGCCCTGCTCTGCCGTGAACCTGTTAAACATGCGACAAGGTGATCAAGAGAACCTACGAGACTATTTAAAAAGGTTTAACAAGGTCATGATGGAAGTACCTTCAGCCACTCCCGATCTGCTGATCGGAGCCTTTCATAACGGGCTGAAAGAGGGAGATCTCTTCAGGTCGTTAGTGAAGAAGTATCCGACCACCGTGGAGGAGCTGATAGTTCGAGTAGAAAAATACGTACGGGTGGAAGAGGCGCACGGCTTCAAAAAGGCAGATAAGAAGAGGGCGATTGGGACGGTGGATATCGCCCGCGAGCTAACCCGCCCGCAAAACCTTAAGGAAGATAACCCCAGACGGGAGGAGCCAAGACATGCCCCTGCCAACAATACCCGATGGAAAATAAGCAAAGCCAGGGCATTGGAGATGTGTGAAGGGCGATATTTCTTGAAAAGGCCTTTTTCGAGTCGAGATGGACCGAGAAATCCCGTCTCCAGGGAATACTGCGAATTTCATCGCGAGTATGGCCATACCACAGAAAGCTGTCTCCACCTGAACGATGAACTCGAGAAATTGGTGGAAACCAACCCCGAGGCTCGGGCAGAATTCGTAGAAGGGGGAGGAAGCACACCCCACAAACATCCCGGGAAAGAATTTAGGAGGGAGATGAACAGGGTACCACCCTGGGTGAATATCAGACGCCCTGAAAGATACCAACGGCCCTCAGGACGATATCAGCGATTTCCCGAGCGGAGGGAGGCCGAGCCACGGGAGGAAGCCAAAGTTGAGTGGGCACGAGACGACCGCAAGCAAACCCGCGGGCGCTATCGTACGCCAGAGAAACCTTACGTGCCGCCTCGTCGGATTAACATGATATCAGGTGGACCTGCGATAGGGGACTCAAATAGGGCCCGAAAAGCTGAGGCGAGGAAGTTGGAAAACTGGGAGATAACCCCAAGGAAAATGCGGTCGGGACCAACCGTATCGTTCGGCCCGGAGGATTTCCATGGCGGAGACAACACTCATGAAGATGCCTTGGTCATTCGGGCCGAAATAGCCAATCACGATGTAGGGAGAGTGTTCGTAGATAATGGGAGCTCAGTGAACATTATATTCAAGGAGACAATGGATCAAATGGAGTTAGGAGAATATCACATGGATCTAGTAGAAACAGCTTTGTTCGGATTCACCGGACACGCCATCGAGGCCGTGGGACTCATACGACTACCCCTGACCCTCGGGTCGGGAAAATTGAAGAAAACTAGGATCACCTCTTTCTTGGTGGTTGATATGTCCTCCTCTTACAACGCCATACTAGGCCGGCCGGCCTTGAGCTCGTTCGCAGCCGTAGCTTCAGCCCTTCACCAAAAAATGAAATTCCCGGTTGGAGATCAAGTGGGGGAAGTGCTCGGGGACAGAAAGGTAGCGCGCAAATGCTATGTAGAAGAAGTGAGGATTGAATTGAAATCCCTCAAGAGTCGCCGAAACAGTCACCCCCGTAACCATGGAACCTCTTTCGTCATACACGCGGCTCAGGGGTTGGCCGCAGAGGAGGAAACCGAAGAAGTCATAATTCGACCCCCTTCGGGCGTGGTTAAGATAGCCCGGGACTTACCTCCTGCGTTAAAGGAGGATCTCGTCATACAACTAAAAAAGAATCAGGATGTGTTCGCATGGAGCGCGAACGAATTAACAGTTATACCCCGAGAGGTGATGGAACACCGACTGAACATCTCCCACACCATCCGGCCTGTTTTCCAGAAGAAGAGACATTTAGGCGCCCACAAGGACGCAATAGTGAAAGAACAAGTAGGAGATCTCCTTAAGGCAGGATACATTCGAGAAATCCAATTCCCGACTTGGCTTTCAAATGTCGTTTTAGTTCCCAAGCCGGGTGGGAAGTGGCGAATGTGCGTAGGTTTCAGGGACTTAAACAAGGCATGCCCGAAAGACTGCTATCCCCTGCCACGGATCGACCAATTGGTGGACTCTACAGCCGAACATGAACTGCTATGCTTCCTGGATGCCTTCCAAGGTTATCATCAAATTGGGTTGGCCGAAGAAGACCAACCTAAGGTCAGTTTCATTACGTCGGAGGGAACCTTTTGCTATGTGGTTATGCCATTCGGGCTTAAGAATGCGGGGGCTACGTACCAAAGGCTGATGGACCGAGTGTTTAAAGATCAGATCGGAAGAAACGTGGAGGTTTATGTAGATGACATCTTGATAAAGTCCAAAACCCAGAGCAGCTTTTCAGCAGACATTCGCGAAACCTTCTCCACAGCCCGAAGATACGGATTAAAGCTGAACCCAGCCAAATGTACGTTCGGGGTCAGATCGGGAAAGTTCCTGGGATACATGGTAACCAGATCGGGAATCGAAGCCAATCCCGACAAGGTGAAAGCCATTACAGACATGACGTCCCCGAAGACTCTCAACGACGTTCAACGATTGACAGGAAGGATCACGGCGTTGTCTCGATTTATCTCGCGGTCGGCCGAGCGGAGCATGCCATTCTTCAAAGTACTAAGGAAGGTTAAGGACTTTGAGTGGACACCCGACTGTGAGAAAGCCTTTCAAGAGTTGAAGGAGTATCTGAAGGAGCTGCCAGTGTTGAACAAGCCCAAACCCGCAGAAGAACTCACAGTATATCTCTCCGCCACTCCTCGGGCAGTCAGCTCGGTTCTGGTTCGGGAAGAGGACAAGATACAGAAACCGGTCTACTTCGTTAGCCACATCTTGAAGGGAGCAGAGGCCCGATACTCTTCTCAAGAAAGACTGCTCTTAGCATTGGTGATCACGGCGCGAAAGTTAAGACCTTATTTCCTCTCGCATCCGATATTGGTGTTAATGAATAGCCCGTTGGGAACGATCGTAACTCGACCAGACATATCTGGAAGGTCGATCAAGTGGGTGACCGAGCTCGGTGAGTACGATATACAGTTCAAACCTCGGGTGGCTATTAAGGCCCAAGCCTTGGCAGACTTTATCGTCGAGATGGTGGACGAAGGACCAGCGGAGATGTGGAAGATCTACGTGGACGGGTCCTCTTGTCAACAAGGGAATGGCGTGGGACTTGTGATTATATCGCCCTGGGGAGAGGAAACCAGCTTGGGCGTGAGACTAGACTTCCGAGCATCTAACAATGAGGCCGAGTATGAAGCATTGCTCCTCGGAATGAGGACGGCCGGCAGAATGGGATTGACTCGAGTGACGTTTTATTCTGATTCGCAACTGGTGGTCCAACAAACGGAAGGAATTTTTGCCATCAAGGAGGGAAGGTTGGCCGAGTACGCAAAGGCTTTCCAAAAGCTGAAGGAAAAGTTCGAGGAATTCAAGTTAGTACTTATCAACCGAAGGGAGAACGAGAAGGCGGACCGTCTCGCCAAGTGGGCTAGCGCGCTGAACCCACCCAAGGAAGGAGTTAGGACCGAACGGGCTCCACAAATTCATCAGATAGAATCGAGGGAGAAAATAGACCCCGGGGACTGGCGATATGACATCTATCGATATTTGGATGAGAAAATACTTCCAGAGGACGACATCCGAGCCCGAGTGACTCATAAGAGAGCAAGCCGTTTCACGCTTGTAGACGGAATCTTATTCAAAAGGTCTTACGCGGGCCCCCTACTGAGGTGCCTATCTAAGGAAGAATCCGAGGAGGTTTTGGTAGACATTCACGAAGGAACCTGCGGGAGCCACATCGGGGGGGTGGCGCTAGCGCGCAAAGCTACGCTGGCAGGATTCTTCTGGCCGACTATGAAAGCAGACTCGATCAGGACAGTGAGAGGCTGTCATCGATGCCAAAAGCATGCGAATCTACAAAGGGCCCCCGCAGAGATGATGAAGGCGATCGTGTCATCGTGCCCGTTCGATCAGTGGGGTTTAGATATAGTCGGCCCGTTCGAAGGAAACGCTACGCAGAAAAGATTCCTCCTAGTAGCTGTTGATTATTTCTCCAAATGGGTCGAAGCTGAAGCATTGGTTCGAATTACAGAAGCAGCAGTCATCTCCTTTCTCTGGAAAAATATATTATGTCGATTTGGCATCCCGCGAAGGCTGATAAGCGACAACGGAAGACAATTCAGTGGTCGCAAGTTAAAAGAGTGGTGCGCCGGCTATGGAATCGAGCAAGCATTCACCTCAGTGGCCCATCCTCAGAGCAACGGCCAAGTGGAGGTAACGAATCGGACCCTTGTGCAGGCATTAAAGGTCCGATTGGATGGGATGAAGAGAGCCTGGTACAACGAATTGCAAAGCGTGCTCTGGTCCTATAGAACGACACCCCGGGTAGGAACCCGGGAGACCCCATTCAGCTTAGTATACGGAAGCGAAGCGGTGTTGCCAGTTGAAGTATGGCAAGGAAGTGCTCGGGTGATGGGATATTCAGAAGAAGAGAACAACCGACTCCGAGCAGATGAACTCGACCTGATCGAGGAAGAAAGGGAGAAGGCCGCTGTGAAGATGGCGGCATACCAAAGAAAGATTACTCGCGCGTATAATCGAAAGGTGTGCCTGAAAAGGTTCGAAGAAGGTGACCTCGTCATGAAGGAAATACAACATAAAGGGGAGAGGGGGAAGCTCGACCCGAAATATGAAGGACCTTACAAGGTAATCAGGAAGATTGGAGAAGCCGCCTATTATCTAGAAGACATGAAGGGGAAGAAGTTGGAGAGACCGCACAATGCTCGGCACTTAAGGAGATACTATCCTTAAAAGACCGAGCACCTATCTTACTATTACACGTTATTTGTTTTGCTTTTCAGTTTGTGCAATTCTGTTATTTGCGTTGCTTTTCAGTTCGCGTAATTCTGTTGATTGCTTATTCTCGAACATATCATTGGAAGGGGGATTATTTGTGTTTTTGCAAAATAAGTCAAGATCTGGGACATAACAAGTTTGATTTCGCTGAATGAAAATTCTCCATCGAGAAAGATCTCGATCAAGGCCTTGTATGAAAACGAGGTTAACGAAAATTCTCCATCGAGAAAGATCTCGATCAAGGCCTTGTATGAAAACGAGGTTAACGAAAATTCTCCATCGAGAAAGATCTCGATCAAGGCCTTGTATGAAAACGAGGTTAACGAAAATTCTCCATCGAGAAAGATCTCGATCAAGGCCTTGTATGAAAACGAGGTTAACGAAAATTCCCCATCGAGAAAGATCTCGATCAAGGCCTTGTACGAAAACGAGGTTAATGAAAATTCTCCATCGAGAAAGATCTCGATCAAGGCCTTGTACGAAAACGAGGTTAATGAAAATTCTCCATCGAGAAAGATCTCGATCAAGGCCTTGGGCGAAAACAAGGTTAATGAAAATTCTCCATCGGGAAAGAGCTCGATCAAGGCAACGGACAAAAACAAGATTAGCGGAGGATTCCCATTAAGAAGAAATCTGAATGAAAAAGCAAAACTAACATCATCCATTGCAAAGAAAAGAGAAACGACCAGGAATGCTGAAGAATGAGAATGACAAAGACTGACAAATTCTCTCGACCCACAATGCCGCTAAAGAAAGACAAATAGTGAAAATAAAATACGAGAAATTCACGGCCTCGGCCCCCGAGCGTAAGGAGTGCCTAAATGCCTCATACGAGAGGGGGTAAAAGCTCTTTGAACACCAGGGGTTTTTCGCTGTCGTGCCCCCGAAACCCCACCCAGGGAAGGAGAAAAAACTCGCCGTAAGTACCCCGAGACTCTTGCCCGGGTCCCTTCATGGCCGGATCCCGAGCGAAGTTCCTCGATTTCAGTTCGGGAATTAGATAAAGACAGTTTCAACCTAGCAATCTCCCGATCTTTTTCACTTAAAAAGGTTGCCAATCGGGTGCAAGCATCCTCGTAGTATTTAAGCAAATCACGTTGTCGGGTGTAGCGCCGAAGCCCCTCGCAAGAGAGTGAATAGGACTAATGAAGGAAGTCAGGAAAAGATGAAGTAAGAGATGAATTAAAAGGTGAAGATCGGCGTGACTGACCCGACTCTCGCTTAAAGCCCACCAATCCCAAAAATCCGAGTCCGAAAGCCTCGCCAGACGTCGCTTCTCGTCAGGCTTCAGAAAACCCTCCATGAATTGACGGGAGGAGGTACCATCGGCCTCCAAACGAAAACGAGGGGCTGGGTGAAGTCTTTCCAAGGAGGGGACCGCAAGGACCTGGCCTTCCCGGTGCGGAAAATCCGCGTTCTCGTTTGGAGCAAAGCCCGCCGCCTCCTCCCATAAATCCCAAAGAGGGCGGGGCGGAGGGTCTGAAAGATGGTTCCTCCTAAGTTGGGAGTGTGCCATCCTTGAGGACGTTAGCAAGCTGGGCAAAATAGGCGGAGTACGGAAGGTGAGGAGAAAACGAGGGTGTAAGCTGTGAAAAAACAAGCTGGATAGATGAAATAACCTGAAGGAAGTAGGTTCAATAAGTCTTGAGAAGAGAAGAAGGACTAACCAAAACCGATTTTATAAGGAAGATAAGTCCGTATAAGGCGGACAGTTATAAGGATTGGGTCTTGAAGGAATTCAAAAGTTTAAATGAAGGAACATGGAACACGGGAGTAAAGAGAACCGTTGGTTAACGTCCTAAAAGATGCTTGAGCAAATAACGGGATACCCGAAGACGGTGCCCGAGAAGAACAAGGACAACGCGACTATGAGGATGTTCGGCAGAACATCAGCGCGAGGAAGATTCTGGATTACATGGCACTTTCATCTTATAAGTGGAAGAAAGTGGAGAAAAGAAAAAAAAAACGAAGGAGATTTATAAATGCACGTGGAAAAGATTTTGGTACAGAATCTAAGGATAACAGAAACAAATATGATAAGCCGAGTGAAAACATTCGATTAGGATAATAGAGTCAGAGAGGAAAGGACATATTACAATATTGTTCGAGAAAGAGAGACATAGTAGTAAAGCTTACAAAACAAAAGGAAAATAATTCAGGAAAACAGAGGGAAACTTTTATGGGGGAGCGGCCGAACTGGCCTGATTTAACTCCCCGACACCTGCTTCAATCTCAGCAACTACCGACCCGACCACTGAGGCGAGATGTTCTTCTTCCTGTGAGGTAGCTTTAGGAACCTCCTCGGCCGCTTCACTCGGGATCGTCTGCTCGGGTGCAGGTGGAGGATCCTCGGCAACGGGTTCAGGGATCTTTTCAGAAGGGTCGGGAGCATCCTCGCTCTCCCCACTCGAAGGAGTGGATATCATCTCCTCCGAGGCGACGTTGGCGGAAGTTCCTCGAGCTATGGGGTCGGGTTGGTACCCTCCTGGGGGGCACTCAACAAGAGCCCGATCGACGTCTAGCCAATCGAGCTTCCACTTGTAGCCTATACCAGCCACCCGAAGCTGGTGAACACATCCCCAAAAGCCGTGATGGAAATACTCAACCACCTGCTTCCCGTAGGAAGTTCGGGGCAAGTAGTCCCGAGCGAGGCTTTCCTCCAACTCGCGGAAATTGTTCTCCGCCTCCTCCCGAGCCTTTTTCTCTTTGAGCAAGTCCCTCTTTACCTTCTCTGACCCTGTGCGAGCTTCTCTAGACACCTTCTTCAATTCCTCCTCTTTCCGTTTAAGCTCCTCTTGAAGTTGAGCTACCTCCTCCTTCAACTTCGTTTCAGACTGCGTGAGCTCAATACAATCCTCATGCATGAAAAGCATCCTTTCTAAGGCCTCAGCGGCGCAGGCAAAGCCCTGGCATAGAGACATCAAAAAGTAAAAGAAGGGAGGAAAGAGAAAGGAAAAAAGAGGGCGGGGTGGGGAAAAAACCATACCTGGCCCATATGTTGGGCAAAGAGTGGGAAAAATTCTCGGGGTTGCAACTCTGACAGGTGTGAGCGGTTGGCCTCCGAACGGAAACCCCGCATAAATTCTACGCAATGAGCCCCGCGAGGGCGGTGAAAGTAGTCAGGCTGCTCGACGGGATCGCCGGAAGTAGGAGAACCCTCGCCAACGTCCGCACTCGCCTTAGAACTAGCTTTGGTCTTTTTGCTGGAAGGATTGGCAGATGATGCAGGCGCCTTCCTCTTCGGGGCCACTTTCGGCGACCCCAAGGAGCTAGCAGTAGCTTTACCTTTGCCCTTATCAGGGCCCGAGTGACAGAAGCTGAGGGAGGCGCTTGGGAAGGATCACCCTTCTTCATCTGCTCCGAGATCTTGAGTAAATCAGCAAGGTCCATGCGTGAATCTAGTACGAGGAAGAGGAAAATATCGTCAGGAATAGAGAGGGCAAGAAAGAGAATTTAGGAAATATACCTAAGTCTTCTATTATCGCCCCTTTAGAGCAAAAGTTGAAATGACAGAGTAGATCGTCTTTTACGAGCTCGGGAGCACTGAACTTGCGAGACCCGAGGGCCCTTAGGAAGGCTTCCATCTCTAACTCGGAGACAGGAGGAAGGGGGGAAGAAATAGACACTGCCTTAGGCCAGTGGAAAACGGTGTCGTTTTCGGGGCTACCCTCAGGAGACCGAACGTAGAAAAATTTACTCATCCACCCTTTGTGAGAAGTAGGATTCCCGAGGAGGAACTCCTCGGAGGCGGTGGAAGAGAAAAAGAATTTACCCGGCTCCTTCTGGTTTATCTTGAGAAAGGACAAAAGAAGAGGGAGGGAGAATGGGATACGGAAGTACCCGATGAGGATAGACACAGAAAGAAGGAGGCTGTAAGAATTGGGAGTAAGTTGACTCGGGGATATTTGGAAATGGTTACAGAGATCGGCTAAGAACTGGGGAAGGGGCAGACGGAGACCCATATCAAGCTGGTCAAGGTAAAAGGTACGGAAGCCCTCGGGAGGCCCACTGGCTACCTCCCGAGGACCGGGGATTCTGACCTCAAAATCAGGGGTTAGACCAGCCCGATCAACGATGATCGGGATATGGGAGGCGCGAAGAGTAGACACGTTCACTTCATGCCAAGGAAGTTTGACACGCTCGCGAAACTTCTCCATTTGAGAAGCCCAGACGGCTAAAGCTTGAAGATGCTCCTTTTCGCTGGAGTATCCTATAATCTGGGGGGGATTGAAAATATCTAGATCAGGGAAGTCGTTTAGGGTTTGAATCGCGTCTAAAAAGGAGTCCAGAAAATCAAAAGGGGGGAAGTATTCTGGAAAAGTTCGACCCAAAACAGAAAGAGGGCGATAAGAAGAGACACCGTTCGTAATCAAGGGACGCATCAACCCTAAAAAGACCTAAACAATCAAAGGCGAAAACAGGAGAGAATCGAATAAGAGGCGAAGTAAGAACTGTGTTCATGGCCGAAAATCGAACTCAGGAACGAAAAGAAAAATACGAAGTAAAGTAAAAGTACGATTAACGAAATAAAAGAGAGAGAAGGGAGAGAAGATTTACCGATCTAGGGGACGAAGAACAGACGGATGCCTGGAGAGTAGGATGTCGGAGTTGAGAAAGAGCCGCCGCACCTTCAAGGATTCTGGGAAGGAAGACGATAGGGATGGATAGTGAGGGTGTGAGGAAAAGACGATGCAGAATGTAAATAAAATAAAAGAAAAAAAAGGGGGGAAGAGGAAGAAGAAGGGAAGGGGAAGTATCAACGCCCGCGATGATGGACACGTGGAGAACGATTTGACATTGATGTGATAGGGCGGCCAGTTTCCCGCCCAAAGAACACCACATGGGAGCAGCCCCAGAGGTTAAAGCGAGGGATGAAAGAGGAATAAGCCTAAACGATCGGGAAGAGAAATAGATGATAGTCCGAGAAGCCTCAACGAGAAGAATGAGAAAACAAGCAGGCTAGTTATTTTACCGATAGCTTACGCCCAACACTCACTACACTCGCTTTGGACTATTTTTGGGGGGGACTATTGTTACCCTCGGGATTATCGGCTAACGGTAAAATAACCCGCGACCGGGAAGAGCCCGCGAATGAGAAGGTCCTAGAAAGGCGCGATCGCCCTAGGAAGGTAGTTCGGATGGTTTAACCCAATGAAAGGCCGAGCAGCTCGAGGGAAGAGGGGCTCGATCAGCAGATCTATACTAAAAAGACAAGAAAGAAAGAACGTGAAGAACTCCATCGAGATGGGAACGGCCGTGGAAGCTCGAGAAGATTGGTCGGGGCGACTCGCCCCGAGCCCTAAGAGCAATAGTTAGCTCGAGCAGGTTAGGTCCGAGGGGATTAGAACCCGACAACGTGACAAGCCCGACCAGAGAAGACCAGAATGGGAAAAAAGAGTCGCGGAAAGAAGACGAGAAAGAAGGAACGTGGGCTGAGTGGGACGACCACGATCCCACATGATGCCCGCGGAAAACGCGGGTGGGAGGGAGATTAGGTCAGGGCAACGAAATCCAGAGTCAGTATAAAAAGGTGACGGTGGGATTATTCCCAGGTATGCACATTTAAAATTAAAACTATTTTCATTAATCCTAGTACCTGTCTTACTCCTTTGAGATCCAAAAAAACTAACTTAAGCATCGGAGGGGCGTCGCCGGCAATCACACCGGCCCCCTCTAACGTGTTTCCGCTGGTTTTTCGAGTGTTAGGTTCAAAGTGTTCGTTGTCAGTTCGAAGGAGGCGCGCGACTCCCGGGTCAGGCCAAGGTCGTTTTCAGAAGAACGCATCACACTTCATCTATGATGTATAGAAATTAATTAATCTTCTTTTTTTTGTCGAGATTGATTATGTTTAATTTAATTTAAATGCAGATGGAGGATGAGTGACAGTTGAGTTCGGCGAACGAAATAGCCACGGCAGTGCATGAAATTGTGGAGATGATTCAGCATTAATCGACATTGATTAGGGAAGATTAATGATCAATAATTAATTATTATTCAATAGTGTATTAAAAGTGTGGCTCGTTTATGTACCATCATGCAATGGAATTAGAAAACAAACTTATCGACACATTGAGTGACCAGATAATGCAAATTATGTGACGCGTAGGCTTAGTTTAGTATTCACGTAATATATTATTATAGTCTGCGAAAATGATGGGCAATTAATTATTAAGGATGTGAATATAACGTAAAAGCATATTGTCAAATGTCACGGCTATAATCATTACATAGTTATGTAGTCTTATTACATTAGTCTTTCTTTGGGTCGAGTTAAGTTGCACCATGGAGATTGAATTATGATGCGAATATGCTCAAAAAGTGCTTTGTATTATGAAATATGGAGTTATTATGGAATATTAGAGTGGATGTATATGGAGTGGTTAAATGAGTTTGGAATAGATGAGATTATAAATTAGGTGTGATTATTTTATGAGAATGTAATATTTTATTTTGTGGTTTTGCTTATAAATAGGCACCTTGAGTTGTATTGTAAAAACACACCAAGTATTTAAATTATCATACTTCTTCTCTCTAAATATTCTCTCCATAATTATATTATCATAATATAAATATTAATCACAGTAATATTTTTATAAAACTTTGACTAATTTCTCTTAAAACGAAGGAAACAAGCAAGGGAAAAGGCTATGTAAGAATAAAACAAGGGCCCATCTCGGATTCAGGATTTGATTATTGTCGGGAATACAGCCGAATTTTTAATTCACCATCTGCTATTTCAGATGTAAATATAACTTCTTTCTGTTTCAATTATTATGTCTTCAATTTCAGTTTTAAATATTAAGTTCTTTGTATTTCAATAATGAGTTGCATAAAGAAACTAATGAAGAATGCCCGGCAGTTTCTGGCCATGTGAAGAACACGGATTGACAAGATGTGTCGATTTTGTAATAGTTATTATGAATTGGAGGCAAAAGTATAAACCTTTTTCACATTTTTGTATGCAACATACGTTGCTATACATATCGAGCAATTTGAGCTATTCAATGGTTGTGTTTAATTTATTTATGGAAATGCAAATTAATTGAGGCCGAACACGTATTGGAGTCAATGCCCATCAAAGGCTGAGAAAGTTAAAGCCCAAAAGGCCCAAAGAGGGTACCACGGAATAGTAGATATATTTATTACTTGCTGGTATTCTGTATTTCTGTTGCTGCGATAGATTTCTTCGCCAAGCTTTTGAGGTAGTAGCGTTCTTGGCATGGCCCTACATGCCTCACCTACTCGCTTTTTAACAAATTTAACAATGTATATTCAAATCATCATTCTCCATATTAAATAAAGGCAACTAACTTCCATCTACTACTATTATTTTTTTTTTCTTTTGAGTATTCAACGCTGTATGAAATAATGGCCTCCATGATCACCAGTTCATCATCATCATCGTCATCAAGATTCAGCTTAATCTACTACCATGGTAGCCTCAGCAAAAGTCAACCACCAACCTTGTCAAGATCGTCCAAACTATATAGATACAGAAACAACAACCCTTCAAAGAGAAATGAACAAGATCGTAGCTTTTTGAAGAATAACGATGCTAAGTTTGGGATTTCCTTGTAAGTTTTATTACAGGATTCTTGTATTGTATAGTGTCCTTTCATATTTTGTAATCTTTGCAAGTAAGTTACTACGACAGGGCTAATCCTAGATCAATTGATCTTCGAGCTAAGGCTTCTTCGGCTTCTCCAAGTAATCCTTCATCTCCATGGTAGGGTAAAAACAGAGATTTGATTTTACACAGTTCAACAACATATATATATATATATACATACAGTCTTTGAGTGAAATAATATAACATTTGACAATTTTAATGCAGGCAAAAATGGTTACTTGGATTGCTGCTAACAGTGATTCTACCTGCAATAGGCTACAAAGGTGGGGTTTTTACAACACTTAAAGGAGACATAGACAAAGCTGTGAAGACAGTGGAACATGTGACTGAGGTGGTGGAAGAAATAGCCGAGGAAGCAGAAAAGATCGTTGAAGAAGTCGAAGAGAAGCTTCCAGAAGATTCCAACATCAGAAAGCGTCTCGAATCATTCGATAGCCTCGCGCACAAAGCAGTTGATGAAGCCAAGAAAGCTGAGGATGTCATTCACAAGGTATTCATTAATTACTTTATCCTAATTAATCATCATCCCTTTCGTTTCTAAAAGAAATATCCATTGATTGTAGTTTATTTGTATATGATGTAATTGCAGGTAAAAGCTCAAGAGGAAGTGATTGAGAATGAACTTAAGAATGCTGCCAGCAAAGGCCAAGTTACGAAATAGTTGAACAACTCAGTTTGTCCCATCATTGGATCTCTACCTAAAGAAGAAGAAACTATATATTCAAATTTCTTTTTCTAGATTTCTGTAGTAATAATCAGCAGTACGTTTTCTGAATTGGCCTGATATTCCAATTCTCTTGTATGGACGAATATCTTCTTCTTTGCTTCAAAATAATTCCATCATATTCTCTAATATTAAATACGAAAAATGCATCTAACCACCTACATCAGATATTATAATAAACACATGGTACGTAAATGGCTCTGTTTTGCTTTTGCACATGCAAATCATGGACCAAAATTCAAGAAAACAACTGATAATAAAGACGTAAAAACAGACGTAGGAAGGAAGAAGATACATCACTTGCAGCAAACCACTATGTACAAGAGATGGACTTCACAGCTTCGAAAACCTTTATTTACATGATAACGTTATATAACTAGTAGGCATGTCATATAACTTATATATAAGCATAGATAAATTATATAAACAGTCTGCATATCTTCTTCTTCACACAATAGCAGTATGCACATCCCTCAGATGACCATAGCAGTCATCGCTTGTCCAAAAGTAGTCCAAGCAAACCCAGCAAACATGCCTCCCGCACCTACACTCGACATGGTTGCACCCATCAACCTTCTCCACCGTAAACCCACAAGCCGGACAATTCTTCACATGCTCTTTCCCGACCCTCCATTCCTTCAGAGAAACGTCTGGGTCGTCCTTAAACTCCCTATACTTCTCGCAAGAAAGGTACGCATGGTATTCCATGTGGCACTTTGTGCAAGTTTCAACAGCGCACGCCCCGCAGACGAAAGGGGCGCCTGGCCCGTCGGGCTCAGCCACTCTGTACACGGAGGGGCAGTCGGGCGAGGGGCAGAATCGGTATTTCCCCCCACTGCCCGCCACGTAGGCGCAGACAGAAGATCTGAAGAGTTCGTCGAGTTTTTCATTCGTCAGCAGAGATCTCAGGTCAGCGAGCAGGATATGGGTCCCGCAGCCTTCCTTCGCGCACTTCATGGGAAAGCTGTCTATGCTTTTTATGGCAGAGTTGCACTGCTCGATAAGGCACGGTCGGCAGAACTTGTGGGAACAGCCTTCGAGAGTGTACGAATCGTCGTCTAGCTTGCACAGGCAAATGGGACAACCATCGTCGTCGTCGGCCCCCTTTCTCCTTACTTGTTCGCCGCTCGTCTGTGCTACGTCGTGGATTATGGCCTCAACTTTTTGCTTGGCTTCTTTAGGGCCCGCGATGGATATGCTGTGGCGTTTGGTATTCAAGGAGAATTCTGCCTCAGGCACCTTCTGTTTAAGCCCGTGGAGGTCGGGCCCGAAGTTCGACACTAGAATCTTCATCATGTCGGGCGGGAAGAAGCCATCGCGGAGGCGGACTTCGAGCTGCTTGCTTTCGTGGAGGGATAGGAGGGCCTTGACGAACCTCTGCTCTGCGACGTTGATCTTTTCGGGGGCACCGAAAATTCTGACAACCATGTTGTGCCTTTCGAAGCTGATGCGGATCCCACTTTCTCTCTCGGTGGATTTCATCAGCATCGCCCCATCCCTCGAAAATAGAATCTGCAGTACTGCGGGGGTAATGCTGTCATTGCGTACGACCTTCCCTTTCATGAGCAGTTCGAGCGGTCTTCTCAGTTCTGCCAGGGTTTTCATGGCACGGGCAGATATTTTGACACGGTAAGAACCGTTCTGATTCCTCTCTAGGCTACAATCTACGCCTGAAAAAGGATTACACGACGTGGCTGTCAAAGATGAGATTTTTACGAAAAAGGGCTCGACGAGATATGAGAAAATAGAGTAGATACATACCCTTTTGTCGCTGGAGCCTAGCAAGCAAATGATCGAGCTGGTTCTTAATCACGGGGTAGACTGTAGCGGGGCAGGAAACAGAGCCATTGAAGAGTCGCTGACATTCAACTTTCTGCCAATAGAAAAACCCAGGCAATACTTTTCCGTGAAGATGTTCGAGGGCCCTAGCCGCCTCCAAATGAAAAGACCCATCGAAGGTGATTATGGCTCTCATGAAACTATCTTTAGGCTCGGGCTGAAATACTTGAACGCGGACGAAATTAGCCTGCGGTCGGGGCATGAACGGTGAGATCTCTCGCATAATAGCTTCCTCGCAAGCCAAAATGGGTGGGTTGTCTACTGCATTTGCTCTGACCAGATACAGGTCGAGAATTTGTCTGTTAGTTGCAGCGCTAACATCCCGAAATATGTCGGCTTCGGAAAGATTTTTATCGATTTCGAAAATTACAACGCTGTTCGGCCACTTCACGCTGCCTTCGACCGCAACAAGCCTATCTCCCACGACTAAATTGGAGAAATCACTAATCACATAAGGAACTTCCCCAGGCTTGCACTTCACGATAGCTACACCTTTACTGCACCTGCGAGGCCATGAAATTTTGGCTCTGAGAGAATAAGAAGACACTGCTCTATGATCGCCACTGCACATATTTCTCGAAGGGACGACCTTCAATAGCCCGCCACCAAACTCGAGCTGATTCTCCACAGCTCTCTGGGCAGCTTCAGGGGTGAGGAAGGTTACTCTTCCCCACTCCTTCTCTTCACTGTCCTGACCATTGCCCGAAAACTTGTTAATGGAACAGATTTGACCAATGGAGACTCTCTCCAGAAACTGAAGGAGCTCCTTATCAACGAGGGCATCAATTTTGGAGTGAAGAACATCTACAGTCAACCGTCGCTTCTCAAGTTCCAAATGCTTTATCTCAGCCCCAGCTCCAAAGAGAGCCAGGGATGGCAGCACGTTAGGCCCGCCAATGTACAAGTATTTCTCCAAGCACTCGTTTTGCAAAAACCTTTTCTCAAACTCCAATGCATCACACACCAGATTACATACTTTTTCCATGTTTTGGGAAGAAGCATACAGAGAAATTTCGTTCCGATCAACGTTGACTTCAACGCCTGTACGTTCGTCTTCACACAAAGCTCTTACGCTAGAGACGAGGATGTGTAGATTGCTATTACCTTTGCCACAGAATCTTTTCAACAGCGTGCTTCCATACCGGGACAAAATCCTCTTTTGCAACATTGCACTTTTCATCTTTACAAAGTCGAACGGCAGAGGAGGCGAGAGGGTCGAAAGATGGTCAAAATCACATGCAGTGACACACACCAAAAACTCGTTCGATGCAGAAAGAATTTCTCCAAAAATCACCCAAGGTGGCCTCTGACCAAAATTCAAGAGAGAGCATGAAGGATGAAGCTGAACATGCTTCTTCGTTGACGCAACTTCGTAGCCAAGCAGATCAGAACCTGAGTACATCGCCACATTTTCAGCAAGCGAAGAGAGTATTACCTTCTTCAAAGTGTCGTCGTGCTGAGAATGCTTCTGTGGATTCCAACACCAGTAGTTTGGCACGATCATGTTGAGTTCAGTTTGAAGGCAAGCTTCTAGCTCGACCACAGTGTCATGGCATCTCCTCATGGACTTGGCATTAATGCTATTATTCCAACACCAAGTATTTTTCTGGTCAAGGGGCAGAGCATCCCACTCCTTATAAACAGCAAGCAATGTGAAAAGGTCACCGTTATTGTGGCAAAACTGCACCTTATGGCAATCAGATTTGTGCTTAGCATCCTCCGAACCAACTCTGCAAAAAATGCTGCTCGAGTTGGCCATCACAGAAGCCAAAACAAGACCCTCTCGGCCTAATTGATGGAAAACGCACTGTAGGATTATCTTACCCAGCCTAGGTTCAATACCCAGCTTCACCATCTGCCTCCCTTCTGCTGTCAGTACATAGAAGGCTTCTTTCATCTTAATTGCTCCCAACTGAATAAGATTCCTGATAGCCATATCCATAGCTTGCTCGGTAGGCGAGTCTATGAAGTCGAATTCATCAAACTGCTTAATGCCCAACGCAAGAATCTTCAAGATTGCAACGCCAAGATGAACCTTTCGAATTTCGGGATCTGAATGGCTCGCCATGGACTCGAAATCGTTCTTGGTGTAGAGCCGATAGCATGTCCCTGGTTCAGTCCTCCCAGCACGGCCAGCTCGTTGCTTGGCAGAGCTCTGACTGATCCAACAAACCTTCAAAACGTTCATGCCGGTAGAAGGTTCAAACCTACTCTCTTTTGCTAGCCCACAATCAACCACATATCTGACGCCTGGAATCGTCAGAGACGTTTCTGCAATGTTGGTGGCAAAAATTACTTTTCTTTTTCCGGTAAATGTGTGGAAAACTTTAAGCTGGTCTTCGTAGGAAAGTTTTCCATGCAAAGGCAAAGCAACCGCGGATAAAGCATGAAAATTTCCGCAGGCCCACTCTACTTCCATCTGAGAGGTCAAGAATGCAAGGATTGTTCCGTCACCCTCGCTCCTATGAATCTCATATACAGTCCTCAACACATCATGTACATATGAGGGCACTGAGCTAAATGAAGAATTATTTCGAGATTCGCAAGGAACGTACTTAGTTTCGACAGGGAAATTTCTGCCCTCAACCCGCAACGTTCCACAACTAAAGAAGTAGTTAGCAAATTGATCAGCATCCGCGGTAGCGGACATAATAATAAGCCTTAACTTTGGTCTCTGACAAAGCAAATCCTTAATCACGGCTAAGAGGAGGTCAGTGTTTAAACTACGTTCGTGAGCTTCATCGACAATTATACATGAGAACTTTGACAACTGCTTGTCACTAATGTAGTGCTGCAATAGACATTGATCAGTCGTGAATACCATTTTGGAGTCACATTCTCGAACAGACGAATGCGATCGGCAGCACACAGCTGAAACGCCTTTATAACAACCATAGCTCTCTTCGTTGACCCTTTCTGCTAGAGACAGAGCAGCAATTTTACGTGGTTGGGTACAAATGATAGAACCACCAAATGCTCCAGAATCAGCCAGAAACTGAATCAGCTGAGTGCTCTTCCCAGAACCAGTTTCACCAATTAACACTGTAACCTGCACAGTAATCAACATCAGATTTCAACAGCACAATCAAATATCGAAAACGAAAAAATCCAAAAGATTCAACAAGCTACCTGTTGGCTAAAAATAGTTCTCAAAATCTTCCTTCGATGGGCATATATCGGCAACCCATCATCAAGTCTCCTGCATTCCCTCATCACTAGCCTATAAACCCTCGCCCAGTCCACCACCCCGTCCATTATTGTGAAAAGGTATCGCTCTTCACTCTCCACATCATTGTTCTCCAGCCGTCCAAGCATACACTTAAGCCCACTCTTGAACTCTTCAATTCTACCCAATATCAAGTCCCTCTCTGCTTCCAATCCCTTCCTTTTCCCCCGAAATTGATCAAGAATACGCAGCGGCTGAGGCCTCTTCAACAACCTCTGCACTTCATGAATCTCGTCGACCACAACACTCAATTTTTTCGACCATGTCAGAACCAATTCACCCTCCAACAACCCTCTGATCTTCTTGACAAACAATGGCCTCAAACGTTCATCCAATTCCACCTTATCCGACGGGACGCTAACGTTACACACGACTTTTGGGACAAAAGCGTGGTCTTTACCGTTCAGTCTCATCTCCCACAACTCTACAACAGTCTCAAGAGCCTCACTCCACTGCTCGTAGAACAGCGTAGCCAATATATGATTAGACATCACGACGTTTACCTTTTGGGGCGGATATGTTAGGTTCCTTATAATCGAATCGGTCTCGGGCAGCTCAAATGGGCGTCGACCTTCGGGTATGATTTGCACTACAAAATTAGGCCTCTGCAGCGACCGAATCAGAGGGCGGTCAGAGGGGTCGACCGACCACCCGGCGGCGGGCGCTACAAGGGTGTAGGTTGATGGCGTCGACATTGGTATTACTTGTGGAAGATTCGTGTAAGAGGAAGATGATTACAGAAAGAAACCTAAATTGGCCTTTAGTGGGCTGCAAATTTATTGGGCTATATTTTAAAAATATTAATAACTAGGCCCATTCCAATTAAATTTACCAAAATCCATTAATATTCAAAACTGAATTACTATTCACCGCCCCCTTTTTACTAGTCACCGCCGCTTAAAGGACGATAAAAAGACGATTTTGCCCTTTTGAATAAAAATTTCAAAATTTCTATATAAAGCCCTTTCCAGACAACACTTTCCATATCGCAATCACAAATCCAAATCAGACCTAAAAATCAAAAAATACTCAAATTGCAATGCATCGACGACAGGGACAGGGGAAAGAAAAGGAACTTTTCGCACGACTCGCAAATTATCGTATAAATCGTTCGTACGTAGATGAATTCGCGTAAAAAAGTCCCGATCGAAGTAATTTTTGGGCCGGCGCATGGCACGGTCGAAAGAAATTTTCTGCCGTGCCAGTGCCAGTCCCAGTCGAAATAATTGATCGGCCGGTGCTGCTCCTGCCGGTAAAACTGAACGGCCCGGACTGCACCGGCCGAAAATGCTGTTCGACCGCAATTTGTTTTTTAATAAATATTTAATTGCAGACCAGGGGAGGGAATTCCCTACCCGGAGGTAGCAGTAGATTCCTCCCGTTGGAGGGATCTGGATAGCGTCACACGAGGACACGCGGCAATGATGCATTCGTAGAGACGGGAGGAGGAGAGGCGGCAGCGAGTTACTGCTTCTCAATCCGTATATGCGGATTACGATCCGCATGCGGGGTGGTCTGGAGCAGGCGATGATGACGTACCGGATGATGCAGCATCGTTTCGGTCATCCGATGACGATGTGCCACCGGCCTCCTCAGGTAAGTATTTTTGCGTGTCGTGTCTTAATATACGTAAAAAATATTTATTTTTGCGTTATTCGTAGATTATGATTCCTGGAGGGTGCAGGGGCCACAAACCGGTGGTCCAGATGAAGACGAGGTGATCCCTTGTTATCTGAGGCACATCGCGCCTCGCATCTGGATGGGTGAGCAGAAGAGGGGTCTGCTGAAGTGCGAGCAGCGGGAGTTAGTGCTTGGGAAGCTTAAGCAGTGTTACTCCCAATTCCCGCCGGAGACGCAGCGCCAGATCGATGGCACAAGGCTTGGGCACCTCACAGATGCAATGGTTGGTCACTTGGACCAGCCTCTACTGTGCGCTTTTGTGGAGCGTTGGCAGCCCGACACGAACACCTTCCACATGCCATTCGGGAAGATGACCATCATGCTCTACGACGTGGAGCAGATCTTGGGTATCCCGATCGACAGAGCGACGGTATCGGGCACCCCAGACGTCGCCGATGGGCAGATCGCGGTGAGGGAGATTATGGGCATCTCCGCGGATGCGCTGAGGAGTTGTTGGAGAAGTGGTGGGGTTGGGACAGCGAACGTGATGCATAGGATGCAGGGGGCGTCCGGCGGGGTTCCAGGCCATCGCTTGGTTGTTGATTCTCTTGGGGTCGACGCTGTTCGTCGACAAGAGCGGGACCCGTATGAAACCCGACATCATGCACGAGTTCTACCGCTCGTTGGCAGCTGCCAGGCAGTACTCGTGGGGATCGGCCGCACTTGCGTACCTTTATCGCCAGCTTAGCCTCGCAAGCAGGGCGGATGCGAAGGGTGTAGCTCGGTGCCTCTCGTTACTACAGGCGTGGATCTACGAGTACTTTCCATGCTTCCGCCCACACCGTCTCCCCACCATGTGGAGCCTGGCCAGGCACGATCACGCACGTGGCCCGTATCTTAGAACGAGAAAACGGTGAGCCGTTTGGTCAAAATTCGCCGTCAGATAGATGTCATGACTGCAAGCGAGGTATCTTAACAATTTATATTCTATATTTATGACAATTAATTAAAAATTCTGAACTATTATCAGGTTGCTTGGCTGTCGTACGGTCCCGATCCAGCGGCGCAGCACCCGAGGACGCTTTTTGTGGGTTGGGTTAGTTATCTCGATATCGTTGAGCCCTACTCACCCTCGAGAGTGTTGCGCCAGTTGGGGTACGTGTAGGTCATCCCGCAATAGATGAGTCCGCAACAGAAAGCGGTCATGCCAGCAGACCCGACGAGGTATATGGTGGACTATTCTGCCGGTTCAGCAGAACATGCTTGGCGTCAGTTCCCATACGCCTACATCCTCAACCTCTCGTACATCAACCGGGCAGCCGCAGAGTAGCTTGGTGAAACCGTTCAAGGGTACATGGGCTGGTATGAGCGGCATTCTCATCCTCGCCTGCTTTCGTCGCAATCGGGATCCTTATCGGGCGGCATACCCACGCGCAGCCATGGCGACTACATATGTAATTTAATCTTATGGCGATTTTTTATAATTATATGTTTAATAACCTTTTATATGTATTATTTTTATGTACATTGGTACAGCTCGATGTACACCCTGACTAGCGATATGCTAGCTAGGATGCACTGGACGGCTATCCGCCTGCGGAGGAGTTCAGAGAGAGGCTCGACGAGCTCAACGACCGATGACGCCAGGCCCCATGATGTGTTTTTATTTTGTTTATGCTTCGTTTATGTATCGGACGCGAACGTTTTATATGTATTATTTATATGTCTCTATTGTTTATGTTTGAAATATTATTTTTCATCTTTATTCCGTATAGAACACAAAAAAATTAATAATACAAAACAATTATAACAGTAAATAGTGATAAAATGATGATTTTGCCCTAATTTCTATTTAAGTCGCTTTCCAGACAATACTTTCCATATCGCAATCACGAATCATAATTAGATCTAAATAAATCGCAAAAAATTTTCAAATCGCAATGGATCGACGACAGGGGAAAGGGAAATGGTCTATTCACACAACTTATAAGCAAATTCTCGTAAAAATCGTTCGTACGTAGATGAATTATCGAAGGGCGGTCGGAATCGTTTGAAAAATGACCCGATTGAACGATTTTTTGGGCCGGCGCACGGCACGGCCAAAAAATAATTCCAGCCGCCGCAAGGCCCAGCCGAAACTATTTTTCGGTCGTGCCTTGTGCAGGCTGAAAATACGTTTCGACCGCAAATGGGGAGGGCCGAAATGAGATTTCGGTCCTGACTGCTCCGGCCGAAAATCTCATTCAGCCATATCCATTTGCGGACGAAAATTTTGTTCGGCCCGGAATATTTTTTTTCAACATTTTTTTTAAATATTTAATTGCATACTAGGACCAGAGGAGGACTTTTTCGGCGATGGGATAAACTACAGTGGGCATTTTCACGGAGGAAGACGATTTCCAACCGACGTGGAAGCTATTAACTGGGCGAAAGGCGTTGCTATTGGTCTGGGGTTCGAGTTGATTATTTCGTCGCATAAGAAATGCGGTACGAAAAAACTGTTGAGTTGTTCTTGCGGAGAACGTTGTAGAGGCAACGTGGATGAATTGGAGAGGGATTCGAAGTCTAACAAGTGTCGGTGTCCGTTTGTAATCATAGCTCAGGAGGATTCAACTACGAGGGAATGATACATTCGTACGGGCCCACCTGAAAAATTCATGCACAATCACATCCTCATACAGTATCCCGAGGGACACCGCCAGACAAGTGGTTTAAGTAGCCAGGTAAGGAAGGTCGTAGAGGAAATGACTGCTGCGCAAGAGAAACCAGCTCATATCCTCCCAGCGATGAGGGCTCGACACGCAGAAGATCACGTGACGATTCAGACATATATATCATTACAGAGATCGTTTGAAGAAGGATTATTCTGATGGCCGAGACGTGGTGGGCGACACAGGCCGGATATTATGTTCGGTCCCTGCGAGACGTAGATACTAATGCACTGACACATGTTTTTCTCACACACCCGGACACTCGCATTGGTGAGGGCGTATCCGTACTTTATTGGCATTGACTCTACGTACAAGACCAATAGGTACAAGATGCCTCTACTTTCCTGTGGTTTGCCGTTATGGAGGACGAGACGGAGAGAAGTAATGGGGGGGTTGTGTTGTAGTCTCTTCGGGATATTCTGGGGCCAGGTGTTTACCCTTCAGCGATTGTGACTGATCGTGAGTTGGCCTTCTTCGACCCATACAGAAGGTATTTCCGCATTCTCACCATCTGTTGTGCACTTGGCATATTTATAAAGACGTGGAGCACAAAGTTTATCAGCTGACGGGGAAAAACAATAAGACCACAGCTCACATCATGCATAAGGCCTGGAAAGCAGTCGTGGAAGCTCAGACGATAGACGCATACGAGCAGGCATACAGTGACATGTCTCTGCGTTGGGTAGCCGACTCCGCTATCGTCCACTACGTTGAGACGACATGGTTGGTGCATAAGGAGAAGTTCGTCATGGACAAACCAGGTGTTTCATTTCGGGAACACCACTGCATGTCGTGTGGAGAGTGCTTACAGCGAGCGGAAGCAATGGCTAAACTCGACCACTGAGTCTATCGACACCGTGTGGGTGAAGGTGCACGAGCAGATTCAGAACCAACTGAATCGCATCAGAAAGGTAAATTAATTATTATTACGTGTCAAACGAAATCCTTATCTAATAATTTTTTATGTTAACATGCAGGCACTGAAGGAGTCCCGCTCGAAACGACCTATTGGGAACTCAGCATTTCCATTTCACACGATATTGTATAGAGTTTCACACCGTTCAATATTGATAATGGGAACTGAGTTGAGGCGTGCTAAAGAGTTGGCGGATGAGGTTTACTCCTCGTGCGGATGTGTGGTACGACGCGCACGAGCTCCCATGTGCATGCGAGCTTCAGCAGTGTGTGGACAACAACTACCCAATTGGTGCAGACTGCATGCACGATTTCTGAAGGACACTCACCATCGGCGAGGGAGTAACTCCCGATATTTTTGATCGGGATTACTTATACGACCTCGTGGGCGTGAGGCAGAAAGCTGCGATCCCACCGCTATGCGTGGCCTCCATCGAGTCGTTCACGAACATCTCTATCCCGAGGCTCGTGAGTGGAATGAGCTGGCATTAAGACGTCTGTCAAAGGTCGGCCGAAGAAAAAAACCTCGACGAAGCGGGATCGAAGTGCTTGGGAGTACGCAATCCCAAGGAGTGGACGCAGTGGAGGGCGCAGCAGTACCAGTCGTAGCAGCCAGGGTCGTACGTCATCTTCGTCTGCAAAGCGTTCTCGTGGATCTACAACGGAGACAGGTACTACTATCTTTTACTCGTAAATTCGTTGAAACACGGATGCACATCTAATCCTGAAAAATGCGTTCTACAGGTGACTCAGACTTCTACCACACCCACTTTGCGAGATGCATGACAACAGTCATCCATCCATATATAGTTAGCTATAAGGATATGTGGCTGACGGCAACTGTGGATTTTGCGTTATCACCGATCATATTTACAATGATGAGGACGAATGGATCACCGTAAGGAGTCACGTCGCGAACGAACTCGCGACCCACTGGGAGCGTTACTCGGCATTGTACTATGGTGAGTCATTGGAAATGGCGGTGAATCGTATACGCTGGGAAGGGGGCCTTGTGGACCACACCACTGGATGTCGACACCGTGTGATCTGTGGGCTGTGACGACACTTTGGAACGCTGTTATTATCCTCTACGGGTACGGCAATGGGTCGAACATCAACATACATTCGAACACAATATTGCCACTGCGTGCCGAACGGACTGCTACTGGACCGAGCCGTACGATCGTCATGGCGCACCTTGAAGATAATTATCAGCATTATATTAGACTTAACTTAAGTCCAGAGTTTCCTATGCCCGTCTTACATCCGTATTGGTTCACGAATCGTGATGGTCAAGTTGCCGATTGGGAAATAAGATATCAGAGTCGATTGGATCACTGGCTGCACCTAATGGAGCAGTATAATTTTTGACTTAACTTATTATTTTGTTTATGTTTCGTTTATGTATCGGACGCGTACTGTTTATGTTTGGAATATTTTTTTGCATCTTTATTCCGTTTCGAATTACTAGTACAAATAATTATTCCCGAAAAACTAAAAAACCATGTTCAATCGAGATTTTTGGCCAGGCAGTGCAGCGGACGATCGATATTTTCGGCCATGCAGTGTACGGGCCGATCGGTATTTTCGGCCAGACCTGTCAGGGCCGAAATTTACGATTGGCTCGTACGCTGCGGGGCCGAACGTGATTTTTGGCCAGGCAGTGTCAGGGCCGAAAAAATTGATCGGCCCGCGCACTGCCCAACCGAAAATTTCGTTAGGCTCGTGCACTGCAGGGCCGAAAATATCGATCTATTAGTCCTAAAATGTTAAATCGATTTTTTTTTATCCGTATCGATCGATCGTTCAAATTTTTTTGTGTATGTAGTTTTCAGTATTTCGTACCGGATATTACATTTTATTAGTTTTTTCTTTTTAAATTAATTTAAATATCATAAGGGCAAAATCGTCTTTTTACGGCCCTTTAGGGGGCGCAAACAAGTAAAAGGGGGCGGTGAATAGTAATTTCCTATTCGAAATTTCGATTGTTCAAGAATAAACTTAAATTTAAGAAACGAATTAAATCTTATTCAAAATATTAATTTTAATATAATTATTCTAAAAATAATATTTATTTACTGTTATTTCTCTCTATAGTATGTAACTTCTATTTAATATTTCATGATAAGTGTTCATAAATAATATTGTCAAAAATCTTATGTCAAAAAGATTAGTAATCTAAACATGATTTTAGTGCAATTTAAATGCGTAGTAAAAAGACGCATATTTAAATCTTTTCATTTTGAATTATGTTAAATAATTCGAATATTATTTTTACTTAACCAAAATATATTCAGTTACATTATACATATTATTTTCATATATAAAAAACATTTCATGAAAACGTCATTCTGCAAGCATTCTTCGACTCTTTCAAGTTGTAATTTATTATTATGTCTCTATTGTAATGTGTTATTTCTTCTTATTTATGTAATATATGTTATGAAAAGCGTATATAAGACAAACCGAGATTTACAGAGAGCTTGTCGTTTTTATTATTTTGTTTACAAAGTATAACTCATAATATTATTATTGATTATAATACGGAATTAATTTGCATCTATGTAATAAACATCTATGCAAAACGTATATAAAACATTTTGAAGATTTTACCACGGATTAGACAGTGCTTATTATCATTTTTTAAATTTATTCTTCGATTCCTAAGTTACAATGCATCATTTTGTCACTGATAACAATATGTAATAATTGACAGAAAAATATTTTAGCGATTACACGAAGAACAGACGTTTCTTATGATTTCAATGTATATTTTGATCTAAATTTATTGTTTCTTCATACAAAATACAATGTTCAGGTATATAATAAACATATTCTGTGAAACGTATGTATGATATCTTTATGATTTACCACGGATCTAATCTTTCATATATTTTTTTTTCATTTTCGACCCCGCAAGTTACAACTATTGTTTCCGTCGCTGGGCCTCTGTGACGGGAACGTTAATGGACAGAGACGTAAGTAGTGGGGATTCAGTGGGGCGACTGACCGCCACCGACCGGCGGCCGACGCTCGAAAGTAGGTTTCTTGCCTCGACATTATTCTATTATTAGTATTTTTTGAGAAGATTAGTGTGTACTGTTGTACTGTGTAGGAAGAAGGTCAAGGAAAAACCCTTAAAATTGACTTCATTGGGCTATAATATTCTATTACCTAGGGAAACACACGGATTAGTATTTCGAACCGTTAGATTGTTCTTAACTCTAGCCGTTTCATCGTCGGCCTTTTTTATAGTGCAAATTACGAGTTATGCCCAATTCATATTTTCAATAGAGATAAGGACACATGTAAGTTTCATTTATAGATAATGACTCAATTTAAGTTTCAAGTACATTATACATATTATTTCCATATATAAAACAAATTTTATGAAAACGTCATTTTGCAAGCATTGTTCGACTCTTTCAAGTTGTAATTTATGATTATGTCACTATCGTAACGTGTTATTTCTTCTTATGTATGCAATATGTTATGAAAAGCGTATATAAGACACATTGAGAACGTGTTATTTCTTCTTATGTATGCAATATGTTATGAAAAGCGTATATAAGACACATTGAGATTTACAAAGAGCTTGTCGTTTTTATTATTTCGTTTACAAAGTTATAACTCATAATATTATTATTCATTAGAATATGGAATTAATTTGCATCTATGTAATAAATATCTATGCAAAACGCATATAAGACATTTTAAAGATTTGACCACGGACTAGTCACTGCTTATTATTGTTTTTTAAATTTATTCTTCGATTCCTAAGTTACAAGGTATCTTTTGTCATTGATAACAATATGTAATAAATATGCTAAAATTGACAGAAAAATATTTTAGTGATTACACGAAGAATAGACGTTTCTTATGATTTCAATGTATACTTTTATCTAAATTTATTGTTTCTTCATTAATTACAAAATGCAATGTTCAGGTATATAATAAACACATTCTGTAAAACGTATATAAGATGTTTTTTGATTTACCGCGGACCAAATCTTTCCTGTTATTTTGTTCATTTTCGACCCCGCAAGTTACAACTTCTATTTCGTCGCTGGGACTCTGTGACGGAAGCGATAATGGGCAGAGACGTAACCAGTGGGGATTCAGTGGGGCGACCGACCGCCACCGGCCGGCGGCCGGCGCTCGAAGGTTGGTTGGTGGCCTCGATATTATTTTATTATTATTCTTTTTTAAAAAAAGATTAGTGTGTACTGCTGTATTGTGTAGGAAGAAGATCAAAGAGAAAAACCCCTAAAATTGACTTCACTGGGCTATAAAAATCAATTACCTAGGGAAACACACGGATTAGTATTTCTAACTAGACATGTTCAGAAGGTTTCAAAAACCGGAACCGAACCGAAACCGAACCGGCGGTCAACGGTTCGGTTAACCGGGGTCAACGGTTTCGGTTATAACCGGAGCCGAACCGTCATTTAGATCGGTTCGGTTTCGGTTCGTAATATTCTAGAACCGAAACCGGCGGTTTGTAACCGGCGGTTAACCGGCGGTTTGTAACCGACGGTTAACCGCCGGTTTATATATTAAAATAATAATAAAAATAATTCAAACGGTTTATATATATGACCCTTTGTCCATTACCATTTACAAAGATAATATATATATGATTTATTTTATTATTTTTAAATTTTTTATTTTTCTCTATAAATAGGGGGATTAATGGTAGATTTTTTAAGCAATAATCTTTAGTTTTTAAAAATATTTAAGTTGTATTTTTTTCACATTTTCTTGAGTCTTATAAGCAATAATTAATTCTTTTTCTTTATTATTCTCCAATAAACAACAAAAAGCAAAAAAAAAATAGAAAAACCGGTTTGAAACCGTAACCGGCGGTTTCAAACCGGAACCGTTGAAACCGGCGGTTTCAAAACCGTAATCGAACCGTGGTTAACCACGGTTCGGTTACGGTTTAAGCATATTTCGGTTCCAAACCTTACGAACCGGCAAACCGAAACCGAAACCGTATGAACACCTCTATCTAACCGTTCGATTGTTCTTAATCTCTTGCCGTATTTTCATCGTCGGCCTTTTTTATAGTGCAAATTACGAGTCGGGCCCAATTCATATTTTTCAATTAGAGATAAGGACCCATGGAAGTTTCATTTATAGATAAAGACTCAATTTAAGTTTCAATTACATTATACATATTATTTTCATATATAAAACAAACATTTTATGAAAACATCATTTTGCAAGCATTCTTCGACTCTTTCAAGTTATAATTTATGATTATGTCACTATTGTAATGTGTTATTTCTTCTTATTAATGTAATATATGTTATGAAAAGCATATGTAATACCCGTAGAATTTAATTACGGGATTTACAATTAAATTAGTGGTGGAGAGTATTTAATTAGAAACGTTGTGGGATTAATTAAATAAGGAAATTGGAACTTTGGGTGAAATTCCGGTTATAATACATAATTGTTTTGAACTCGATGTGTGATATGATGTTTTTACGTCTTATGCCTTTAAATGACTTATGTGTCTATTTGATTTCATGATGTGTGATTTACAATTCTTATGTGTGACATGAGTTATGACTTAAGTGATGAACGTAGGATTTAGAAAATTTTAAATGATGAATTAATTATGTCATATATGATAACATTAAAACTTAGAAGAATTTGACTAGCATTTAAGTATGCCATGACCTAGCTTCGGTCGATTGGAATTAAGGGCTAAGAGTCGATCGATTCTATGTATATAAAATACTAAAATTGCCGAGTAAATAAACAAGGGTTGAATCGGGCGATTGAATATGTGTTCTGTGATTAACTATAGTATAGAGCTCCCTTGGACGAATTGAAGAATCGATCGATTGTTGTGTGGCATGATTGAATATGTTTAAATTAAATCGATCAACTCCCAAGGCTTAGAAATAGTTTCGATCGATTTATGTATGTGGAAAAATAGCTTCAATCGATACATATATTATTAAAATTAGACTAATTATCACTTATGTAGAGTTGAATAAATAAAAGCCACGAAAGGATTCCTTAGCATGTGAGGTAAAGATAAGTTGCTTAGTCACCTAGTAGTCAACTCAAGCACAATTATCTAAGCATAATACTTATCAAATAAACTAAAGTAACGTTGAAGAAGAGTTCAAATAAGAAACTAGAAGATAAGGAAAACCCTCATAAACCAAAAATACAACTACGAAGAACAGAGAAGTTGAGAGAGGTGTCAATCAAGTTCACAAACAGTTCAGCTTACGGATCTTTGGTAAGGAAAATAAACAGTTATAACCTTGGTGATTTCAATAACGTAGGTTATTTAATTATTATGCTAACATAATTTAATGAAATTCATGGAATCTCCATGTACCACAGACGGCAGAAACTTTAGCTTGAAGAGTAGATTTCTATTTTATGTAAATTAAGGCATACGTAGGAGAGAACCTCATGAGAAAGAAATTGTTTTGGGCAGTATGGCACGTTCTAGGGCTTATAATTTAAATTCTTTGACAAGGACTAGCAATCTCGAATAGAAGGAAACCCTAGAATTTCTAGGTTCTAGGAAGAATATTCATAGGAGTTAAGTATGAATATTTGAAGAATTGAAATGGAGTGGAACAAATCGATCGAAAGTAGACCCTAATGCATGAGGAATCGACCGAAAGTTGGAGATTTAAAGCTAGGAATCGATCGATTTGAAGGGATGGAGAAATGCTCGGCGAAACTTGATTGCATGCAAGGCAAATCGGGCGAATCTTAGATGATATGGGTTTCGATCAAAACTAGAGGCATGAACGAATCGAGCGATTATGTGGTGACGTAAGCATGCGGCGAAACTGTGACAAAGTGTAATCAAATCGGCCGATTTAGGCTCCATGAGACACGGCGAAACTTACGTGATTTGTCTATCACACGGCGAAACCTAGTTTTAATACATAGCAATCGGGCGATTTGAGGCAAAGAGGATTGATTGAAAGTGAAGAGTTTATGATGAATTAGAATCGGGCGAAACTTGTTCCATGCACAAATCGAACGATTCTTGAGATGACAATGCTAAGATTCGACCAAGACTATAATATTAGTAACTTAGACTAGACTAGTTGGGAATTAGGGTTTCTAGAAATTAACCTAGTCGAATCAAGTATTTTAGTTTAGTTCTTTAATTTAAATATGACCCTGACATTTCGATATTTTATCTAAGGGTCGAAGGTGAAGACATTCCAAGGCATTAAGTTTCGTAAGTTGGACGACATGTAAGTGAAAATCGCAACTACAACACATATTTTTTATGTGTGCATGAATTACGTGATTATGTGCTTCTATGACAATAAATGAATTTTACGTGACGTATTCTGTTTATGATACATGAAATGTGATGATGATATGAAATGCATTTTTATATGAAACACGACATGAGCATATGCATGCACAACTAGTATAAGAGTCAGGAAGTGCATGGTATAAGATCGCCCGTGGGCGATGAATAATTGTCGATATGGGCAATTGTGTCAACTCAATGACGAGTCACAGCTCTTCTATGCCACCATGGTAATTCACGATGCCGAATTACCTGATTCATGAAAGGTAGGGGAAATTCACCATGGCGATTCGCGATGCCGGTTGCCTGATTCACGTTAGGCAGGTGGATACCCCGTAGCGGGAGGTGCAACATGGAGGATGCGACTCGAGGGAATAAGCGGCACCGAGAGAACCTCGAGTGTTGGCGACCTCGTAGTAGGCTACTAGTGAGAAGTGCCCGCGTGTCAAACCGCATTGGGATGGAAAGGGACCTTAGGGTTAAACGTAATTTGTGTGCCCGGGTTAGCCTCTCAATGGGACCGCATTGGGATTGAAAGGCACTACTATCCTCTCAATGTGGACCATATTGGGTTGGAAAGGCACCATAGGGTTAAGCACAAATTGCGTACTCGGGTTTAGCCTCTCAGTGTGTGTACTGCCACTTATTTATACCCTTAGGGTCTGAGCTCTATGAATGGTGCATAGTAAGATGGAAAGCCGAGGGCCCAATATGAAACGAGAGAATGAGCAAGACATGAGAAGTAGATAGCATTGGTGCGGATGCCTTTACATTTTACGACACGTGCATTGCATGCATGATTTTCACTTACTGAGCTTTATAAGCTCATTCCACGTTTTTATGTGTTGTAGGACCCCGCGATCACGGTACGTAATCATTTTCTCGATGCGGCCAACTTTTGAAGCTTCCGGGGGCTTTTGAGATGCAAGTGTGTACATAGATGCGACCTTGTGGAGGCCCAGTAGATAGTTTTATTTTGACATGCTTGCGCACCTTCCTATGTTATTAGGACCCATGAGGATTCGTAGGAACCTTTATGATTCCTTTATATAAAAGGAAAAATTTTATACGCCCTTTTTTCACAATCTATCTCTTCACAATAACATTAGTCACGTAGACGAGTTAAGAAAATAGTGGTGAGAGGCGGGGCGCCACAGCGTATATAAGACGCATTGAGATTTACAAAGAGCTTGTCGTTTTTATTATTTTGTTTAATAAATTATAGTTAATAATATTATTATTAATTATTATAATACGGAATTAATTTGCATCTATGTAATAAACATCTATGCAAAACGTATATAAGACATTTTGAATATTTGACCACGGACTAGACACTGCTTATTATTGTTTTTTAAATTTATTCTTCGATTCCTAAGTTACAAGGTATCATTTTGTCCTTGATAACAATATGTAATAAACATGCTAAAATTGACAGAAAGATATCTTAGCGATTTCATGAAGAACTAAACGTTTCTTTACGATTTACCACGGACCTAATCTTTCCTATTATTTTGTTCATTTTTGACCCCCCAAGTTATGACTTCTGTTTCGTCGCTGGGACTCTGAGACGGGAACGATAATGGGCAGAGACGTAACCAGTGGGGATTCAATGGGGCGACCGAACGCCACCGCCCGGCGACCGGCACTCGAAGGTTGGTTGGTGGCCTCGATATTATTTTATTATTATTATTTTTTTGAAAATATTAGTGTGTACTGTTGTACTGTGTAGGAAGAAGATCAAAGAAAAAACCCTAAAATTGACTTCATTGGGCTATAATATTCTATTACTTAGGGAAACAAACGCATTAGTATTTCTAACTATTCCATTGTTCTTCATCTCTTGCTGTATTTTCATCGTCGGCCTTATTTATATGCAAATTACAAGTTAGCCCAATTCATATTTTCAATTAGAGATAAGGACACATGTAAGTTTCATTTGTAGATAATGACTCAATTTAAGTTTCAGTTACATTATACATATTATTTTCATATATAAACAAACATTTTATGAAAACGTCATTTTGCAAGCATTCTTCGACTCTTTCAAGTTGTGATTTATGATTATGTCACTATTGTAATGTGTTATTTCTTCTTATGTATGTAATATATGTTATGAAAAGCGTATATAAGACACATTGACATTTACAAAGAGCTTGTCGTTTTTATTTTTTTGCTTACAAAGTTATATCTCATAATATTATTATTGATTATATTACGGAATTAATTTGCACCTATGTAATAAACATCTATGCAAAACGTATGTAAAACTTTTGAAGATTTGACCTCGGACTAGACACTGCATATTAATGTTTTTTAAATTTTTTCTTCGATTCATAAGTTACAAGGTACCTTTTTGTCATTGATAACAATATGTAATAAATAAGCTAAAATTGACAGAAAAATATTTTAGCGGTTACATGAAGAACTAGACGTTTCTTATGATTTCAATGTATATTTTGATCTAAATTTATTGTTTCTTAATTACAAAATGCAATGTTCAGGTATATAATAAACTTATTCTGTAAAACGTATATAAATATCTTTACGATTTACCACGGACCTAATCTTTTGTATTATTTTGTTCATTTTCGACCCCGCAAGTTACAACTTCTGTTTCCCTCGCTGGACCGTCCGGCGGCCCACGCTCGATTGTTGGTTGGTGGCCTCAACATTTTTTTTTTATTATTTTTTTGGGAAGATTAGTGTGTACTGGGTAAGAAGAAGATCAAAGAGAAAAAACCCCAAGTTGACTTCGGCTGCGTTTAGTTGTCCACTTGAGAAAATGATCTATTAGAAAGGTCGTGTTAAAAGAGTTATCTTGATATAGTTTATATCTTGTTCACTTATCAATATAAAACTAATAGCATATATAATAAAGTTATTAATTTCCAATTTTGCCCATACATTAGTTTATAACTAAATAATTATTAATAATATAGAAAAATATAAGATATGGATGTCATTTTAATACTTACAAAACGAAGAATAAATTGGATATATTTATTTTATTTTTATCATAATATCACGTTAGATAATGATAATTTTATAGTATGATGGAAAAGGGTATTCTTGTCTTTTTTGTATTAATCGGGGCTGGATAAACAATATTGGCCCAATACTTGAGTTAATTTATCTCGGACTGCTAAGATTATTACACCGGGCTTGATTATTTAACGGGCTTACTATCTTCGCAACTAAACAACATTATACCATATATTTTATCTTATCTTGATATATCCTATAAAGTAAACGGGGCCTTAGGGGGCTGATTATTTTATTGGGCTATAATATTCTATTGCCTAGGGAAACACACGGATTAGTATTTCTAACCGTTCGATTGTCCTTAATCTCTGGCCGTATTTTCATCGTCGGCTTTATTTATAGAGCAAATTACGAGTCAAGCACAATTCATGTTTTCACTTAGAAATAAAGACTCGTGTAAGTTTCATTTATAGATAAGGACTCAATTTAATTTTCATTTAGAGAAAATGGCCCATGTCCCATGAATGGTAACCACAGACACGTGAAGTGTTACCACAGACCCATGAAGTGGTACCACAGACCGTGAAGTGTCACCACAGATTTGTGAGGTGTTACCACAGACTCATGAAGTGTTACCATAAACCCATGAAGTGGTATTGGAGAATCAAGAAGTATTTCTAGAAAAATAGGGTCTTTAACACTGAATTTTCTGATATGGATCAGAACACCAATTGAGGGACTTAGAAACGTAAATGCCGCTTATTTATATCCACCTGCCTTCTACTTGATCCGAGTTTCGACAGTTATCGATTCACAATAATTTCTGCCAGGCTGAGAGAGAGAGGTAAATTCCCAAACTATTGCTTCTTTCCGTTCTCTGTGGTTTCTGTTGTATGCTTTTTTACTGCTGGTATGCGTTGAGGTTTTCGAAATCCACATTGAGTTGGATCCGAATTTTCATGTTGTATATGTTTTGTTCTTTTTCCCTTGCGCTTGCGTCTCAACTCTCCAGATTTAGGCTTTTGCTCTTGATGTTCTTTCGGTCATCTCTTGTTTGTGTGGTTTTGATTTAGGTCGTTCCTTCTTTCAATTTCCTCTTCCTGGTCGGCAATATTCCCTGCTATATCGAAAGTACAGAAATTAGGGTTAGGTGACGTGAATTCGGTATCTAACTGAAGCGTTGTATGGTTAAATTAGATGGCCCGTACAAAGCAAACTGCTCGTAAGTCCACTGGAGGCAAGGCTCCAAGGAAGCAACTCGCTACAAAGGTTCTTCTGCTTTTCGATTTGTCAACATATTTTCAAATTTCGTCGTTGTTGATTAACTGTGATGATTACTGTACTGTAGGCTGCCCGTAAGTCTGCCCCAACCACTGGTGGCGTGAAGAAGCCTCATCGTTACCGCCCTGGTACCGTTGCTCTTCGGTGAGTACCTCTTTCAACATTTTGATTTCTCTTTTGTCTGTTATGCATAATCGACTGATGAGGTGTTCCTCAATACAGTGAGATACGCAAGTACCAGAAAAGTACTGAACTTTTGATCAGGAAGCTGCCGTTCCAAAGGCTAGTTCGTGAAATTGCCCAGGATTTCAAGGTGGTACCCTTAAGAACGAACCCTTTTGATTACAATTAAGTCGTGGCACTTGACTTGATAAAATGATTCGATTGTTTATCCTTTTGTTGCAGACTGATCTTCGTTTCCAAAGCCATGCTGTTTTGGCACTTCAAGAAGCTGCAGAAGCTTACCTTGTGGGTCTCTTTGAGGACACTAACTTGTGCGCTATCCATGCCAAGCGAGTGACCATCATGCCTAAGGATATCCAGCTTGCTCGTAGGATCAGAGGCGAGCGTGCCTAATTTTTAGTTGCTTTGGAACGATGTGGTGTGGTGTTTTGTTATTAGTGTCTTGTTCAGAAGATTATTGGAATTTGGTAGTAAATTCCTCTATGGTTTGTTGGATTTGTGAAGATGGTGTATCGTGAATATTTTGCTTTCTGTTCTTGGGCTGGATGGATTTCTAGGCTTGTGTGTCTTTGTGAGACTGCGCGTTGTTTCTTGGTAATGGATGGTACTTCTGTTTTTGTGTCATGCCAAAGTTAGAAGGCATATCCAAGAAAAATGACTTGCAATTCGAATCAGCTACACAGATGAAACACCATTGAATACAGAAGCATCCATGGTTTCTCAAGAAACTTAATATTATAGAAGTCACACGAGAAGAGGAAACAAAGAACGAACAATCGATGATCGAGAACGAAGACGGGGTTTCTTCTCAAACTATCGGAGAAACGTTATCTATTCTAAGTTTAAGCCAAGCTAGAAAGCCGAAACAGCTATAGATTAGATGTCTTTTAGGAGGAAGCCTGGGATCTTGCTGAGATTGTCAAAGATGAAGATAGATAGAGATAGACGACGATGTAGAAACCAGAAAGTGGAGGTTTTGTACGCGCGTTTTGTGAATGTAATAAAAAATATTGTCATATATGATTAAAAAAAAACATTAATGTATAACTGTGCGTGCGTGAGTGTACATTATTGCATACAGTTACAAGAATTTGCCGAGTATTCAATTACTCATTTATATATAGGCCTGGCATTCAAAGCCCTTTCGGTGCAAAGCACTTTGTAATTAAAAGCAATTCATTTTTGCACAAACCGATATTCAAGGAATTCATTCTAGTGGGACTAGGGGTGGTTCGGTACGGTATACCGTACCAAAACTGTGATACCGTATACCGTACCGAAATTTCGGTATCCAAAAAAAATCATACCAATATCATATCAAAATTTCGGTATACCTTAAATTTCGATACGGTATCATACCGAAATTTCGATATGGTATCGGTATCATACCTTCTATACCATACATACGGAGGGCTTTTTACCATGCATGTCTCGTGACTCGTTAATTCGTTGTTTTGGAATTTTTAATCAATTCAAACTCCTTAGGCCCCAATAAGATAGATTATTAATACCAAATTTTTCAAAATAAAAAGATTTTTTAACCTTAAATAATTTACATATTTTAGCTAGTCTCCTTAGTAAGACAAAAACTTTACATAACCACAAAATACAACTTTATATACAGACTAAGTAGAACGAAGCGGCTATATTTAAAAAATTAGCTAAGATTAACAAAAAGTAATTGCATTGCATCTTCACGCTTTCAACAATCATGAAAAAAAACATTAGAAAGGCAAAAATTAAAAATTATTTAAGTTACATAAGTAAAATATGGTGAGCCTAATATTAGAAAGTTGTGTATAAGTTAATAATTTATGGGCTAAATAAGTTTATGAGATCCTTAATTTTTCATTTTATATTTTTTGAAATAATATAATATATATATATATATAGGTGTGTATATATATATATATATAATATATTAAAAATTTTAGAATTTCGGTATTCGGTATACCTAATTTTAAAAACTTTCATACCATTACTGTACCGAAAATTTTCGGTACGGTATCATACCTTACCAAAAACTTCGGTATACCAAAATTTTCGATATTTTCGATACGATTCGATACGATAAGGACGGTATTTCGATATTTTTCCCCGGCCCTAAGTGGGACATAAAGTAATAGTACTGCGATGCCAGCCTACAGATACTATTATTTAATTATATTGAATATCTCTCAAATACTATTATTTCTTGAGTAGAAGGAAGGACCTATCACTTTCTTCACAGCTCGTATGGCCGAGCCACGTACGACTTCTTCCATTCTTTTGATTTTTATCTTCATTGTCTTGTTACTATCAACACCTTCACCTTCTTAGTAACTTGTATTCTCTCCTTTTCACTACATAACTTGCGGTCTCCTCTTTCTTTATTTCCTTTTTGTTTTTTGGTGGGAAGAATAAAGAAGTCTTCTTACCTAATGGCTATCTATACCCTATATCAAGGTTCTGAAACCGGGTTTTCGAACCGAACCGAAAATTTTAGTGGTTTAAGGTTTAGTGGTTTAACCGGTATAGAACCGGAATCAAACCGGAGTAAAACTGGTATCTTAAATATAATAAATATATATTTTATCTATGAATAATCAAATAATATGAAAAATTACATGTTTTTATGAACTTTTTTCAAATTATAATTATTTAAACTAAGGGATAAAATTAAATAAACGTAAGTTGTGTGGTTTGTTATAAATTAATTGTATGCCAAGTATTAAATCAATGAGTTGGGGTCAAATTTAAATAAATAGTAAACTAATAGGTTAATTATGAAATATAAAAATAGGGTGTGGGGGACTCGAACCAAGACCATTAAGTACAGTACTAAGAACTTAACAACTAAACTAAACTAATTTATTAGTTTTTCTATTTTCTTTAATTTATTTAACCCAAAAAAAATTTATTTATTTTTAAATTAAAAAAAGAACGGACCGGAACCGGACCGGACCGATCAGAACCGGCCGGAACCGGCCGGTCCGGTCCGGTCATGACAACCATGCCCTATATCAGCGAGCCTTTTCTTACCGATATTTCAATTCGAAAAGTAGCTATTTCGTCTAAAGGAGTGGCCAAAATCGAGAAAATTCTTCTTTATTTTGAGTACTTGATCCAACGGGTTTATCGAGATTATATAACAGGAAATAACAACTTATACTAGGGTACGACGCGGGCATGTGTGTATATTATATATATGTGGCCTATACTATATATATGTATAGCTATTCCGCATTCGTATGGTAAATTGTTTTTTTCTTTTCAAGAATAGGGTTTAGTGGCGGCTGAGAAAACATGTCTAGGTTCAACACGGCCGAGCTGTCACAACAAGTGCAACAAATGCCACACATGCATGGCGGTACTGTAGGAAATATAAACTTAATTTGGCCTTGGACTATTAAGAGGTGGATTTAATTTTGGGCTAAGGAGGATCACAAGCCCAATATCTAGAAACTTACGGAAAATCTAGAGAACTCCATAGAACTCTATGGAATCTTATAGAACCTAGATATTATTAGGGAGTATTCTAGAATAGTGATGTGTTGGCAAAATCTTAAAGTGGTAGAAACTAGTATAAATAGGGGTGAGGTATATGCATTTTGTATCAAGCAATCGAGCAAATCAAAAGCAATATCAAGTGTGTTGTAATATAAAGCCTCTTCCTCTAAACATTATCCTTCGATATCAAGTTCCTCCCTTCCGATATAAACCCCAATTTCCAACAAATTGGTATAAGAGCTAGAAGATCCTAAGGCGATGGCGAGCGGCATGGTTCCCTTCCAAGTTCCGACACTCAGCAAGAGCAACTACGACAACTGGAGTATCAAGATTAGGACGCTCCTTGGATCACAAGATGTATGGGATATCGTGGAGAAAGGCTACGTCGAGCCGAAGAACGAAGAAACCGAATCTCAAACTCAAAAGGATAGTTTGAGAGAATTGCGAAAGAGAGACAAGAAAGCTCTCTACTAATCTATCGAGGATTAGATGACGACGCTTTCGAGAAGATTTCGGAAGCAAAGACCGCCAAGGAAGCATGGGAGAAGCTTCAAACATCATACAAAGGAGCAGATCCAGTAAAGAAGATACATCTTCAGACTTTGAGAGCTGAGTTTGAGGCATTGCATATGAAACATGATGAGGTTGTGTCGGACTACTTCTCAAGGGTATTAGCAATAGCTAATCAACTAAAAAGGAATAGTGAGAAAATTGATGATGTCAGAATCATGGAGAAAATTCTTCGCTCGTTAGACCCAAAGTTTGAGCACATCGTAGCTATCATAGAAGAATCTAAGGATCTAGAAGAAATGACGATGGAGCAACTATTGGCTCATTGCAAGCTCATGAAGAGAAGAAAAAGATGAAGGAAGGGATTGCAGAACAACTACTTAAGTTGCAAATTGATTCTACAAAAGAAAGGAAAATGAGGAAAAATATCAAGGACGAGACTACAGGCAAGGATATAGAGGAGAACGAGGTGGAGGCCATGGACACAAATACAGACGAGGTTGGAGACCGGGCAACGACGACCAAGATAATCATCCGGGACAAGATTATTCGACAAAAGGCTACTGAAGAGGTAACTCAAGATCAAGGTATGACAAATCACATATTAAGTGTTATAATTGTCAGAATTTCGGACATTACGCTTCCGAATGTCGAGCCTGTAGAATCAATAAAGTCGAAGAGATGGCTAACTACATTGAAGAGAAAAATCAAGAAGAAGAGATTCTACTGCTAGCCCATAAGGATATTGAGATCGGCGAATACAATAAGTGGTACCTAAACACCGGTGCGAGCAATTGCGTGAGTGGAAACAGAATCATGTCCATGGAGTTTAATGAGTTAGTGAGTAACGATATTGATTTTGGAGAAGATCATAACACCTCGGTGGAAGGTAACAATAACTTAGAGGTAATGTTCGACAATGAAGAAGAATTCAAAGAAATTAGCATGGAGAAACCAGTGATAGAGAAGACAAGAGACGAGGTCAATACTCTACTAGGATTACCCCCTGCAGGATCTGGAGAAGACGAAAACTCAATTGAGGGAGTCTCACACTTCAAGAGCCAACAAGAAGTACCCAAGGTAATTGAAAATCAAAACAATCAAACTCGCATTTGTCTCTTTGCAGATAGTGGGCCGATGAGGTTTCAAGACACTAAGGAAGAGAAAGATATCGTGGATGAGAAATTTATAGATATCGAGAAAATTGACATGCGGGAGTTAACAACAACTCAAAAGGGGCATAAAGGAGAAGTTGAAAGAAATATGACAAGTTTGGTGTCTCAAGGGTACAGTAAAGAAGCAGACATTGGCTACCACGAAAATAATGGGAGAATACACCCAATGCATATGAAGTCAGCTCTCGAACATGGAGTTCTCGAGAAAGATACGTACACGGAGTATGAAGTGACAAAAGAAAATAATAAGATTCTGAAGTTGCAGAATGCGCTCGATGGATTGGAAAATGCACCACGAGCTTGGAACTCAGGAATCAACAGGTACCCCCGCAAGAGAAACAAGGTTAAGGAATTGGAAATGCAACAGAAGAAGCCAAACAAGATTCTCTGGGGTGACAAGTAGGCAATAATATTAGCTAAGAATCCAGTTAGCCATGACCGAATAGAGCGCATTACACGGAAGGAAGTGAAGCCGGAATACGTGAGTCTAAGGATCAAGTACCCGATATTTTCACCAAGCCATCGAAGAAGGAACACCCTCGACTATGAAGTTTGCTCGTAATACCAAATCAAGTTTAAGGGGGGTGTTGAAAATATAAAGTTGATTTGGGCTTGGACTATTAAGAGGTGGATTTAATATTTGGGCTAAGGAGGATCACAAGCCCAATATCTAGAAACTTACGGAAAATCTAGAGAACTCCATAGAACTCTATGGAATCTTATAGAACCTAGATATTATTAGGGATTCTAGAATAGTGATGTGTTGGCAAAATCTTAATGTGGTAGAAACTAGTATAAATAGGGGTGAGGTATATGCATTTTGTATCAAGCAATCAAGCAAATCAAAAGCAATATCAAGTGTGTTGTAATATAAAGCCTCTTCCTCTAAACACTATCCTTCGATATCAAGTTCCTCCCTTCCGATATAAACCCCAATTTCCAACACGTACAAGTCCCGACTACGCCGAGTCACAAACGGGTCGACCCGACCCAAAGCCAAGTCCAACTACGCCCTTTAGAATACTCATCATCATATTCTAGCAACAGGTATTCTATTTCAATGGAAACTTCTACGACCCCTAATTCTATACATTATTACGATGCCTCAAGGGAAGAATATAAACGCTGTGCATTAAATCAAGTTTTTCTTTTTCTATTTCAATTCGTGGTCTTGTGATGATCATCTATTCCAATTATTCTCTAATTGTTTGCATTAGCAGCCACCGCGGTACTACAGAGAAAAAGGAAATTTCTATGTGAAGCGTCATTGCAGCATTACTGTTGAGAATAGTATTGAGGGTCAAATTGTAAATTGTATTAGTATATCAGTCAATAGTATGAGTTGTTAAGCAATGAGGGCTAGAAAGCAAGTTTTGTAAATAGAGTGAAGTATATATTTCAATGTATAATGTACAGGAAAGACATACGATTGAATAAGAAATCCGTCATCTTCTTCTCTTTAATATTCTGAGTTCTTTATCTTGACATGGTATCAGAGCCATAGCGCTCCTAAATTTGACATCAATCTCCGGCGCATTATTATTCAAGAAGATGGCCGACCATGAAGCTATTGATAGTGGAAGTGATAAAAACCAGAGCCCTAACCCTATCCCTAAATCGAGCATTCAAGGTCGAACGACAACAATGGATTTCAATAATCCTCTCTTCTTGCATCCATCCGACACGCCTAATTTAGACCTGGTGATCGAAGTCTTCAAAGGCAGTGAAAAATATAAAGTGTGGAGTCGGGAAATTCAAATAGCTCTTGCGGCTCCAAATAAATTGGGATTTATTAATGGCTCGTGTAAACAACCAGAGGACGATTCAGTGATGAGTCAACAATGGAAGGACCTAAAGGAGCGCTTTGACAAGATCAATAATGCTGCTATGCGACCTCAACTTGCCCCTGATCAATACCAACAAATCTTGGCTGTACTTGGGGAGCAGCAGGTGGAAGGACCTTCTATGGCAGTGGCTTCCTCCAACCAAGCAGGTATTAGCTCAGGTATGGAACGATCACAACCTTCAGTTCTTACCAAATGGATAATTGATACGGGTGCAAACAAACATATGATTTCGAAAGCATGTTTATATGATGTGGGAAGTATGGTTGCTCGATCTGATATGTATGTTGGGCTGCCAAATGGTGAACTCGTATTAGCAACTAATGTTGGGAGTGTTACATTGTTTGATAGCCTGAAATTGAATGATGTTTTGCTAGTACCTGAGTAATTTGCTATCTGTGTCAAAATTATCCCATGAGGCTAATGTTTGTGTGGTGTTTTATCCCCATTTTTGCCTGATCCAAGATATTTGGACTGGCAAAATAAGGGGGATTGGTAAGAGATGGAATGGCCTATATTACCTTGATATGGATATTTATAAATCTGCTAGTATAAATGTTGTTTCGTCTACTAATTCTTGTGATAATGGAACTTCTCAAGTTGTAATTAACAAAGCAGACAATGAAGATAAAGTTTTGTTATGGCACAAAAGGTTTGGTCATATGTCCTTCAAAAGACTTGATTTCTTGCCTAATTTGAACTTGAAAGTTATTGATGACCACAAGTATTGTTCTATCTGCCCTTAGCCAAACATAGTAGATCTAATTTTCCTATAAGAACTACAGTGACATCCTCTAGTATGGATTTAGTACACATGGATGTATGGGGGCCATATAGAGAACCAACCTATAAAGGTGAAAGATATTTTCTTACCATAGTTGATGACTTTTCTCGAGCTACTTGGGGCTTTCTCATGGTCAACAAATCTGAAGTATATGATATCTTAAAAAAATTCATGGCCTACATAGAAAATCAGTTCTCAAAGAGAATTAAAATTGTTAGAACAGACAATGCCATGGAGTTTATGAGTAGAAACTGCAAGCAGCTGTTAGATTCATTAGGCGTTATACATCAAAGTTCTTGTTCTTATACCCCTCAACAAAATGGAGTAGTTGAGAGAAAGCATAAGCACATTCTTGATGTAGCTAGAGCCTTAAAGTTTCAGTCAAACGTTCCAATTAAATATTGGGGCGAATGTGTCAAAACAGCGATTTATTTGATTAATAGGACGCCAACTCCATTGCTCAAAGGTAAAACTCCTTTTTGTGTTTTATTTGGTAAGGAACCAAATTTTCTTCATTTAAGGGTATTTGGTTGCTTGTCTTTTGTTAAAATTCTGCCTTCAATTGATAAGTTTAAGAAAAGGTCCAGACCTTGTGTTTTAATGGGGTATGCTGTGAATCAAAAGGCGTATAAATTGCTTGATCTTGAGACAAATAGTTTTATTATCTCTAGAGACGTGATTTTTTATGAAGATAAGCTTCCATTTATATCATATGAATATATCAATGATGAATCAGTAACTGAAATAAAAAAGGATAATGAATTTGTTTTTTATGAGTCCTTCTATCCTAGTAGCAATGAGGGAGGCGATAAAACCATAAGTGATCCGAATACGGATATGCTGATTTTTAGCAGAACAGATGGACCAGAATCTGAAAGTGCAAATCAAAACGGACAGGAAACTAATGTGCAAACAGAAGCTAGCCAACCAGTGAGAAGATCAAATAGAACTTGTAGACCACCTGGCTGGTTGAAAGACTATGTATCACCCGTTTCTAATGATGCTAATCAAACTTGCAAGTATCCTTTGTCTTCTTGTATACAATATAACAGGATAAGTCCAAAGCATGCATCCTTTCTTGCCGCTCTAGCCAAGGAAGGAATTCCAAAGAATTTTCAAGAAGCTGCTGGTTCAGAACAATGGAGGAAGGCTATGGAAGTGGAAATTGCAGCACTCGAGTTAAACCACACATGGAAGGTAGTTGATCTACCTAGAGGTAAAAGTCCAATTGGTTTACTCTATTAAATATATGGCTGACGGTTCGATAGAAAGATATAAAGCAAGATTGGTAGCAAAAGGCTATAATCAAGTAGAAGGAATAGATTATACCGAAACTTTTGCTCCTGTAGCTAAGCATGTCACAATTAGGTTGATTATGTCACTTGCGGCTATAAATGATTGGCCATTATGGCAAATGGATGTTACTAACGCATTCTTGCAGGGAGATTTGCTTGAAGAAGTTTATATGACATTGCCTCCCGGACTAGAATCATGTAATTCAGGTAATTGTATCAAGGTATACAAGCTTGAAAAGCCGTTATATGGCTTAAAACAAGCTCCACGTCAATGGAACTATAAGTTTAAATCAGCAATGACTGTGTTTGGATTTGTACAATCAAAGAATGATTATTCGTTGTTTGTCAAATCAAGGGGGAGTAATACAGTTATCTCGTTGGTATACGTAGATGACATCGTAATAACAGGTAATGACAATCTTATGATCAGTGAAACGAAGGAATATTTGAATAAAACATTCTATATGAAAGATTTGGGGGACCTAAAATATTTTTTGGGTATTGAAGTAGCTAGATCAAAAAAAGGGATTGTTCTTAGTCAAAGAAAGTACGTATTGGAATTGTTAGGCGAAACAGGAATGTTAGGATCTAAACCTTTAAGCACTCCAATTGAGCAAAATATAAAGCTTATGTCGGATGCTGAAAGAACAGAATGTTTTATTAATGCTGTTTTTTGATATATCTCCTACTGTTCTTGGAAAAGATTGTCTTACTAATCATTGCTCTAATGCTGGAACTAGTGATGTTGGGAGATCAGAGTGTAATAAGTGTCATCAAGTTAATTAGTTTACTGCTGGGAAGCATAAAACCATGCATAAGGGTGATCATATTGAGTGCTCTGTTTGCTCTGTTCCTGCTATTGCTGAAAATTCTGGAAAAAAATATTTGACGCAGCAAAATCTAAATCTGAGCTGCTCGGACGCAGCAAGCAATGTGGATGTACGCCTCTTCCAAAGGATTATTGGTAAGCTTATATACTTATGTTTAACTAGGCCGGACATAACATATGCTGTGCATATTTTGTCACAGTATACGCATAGACCAAAAAAGGTACATTTCGATGCGCTGTATAGAATTTTGAGGTACTTGAAAGGAAAACCAGGTCTTGGTCTATTTCTTAATGCTAATAGTAAAGTTTCCTTGAGAGCTTATTGTGATGCAGATTGGGCATCATGTCCAATGACTAGGAGGTCATTAACAGGATTTATGGTATTCATTGGGGACTCGTTGATATCGTGGAAGACGAAGAAACAAAGTACAATTGCACGAAGTTCAGCCGAAGCCGAATATAGGGCACTGGCAATGATCACGACAGAAGTTATATGGTTGACTAGTGTAATGGCTGATATTGGGATTCAACTGAAGGAGCCAACAACTGTATCTTCTGATAGTAAATCCGCAATGCAGATAGCGGCTAATCCAGTCTTTCATCAGAGAACTAAACATATCGAAGTGGACTGCCACTTTATTAGAGACAAGATACAAGAAGGCATAATAAAGACGGAGTACGTACCCTCAAAGGAGCAACCTGCTGACCTATTAACTAAAGCCCTGGGAAGAGATCAATTTTCATACTTACTATCCAAGTTTGGTGTTCTCGACTTGTACGAACCTCAAACTTGACGGGGAGTGTTGAGAATAGTATTGAGGGTCAAATTGTAAATTGTATTAGTATATCAGTCAATAGTATGAGTTGTTAAGCAATGAGGGCTAGAAAGCAATTTTTGTAAATAGAGTGAAGTATATATTTCAATGTATAATGTACAGGAAAGACATACGATTGAATAAGAAATCAGTCATCTTCTTCTCTTTAATATTCTGAGTTCTTTATCTTGACAAGTACTATTAGCATTTTCATTCATGTTAGGGTTTAGACTTGAAAAGCCCTGCACAGATTAAACTTTATATATATTACACATTGAAGCAATAGTAGTATGCTCGTGCCGCGATCGATGAACAGTAGCAGAATCTCTGCTGAACTAAAACAAACAATTTGCAAGGAGACAAAAAGGAGCATTAATAGTTACTTTTAGAGATGGATAAAAATTGGCAGTAAACAGTAAAAGTAATATTAGATGGAATGGAGTCTCTCAGATTTTGTTAGATTTTTTTGCAGTATACACATAGAGATAAAAAAGAGAAATCTTGTATTTCATATCATGTTTTTACAAATGAGAATGGACCCATTATATAGATTTATTTTCTAACTAGCCGTTGAGACAATAATTGATTAAGCTAACTAGCCTTTCTGATTTTGTGCCTTGATTGGTGGAGTATTTTCTTCCATCTTCAACACTCCCCCTCAAGTTGGGTTCATATATATTTATAGAGTCCAACTTGATCAAAAACCTTTCAAATAATTGTTGATCAACCGCCTTCGTAAATATATCTGCTAGTTGATTCTGGCTTTTGACAAACGGTGTCTCGATTTCTTTAGCTTGTACCTTTTCTCGAACGAAATGACGTGTTTTGTCCTCTCATGGAACACGGGGTTGGATGCTATGTGTCTCGTTGCAATAGTTGTTTTATCCATATTAGCTCGCATGTTGTTAAAGCCATAGCCTGATATTCTGCTTCAGCACTTGATCTGGCTACGACTTTCTGTTTTTTGCTTTTCCATGTGACAAGGTTCCCTCCAACAAATGTGCAATAAACTGTCTTTGATCTTCTATCGTAGCTTCCTGCACAATCAGCGTCGGTGTAGCCCACAATGTCGTTTGTCTTGTTTGGTCTCATCCAGATTCCACGTCCATGTGTGTCCCTTTTAGATATCTTAAAATTATGTCTGTCACTTCGAGATGACTGGACCTGGGGGCCTGCACAAACTGACTAACACAATTAACAGCAAATGAAATGTCAGGCCGTGTAGCAGACAGATGTCTAAGTTTCCTACTAATCTTTGAAATCGACCGATGTCTTGCAAAGGTTCTCCTTCTTCTTGATTCAATTTTTTATTAGCGTCCATGGGAGTTCTAGAAGGTTTTACTCTCAACTTTCCAGTTTCTTTGAGTAAATCTAGTTGCTTTGGGAGAGAAATAAACCCTTTTCTGAATGGGCGATTGCTATCCCTAGAAAATACTTTAGGTGTCCCAAATCTTTTATTTCAAACTTCTGTTTCAAGTAGTTTTTTATGTTATTTCTTTCCTCATTATTGTTTCCAGTTATAATTTTGTCATCGACATATATTATAATTAGATGATAGTTTTATTTTGATTTCTAACGAACATCGATGTATCAGCGGAGCTTTATCAAATCCTCGTGCAAGAATTGCATGACTTAATTTAGTATACCAAGCTCTTGGAGATTGTTTTAAACCGTAGATGGATTTATTAAGTTTACACATTAACCTTTTGTTGTTTTCTTCAAGTTTATGCCCTGGAGGTAGGTTCATATAGATTTCTTCTTCCAGGTCTCCTTGTAGAAATGCATTTTTAACATCCATTTGAGATAAATTCCAACCGGTGTTTACAACAACAGATAATAAGATTCTGATAGTATTCATTTTGGCAACCGGAGCAAAGGTTTCCTCGTATTCTATGCCATAAGTCTGAGTGAAACCTTTTGCTACCAGTCTAGCTTTATATCTTTCTATAGTTCCATTATTGTTAAATTTTATTGTAAACCCATTTACAACCGATGGGTTTTTTATCTTTTGGTAGTGGAACAATATCCCAAGTATGATTTTTTTCAAGTGCATCGACCTTTTCTTCCATGGCTTTACACAAAATTGGTTGTTTAAGTGCTTCACTATAATTCGCAGGTTCAACTTCTCTCTCTATAGTGATTACAAAACTTCTGTGTTGAGATGATATCTTATTATATGATATCTTATTATATGATATCTTATTATATGAAATTAATTTTGCATAGGGTACGTTATATGATTTGTTACATAGTCATTGAATTTTGTTGGTCGCTTAGTTGGTCTAGTTGATCTTCTAATTTACTTGATTTTCTCCCCCTAAATAGGATTCCATGTTTTCATTTATTGCCCCATCATTTGGGTCTTCTATTCTGGCATTATATTTAAGATTTGTCTCTTCAAGGAAAGTTAACTCGGGAAGAGGTATATTATTTTCGTTCTCTTGATTAAAATTTGTTGATTCTTCTAAATTAGGATAATATGATTCATTTTCGAGAAATGTCACATAATTTTTTTTTGTTTTGGGATCATAACACTTGTATCCTTTCTTTTGGGATGAATACCCTAAGAATATAGCTTTTATGGAGTTTGAGTCAAGCTTGTCAAGTCATTTGATGTGTAGATAGCAAACGCATCCAAAGACTCGCAAGGGCCCCGAGTTGGGTTCTCTATTTAGGAGAATTTCCATTGGTCTTTTAATATTCAAGACTGCACTAGGTAATCTATTAATAAGGTATGTGGATGTAAGCACTGCATCAGACCAAAATATTTTGGGAACGTTGTTTTGAAATAATAGTGATCTCATCACTTCAAGGAGATGACGATTTTTTTTCTTTCAGATACTCCATTTTGTTCCGGAGTATTAATACATGTTGTTTGATGCAAAATTTTGTTTTGTTTAAAAAACTCCGAAAAATTTCTATTCACATATTCAGTTCCATTATCGGATCTGAAGATTTTAATTTTTGAATTGTATTTATTTAGCACAAGATTTGAAAATTCCAAAAAACATGAAAAATCATCAGATTTAATTTTTACTAAATAAAACGATGTAATGCGCGAATAATGGTCTATAATGTAACAAAATATTTGAAATTATTATAAGATTCAACTGGAGCTGGACCCCATACATCAGAATGTATTAAATCAAACATTTTTCTGGATTTAGTTATAGAAATATGAAAATGTAATCTAGTTCGTTTTGAAAATTTACAAGTATCACAATTATGAGTATCAAAAGTAACATCGGGAAAAACTTTAGTAAGAATTTTATCTGAAGGGTGACCAAATCTTTTATGTAAGATCTTACTTTGGTTAGAGGAGTGATTTGCTGTGTATAGGACATTATTGGGAATATCGACTATATATAGTCTGTTGTCTAGTTTTCCTTCCCCAATAATATTTCCTGTTATTCTATTTGAAATATAACTTTATTATCTCTGAAGATTACGTTTACAATTAAGATCTTTACTAATTCTTTTAACAGATAACAAGTTTGATTTTAATTTGGGCAGATAAAGAGTATTTGGTAGTTTTTCGAAAATTTTCTGAGGTACCTATACCTATTATTGGAACTTTATTTCCGTTAGCTACAGTTAAGAATTGAGACGTGTCTTGATAATTTATATTAGATATATTATTTCTAACACAAGTCATATGATCAGTAGCTCCCGAATCTATAATCCAATAATTTTTTAAGATATTTCTATTTTCATAACTCATACCGGTAAAATTAAAATGAGACTTCATACCTGAGTTGTGTTTACCTGTTTTGCGTGCCAGATCAGATATTCGGTTCACTGGATGAATTATTTCATCAACATTTGCTTTAGCCCACGCACATGCGCCAATTGGTGTTAAGAGGAGTGGTCCATCAAGCTTATAAACCATTTCAATTTCTTTGATATTTTTGGTGTGGGACAATTATTTTGCCACAACACACCTGATTCTCAACACTCTCCCTCACGTGTAAGCCCATGGAACGTCATTCTTTTCGATTCCGCCGCATATATTTTTAAATCGAGTCGATCTTCCCGCTCTGATACCATGTTAGATTTTTTGTAGTATACACAGAGATAAAAATAGAAATCTTGTATTTCATATCATGTTTTACAAATGAGAATGGACCTATTTCCGATAGGGGCAGTTGACAATTGAATCCGATTTTGACCATTATTTTCATATCCTATCCGTAATAGTGTGATTATATAGATTTAGTTTCTAACTAGCCGTTGAGACAATAACTGATTAAGCTAATTAGCTGTTCCCATTTTGTGCCTTGATTGGTGGAGTATTTTCTTCCATCTTCAACTTTATACAGATTTTGATATTTCACTTTTTCATGTCCTTGTCATTTCAGAAGTTTCTTCCTCTTTTTGAATTATTCTTTTAATAATCAGATTTTAAAATCTGGATCATCTGTTTCTTTTAATATTTCGAGAAGATTATTATCAAGAACATTTATTTCTTGAAACTGTGATATAATTTGATATAAATTATTATCTTTGGAAACTAGTTTGAGGAGGGTAAACTGAATTTAGATTTTTCCCCATTGAAAGTTTATAATTTCTTTCAAGAACCGAAACCATATTTTTAAAATATTTTTCTAAAAACCAAGAAATAAAAGGTAACATTTCATTCCTTTTTGACAAATCATTATTGCCATCACCCCTCTCTCTCTAATTACTAAAGTGCTATATTTGCTTACATGCAGTGTTGTAAAACTCGGCCTAGGCGGCCGATTAGGTGCCGCCTAGACACTAGTCGACTAGCACCGGCGAAAACAGGCTAATCGGACGATTAATCGGCAGCCCATTAATCGGCTGATTATTCCGATTAATCGGCGATTATACAGATTAGTCGGCCGCTTAATCATTATGTAAGAAAATTAAAATATAAATATTTTACTAAAAACATACTCGTATAAGCATTGGCCCACTTACACCACAAAGCATGCAACGGCCCACTTCAGGCAAGCACTACGTCTTTTCAGAGGTGTGGGGGGTATGCTTTATATAGAAAGCAGATTGGCTTTCTTTACACAATCCATCAGTGTGGGACATCAAACTTTCAGTTTGATACTTGTATTTGTTAGTTTGTTTGGCCGGTTGCACAAAATAGTATTAAAACTTAAATAAAATAATTAAAACTGAAATCAAATATATAAACTGAAATATTAGAATATATAAACTAACATATATAAATCGAAACATAAAAATAATAAACGGAAATAACATTTACTTAAACTAAAATATTGACTCGAAAAATTTAACTGTTTGGAAAAATCTATAATATTGGTATATTTGATCTACAGAAATAATACTTCCTCCGTCCCACTTATTTCTTCTCATCTTTCTATTTCGAGCGTCCCACATAATCCTTCGTTATGAATCTTTACTCTTGCACGATCTATATGGTTGTTCTTCCCCGGGTATCAGGTAACACCTTTCACTAGCTCTTGTAATGAAAAACCATTTCTCATCAATGTGAACCACATTCTCTATGCTTTTAAATTAGATTTTTCATGTATGATGTTGATCGCCAATGCATTCAAACTGAAATTGAGCCTCATCAGTTTATTTGATTGTGTCAAAGACGGCTTGATTGAATTTGTATGTGGTCGGAGATGCCCTTGCTTAATCCATCGACCTACGGTTGTTTGCTAACTTCAATTTCATTGGCAAGCCTTCGAATTGTTGATCTTCTCTTGATATCAATGCTTTATTTGTTGGACATCAATCTGGATTTTATCACGTCTTTGTAGGCGAACTGTTTTGCTAATGTGGATAGCCCGTCCAGCATCAATTTGCCTCTTTGCAATAGCCCAGATGCCGCCAATCGTCTTCCTACTTAGACCAAACCTCAAGGCGACCTCATTGATTGTACCAGAAGGTAACTTCTTATCTATGTAGCTAGTTAAAAGAACTTGTGCAATTATATTTTTGTCTTCAACACTTAGCCTCCGCTTTAGCACCGCCATTACATGTTTTAATACTGTATCTCTGTTGTTCGCTGCTATTCCATTTGTCTCTTTTGTCTCTGCTTTTTTTGTTGCTGCTGAAGCTTGGATGAGGTCGTTTGCAACTGTTTTCTACTGTCTTTTGTCTCGCTGGCTGATGCTTTTGATGAACCTTGGATGAAGATCAACTGAAGCTGCTGTTTTTGTCTCTGTACAGTAGATTTTAGCTATGTAAACTGTTGTACTTCTGTTGTTTGTGTATAATGTAAACTGGTTTGTGCATCGGCTGTTTTGATTGAATGGTGTGTGTCGGGAGTTGGTGTGCCTAAGCTCGCCGGATCTGGCCGAAAAGTCGCCGGCAAAAGGGCAGAACGACCACAGCTGAGAACAGAAAAGAGCTGAAGAAGAAATCTGCTGTGTTCATGTGTTAAGCTGCGAAGAAATCAGGACCGTCGATCTAGTTGGCGCGTGATCTGATGGTGAGAATTCAAAGGTGGAAGATTGGATTTGGGACGTTGGATGTGGCGCCAGTGGAGATCAACGGACGAGATCTGATTCAAGAAGAATTGCTTTAGCAATTCTATAAGTGAAGTAGCGATTTCTTCTTAAGCACTGATCAGCTGTTGGCCGTTGGATGCGATGAAGATCAGATCGGATGGCTGTAAATGAGCGCGACATATTTACATCTGACGAATCTGATATAAATATCAGAACAGAGAGCTCGACGACGCGACTTTGAGAGCTCGTAACTTTTGCTAGGGTTAGAATTAGCGAAAGTTGTTAACTAGAGAATTGTAGTAGACGTGGAGGTTTGTAACTCTCTATATGGTGGATAATCGAATTGAAGGCTCTGTTGGTCCGTGGACGTAGGCAAACTTTGTCGAACCACGTTAAAATCGTTGTGTCGTTTTCATTTTTTTCGGTTCTGTTTTGGTGCGAACTCGAGCTGCGATTGCTCGAATTGATCTGAGCGATCAGTGTGCGTGTAATCACTGATAAGTTTCGAGTCGATTGCAGCTGTAATCTCAACAAGTGGTGCGGTGTAGCTGCGGATCGAGGCGATCTTCAGAGGAATGGCAGCAACTCGACTCGAAATGGAGATCTTCAACGGATCAAATGATTTTGGTCTCTGGAAGTTGAAGATGAAGGCGCTTTTGACTGAGAAAGGTCTGGAGGAGGCTTTGAAGCCTGATAAAGAGATGGAACCGAAGGATATGACCGCAGAGGTGAAGAAAAAGCTCAAGGAAAGACCATTTGCAACTCTGATCTTATGCTTGAGTGATCAGGTGCTTCGCAAGGTTGCGAAGGAGACCACAGCTGAGGATATATGGAAGAAGCTAGATGTGCTTTACATGACTAAATCCTTGGCTAGACGTCTGTATTTGAAGCAAGCTCTGTACACGTTTAGAATGGATGAGGAACAGCCACAATAGCAGCAGATTGATAACTTTACAAAGCTCATCCTTGATTTGCAAAATATAAGAGAGGAGCTGAAAGATGAGGATCAAGCTCTCCTCTTGCTATGCTCGCTTCCTAGAAGCTATGAGCACTTCAAGGAGGCTCTGTTGTATGGTAGGGAAACCTTGAAGCTCGATGACGTGGTCTCGGCATTGAGCTCAAAGCAGCTGAATACCAGAAAGAATTCTGAAATGGCTGAAAATTCAGATTCGGCGCAGATGTTGCTTGTGAGGCAGAAATCGAAATTTCCTCAAAAGAAGGGCAAAGCAAATGATGTGTATGAGGCTAGGGGTCCTCTGAGATGCTTCCATTGTCAAGAGGAAGGTCACATTAGAAGAATTTGCCCGAAGAGAATCGGATCAAACACAGCTCAAGGCAAGCAGAAAGTTGTGGCTGATTTTGCAGAGTTTGGTTATGAAGATGCTGAGATTGTAAGTGTATCTGAGCATGTGGAGAGCAAGGAGTGGATCCTTGACTCAGGGTGCAGTTACCACATCACTTGCAACAATGATTGGTTGCAAGGATTCAAGGAAACAGCTCAAAGCAAGGTGAAGCTTGGAAATGGCAGATTTTACAAAGTGCTTGGGCTAGGATCTGTGCATTTGAGGCTCAAGTCAGGTGTTGTAGGCATTCTTAAGGATGTTAGGTATGTCCCGGACTTGAGGAGGAACTTGATATCCATAGGAGAATTGGATTCGAAGGGATACAACATCAAACAGTAGCTAGAAAATTAACAGCTTGGAAACAGAATAGGATGATCTGTCAGGACTTCGGAGGCACGGAATCTATGTCTTGGAGGGTTGCTCTGTGATGAAAGTTGCATCTGTGGAAACTAGGAAATGTGGACTACTGAATGTGGTGAAAGGGAAGCCACAGAAAGCCCGTTTGGGGCTTAGACGAGCTGCTCCAAAACCCTTTCCTAGAGCAGTTTTAACAAAAACTACTGTAGTGAACTTGGAAAAACTGAGCTCGGATTTTGCCGATTCTGAGCTCGAGGTGGAGGCGATTTCACCGAGGAATGAGAGCATGTCGAAGCCACTTATGAGGACAAGCTCTGAGGTAGATGACAGCTCAGATATGGAGGTCGAATCAGAGGGAGAAAGCTCGACCAAATCTGAGGAAAAAGCTGAAATTTCTGAAAATGAGCTTGAAAGCTGTGATGCTTTGCGGGCTGCTGAGCCTTCTACTGTGAATGAGGGTAAGGGAAAAGCAAGGACAACGAGTTAAGAGCTTGGAAGGAAGCTCTTGAGGCTGTAAAGTTAGAACCTTCGGGGGAAACGAAGGTTGAAAGCTCGAAAGCTCGAGTTGGTCCCAAGTGGGAGATTTCAATCTCACTTGGACTCGACAAGGTCTCTTTCGAGGCTTGAAGCTCCTAAGGAGCTTAATGACCAACAGAGCGGAGCTACGAATAGAGGTGGAGCTGAGATCGAGAGTTGTGGGAGGAATTACAGCTGGTTCTTGAAAATTCCTGAAGCAGAATTAAAAACTGGGGCCAGTTTTGGTAAGCATTTGGGGCGCTGATAACTCGCGGATTTGAGCTGTTATGGAGGAGTTCGGGGCATGGATTGCGAGCTGTAGGCTCAAGGTGGAGTTTGTCGGGAGTTGGTGTGCCTAAGCTCGCCGGATCTGGCAGGAGAGTTGCCGGCAAAAGGGCAGAACGACCACAGCTGAGAATAGAAAAGAGCTGAAGAAGAAATCTGTTGTGTTCATGTGTTGAGCTGCGAAGAAGAAATCTGAAAAGACCGGTTCTGGTAAGCATTTGGGGTGCTGATAACTCGCGGATTTGAGCTGTTATGGAGGAGTTCGGGGCATGGATTGCGAGCTGTAGGCTCAAGGTGGAGTTTGTCGGGAGTTGGTGTGCCTAAGCTCGCCGGATGTGGCCGAAAAGTCGCCGGCAAAAGGGCAGAACGACCACAGCTGAGAACAGAAAAGAGCTGAAGAAGAAATCTGTTGTGTTCATGTGTTAAGCTGCGAAGAAATCAGGACCGTCGATCTAGTTGGCGCGTGATCTGATGGTGAGAATTCAAAGGTGGAAGATTGAATTTGGGACGTTGGATGTGACGCCAGTGGAGATCAACGGACGAGATCTGATTCAAGAAGAATTGCTTTAGCAATTCTATAAGTGAAGTAGCGATTTCTTCTTAAGCACTGATCAGCTGTGGGCCGTTGGATGCGATGAAGATCAGATCGGATGGCTGTAAATGAGCGCGACATATTTACATCTGACGAATCTGATATAAATATCAGAACAGAGAGCTCGACGACGCGACTTTGAGAGCTTGTAACTTTTTCTAGGGTTAGAATTAGCGAAAATTGTTAACTAGAGAATTGTAGTAGACGTGGAGGTCTGTAACTCTCTAGTTAGTGGATAATCGAATCGAAGGCTCTATTGGTCTGTGGATGTAGGCAAACTTTGCCGAACCACGTTAAAATCGCTGTGTCGTTTTCAGTTTATTTTGGTTCTGTTTTGGTGCGAATTCGAGCTGCGATTGCTCGAATTGATCTGAGCGATCAGTGTGCGTGTAATCACTGATAAGTTTCGAGTCGATTGCAGCTGGAATCTCAAGTGTTAAATTGAATTGTGTTTAAAATTGAGTATTAAATGAGGAGGGAGAGTTAAATTTTGGTGGGAATAATTAGTGAAGTAATTTCTCTCTCCAAATTGTACTATAATATTAAATAAAGGAGCTCCTTAATTTATGTGCCAAGTAATTGTTGGGAAAAAAAAAGTTGGGACAGAGGTAGTAATAAAACGTTCGATAACCGATTAATTTCCGCCTAAAAACCGCCTAGGCCCCCGCCCCCGCCTAGCCCGACTAGGCGCTAGGCCCCCTCGGGCGTCCGATTAGTGCCTAGCGTATTTTACAACATTGCTTACATGTGAATTCTCTTATAAGCCCTTGGGCTATGTTACTGTTCGGCCTTCTTTTGGTTGTTTGCAGCTAATATGGATGGATCTGTTAATAACTAAATTAATCAAATTGAACACCAATTGGGCCTATCAAAAGGCCCATAGGTTACAAAAGCAATAAAGAAAATTACCCAAAAATCAAATTGAAAACCAATTGGAACAAGTTCCAAAAACAAATCCAATCTTCTTCAGCATGCACAAGCAGAACCTTGTTGGTCAGTTTGGTTGGAGTTCAAAGTGGGCTTCAAGTTCACATCGACCATGTCTTCATGTCTAGTCGAGGACAGTGTCTCCATTCCAGGCAAAGCTGCTGCTATTTTTCGAAACAGAGGCTGCCGTGCAAGAAAAGAACAGTTGGATTTCCAGCATTTTTTTTTTAAATTCTTGGAAGAAATAAGAGTTGCTATATATATCTAACCACCTTTATGTTGAAACCTGCCTTGGCACTGGTCTCTACGAACATGACTCCAAATTCGCGAGCTTTATTATCTGCTTCTTCGATCGAAACTTGCCTTTTGTCGACAAGGTCAGTTTTGTTCCCTACAAGGACGATTATGACATCTCCCCCACGTTCTGTCCTTACCTCCTCAATCCACTTTGAAGTGTTGAGAAACGACTGTCTATCTGCAAATCAATATATACATACATATTTATTATAGGCAAAATTATAAAATTAGGACACTAAGTATACAAGTTTTCGTTTTTGGTTCACTATATTTGATAATTGCAAAAGTAGATCACTAACTCATATGAAAACAATTTTGGGTCATATTTTCAATTTTAGGTCACTAAGAATATAATTTTCGATTTTGAGTCACTAACTTTATATTTTTTCAATTTTGGGTCACTATGTTTATAACAGTACCAAATGAGTGACCCAAAATTGAAAAATGTAAACTTAGTGACCCAAAATCGAAAAAATATATTTTTAGTGACCTAAAATTGAAAACATGACCCAAAATTGTTTTCACATGAAAAGTTAGTGACTTACTTTAGCAATTACCAAACATAGTGACCCAAAAACAAAAATATGTATTCTTAGTGACCTAATTTTATAATTTCCCCTTTAATATATACCAGCAAGCCCAACAAATAGGTTCGATTGATAGATACTATGATGATGTTAAAAGCTACTTATATCATATCTATGGATGGGACTTTACTTGCAACGTCGTAAACGATGACTGCAACAGAGGAATCTCTGATATAGTATCCCTTCAGCAGCATATATAAATCAAATCAAGATAAGAAAATCTTACAGAAAAAAAATACCATGTAAGAGAAAATTGTTATACATACCATAGCTGCAAGCGAACGGTTCGATCTTCGAGGTACATTGTTTTGGAGAGGAAATCGATGCCAATCGTAGCCTGTGAACAAAGGCATGGATGGACGAATCATCATTTCAATTGAGGAGTTATAGAAACAAAACAATCAATCAACAAAATACCTGATAGGTGGTGTCGAACTTGTCGTACATGAAGCGTGTGATGACGCTGGTTTTGCCGACGCTTTGATCGCCGAGAAAGACGAGCTTGTACTTCGCCAATGGTGAAACTGCTGCTGCAGCCATTGATTGGAATTATTGTTCTCTTTCTATCTATTTCTGTCTGTATGATCCCAATTCCCATCCCCAAGGAAGAAAAACGAATCAAACAATATTCATTCCTCTACTTTTTAGATCGAGCGAGTATTTCATGGGCAAAAAAAAAAAGATACTTTCATCCAATGTCCAATGCAATTGCAATGCACCCCTTTAGGGAAGTTAATTTTAGTATAATAATTTTTGGATAATTTGGCTTTGTTTTAGGAGAAACTTGTTCCGTTACTTTAAAAATAGCCTCAAAGTATATATCATTAGTCATTACCACTCGGGGCAATGGTAATTTAGTCAGTTCAAAAGCTATTTATTTAAAATGTCAAGTTTTATTCTTATTTTCTCCACCCCAAAGCCGTCGGTAGCCTTGGATATTGCTTCTGTAGATTCTACAATTATTAATTCAAAAATATTTAGATCACTCAACCGTATCTAAGTCTAGTTTTTCAAATTATTATTGCTTAATTAGAAGCTACACCTACACGAGTTACGGATAACATATATTTTATTAAACTAACAATAATAATGATAAATTACAATTCTGGAGAAATATATTAGAGGAAAGCATCATTTTGCCTTTGCTTTCTGCTGCTTCTCTCACAGTCACAATGTATTAACTTCCATATAACATAAATATAATTCGAGCAAATCACAACTAGAAAAAAAAAATGTGTAAGAAAACAACGACACACACTTAACTCTTCTTCCCCTCCTCGCCGCCATCCTCGAAATAGGCCTTCTTCCTCATATCCAATCTCCCCATTAGACAAATCACGACGAAACACGTGGCGTACAATCCGTGCACCTTCCAACTGCTCTTCGGAGGCTGGTGCAAGACAGCCCTGTGAAATACGTTCATGTAGTAATGTAGGCCCACTGAAAAGCCCACAAAAGTTTGGCCCAAGCCCAACATCTTCGTCACCAGCCCAGTCTCAGTTGAGAAGACGAGGACCAAGTACATGAGCAGAAGCACAAGGTACAACACGTAAGCCAGGGTTTGCAGCACTTGGACGCATACGTAGGTGGACTGTGAGGTTGAGTAGAAGAACTTCAGCGGCTCGAGCCCAGTGATCAGACAAGAAAGGCATAGGATGGTGAAGTATATGGCGAGGTAGACTTGGACGAATATAAGCAGCTTTTGAAGGGAGAAGAAGGCTTTGATTCTGTGAAAGACGAGCGAGACGAGGATGAGGGGTATGATGATGAACGCAAATGAGGCGAACGAGGCTATCGTGGGTGCGTACTTGTTTCCCACGTACGGCTTGAAGTTTCGCGTGATCTCATTGTTGTACTTGGTGAGGTAAACTCTTGAGGTCTTGGAGATCTTTTCGAGGTCGGGGACGAATGTTTCTTGGAATTTTGATGGGAGGTCTCTGAACTCTGAGATCAAATCATCGTCTTCATCTTCGATCCAATTGGGCAGTTTCTTGGGCTTATTCTTCGGCTGAGACTCTGCTGATTTAGACTTGGGCACGGCTTTTTCCGTGTGGATTTTGATTTCTTGGGTGGCGGTGGTGGACTTGGTTGTTTTATTCTTGGAAGATGTGAGCTTGTTCAGATCTGAGGATTTCTTGGTTGTTGCAAGTGAAGCAGACGATTTGGTAGTAGTTGAAGCTGCTGAGGTGGTGTTGAGTTTCTTGGCTTTGATTGGCTGTTTGGGAGAAATCTCGATTGAATCTGAGGCAGTGTTGGTGAGCTTGGTTTTGTTCTTGGACAGGCCAGAAATTGGCTTGGCGAGCTTGGTTTGGTTGTTATTTGACAAACTAGCGGTGGATTTGACGAGCTTGGTTTGATTCTTGGATGAAGTCGAAGTAGTAGGCTTGCTGAGCTTTGCTTCAGAGCTCAAACTAGAGTTCTTCTTCTTGATGATTGGCCTTGACTCACCTTCATCTTCTTCAAACTCTAACATCTTCCTCGTTCTTCTGCTGCTGTTACTGCCATGAAGCTCGAGACTTGTTGGATGGTTTTGGTTAGATGATGATAAGGCGGAAATGATTGTTAGATTGATGAAAGCCAGCAAAAGTAGCTGTCTTAACCTCAGTGGAGCCATTAGTGCAGAGATATGTCTGACTGTTCTATGTTGAAGTAACAAGGGGAACCTCAGTTATGGAACCTGAAACTATCAGTTTTGAGAGAGAGAGAGGTGTTATAGAGAAGAACGGCGCATTTACTGATTTGGATGAAGTGTGAAACAAAGACTTGAATTGAATGGTATGATGTTAACTGCACTTGGGAGGTAGATGAGCAAGATTGAGAGATCAGTCACATGGTGCTACTATGATATGTATTGTCCTCCTAAAAGCGTTTATTTTAATCCAACGCGCTTTCACGGTCCACGTCACTTTGTCCTCTACTACATTCATGCCATAAATAATTAAAAAGAATCTCGAACCATACATACAATAGCAGTACGATACCAAGTTTGACTGTAGTTTATGAGGATAGTGTAATAAAGCGTAGACTTGAACGCAATTAGTAATGAACCGACAACTTTCATATAGTTTTAAAAAAAATGTTATAATTGGATACTTGGAAGAGAATCTATACGAGGCAAAGGTGCGCAACGTGACAGAACAAAAATCAAGATGACGATATTACATTGTTGACATTTGGGTACGAGTCGTCATAGCCAGTGATTTTCTTTATGCAAGTATCGGTTCATCTCTTAACCACATTTTCTTTATAATCTAATGTTTAATATAGAGGTTACTAGATTAGATATCAGCATTTTTCTTCAGATGTGGGGCAAAAAATGAAGTGACATGCTGTCTCGACAAGATGCAGTCGTGTCCCACAGCATGAGGAGAATCCGTTCATTACATTATATTGTATGGCCTCGCTTTCTAGTTGTCCATTTTCATCTGCTAATTCTTTTATGTTCTTATATAATTAATTATTGATTACACTTTGTTTATTTTCCTTTTTTTTCGGTACACTTTGTTTATTCCTTCACAAGCCTTTATTTATAGTTCTACTTCTACCTCAAAAAAATGGATATTTAAATAGTAATAAATCTTGAGTCTTTTAGCTTCAGGCTTCAACCCTGATGATGCACCGACAATAAACTGTAGACGCACACGCAGATCACAATTTTTCAATGGGCTAAATTCTCTAAAGGCCCAAACATTCCTCTATATATCATAGAAATTTGCTACGGTGCCAACTATTGTGCGCAACCATAAGCAAATCTTCCGTTTTTGGCGTTTTTCGATTCCCAATGCCACTAACATCTCCGTAGACTCTCTCATATCCATTGCTAACCTAAATTACAATCTCCAACACGTTAATTTTTAAGAAAATTCATTATTTATTCTTCACATGTGGACGACGTACCAATGTGATGATTTTCTTAAAATTAACTTGTTGCAGAGAGCGATTTAGGTTAGCAATGGATATGAGAGGGTCTATGGAGGTATTTGTGGCGTTGGGAACGAGAAAACGCAAAAAAATGAGAGATTTGCTTATGATGCTCGTGATTGCTCACGGTAGGTGGGCACCATAGCAAATCTCAATATATATTATATGTATCTTTATATATATATATATATATATATATATATATATATATATATATGGTTTGTTCTACGACTCAACTGGTTAATTTCATTAAATTGAAAAAGTAGAATCTAATGGAGACCCTTGGGTAGTTAAGCTATAGTTGTCCAAACCCTACACCATTAATTCAATTGCTATTATGTCAATTAGTTTACGCAACCAAAGGCGGTTCAATCAAATGTGAAGGTGTAGGTGAATAATATATGCGTATCTACGATAAATTTACAAATGCATTTCTTTATTTACCATAAAATTTAACTTTTTTAAACATTCACGATCAGATTAGCTAGATTTGGTGGTCGGATTTCGATAAAAAAAAAATGACGAGTTGCTGCGAAAAGACAAATTTATGTTTATACTAAAATATCTTGAAGCTCATCAGAGTATCATGGAACAGTATTAAGGTTACTGTGTGCTGCCCCTAACAATACCCTAAATTCACGCCACAAATTACGTGCTTCGACATCATATATAACTGCTATAAAAATAAGATAAAGATTGGAGTATGAAACCCAATTGATTATGCACAAAAAGAAAAACTATTATTTACCATACAATTCATCAAACGCCGGAAGATTTGTTATGATAAAAAATAATAATTGAACTCTCTTGAAGAGTCACTTTCTGCAGAAAGGTCTCGAAGAAGGATCATACTAATTCTAAACACCACTGAATTGATCATTGTATGATCCTCATTGTTTCTACATCAAAGTTGCGGTTTTTTTATAACTCAATAATTTCTAATTATGAAGAGCTACAGATCCATGTCTCCATCATACCTTGGGTTCCTCGCTAGTTTTCTCTCGCCTGTTCCCGACCAGACAAGCTTCGATGATTTGCCGCACTCTTACCAGTGAATGTGATACGATCATGATCATCGGCATTTTCTTGATTGAGTCTAAGAATATTTGATGATGTTACGATAAGATTCTGTAGCCCACCATCAAAAGCTGCAGAAGCATTATCGCCTGCAACCAATTTAATCATTATCAGTGGAGAAAAACCCTATCGAACCATGAATCAATTGATTACCATCTTTATACGATAGCAGACCGACCAAATGAATCGATCTTCTGATGATTCGTGGGCAAATTCATAGAACCCAGAAACGGGCTTTGCTCGTCAGCAGAATTGCTGACAAGATTCAAACTTTGGGTACTAGACGAAGGTAAGAAGTTAGAGCCGACGATGATGTCGTCTTTGTTATGACCACGTCCACCGAGGAATGGTGGTAAAACTGTAGATGACGATGGAACTCTCTGTGCAAACGAAGATCGTAAGTAAGACGGCGGCGCGTCGATCGATGAACCGAAAAGACCGAGCCTATGGTTTCCCGCAAAGGGAGAGGCCAAATTATTACTAAAAGGTGGAGCAGGTATCCCAGTAAACTCTTGAACCATGGCTCGAAAGTTTGTTGTGTCTGTAGCCAACACGGTCGTCGGCGCTCGCCGGGATGCTCTCGACCTTTTCTTCGGGTTACGCGCCGCGATCTTCTGCTGCATCGGCGGAGCAGTCGCCGGCTGACTAGGTTGTGTGAAAGGGTCGTAGCTGTTTGCGGTGGCGGTTGCATCGTTGTTGTTGAGGATACTGTAATTATCTGTGATTCGAGGGGTACTTTTGGGATGTGAAAGTTCCGTGTAGTTGGCCATGAATGGGTCGAAGAAAGGTGTTGGTGGCGGTGGATTGGGGTTTTGGCCGATTCCACAGGTCGTGAAGGTGGCGCGTGAGTCGTACTCGTCATCACCGCCGCTTGACGACTGAAAGCTACCGCTGTTGCAAGACTCCATTTTTCTTTCTTTTTTCTTCTTTCCTTTTCTTTCTCTCTTCCCTCTCTAGCAGAGCACAAGATTCAGTTATATGCATCTGTAGAGGCAAAAACTACACAAATAAATAGAATATTCACATCATCGATCTTCATCAATATCATGTTATACCTACATAATTATTGAGAAAAGAATAGAAAGTTATATATTATGATAGTTATCATTACATACATGTATGTGCGTGTGTAATAAGCTTAAGTTCCCAAAGTAAAAGGACGCCGTTAAAAGGAGAAAGATCTTTCTTTACACATAGTCACATACCCATGAATTTGATTCTGTTTTCTGCGGATGAAGACTTCATTAATTATAGAAAGATTTCTTTACCAAGCTTCTTTCTCTTTATCTCAATATATGGATTAGGGTTTCTGGCTGAAAATGCAAAAGAATGAAGAGAGATGAGAGTAGTCTCTGTTACGCGCCTCCCAAGAAGACAGTGACAAAAGAATAGAGACTTTTCTCTTGAGCCTTTTTTCTGTGGTTTATAGGAGTATTACGATGTGAAAAATAGAAAACAAAAAATTAAAATAAAAAAATGGGAGGTTGATGATCGGTTGAACAATATTGGTAATTAATTAATTAAAAACTGCCTAATATATATATATATATATATATATATATATATATATGTTGCTTTCGTTTAATGTTTTCTTTTGGTTATAACTTATAATAAAGAGGTAGAGCACCACTAGCAACGGCCAAATTAGGGAGATGGTTGTTGAGTTGAGAGGTATGATAGGAACACTCATCATCTAACATCATCATCATTTACACAATATAATTGGATTTTACATTAAAAGTAAATGACCTTTTGCCTAGTCAAAATGCTTTATTTAATTATATGATTATCTAATTAATCGAGGGATATTCTATATGCTGCTTTCAACTTATAAAACTCATGACTTTGATTTGATATAATGCCGTGAAAATTAAGAAATGTTGATGTGATTAATAAAAAAACCTACCTAACCCAAATGAGGAATTTTGATTATATTAGTTTAGTGAATCTAAGACATGATTAGACACCACTACGCTTGCTTGCTTTGCATATGATATATTCTTTCTATTATACTCTCTAAACAATCAATACTAGTACATTTTTGGCACATGTGTGTGCTTAAAATATATTTTAATTAATATTATTTATATTTTTGAGATTACTAATTTTTAGTGTTTAAGATGAAACATAATTTTCAAATATAAAAGTTGAAAGATAATGTATAAGGGTATAAGTACAATAAATAGAAAAATTAGAAGTTATATGAAAAGTATTCAATTAATTAAATAACATATAGAAGAACTAAATTGTAAATAAGTTGACATACCAAATTTGGTACTAGTTTATAGCAACCCCAAACCAATTATAAGAGTACTAGTATATTAGGCACATTGATGCACGTGCTACTATCATAAAATTATTATATAAATTTTTGAATATTTGATTGGAGAAATAATATTTTAATTTTGGTTAGTATGGTATAAGATGACTTTGTGGTGGTATATTTAATATAACAGTATTTAAATGATATATTGATTTTATTCAATAACGGCAAAATTGTAATTAATATGGCATTGCAATTAATGACATTAGATGTGACAGTCGCTTTATTATATTCATTTAGGTCATCTCCACCGAAAAACCCATTTATAAACACATTCTGCAGTAAATGTCACATTAAACAGTAATTCAACTCCAACCATTAAAATCATTCTCAAACTCAAATTCTTAGAATATTCTCTTCCACATCACCTTTTACAACGTTTCTATATTAATCACATATTAAGTCATATTACATATTAGACCATATGCCAACATGCGAAAAACAGCAGTCATTTTTTGTATTGGAGATAATCCAAGTCTTCCGGCACGATCCGCTCATTGTTGAAAGTAGTTATCATGATTTTTGATTGCCTCGACAATATGAAGGAACAAAGAGCGTGACATTCGATATCGTCTACGAGACATGACCTCATTGTACAATGGGTTATCTGAAAAATTAATCATTGTACAACCTACGATCAGCAGTCTCTCGATCACGGTTGATAAATATATGCCCAGGATTAGAACCTCCATGAGGGGCTTGGTGGTTTTGTTGATGGATAAGTTGTTGAATGATCATGTTATTATTAGCGATAACTCGACCTATCACTTATTTTTTTTACAAAGAGTATTTATAATTTGCATGTTATCATCATCAGAAGAGGAAGATGGCGAATTGCCGAAATTGAAATTCATTAGTGGTAGAGTATATGTAGGATGAAAAAATTATGTTAAGTGTCTAAATGAATTGATTGTTTCCACATGAGCATAAGTTATATGTATTTATAGTAGTGTATTTCAAAGGTGTAAGAACAATCATAATGAGTTGTCTCTTGCGGGTCATAGCATTGGAAGAAGTGAGCATCTTTACATGGAGTGATCACTTCGGGGCCATTGCATTGGAAGGTGTGAGAACCTTTGTAGAGAGTTGTCACTTCGGGCCATAGCATTGGAAGAAGTGAGATCTTTGCGTGGATTGATCACTTTGGGGCCATATCATTGGAAGGTGTGTGAACCTTTGCAGAGATTTGTCACTTCGGGGCCTTAGCATTGGAAGGTGTGAGAACCTTTGCAGAGAGTTGTCACTTCGGGGCCATAGTATTGGAAGGTGTGAGAACCTTTGTCAAGAGTTGTCACTTTCGGGCCATAAGATTGAAATGTGTGAGATTCCTTGCAGGGAGTTGTCATTTTCGAATAAATCATTCAATGATGTGAGAACCTTTGCAGAGAGTTGTCACTTCCGAGCCATAAGATTGAGCCCTCGTTTGGCTACCAGGTTTAGTAATTTTAAACATGGGTTTATCTAATCTTGATGTGTTTGGTAGTTATGTTTAAATAAAACATAGGTTTATTTATAATAACTTTAAACCCATAGGTATAGGTATAGAATAACACACCCTTGGGGTGGGTTATTGAAAACCAACAAATTATTTTACCATAATATCCCTCAGATCTCCACGACCACGAGCACCATTCTTTTCAACCTCTGGCAACACAATTCAGATTTCTTTCATCCCTCAAGTCGCCGATCTGCGATTTTCTTGAAGAAACAGGTACGAATATCTTTCCGCATTCAGTCCGCTGCTACTTTGGTATCTCCTTACTATGTTGCTTGGTGAATATGTGGATTGTGGGGTGGAAGAAGTTGTTTCGTCTCGGTTTTGCCCATATTTTTTTCGTAAACCCTAGTGCAATTATTTAGAGCATGACTCGAGTTGCGTTAGTTCGAATTACTTTTATTTTAGAGTTGTTTGAAGATGTAAATCCGCTGATGTTGCCGAAAGCTGCTTGTTTATGTTGTTATTCATTTGTCAATATATCATTGTGATGGGAATATATTAAATTATATCATCTAATGAAGTGGGTTATTTCTCGGTTTCTCTTCTATTCCCTGCGATTTCACAAGCTTTTTGCAAAGCTATGGTGCCGATTTACTTCTTTTGCCTCTGTTATGTATATGGTGTTATTGACCCTCCCTTTCTTTGACAACAAAATATATAGATAGAAATATTGTTTGATGAAAATATGATGGTCTTATTTACGTTGTTATGATTGTATCAAATTGCTTATATAATTTATGTTGTTTACTTCTTTGCTAATGAGTAGATTTTTTTATTGAAATAGTGTTGAATGGATTCGAAAGAACTGGATCTTGTGCTCTTCGTGATTGCTCATGCAATAGCAGAATATGAAAGTTGGTCGACAACTTACTCGGCATGTTCTCAATAATATCAGCAACTGCAAGTTGTTTGTCCTGATGCTCTCGCTCAACAGAACCAATTTTTGAAGCAACCTCGGAGAGAGCTGCCACAGTGCGCTTGTTCATCTCTTTGAATTCCGAAAATAACTCTTTCATTTCATCCATACCCTTTCTCTTTCCAACTTTATGCCTCCTCGGTTCTGCACCGGGTTCCTCACTTCCATTTTTCTGATCGGCAGATTTATATCCGGGGGAAACGTCCTCCTCAAAAGTTGTTGATTCATCAAATGATGAGGGAGTTTTCTGCCCAAAAGGAGCCCACGTAGGATCAGGTGACTCCAAGAATAATGTTGCTGCCTCGACACTCCCCTGTCTTTTCCAAATATCTCAACCCAATCCGAATAGTATGTCCATATTTTATACCTAATACTATCATATTGTTTTGGATTGTGCTGCACCAAATATACAATTAAAATTATATTTGTAAACCAGAAAAATAAAAGCAACATACATACCTGCTTAATATCATTCCACAACTCGTCACTAGCATCAAGCATCATTGTCTGATAATTGAAACCAGCACCCGATCTCGATAAAAAATCCACCAAGATATGATACTCTTTTTTCCAGTTATGACATTTCGAACTAATGTGAGGCTCCCGTCGAATGTCTGACATGGGTTGAATTTTCAAAAATGCATCCTCAAGTGCCTGAAGATATCCGAATTTGAAACCATTTTCGGATTTCCAACCTTTTTGAATTATTTCTTTAAATGCCTGTATCAAAGTTCTTTCTTCATCTGGCTTCCACGAACGCTTTGTCCTGTTCTTTTGATTTGAAGCCATAAGCTGTTGTTTCGATGTAAAGTATTTTATCTCCAAATGTTCATATCTGTTGTATTTATACTATTATGTATTGACTATATCAATAATATTTTATCGATCAATAGTTTATAAATATTCAAAAATGAAACAGTCATGCATGAACTTCGTTCGCAGATTTAATAAGTCATAATTAAGAATATATTAAAGAAATATTCATTCCCAAATTCGAGGCCACAATCACGCTGACTAGTGAGTTTGCTTCTGAAAATTTTTGCTTGTGCGTTTCTAGCCCTTTCTCCTTCAATATTGTTCTTCATATAAAAATAAAAATAACATATATCATGAGTTCCACCTTTTTCTACGGATCCGAATTTAAAGGGCATGAGTAATGGTGTCAACAATAACATATCATTTTTTAATATTGACTATGTTTTTGCTTGTTGCTAATCTGATTGTTTTAATGACCGAGTACTGTACCTATATTTCTCCTTCAACTTGGTGTGCGGCTTGATGTTGATATTTTTTATTTTTTGTACGTGTACTCTAGGAGGATATAAATGTAATTTCTTCAAACATTTATTTATTAAACCCATGTTTATCCAAACATAAACACTTCGTTTAAACCCACTAACCAAACACGGATTTTATTTATACCCACTAATCTGTTTTATATAAACCATTACTTATTTAAACCCTCCTAATAATAAACCCGTTAACCAAACGAGCACTGAGAGGTGTGAGAATCCTTGCAAAGTATTGTCACTTTTGGGGCTATAGCATAGTGATGTGTGAGAATCTTTGTAGTGAGTTGTCATTTCATGTTGTTTCACTATAAAAGAACTCTTCCCATTTAGTAGGATTCACTACTTCCCAACATCATACAAAACATCTATTACATTTAACTTTGTGTAAGAATGTCGATCCGATCATCATCCTATAACCACGATGAAGATATCCTCTTATGCCAGGTTTACATGGAAACTCTCAAGACCCTATTGTTGGGGTGTACCAATCATCGGATCGATTCTGGTCTCGTATAGAACAAGCTTTCAACGAAGAAAAACCAGAACATTATGAGGTTCGTACCAAGAGGTCTATGCAAGCACGGATCAATCGAGAGAGCTGCCAAGAGACTCCATGCATGCATAAAAGCCGTAGATGAGATGCACCAAAGTGGTGCTTCGAATGAAGATATAGTGAGCATTAAAGTTTTATTTAATTTCTAATATCTAATTTATTATATTTATTAACTATGAGTAACTATTTTGAACAACTTGTAGATGCGTCGAGCAAAAGTGCTGTTCGCACAAGATCCTAAATTCAAATCGGGATGGAAATACGATCACGTTTGGGATGTTATAAAAGGGTTTGAAAAATTTACAGATGGTGCTACGAGGAGCAAAAAAAACAATCCGGCCATTATGCCTCTTCTGAGTCAGAAACTCCAACTCCCGAGTTTGTCGGACAATCATCTCATGGTATTTCTTCATTTTCTCTAAACTTAGACGACTCAGATAACTTTGTTGGTGATTCTCCTTCGGAAATACCTATTTGGGTGAAGAAAGCCAAACTAAAAAGAAAGATAAATAATTATACATCATCGATCATTAACACTATGCAGGAAGCAAACAATAAACTCCTTGATGAGTTGAAAAAAACAAATGAACAATTGCAACACCAACTAGAAATGCAAAACAGATCGCACGCCCTAAAAGAAATGAGGGAAGAAAATAAAATTTTGTTTCAAGATGTCAGCTCCATAAATGATCCAAAGGTTCGAGCATATGTTGAAGCTGAAAAGACACGCATTTTGCAAAAAATAGCTCAACAAACTCAACAAGATTCGTTCCAACCTGATGCATTTGGCCATATTTTCAATGATATTGGAGGAAGTGATGTTGGTCTGCCTGCCTATTGAATATATGTTGTTGTTTTAATAATTTATGTATTGTTTATTATTTTCTGTGTGTGTTATTTTCTATGGCATGTAATGTATTGTTATTTGCGTACTAGTATGATTTATCGTTTTGTTTCAGTGACAATATTTTAGATTTTATAATTGTGTTACTGTACAACTCATAATTAAAATTAAATAAATTTAATGATTGCTTCGATAATAATAGTAAATGATAATAATAATAATATTAATAAAAACAACCACAATAATAATAATAACAAAAAAACAATAATAATAGTATTATAATGATAATAATAAAAATAATAGTATAATAATAATAGTAATGATAAGGGAGTTTACTATTTACCACCCCCTTTTTACTTGTTACCGTCCCCTAAAGGGCTGAAAAAGACGTTTTTGCCCCTATGTTGTTTAAATTAATTTAGAAAGGTAAAATATAATAAAAAGAAAGAATTTGTATTTAAAATCCTTTACCACACAACACTTTTCAAATCACACATCCAAATCAGATAAAAAAACAGAGAATTTTGCAAATCGCAATGGATCGACGACAAGGAAAGGGAAAGGAAAAGGGGGTGCTATCACGATTGGTAAGAAAATTGTCGTAAAATTCATTCGTACGTAGATAGATTGTCGAAACGGGTCGAAATAGGCTGAAAAAACGGCCGATCGGACGCAAAATGGGGCGAAAAACGGCATGGCCGAAGCGAAATTTCTGCCGGCCAAGTCACGACCGAAACGTGATTTCGGTCGCGAGATCCGACCGAACTACGATTTCGGCCAGCCGTAGTCAGACCGAAGTCGGATTTCGGTCGGATCGTGGTCCGGCCGAAATTAGGTTTCGGTCATCTAATTTTTTTTTAAAATAAATATCTAATTGCAGGCCAAGGGTGGGAAGTCCCTACTCAGAGGGAGCAGCAGATCCCCCCCGTTGGAGGGATCTGGCACACGAGGGTGCGCGGCGTTGATGCATCCGTTCGTAGGGGACGGGAGGAGGAGAGGCGGCAGCGAGCGGCTGATTCTCATTCCGTATATGCGGATTACGATCCGCATGCGGATGAGGAGGCGGGATGAGGAGGTGCCCTACGATGCGGCATCGTTTGAGTCATCCGACGACGATGCGATACCGGTCTCCTCAGGTAATTCCCTTCTCCATTATAAACTGACTTGCGATGTCGTGTCTTAATATACGTACAAAAAATTAAATTTATTTTTGGGATATTCGTAAAAAATAAAATAGGGAGCAAGCGCTCCAGGGTCGTAGATGACGATTCGTGGAGGGTGCAGGGGCCACAGCCAGGTGGTCCAGAAGTTGGCGAGGTGATCCCTAGTTACCTGGGGCACATCGCGCCCCGTATCTGGATGGGTGAGGAGGAGAGGCCCCTGCTGAAGTGCGAGCAGCGGGCGTTAGTGCTTCGGTCGCTTACGCAGCGGTACTGCCAATTCCCGCCGGAAATGCAGAGCGGGAACAATGACGGGGCTTACGCACCTCACAGATGCCATGGTGGGTCACTTGAACCAGCCTCTTCTGTGCGCTTTTGTGGAGCGCTGGCACCCCGACACGAACACCTTCCATATGTCGTGGGGGGAGATGACGATCATGCTCCACGACGTCGAGCAGATCCTGCGTATCCCGATCGACGGGACGATGGTATCGACCAGCAGATCGCGGCGAGGGAGATTATGGGCGTCTCCGCAGACATGCTGAGGGGTTCTTAGAGAGGCGGTGGGGTTGCATCGAAAGACGTGATGCAGAGGATGCGGGAGGGTTGGCCGGCGGGGTTCCAGGCCATCGCTTGGCTGTGGATTCTATTAGGTCGACGCTGTTCGTCGACAAGAGTGGGAACAGGGTGAAGCCCGACATCATGCACGAGTTCTACCGCTCGCTGCCATCTGCCAGTCATTACTCGTAGGGTTCGGTCGCTCTTGCTTACCTCTATCGCCAGCTTGGTCTTGCAAGCCGAGCGGATGCAAGGGGTTTAGCTGGGTGCCTGTTGATCGCGTGCGTGTGTGTTTAAATAAAGGTTCGTGCGAGTACGTCAAGTAATAATTAAAACGAATATATTATAACTAGAATCACGCGCGATAGGCAGTGTACCTATCGTTTGTAATATAGCTATAGTGAATATCCGAGTATCGAATACGAGGAATAAAATGAATACTAGTATTAACCTATCGATTCGATATTTAGCCTGAATAAAATAGCAGGATTTGTTTATACTACAAACTAATTTAATAGAACAACCTAAAGGATTGGAAGATTAAGGAAGTGCAACTGGAAGTAATACGAGTGACTTAAGATGACAAATATGTGTTCGGGATTCGAATCACGCTGGGTTCTGTCGCTAAGGCTACGGAATATCGCTTCTACGTGATTATCGACTAAATCGCAGTAATTTCATACCCACTCACGGATTTGCTGTCGCCCTAAACGTTCGTGGGAATCTAAGTTTAGCGATTACTAGACGGCGAGGATGGAGTATTTGCTGTCGCCCTATACTCGAATCCTAACGTCTATGAACGGCGTAATCGTTATTTAGCTGTCGCCCTAAACAGTGACCAAACATTCATATCAACACATAGACATATTTAGACAAAGAAGCAATATCATAGAATGATAAATAGTCGAATACACGTGTTCACGATTTTTCTACGCCTTAACTACGACATAACCCAACGTTCATCTACCCCCAAACACACAAGAGGATTAGCTACTCATATTAGGCAAAACAACAACTAGATTCAAAGGAAACGAGGATAGAGAACTCATAGAAACTTCCCTAAGAAGTGAATGGTATCTCTGAGGTGGAGCTCTCGTTCCTCGATCGACTAGGCGTGGCTTCGTTGTTGGATCGTCCTTTGAGCTTCTCCGAATCACCGGGCTGCTTTTAGTGTTCTTCCTCCTCTCTTTTTCTCTAAGTTTCGTCCCTCTTAGATGATAGGGTTGAGTTCTGAGAAGAACTCCCCTTTTATGCTTCGAAAATGGGCCTTAACACTGAGTTTTGGAACGTTCATGGCCTCTTACCGGGCCGTCACGGCCGTGACGACGGCTTAAAACCCTATTTCTTGACTTTCTTGCATGAGTCACGGCCTCGTGCAGTGCGATTCACGGCCGTGACAGAGGCTTAAACCCTAAATATTGACTTTCTGGAGAGAGTCACGGCCACGTGCATCTTAAATCACGCCGTGACACATGAGGTTTTCTCCATCTTCGCTTTCTGTCCAGGTTCACGGCTTCATACATAAGAGTTCACGGCCGTGACTTTAAGATCTTGAGCTACTGCCCGAATTCAAGGCCTGTTGAAACTTGGTCATTTTGCGTCGTTTTTCGCCTCGTTTTCGTTCCTTTTCGTTCGATAATCGTTCGAAGGTCCTACAATATTTAAATGGGTGTAAATAGAGTCAAGAAATGCATGGAATAACCAAAGATATCCTATTATAACCCATATAAACGTAACAATAAACGTATTAAAAATACGTTTATCAAACCTCCCCACACTTAAGCTTTTGCTTGTCCTCAAGCAAATTAGAAGTAAGAAAAGGTAACAAGATAGTGGCATGACCATTCACAATTCACCAACGCAGATGGAAAACACAAAATGGAATCAAGCAAGCAACTATGGACACTGCAACAAAAATCATCACTTATCGACACGAATTTCCTTAGCACTACTAATCGAGATCCACACCTCACAGGGATTCACTCAGATCACTCAGTGTATAGGCTAATAATCGGTGAATTTCTCAATTCATGCAATAATATAGTCTATACCATATGCTTGCAAGTCAATCGCACGTCTACTACTTAAAGCAGTTCGCATGAATCAGAAGGTCTTTTTCCGGGTTGAACGGGTCAAATAGCAATGAGGTGGTAATGGGATCACATATGAGTAGCAGTCATGTTGGTCTTCGTGTCATTGTCTAAAGCGCGCCATGATCAACCCTTTTGATTACACCGTCTTCGTATTTCTCTTATTTCTGCTACGTTCCACTAAGCCTTTCTTCTCCCACGTCTCAAAATGAGAGATGATGTTGAATTCACGAGACTGGAAGATTATCGAAGGAAAGATTCTTTTCTTTTCTTCACAGTAGCTTATTCTCCTCATGCTTCACTTCCACAGAATAAAATTTCTTTCTTTTTTTTCTTTTCTTTTCTTTTTTTTTCAACAAATTGTTCGCAATCCGGCAGGCCGTCATCTCTAAGCTTTTCGACTTTGACATTTGACCTTCACTTCCGCTTAACTCGGGTTCAGATGATCTCTGGAGGCTTATTTAGGTCAGAGGGTTATGATATACGAGGTTTTAAGAAATAAAAAGGATTAGGCTCAAAGTGGCTAACTACGGTGATCAGTCGTGGTTGGGAACTTTGGCCGTGGACTTATTTCCTAATGCCTTCGTCATATTCATGCAAAACATACTTCAAGCAGTTTCAATGCGTATCTAACGAGACGTAAATTATGCACTACTCACACAACCAAGAAAAATGAGCAAAAGCTCGTCAGCTAAGACTCTCACAACGGAACATGAGTTATGTGTGTGAATCTCTCAAAGTAGCACTATATCTATTCATACTGAAAAGATTAAATCACTGATGCATGTCTTTGTCGCTCACTAGACTCCCTCCACTTTGAGATGAACGCAAACAATCATGCCAGACCTCTATAGATTCGATAACTACAGGTATCATAAAGATTGTCACGTAATTTCCAACAAAATTCCCAACACAATTCCCCGTCCCCACACTTAAGATTCACGTTGTCCGCAACGTGTAAAATAAATAACAGGAAAGTAAAAGAAGTTGAAAAGAACGTGACTCCCCTGAAAAATTGGCGTGGACCTGCCTCTAGCATTTGATGAATTTGAACATGGTTGCTGCACTGATTGTGAATAATTTGGGTTGTAGTGGCGTAAATTGTGACACGTTTCCTGAACACACTGAAAAGAAAATTAAACGCACGACGGAAATAAGAAGTAAACAACAAAACGAGTCATAATCATCAAAAGTGTCTGGATGACTAGACCAAACACACAAAGTGTTTTACACAAGAAAAATCTCAACTGAAGTCGGAAACTAAGGTGGTGGTGGTGGTGAGGGCTGCCGAGGGCGAAGGAACGCCTGTGACTCCTGTGATCGCCTGACCGCGTCGTCCATGGCTTTAAGGGCCTGCTCATAGCGTTGTTGCTCCTCGCGGTAGCATCGGTGGGCTTCCTCGTTTCGACGCTCATACTCTTCCTGGTGCCGTCGTGTCTCCTCATCGCATCTCAGGGCCTCTTCATTGTAGCGTAGCATTTCCTGGCATAATGTGCGAAGGTCGGCGGCTGACGCGTAAGGGGCGACACCTGATGACTCGCCCTCGTGATAGCCGGAGGAATGGGAATGTCCGGCAGTGTCTGAGTGAACCGGGACTGGCCCCACACCCTCAATTTCTAGTGGCTCGGGGAATTCTGCGCCCAGGTCCGTCTGCCCACGATAGACCCCGTGCCAGACGTAAACCTTGTTCGAGCAGGACCAATTGGGTGCTTTGATTAGCATCTTCATCTTCAACATCATGTCTTCGTTCACCAGATTTCGCCCACCCACTATCGCCATCTCTGGTGGATTCGCTGGCCACAAGTTAAGCCCCTTGATAACCTTCGTAACAAATGGCCCTACAGCGAGCTTCCCGTGACTACGAACATCAGCTTGGGCGCTGAAGGCGTAGGCCATGCCCAACCCTAAGTGCACCAGTTGACCACGCTGCATCTTGGCCAAGTAGAATAGATCACGAAGTCCAACCGCGTCGTGCGAGTCGCCCTAGGTGCGAGCGAGGTCGAAAGCAAATGGTGGATGTAGCGCAGGCTAGGGCTCCAGAGTGAAGATGCCTTCGAGGTTTTCACACTAAAGGCAGGTTCGCCGGGTCTCGCGAGTTCAGCCCAACAGTTCTGGTGTTCTGTCGGATTCTGAAGGTACTCCTTGTAATATCCGTCTGGGAATGGCCCCTGGCACCCAAAATATGGTACCCTCAATCCAAGCACCCGGCAAATATCGTCTTTATCTACCGCATGCTCCTCATTAAACGCCTCGAACTTAACTCCATTGCGCCCGTATTCGTCGAAAGAGAAGGTGGAGAGGAACTCTAGAGTCAGCTCCTTGTACGCCGGCTCGTCGATGTGAAAGAATTCGAGCCATCCGCTTAGGGACATGTACCCCGCCACTTGCTGGTCGATGTGATACTTCGCCAGCGTCTCTTGATCAATCTGATCAGTCAGAATGAATTGCGTGTCCTTTAGCCGGTTATAACGGGCTTGGTGCGTCTCGTCGTCAAATTGCCCCATAGATTCTAGCAGTGACATCGTGCGGCTCGTGCCTTGGCCTCGACGTGGACGACTCGTTGATGCAGATGAGCGGCTTTTACCCATAGTACCTAGAAGTCCAAATGTGAGTTGGGAGAAGAATATAATCAACACAGCTCGACTCGACCAACGTAGCGACAAAATTCACAATTCTAAAGCAAGAACATATGAACATTCAAAGCGGCATTTTGTCGAACACAAAATAGACATGCTAAAATACTCCTTCAAATCGCAATTATCGATTAACCAAGCGCAATCTTCAACTTCAAATGATTAATCAACGCAAAATGAGCCATGAAAAGCAACCAATTGGGCCAAAATTTCCAGAAATCCCTAATTTTCGAAATTAGTGTTCATCATTGCAAAATCGAAATTGACGGACTAAATCGAATAAATCCATCAAGCCCAAAGCGTTTAGAACATAAATTTATCCATGAGAGAGCAATGTAACCACAAGATTCGAACCCAAATCTGAAAATTGCAGAATTCGTCTAGTAAAAGCTTTGGGAGAAAATACATACCTTGTTGATTTAATCACTGTGAAAAAGAGGGGATATGGTTGTGTGGTGTCGCTGATTAAGGCGTGGCGTGGCCGGATTTATGTTGTTTTTGAGCTTGAGTATAGAAATTTTGGGTTGAAGGAGATGAAGAATGGCGGAATGTGGTTTTTTTTTTGAAGGGTTAAATCGCATGGTTCACAGCCGCGAATACCAATTCACAGGCCGTGAATTAGAGCAGAGATTTTCATTCGACGGAGTCACGACCGTGACTAATGGGTCATAGGCCGTGACTTCGGGCAGTGAGCTATGCAAGCACGTGCCACGGCCGTGACTACTGAGACACGGGCCGTGACAAACTAAATTTACATATATATATATATATATTATATATTTTTTTTGTTTATTTTTTTCATATATATTTTTTATTTTATTATTATCTTTTTTTCTTTTTACTTTTATTTTAATTTAAATTTTTTTGTAAATATATTTTAATAATAATATATTTTTTTAAATTTTTTTAATTTTTTTTAATTAATTTTATTTATTTACTTTTTTTTAAGTCACTACCGTGAATTTTTGTTCAACAACCGCGACTTGGGGCAGTGGGCTAAGTCTACGACGTCTACCACGAATCACGGCCGTGAATTAGTTGCATGAGGCCGTGATATTATTATTATTTTTTTTTTTTGCACGAGTCACGGCCGTGAGGTCTACGCCTCTGGCCGTGACTTGAGGCAGTGTGCGATATAGGATTGTGGCCCTAAGATTCACGGCCGTGGATGCCTAAGCAAAAGGCCGTGAACTGCGGCAGTGGGTGAATTAACGACATTCGCGGCCGTGACTTTGTTGCGCGAGGCCGTGAATTCGGATTTTTTTTATGATTATTAGTATTTAATAAATATTTTAATTATGATTGACACACAATCGACGAATCTTTTCGAGAACGATTTGCGCGAGGAAAAATCTGATAATCGACAAAGAAAATATCACTTTCTCACACGGCGTCAAATCTTCCAAGTCAAAAATTCGTTTGTATCATTTAATGGATTTGCCGGGTATGATAATGATATTTTTGTGCCATTCATGCCTATAAATAGACATTGGTAGAACAACACAATAGCATCATCTACCATAAATTCCACGTCTTCAGCAATCTTATTTTCAATATTCTGGGTTAGCTAGCCACTATGAATTGGGGACAGCGCCGTGAGAATGAGAGTGAAGAATATGCAAGGATTCGTCACAATTTAGATATGCTATCACTCTACCTTACTCTTCTTTTGGGTTTGTGTGGAGTTTTACTTGCTTTCGTGTGTTGGGTTATCACAAGGTGCACTTGTGTGTAACCGCCTTATGAAGCAAAATAAACGTTCTGTCTTTTATGTTATTCGCAGTTTTAATTTGCTTTTGTGTTGGACCTTCACACGTTGTAATGGTGTTGTAACCATCTCTTATGAAGTAAAACTATCGTTCCTATCTCGTCTCTAGACTCTGCGTTGTAACCATCCTCAATATTCGAAATAAAGTTACTATAATTTAAAATTTTAATGTTTTTATTGTTATTATTGTTATTGTATGATTTAATTTAATATATATAGTTTTAGATTATTAAATTATTATTATTGTTATTTGTTTATATAATACCTAAAACATAAATAAAAATACATGGGTTGCCTCCCAAGAAGCGCTTTTTTAACGTCTTGAGCCGGACGTAGTCGAGTGAGTCTTCAAGATGGTTTGGAAAAACGGTTGGAGGGGACTGTCATCGGTGGTTTTGGACCGCCCTCGGGATCGCAACTGAAATGGTTGGGCTGCCGCTCAAACTCTAAAAGCGGTGGTCCGTCGATCAAACGCATCTCCTTATTCTCCTCTTTGCTTCCCTCGACTATCCCCGTGTCTTTCTTCTCGATAACCTGCGATAAACTTGGGAAAGACATAGAAGAATTTTGAACAAAAACATCAAGATAGGAATAATTATTATCACGTTTGCTGATATCATTCATAGTCGCCATGCAAAATGTTACTTTCTCTCCATCTACCGTGAAAGTCAAGGTGCCGTTTTAACATCTATCATGGTCTCTCCGGTGGCTAAAAATGGTCTCCCTAAGATCAAAGGTACATTCTCATCTTCCTTCATATCAATGATAACAAAATCCACCGGAATAATAAACTTATTAACCTTGACTAACACATCCTCTATAATACCCCTGGGATACGTAATAGATCTATCAGCTAAATGTATACCCATCCTAATGGGTTTGGGTTCACCTAAACCAAGCTTCTTAAACATAGAATAAGGCATCAAATTAATACTAGCACCTAAATCAGCAAATGCCTTATGAATATATAAATTCCCTATAAGACAAGGTATAGTGAAACTCCCTGGATCCTTTAGCTTCTTCGGGATATTCATTTGCACGACGGCGGAGCACTCCCCTCGAAGACAATTAGCAGAAACATCTTCGAGCTTGCGTTTGTTCGTGAGTAAGTCCTTGAGGTATTTCACAGATCGAGGTATCTGTGCAAGGACTTCGACGAGCGGTAAGTTAATATGTAGTTGCTTGAAAAGTGAAAGAAAATTACCGAACTCGTCGTCAGCAATATACTTCTTTGGTTGACAGGCCTTGATAGAGGACGTAGTCATGACCTCCTTCTCTTTGTCGACTTTCTCTTCCTCAACACGATTGACCGGCTTCACTTCCTTCTTGACGCATCGTTCCTCTAGGTGCGTATCAAATGGGTCGTCAGGCGTCGCCCTTGTTAACTTAGCCGGATATGGAATCTTCAGTGTGTAAGAATTGACTGGTAGTCTTGGAGCAATCTCTTCCTCCTTTTCTTTTCCATGCGCGGTCTCCTTCTTTTCTGGTTCGACGTTCTCCTTTTCAGGTTCGGCCTCCCTCAGCCGAGCTGGATATGGAATCTTAGGCTGGTACGGCTTCACGAATGGTCGCGTATTTCCTTTGTCAGCCTTGACCTTCTCGACATTGTTACATTTGCTTTCCTCCGCTTTTAGCTCGTCGTGGCACTCGAAATCAGCTTTCTCCTTTGAATTCTGCTTGGCGGGTATTTCTTGCAATTTTCTCCCACTTATCAAGGTTACTGCGTTGCAATACTCCTTAGGGTTTGACTCGGTGTAGGTGGGGAGTGATCCTTGATTTCGTCCTGCCAGTTGTTTCGCTAACTGGCCCACTTGCTGCTCCAACTTCTTAATAGAGGCGTCAGTGTTCTGGGCACGTACTTCGATGTGATGACAACCCGTAGTTGGGAATTGGTGTGTTGATCACCGTCTGAAGCTGGGAATTGGTAGTTGCAATTTGTTGTTGTAGCGCCTCGAACATGGCATTTGTAGCGGTCTCCTCGCTCACCCCAAACACTCATGGAGTCTTTATCCTCGTATTGCCTCTCATGAAGTTGTTCCTTGAGTAATCTTCGATTAGATTCCAGGCGTCTGTGGCATTGAGCTTCACGAGCCCTCCTCCCGCGGCTCCGTCTAACATATGAACGGTTTGATCATTGAGGCCCTCGTGAAATCGGTTGATCATAGCGGCCTTCGACATCCCATGTTGCGGGCATTTCTTCAACAGTGACTTGTATCTATCCACACCTCGTAAAGGTTCTCTGAGTCCTTCTGATGGAAAAGGGAGATCTCCGTCTTCAACCTTAGCACCTTTGACAGCGGAAAGTAATGACCGATGAATGCAGCTCGTAGATCTTCCCACGTAGTGATTGATCTGGGCGGTAACATATCCAGCCAGTCCTTCGCCCTAAACTTGAGCGAGAAGGGAAAAAGCATCAGTTTGATTACATCGCTCGGGACCTCATTAATCTTGATGGTGTCTGTTACTGTTAGAAAAGCCTTCAGGTGGGAGTATGGATCATCATCAGGGTTCCCCTCAAATTGGGCCGTCTGAAAAATCATTTGAAGCCAAGCATGCTTCAACTCGAAATTATTGTTCTCGATAGGTGGAATAACGATCTCCGATTTCAGTTCCGCCTGAAGAGGCGCTCTTAGTAGATCTTGTAAAGATTGTTCCTCTTCTTGGTCTTGGTGGACCGGTACTCTGCGTTCAGCCATCTCGACTTCTATCTCTCGATTGTCCTTGGACGTCTCTGTTCGAGAATTGTCTGCCGACTCCTGAGAGTTGTCCTCTGAGTAGCTAACCAGCACTTCCTGATAATTACTCGCCGTGTCTTCTGAATTGTATCTGAGCTGCCTTCGTAACTTCGCTCGAAATCTGGATCTCCTTCAACAATTGGACCCGATGGGTGACTTCGGGTCATTCACTGTCAAACAGTACCTTCAATGAGCGAAACTGAAAATTAGCGAAGAACTAGATAAATATGTCGAAAAGGTAACGGACTAATAATGATGTAGGAAACAAATAACGCAATTAACGAAAAAAAATGAGAAAATGTAAAATAAAATAGCTAAATTACCGAACTAGGGTGTTCCTAATATCAATCTATTCCCCGGCAACGGCGCCAAAACTTGATCGCGTGCGTGTATGTTTAAATAATGGTTCGTGCGAGTACGTCAAGTAATAATTAAAAAGAATATATTATAATTAGAATCACGCGCGATAGGCGGTGTACCTATCGTTTGTAATATAGCTATAGTGAATATCCGAGTATCGAACACGAGGAATAAAATGAATACTAGTATTAACCTATCGACTCGATATTTAGCCTAAATAAAATAGCAGGATTTGTTTATACTACAAACTAATTTAACTATACAACTTAAAGGATTGGAAGATTAAGGAAGTGCAACTAGAAATAATACGAGTGACTTAAAATGACAAATATGTGTTCGGGATTCGAATCCCGCTGGGTTCTGTCGCTAAGGCTACGGAATATCGCTCCTACGTGATTATCGACTAAATCGCAGTAATTTCCTACCCACTCACGGATTTGCTGTCGTCCTAAACGTTCGTGGGAATCTAAGTTTAGCGATTACTAAATGGCGAGGATCGAGTATTTGCTGTCGCCCTATACTCGAATCCTAACGTCTATTAACGGCCTAATCGTTATTTAGTTGTCGCCCTAAACGATGTACCATACATTCATATCAACACATAGACATATTGAGACAAAGAAGCAATATCATAGAACGATAAATAGTCGAATACACGTGTTCACGATTTTTCTACGCCTTAACTACGACATAACCCAACGTTCATCTACCCCCAAACACACAAGAGGATTAGCTACTCATATTAGGCAAAATAACAACGAGATTCAAAGGAACGAGGATAGAGAACTCATAGAAACTTCCCTAAGAAGTGAATATGGTGTTTCTGAGGTGGAGCTCTCGTTCCTCGATCGACTAGGCGTGGCTTCGTTGTTGGATCGTTCTTTGAGCTTCTCCGAATCACCGGGCTGCTTTTTGTATTCTTCCTCCTCTCTTTTTCTCTAAGTTTCGTCCCTCTTAGATGATAGGGTTGAGTTCTGAGAAGAACTCCCCTTTTATGCTTCGAAAATGGGCCTTAACACTGAGTTTTGGAACGTTCACGGCCCCTTACCGGGCCGTCACGGCCGTGACGGCGGCTTATTACCCTATTTCTTGACTTTCTGGCATGAGTCACGGCCTCGTGCAGTACGATTCACGGCCATGACAGAGGCTTAAACCCTAAATATTGACTTTCTGGAGAGAGTCACGGCCACGGGCATCTTGAATCACGGCCGTGACACATGAGGTTTTCTCCATCTTCGCTTTCTGTCCAGGTTCACGGCTTTGTACATAAGAGTTCACGGCCGTGACTTTAAGATCTTGAGCTACTGCCCGAGTTCACGGCCCGTTGTGAGGTGATTCACGGCCGTGAATTGACCTTCATTAACTCTCTGCCGTTGTTCACAGTCAAGTGCACAGTGTTCACGGCCATGACTCCAACATATCGAGCTACTGCCCATTGTCACGGCTTCTTGTTATATGCTTCACGGCCGTGGCACTTGAGACTTGTGCTCCTTAGGCTTGTACGTCGAGTCAATCCCAATAAAATAAGGATACGTCCTCACCAGTGCGAGTGACTCCGGGTGTGCGAGAAAGACATGTGTCAGCACATTAGTCTCCTCGTCTCTCAGCGCTTCAACAAAATATCCGGCCTCTATCGCCTGGTGCATCAACTGGCTCACTATGTCTCGACCCTCAGAATATTCCTTCTTCAAACGATCTCTGTAATTATATGTCGGATCGTCGCATTATCTTCTACGTGTCGAGCCCTCATCGCTGAGAGGATATGAGCTGGTTTCGCTTGCGCAACAGTCATTTCCTCTATGACCTTCTTTGCCTGGCTGCTTAACCCACTCGTCTGGCGGTGTCCCTCAGGATACTGTATTAGAGGGTGATTGTGTATGGAATTCTCAGGTGCGCCCGTACGAATGTACCATTTGGATCCTGCTGGGCTATAACTACAAACGGACACCTGCACTTGTTAGACTTCGACAGCCTCTCCAATTAATCCTCCTTGCCTCTATAACGTTCTCCGCGAGAACATCTAATCAATTTTTTCGTGCGGCATTTCTTATGCGACGAAATAATCACCTCGAAATCAAGAGCAATAGCGACGTCTTTCGCACAGTTAATGGCTTCCACATCGGTCGAAAATCGTCCTCCTTCGCAGAAATGCTCACTGTAGTTTATCCCGTCGCCCATGGAATCCTCCGGGATGTGGACTTCCCTCTCCAAGTCTGAAAAAAAAATCAGAGTCAAAACGGGATTCCGACGCCTCTAAGAGGCGACCGAACAGAGATTTCGGCCACCTCCAAAGGGGCCGAAATCTGATCTCGGCCGCAACCGTCCTAGCCGAATGAAAATTTCGGCTGGGACAGCCACGGCCGAGCAAAAATTTCGGTCACCTCAGACGGTGACCGAAATGGATTTTCGACCGTCACAAGGAGTGGCCGAAATTGTTGTTCGGTCACCCCTTGTGTGAGCCGAAATTCTACTTCGGCCGGGCCGAATTTTTTGATCGAATCCAATCGATCTTCGAGAATTCACGTCCATACGAGCGAAATTTACGAGAATTTGCTTATTATCCGTACCAATAGACACTGCCTTTTGACCTTTCCCTTTCCCAAATAGACGATACATTGCGATTTGATTTTTTTGTTATGTTTGACTCTGATTTGGATGTGTGATTGCGATATCAAAAGTGTTGTATGGAAAATGACTTTAAATAGAAATTTAAATTTAAAAGGGCAAAAGCATCTTTTTTCAGCCCTTTAGGGGGCAGTGACTAGGAAAAAGGGGGCGGTGAATAGCAATCCAGTAATGATAATAATAATAATCAACCCATAATAATAAGACTGAAGATGATTAAAAAATATTTCTGGTCAAAAATGTAATTTACCAAATAGGATTTTAACATAATTAAGTAACATTATGGGTAAAAAAAAACCAATCAACGCATTATGCGCTGTTCTTTAGAGTTCGATTGGACCTTTTTCTTATATCCATTTTGGGTTTTCCGTGTCGGGTGGAGAAGGCCTTAGAACATGGAGGTATTTTTTCTGTAATATGCACCAGTTGAAATCGTCAGTCCCACGATTCCTATCTCACTTTCGTCCTACTTTGTTAAAATAATTCTTATGATTATCGAAAAATATATGATATGGATATCAAATTGATCATCATATAACAAGGAATAAATTGGATGTAATTATTTATTTTTATCTTATAAATTACATGAAATAATAATGATTTTATGATTTGGTGGGAATAGAGAATTAAAGGAATTAATAAACAAAAAAGAAAATTTTTGAATCGCATGATTTAATATTCAAGGGATCAGATCATTTGGATAGAAGGGGACAGTAATGGTGGGACAAATGATTTTGATATGAATATGCGCGAGTGCGAGAATTTAGGGTACAGACAAAGATAGAATAGACAATCCACAATTGACAGACCAAACTCAATCTAAATTGACGGTTTAAAGGAGGGTCTGACAATTAATCTATATAATATAAAAGTAGGATAGGGACCCTATTGTGATGACACGTGGCAACAAATTCCCCCCCCCCTCTCGGAAAATGTGAAGATTATTTTTGTATTCGTTGAATGTGTATGGCATCGCAGATTACTATGTCCATGTTGTGTGTATGTGCATGGCAGTCATGCAGGGAATTGATGGCGGTCATACACGTTTGATGCAAGTGTTTGCATGGAATTGATAGGCGTGAATGTGGACATGCGTGTATGTGTATGGCAGTCTTAGAGGTTTGAAGCAGTCATTTACTTCACTGAATTTAATGTGCTGGAATCATGCATGAGTGCTGTTTGTATGTGAATTTAGTACGATAATAAAGAGGACAGGTAGTCCAATCGAAACTTTGTATGTGGATGGCAGTCATGCAGGCTTTACGGACGTGTTTGCTTGCCATATCAGATTCGTTGGCACAAGAATATAAAAGTAGGATAGGGACCCTATTGTGATGACACGTGGCAACAAATTTCCCCCCCCCTCTCGGAAAATGTGAAGATTATTTTTGTATTCGTTGAATGTGTATGGCATCGCAGATTACTATGTCCATGTTGTGTGTATGTGCATGGCAGTCATGCAGGGAATTGATGGCGGTCATACACGTTTGATGCAAGTGTTTGCATGGAACTGATAGGCGTGAATGTGGACATGCGTGTATGTGTATGGCAGTCTTAGAGGTTTGAAGCAGTCATTCGCTTACTAGACCAGGTTCACTGGCACAAAATTAATACTTCACTGAATTTAATGTGCTGGAATCATGCATGAGTGCTGTTTGTATGTGCATTTAGTACGATAATAAAGAGGACAGGTACTCCAATCGAAACTTTGTATGTGGATGGCAGTCATGCAGGCTTTACGGACGTGTTTGCTTGCCATATCAGATTCGTTGGCACAAGAATTAAGAGTTGTGAATGTGGACGGACGTCCTTTGTATGTGCATGGCAGTCATACAGGCTTCATGAAGTCATTCAGTTGCTATATATAGGTTGCATTTTTGCGCCTATCTTCACATCATTATCAACCTCTTTTAGCTTATTGCCTGTACATGGCAGGAGTCGAAGATTATTGCTTCCTACATACATTAAGTCCTAGGGCAGATAGCTCCACTATTGTTGTGTGTTTGTTGCGCTCCTGGAGGGCGCGAAATCGATGAACAGGTCCGCTCTATCTTTTGTATCGGTTTTCCTTTTCTCCTTGGTTGGTAATCTTTGTTCCATGAAAATCCCTCTATGCCTTGATGCAGGGGACTGTTCATCGTCTGCGCATTGACCATTTTGAGGAATTGCTAATTGATGGCCGTATCTTTGCTGTAACGGACTTTGATGTTGTTGCGGCTTGGACGCGCTTTAGAACCCCTTTACACCGCTATATGAATCGCTTTACTGATCGTACAACGATGGTCTCCGTCGATGATGGTCTCCGTCGATGATGACGTTTTACGTACTGTATTAAGTTATCAGATTTCATTACATTGAGTTTTTGCAGGCTAAAGAAGTATCCGTTGCAGAAGTAGTATCTCAAACAAAATAGGTAACACGAAGCATATGTTTGCTATATTTCATTATTCTTTGGATGATATCCCATTTCTCTACTTGCAGGGATCATCATTGTCGCCCAAAGCAATCAACCAAAGACTTGAGGTAAGTTTTTGCCGCCCCTTCATTACCCTAAATTATTATTCGACTCAAACCCAAAATACCAAAATGTTACTTAGAATATTCATTGTTGCCTCGCCTTAGCGTCGATAATATTCATGGTGTAAAATGGGTTTCATTGCAGGCATGAATCAGGAACTGCCCGGTGCGTGTTCAATGCTTTGAATTGCCTGTTGTCTCTTTCTGCTCCTTATTATACTGTATTTAGCGATCTAATTGTTGACGTGCGATGCTGTATGTTATTGCTGTTAATTTATTGTTTGTTTTCCATTCTACCCTCTTGTATTACATATAGTGGGGGAAATTTGTCGGTTACGGTATGGGAGGACAAGGCATGTGAGTTCTGCGAACAACTCCGATTGATCATAGGTTATGATGACATTGTCGTTTTAACCAGTGTTAATCCAAAGATGTTTTGTGGTAAGAGTCGCCATCTGTGTTCTTAAGTGATTGAATCATTGTTGAATTCAATGTTTGTTCACAGGCAATCTGTACCTTAATACAATCTCCTCGAATAAAGCTTTATGTGAAGTATGAATGCTCCGTTGTTTCTGATTTTAGGAAGAGGTGCTTGCATTGTTTACTGATTGAAGCAAGCCTGCGATGGAAATACAGATTTTTTAACTTATGCACGGAAGAAAAACATAAAAAAAGAAAAATTGTAAGGAAGGATGTGGTTTTGCCGTGGTTGGTATGTGCATATGCTGCATGGCAGTTGCAGCTTAACAGTCATACACTGTTTATTTTTTAATAATGATAATATATATAGCAGTCAGATTACTTTCTCGGCATGTCTAGAATAATCTTATATTGCTGTAATAAGTCTCGAGAGATCTTATACTCTGATACTGTTGTAATCACCCTTACAAGTTTGCAGTCTTACAAAGCTGAAATCACACACTAGACAAGCAGTCTTGCAATTTTGTACCGTGCAAATTCTCAGTCTTACACTGCTGTCGCGATAGTCACACATGTTGTACTCACCCTTTCGAGACCTTACAGCCTTACACTGCTGTCATAATCACTCTTGCAAGCTTGCATTCTTCAAAAGCTACATTTACACCTTTGGCAAGTGGTCATGCAAATTTAGAGTCTGCACCGGTGCAGTCTTACTCAGACACAAGTATCCGTTCAAACTTCGCCAACTACAATTTTCACGCTACTCGATGCAAATAAACAAGAATGAAGGATAGAGTCTAAGACGAGTAGGTGTATATCTTACACAATCAATTTTCACACATGGACAATTATACGTCGCGCTTTCTCGAGATACATCACCATTGGGCATAAAGTTATTGAGCATAAAGGAAGACAACATGGAAGACAATGACATTTCAACATAGTTACCATGAAGTATTCAACAATATTTAGTTTATTCTACAAGCATTTCTATACTTCATTTAATAATTTTCTAATAAAAAGTTGTTTGTTTTATATACAACTGAAAAAATATTGTACTAAATTATCATAAAGCTCTTGCAAATTGATTCATATTTTAAAGAAATGCTTTAACAGAAAAACATTTTCTAAACTATTACTCTAATTTTAATTGAAATTGTAGTAACAATTCTAACACTCAATCAGAATGCATAATAAGAATATTTCAAATATCATATACGTATGACTGCTCTGATGAACAATACTAACAATACAAAGTTTGTTTCAGCTTTCAAGAAAATGGCTAGATACAGTGAGTGTATTTATTAGTGGACGGCTGGTTCTGAATATTATGCCAAAAAGAAATAGAATGGCTCACAGCTGCCACGTCAGCGAAAAATAGTTAACAAATTGAACTGTTCCACTTCATACAGTGAACATGGGAAAATGTCTGTATGACTGCCATGCTCATACGAAGAACATAGACATATTAATGTGCACTCCCATATACATTCAACGAAAAAACTAAAAAAAAATCCCGCTAACATGCAAACAACTTCAGTAAAGGGGACATGCACTGTCTAATTCAACATATCACCCGTCAATTGTTGTATGGCACATATGTGTTTTAAACAGATAAGGCAACAATGTTGTATGGCAGAAATCTGTTAATTTTCTTATGTGATTTCTGTGTCTTATTCTACTGCTGAAGTACTATTTTTCTATATGGAAGCAATGTACTTGGACACAAGATGTATGACCGTTAAAAACTTAAAATGTTTAGAATGTAATACGGGTAAATAATTGTTAGCCATAGAAACCTGACAAAGATCTGCCTTTCATATCGTGTGTATATAAAGTTTGTCGCAAAAATAGTGCCGTCGACGCAAAGACAACATTAATGTCATTTTTCATATATATTTAAGGGTGTTCATATATATATAAGGGTATATGACTTAAAGCAAACAATTTTAGGCTAGGGGACATACACTGTCTATTTCAACATATCACCCGTCAATTGTTGTATGGCACATATGTGTTTTAAACATATAAGGCAACAATGTTGTATTGCAGAAATCTGTTAATTTTCTCATGTGATTTCTGTGTCTTAGTCTACAGCTGAAGTTCTATTTTTCTATATGGAAGCGATGTACTTGGACACAATTTATGAAATTTAATGGATGTATGACTGTTAAAAAACTTAAAATGTTTAGAATGTAATACGGGTAAATAATTGTTAGCCATAGAAACCCGACAAAGATCTGACGTTCATATCGTCTGTATATTAAGTTTGCCGCAAAAATAGTGCCGTCTACGAAAGGACAACATTAATACCATTTTTCACATATATTTAAGGGTGTTCATATATATTTAAGGGTGTATGACATAAAAATTTTGTTTTTCATTCATACAATTTTGCAATGAAGGTATTCATTTTTTTTTCCCATTACGTTCAAGAAAAATAGGCTGATAACATTGTAGCCCATGCTGACTGAGTGGTATTTTAAAACAATTAGTTGTATTGACGTAGAAGGTCAAATTAATCAAGCTACATACATTTAATATATACATGTATATATATATATATTTCATCGACGGATTTGTTTCATAAAATCAAAAGTGTCACGCTATTGGTCTTTCTATCTGTCTTTTTGTTATTAATATAGTCGTATTGGCGTAGAAACTCAAATTATACAACCTACATACATTTAATATATCCATATATATATATATATATATATATATATTTCGTCGACTGATTTGTTTTATAAAATGGCATGTGTGACACTATTAGTCTTTCCTGCTGTGTTTTGTTATTAATATATTTTGGAATTAAAAAAGTATGCCCCTACAATTAAACTTATCCTGTTTCATAACAGTCCAGCAAGTCTTCCAATAGGATATGGTATCTTTGTTCCAGCTTGCTGCAGACGTACAAGTATCTGTATAGGTTGAATAATTGTTCTTTATTGACTTCGCAGTTTCATTAATCTGATTTACACTGGATCATAATACTATGTAGGCTTCCGGCAATATTAAGTGAATTAAAATTGAATATATTAATTGCACGATTGTCAATCGTCGGATGATAACAACGTTGTGCATTGCTTTCACGTTGTTCAAAATACAGAAACATTGGATGGGTGTTAATGTTGTATTTAAAAGCAGTTTTTTATTGAAACATTCATACAACACTTTAATATTACCAATTATAACCCCGATATACATATAAATCTGCATCACATTTTTATTGGAAGCATTTGGCCAATATTGCATTTGTGATCTACCTACGATATTGAACCAGTGTATGAACAATCTTCGCACCTCAATGGCAAACATAATTTCCAGCAATGATCGAGAGGTCAGTTATTATATCCACACTCACCAAATCGAATTGAACATCACGGATGACAGACTCAAATCAGTTGAAAATACCATTGCCCTGCGTGCAACTATTGTAGAGAACCATTGCGAGGAGATTCCCAACAGACTTCATCGAATCACGAATAAACTTGGTACTGTGCAAATAATAGAAATTAATGTGTATTGATCATTACAGATATGTCGACACTACGAATTGTTTTGGTTAACAGCTGATAGTCAGTACTGCAAACAAACAACAATACACTGTTTGTCGTCAAATTACGCCCCGGACAAGCGTACCAATCCAGAAAAACAATCCATTCTTTCTGCTCCAAGAGTTGATGCGAAGATTGCGAGGGAAAAGCGCATCAAAATTATCAGGTCAAAAAATTTATCAGGTGACGAAAATGTTCAATCACAAAATGCATGCCAATATATGGCAGCGGTCTAATGTAAAGTATAATAATTGTTAAAGAATATTATATGTAACTTTAATTATGTGGTAGACATCATATAAGTCGTTTGTATATTAATTCATATTGATTTCAATTTAATAATTTATAATATCTAGGACGTGTAAGAAGAGACGCTGTTGCCTACAATCCTGGAAAATCGACACGTTCGGAGCAGAAGCAACCACGTAACTCAGCGTTAAATGGTCGGAAAATGAAATAAACAATGTCGATATCTTATTTCGAATCTTTCACATTAACTGTTTCGTTCAACTGTTTTTCCTGATGTCGTACAGTGAACCTTAGCACGATGCAGAAAAGACTACACGAATCTCAGGCGTCAAAAACGGAAGATCTTCTGCAATGTCCTTTGTGCAGCGCGCTGGTATGGAGATCAGAGTCCATAAAAAAAAAAGTACGGAGCAACAGTTTGAACTTTACAATATGCTGCGGCGTAGGTCGGGTATCATTACCTCCTTCACAACCACCTCCTTCCTACTTATTGGACAAGCTATGTGACCAAGGTTTTCGGCAATCTATCCGGGTCTATAATTCAATACTTGCCTTTACGTCTATGGGAGCTAAAGTAGATGCATCTGTTAAGTCGAGAAATGGTCCATATGTCTTCCGAATACACGGTCAGAATTACCATAATATCGGGTCGCTGCTCCCAGCTGAAGGAACGAAGCCCAAATTTGCACAGTTGTACATATATGACACAAAGAACGAAGTGTCTAACCGCCTCAACATACTTACAAGAGAAAGTTCAGAAAAGTTGGATAAAACGACGGTTGTTGCACTCATTGAAATGATAGATGCTAATAACAAACTTGCTAAACTTTTCCGAATTGCCAGGGATAGATACGAATCTGATGAAGCTGCGGAATTTTCTATACGACTGATTGGCCGTGGACGTAGGGAAAGACAGTATGACTTGCCAGCAGCTGAAGAAATCGCCGGATTAATAGTCGGTGATCTACCTAACACGACTGGTCAGAGGGATGTCATTGTGCAGAAAAGAACAGGCCATTTGCAAAGAATCAGCGAAACACACCCTTCTTTCATGGCAATGCAATACCCGTTATTGTTCCCATATGGTGACGACGGATTTCACGACGAAATTCCATATTCTACAACCACAAACATTCCGATAAAAAGGGAGTACACAACCATGCGGGAATTCTATGCATACCAGATACAAACCAGACTGTCTACTGCGAACGGAATAGTTCGAGCAGGGAGGCTCTTACATCAATACATTGTTGATGCATACACTACGATAGAGCAAGAGAGGTTGCGTTGGATACGGAACAACCAAAAGACTCTAAGGGCAGACATTTACAACAACATCTGTGATGCTGTTTCAAGGGGAGACACAGACGGACGATCTCTTGGAAAGAGGATAATTCTTCCGTCGTCTTTTACAGGCTCGCCAAGGTACATGATAGAAAATTATCACGATGCACTCGCATTATGCAGATGGTATGGAAATCCACACCTATTTATAACTATAACCGCAAATCCGAAGTGGCAAGAACTAACCGACCACCTGCAAACATACGGCAATGATGTATCGAATGACAGGCCAGACCTCCAGTGCAGGATATTTAAGATAAAGCTCGACCAATTGGTGGCAGACATTCGAAGTGGGATATTCTTCGGCGGTTGTCGAGCAGGTATGTCAAGATAATGCAATGTTTCCTTTTGCATAAATGTTCCTAATGATTAAACAACAAAATTAGTTAACGTTATCCAATATGTGGCAATCTGTATGCATTTTGCTTCGTAACAATAATTGCAGTAGTTTATTTTGACAAATTACAGTGCTATACACAATTGAGTTCCAGAAACGTGGCCTCCCCCATGCGCATGTTTTAGTTTGGCTCAGTGGCAGAGACTCAGAACCCACTCCAGCAGAGGTCGACAACATAATTTCGGCAGAGATTCCTGACAAAAACAATGACAAGGAGGGCTATGATTTGGTAGAAGAATTCATGATGCATGGACCTTGTGGTGCTGACAGACGAAGCTCTCCTTGCATGGATAAATTCAGGTGCACCAAAAAATTCCCAAAAAGGTACTATGAGAATACAGTTGTCGATGAGTTTGGTAACATTAGCTACAGACGAAGAAATGATGAATCAAGATTCGTCGTGAAAAGGGATGTTATCATGTTCAACAACTACGTTGTGCCTCACAATATCTTGCTGCTCAAAAAATATAAGGCGCATATCAATGTTGAGTGGTGCAACAGATCAAAGGCTATCAAATATCTTTTCAAGTATATTACAAAGGGTGTGGACAAGGCAACAATGGTCATTGAGGACGCAGAGGGGGCAAATAAACGATCGCAACAATCTGAAAGACATTCATACCAAGGAGACGAGATAAAAAGATACCTAGATTGTAGGTATCTTTCGGCTTCTGAGGCCATGTGGAGGATATTCTCCTTCGACATCCACTACAGAATTCCTGCCATACAACGACTGCCCCTTCACCTTGAAGGTCAGCAAAGCTTGGTATTCAATGATTCAGCTGATTTGCAAAACATAATCTCGGCAGCCGGCATTCCAAAAACAATGCTAACGGAATGGATGGAAACAAACAAAATCAGTCGCGAGGCAAGAGAGTTAACATATGTTCAGTTTCCAACAAAATTTGTATGGCAGGCCAAAGAGAAATGCTGGACTCCGCGTCAGAAAGGAACTGCTGTTGGACGAGTTGTAAATATACACCCAACAGCCGGTGAGATATATTATATGAAAATGCTGCTTACAATGGTAAAAGGGCCGACATCATTCCAGGATATTCGTACTGTAAATGGGGAGGTCATGGACACGTTCAAAGACGCATGCCATAAAAGAGGTTGGACGGAGATTCTGAATGGCATGAAGCAATAGAAGAGTCGTCTCACTGGGCTACAGCAAATCAGTTGCGTCGCCTCTTTGCAACATTACTCCTTTATTGCGAGATAGGTGACCCACTCAGTCTTTGGAACAAATTTTGGAAGAGTCTTTCGGAAGACATTACAATTAGGCAACGAATGCTTTTTCGCCACGCAGACCTTCAGCTGAGTGACGATGTATTACAAAACTATGCTCTAATGGACATCGAGAGGATACTAATGCAGAACTCAAAATCATTAACAGATTTCCCTGGAATGCCAGTTCCAACAGCAAGTGTGATGAGAGAGCTAACCAACAGCCTGCTGATGGAGGAAAATGGTTACAACATGGCGGATAATTACATTGAGCATCTTCAACTAAATTCTACACTCAATGAAGAACAGCGACAGGTCTTCGACGCAGTAATTGCCTCTATAGAAAATGATGAGGGACGACTCTTTTTCCTTTACGGACCAGGGGGAACAGGAAAAACATATGTTTACAAGACCATAATAACAAAACTCAGATCAGAAAAAAAAATTGTCATTCCAGTCGCTTCGTCAGGCGTTGCAGCACTACTTCTACCAGGAGGAAGGACAGCACACTCACGATTCAAGATTCCGATAACTATTCAAGAAAATTCAATGTGTGACATCAAACAAGGAACAATGTTGGCAGAGTTGATTATACAGACGGATCTCATAATCTGGGATGAGGCGCCAATGACACACAGATATGCATTTGAGGCGTTAGACAGAACGATGCGTGATTTAATGTCCACGACGAACCCTATTGCACAGAATAAACCATTCGGAGGGAAAACCATCCTACTAGGCGGCGATTTCAGGCAGGTCCTGCCTGTCATTCCAAAGGGTTCCAGGCAAGACACGGTTGACTCGGCCATTAGTCGTTCATACATATGGGATAGCTGTTGTGTATATACATTGACACAGAACATGCGACTCAACCAGTCGGAGAAAGATTTTGCCAACTGGGTTCTGCAAATCGGAAATGGTCATCAAAACTACTCCTCCATCGGAGATGTTGAGGTGGTTAGAATGCCCAATAATTTACTGCTAAACGCAGGGCAGGACACCATTGAGCAAATAGTAGACTACACTTATCCAGAATTTCAGCACTACATGACCGACAGAGAGTTCGTCAAGGAAAGAGCAGTCCTTACGCCTCGAAACGAAACTGTCGACCAAATAAACGATTACATGCTTACAATTATTGCAGGAAATCCAGTGGAGTACTTGAGCGTAGACTGTGTGGAAAAGGAAGATGAGACGAGCTTCAATTCAGAAGGTATCTACCCAGTTGAGTTCCTGAACACACTACAATTTTCAGGTATTCCAAATCACAAACTTATTCTCAAGCCGTCCGTCATAGTAATGCTGTTGCGGAATATCAACCAAAGGGACGGACTTTGTAATGGAACAAGACTAATAGTCACGCGTTTAGGAAACAGAGTTGTTGAGTGTGAGATTCTAACGGGTACTAACATAGGAACAAAAGTCCTTATTCCAAGAATAATTCTTTCCCCATCGGACACGGGGTGGCCTTTCAAGCTTAGACGAAGACAGTTCCCGCTAAAAGTCTGTTACGCAATGACGATTAACAAAAGCCAGGGACAAAGTCTAAACAAAGTTGGTGTCTACCTCCCAAAACCGGTTTTCACACATGGCCAACTTTATGTTGCCCTATCTCGAGCAACATCTTCTGCAGGACTCAAAATATTGACCGTGAAGGAATGTGATGAGCATGAAGACGAAGTTGTGAACGTAGTGTACCATGAGGTATTTAATAACATTGGTTAACCCATCTTACATTAATTTTTTTTTAAATGTATCGGTCTAATTGTAATCCAACAACATGGACGTCATGGAGCACTAAATTGTTCAATAGGTTTATCATTAACAATCTCATTTGCAATTCTACACAGTAATATAGAAATGGATTCGCCGAATTAACAGTTTCCAAAAACAACGTGTTATAAAATAAACACTGTCATAAATTAATTACATACCAATTTCATATACTTATCACTAAAATATAAATAGACTCTCCGAGTTAACACACTCCAAAATCAACATATTACAAAACAAACACTGGCATAAATTAATTACATACCAATTTCTTATGCTTATTATGAATACTCATACATTGATCACTTCACAGCTAATAGTGCTGAACATACATAGTTTATGCACTTCGATATGACTGCCATCTATAACTACTTCTCCAAATTGTCCGTAGAATTTCGTCGACTCAAAGACAAGGAACATATGGTAATTTCATTAGTCATTGTTATCGTACAAGTACTTGAAGACAGTAAATGGGCCGACTGAAAAGGCCCAGTACAAAGCACGTGGTTTTCATTTGAATTTTGATAAATTCCAAATGTTTCTGAAATTAACTGTACATTCATATACAGCAGCTCGCTGAAGAAGACGAATGCTTCCTTCCTTCGACTAACACTTACCCAAAGTCTGCACCAACAGGCCTAACAAATTGTTCGACGGCTTCAAATTTCTCTCAAATGTCGCCAGAAATTGTTCAGGTAACTGTAGATTTGCAATTTTGCAATTATATTCGTACGCAGTTTTCAGAGTGCCACTGATAAACCACAAAACACCTTTTTGGCAAAACACATTCCTCAACCTTCGATCTTAATTTTACTAAATTGTACCCAAACTACTGGAATTATTCCTTTGGCAGATCTTTGTAGACACGCAGCTGGCCCCCTCTTCCGTGGCGCCAAACAAATTAACGCTTTGCGCAGACTACAAGGGCACGAGCAAACTTATTCTGGAATGTCTCACTGAAGATGAAATTAACGTAATGAAGACCAAATCGCCATTTGGAAATCTTATAGCCTGTGCAGAGAATTTCCACCTATCTAGCCAGCTTATATGGTACTTGATGCATTCTCAAACAACCCTGCACGAAGCCGAAGAATTATGGACAGTTGTAAATGAGAGGCCTTTACGATTTTCCCGTTCAGAATTCTGCATCGTTACTGGCCTCAAATGTTCTAATGAACCTGATGTTATTGAAAATGACAAGTTTGTTCGGAGGCACTTTCGAGGGCAAAAGAAAGTTACGTTGCAAGACGCTATTGACGCACTTAAGAAGCTTGCAAAGAAATCAGCGATTCGAATTAATGTTGAGAAACTTAAAATGGCGAGCATCGTCTTTGTCTCTGCAGTTTTGCAGAAGAGAAGTTGTAGAACAAATGGACAGATTACCCCAACTTTTCTTAGCTTAGTTGAGGACTTTGAAAATTTCAACAATTTTCCATTTGGAAATACTGCATATAGCATTGTTCTGAAATCACTTAAAAAGAACGTCTCTCGGTTTCAAAATGATGCAACAGACAGGGAAAATAAAAAACGGCCCGGGCTGAGTTTGGGTGGATTTGTCCACGCATATCAGGTAATAGCAAATAATGCGTATGTATGTTGTTTTAACACATGTATCACATTTATTATCTCATACCTGGTCATGGGATTGGTTCAGGTATTTGCTTACGAATGTTTGCCGGGCGTTGCTCAGGCATTTGCACAACGCATAGACGATGCAGATGTCAAGCTTCCCTGTATGTGTCGCTGGAAAACTAATCCCTGGAAAATGAAAGCATCCCCAAAGATGGAAGATATCCTTCAGGCAGTGTCAATGTCCACTGTTTCCCAACATTTGTTGCAGTCTACAGTCGAGAAACCCCTTCCGATATGTGATTCCACTGGAGCTTTCATCATCGACAATTCTGCTGATGTATTCCAACAAATAACCTCATTGTTGCTGAGAGGGGTCACCGTGCAATGTATTCCTTCGACAACCACTGAGTTCAACGCTGACAATGTTGTCTTGACATGTGCTATTGCTGCAACGAGGAATGGGCAAGACAGGTGCGCAGACAAATACAATTATTCGGCAGATTCGTCATACAACATCGGCAGCAACCGGGTTGAAGAATGTAATGAAAACACACAGGACACTTTGTTCCCCTCTATGACTTTACGGGAATTCATCAACAAAATTCGCGTGGAACGCATGACAGTACCAGACAAAGAACACACTGCAGTCATCAGTAAAACACAATTATCGCATTCACGGTCATCGATGAGTCCTGATCACGAACTGCATACCAAGAAAAAACCTAAATTGGCGTGTGAAGTTGAAGCCATTGACAAAGTCCAGATATCTTGCACGGTATGTGATGAGCAATTGCCATGTTTGGAAATCATACCTTGGGAGCCATGCCCGTTAGGTTTTGGCCAACAATTTGTTGCCACTAATGTCAGTACAGAAATATTGGATGAAGAAAGCGAAGGAGAAAGCTTTCTATCACCTGTGTTGTTGCAAGGAATGAATGAACTGCCATACAAGGAAGGGTGCATGGTTGAGGAAGTTGATACTGATAATATTCAGAATTTGCACACAGCATCTTCCGTCCATGATTCGCTTCCCAAATACGACAAAGACACGTCTAGGGAGAAAATGGCCAATAACATTGATATAGTTCCTGATGTGGAAGCTGTGTGGTTTCGGACACCATGCAGTAAAATTGAAGAGCGTATTCTACCATCTGCCTCTTTGGAAAGTGTCCCACAAAGACTGAAAATGAAACAAATCAGCGAGGACGAGGAAAATGCAGAGAGTATCATATGCAGACATATTGCAAAGAAAGATGATAATCCACCTGGAGTTCACCATGACATGGCAGATGTTCTCAGGGAAGTATCAGAAATGCGGGCAGAAATATACAAACTCGGTGCGATTGTTGATCTGAATTCAGAAAGGACGTTTCGTATGAACACTGCTCTTGAAACAGAATTTGCAGTTGTCAATGAGCATCTAACAGATCTTGAGGCTTCGGGCAGCACTATTATTCAACAAGATTGGTTCGATCACAAAATAAAACCACTGCAAGATGTTGTCAAATACTCTGCATCCCAGATATATCAGATCAAGACAAGACTCAACCAGATAGGAAGAGTTGAATCTGGTACAATAATTACAACCCTGTCTACAAATTTATTCAACATTCCACAAATTTCTTTACAAAATTTTTACACTCATAGGTTTTGCAACGGAGAACGAAGCCAATAAAACTCGGCTTCCATACAGGGATACGAAGCTTGATGAACATGTTCTTTACAAGTTGCGCATGTGGCCAAAAGCCGAGCAGCTTCTAAAACGAATGAGGCCAGAAAACTACACCGAAGGACTTTTAGGAAACCACTTGCGGCGTGGCTTCTACGAATGCTTGATGACACCAGGCAGATGCCTCCAAGACGTGGTGAGTTTTTGTCGTCTATTTTAGAAATATCACCACATTATTCTGCAGGTAACCATTAAAGAAAACTGCATGTGTTATACCTGCAGCATATTGACGAATGCATGCGGGGATTTATTGAAATGCAAAAAAAGTGCTACACTACCGAACAGCGCATTGCATTCATGAGCACATCTTTCACTCAAATGATTGCAAATCGGAGAATTGAGAGTGGAAGTGCAGACTTGGCTGACATCAAGCCATATGCCATAGGGTCAGTTGAAGGGTGGCCATCGTGCAGTTGGACAAAAGCACTGGTTATTCTATTCCCACTTAATGTAAGTAATTCTCATTGGGTACTGTGCGCAGCAATCCCTGGCAAAAAACACTTCGGCATCCTAGACCCGGACATGTCGTCCGACCGTGATCTACGACTTACAATGGCTGCTTTAGGACATGCCATATCCGTTATAACACTGTTGCTGAAAGATCTGAGAATGACAGGGGACGATTTTCAATTTGCCTGTAGGCGTGACATAAAGATTCCGCAGCAGGAAAATAGGTATCATACTGAAGTGTTTTATGTTACCATTTTTTCCAATTGCAATGCCTACACTCACGTGGCCTTATTTACTTACAGCGGAAATTGTGCAGTACATGTTCTGTGGACTGCATTTTCCTTATTGTTTAAAGAACAGAGCTACTACGATGTGCATACATCCCAAATTGAAGAGTTCAGAAAATATCTGGTTGCGTCCATTTTCTTCGGATACTGGCATTGGCCTCCATGGAATGAATAATCAGTTGCACTTTTTTATTATCTGCTCATAGTATTTTGGTGCACTACTGTATGACTCTTTTGGCCTACGTGAATTATTCTGTAATGCATCAGTAGAAAAAACAGTACATATCTTCTTGGGACAATGTTAACACTACTCTTTTGCAGTACGAGCATTTTGCAGGACCAATGTTAACATTACTCAAACAGTATAAGGCATTTTCCGAATTTAAATGTTAAAAATAATTATGGAAACACATCTTTGTGGATGGCAGTCATACACGCTTGATGCAAGTGTCTACATGGAATTGGAGTCGTGAATGTGGACAGGCGTCTCAAACAGTCATGCAGGCATTGTGAACTCCAAACACATCTTTTACTTTTCGTTGAATGTGTATGGCAGGGCAGATTAATATGTCCAAGTTCTCTGTCTGTGCATGGCAGTCATGCAGGGTTTGTCAATCCCAAAAATAAGGCATGATGTGAAGGGTCGTCCTGTGTAAGAGCATTGAGTTCAATAATAAACAGGATAGGGCGTCCAACGGAACAAACATTATTTGTGGATGGCAGTCATACAGGCTTGATGCAAGTGTCTACATAGAATTGAGAGTCGTGAATGTGGACAGGCGTCTTTGTATGTGTATGGCAGCCTTAGAGGTTCTACCACCCATTCGCTAACTAGACCAGGTTCACTGACACAAAATTGAAACATCAGTGAATTTAATGTACTAGATTCATGCATGAGTGCTGTCTGTATTTGCATTGAGTTCGATAATAAAGAGGACAGGGAGTTCAATCGAAACTTTGTATGTGGATGGCAGTCATGCAGGCTTTATGGACGTGTTCCCTTGCCATATCAGATTCGTTGGCACAAGAATTAAGAGTTCTGAATGACGTACGTCCTTTGTATGTGTATGGCAGTCATACAGGCTTCATGTAGTCATTCAGTTCCTATATATAGAGTGCATTTTTGCGGCTATCTTCACTTCGTTATCAACATCCTATAGCTTATTGCCTGGACATGACAGGAGTCGAAAATTATTGCTTCCTACAGACATTAACTCCTAGGGCAGAGAGCACCACTATTGTTGTGCGTCTGTTGCGCTCCTGGAGGGCGCGGAATCTGAAGAAAAATGGAGAGTTGATGAGCATTGACCTTTTGTTCTTGGACGAACAGGTCTGCTTTATTGTTTGTATCGGTTTACCTTTTCCCGGTGGTTGGTAATCTATGTTTAACCGTTTTCTTGGGTTGCAGGATACCTTGATGCAGGGGTCTATTCACTGTCTCCGAATTGATCGTTTTGAGGAATTTCTAATTGATGGCCGTATCTTTGCGGTAACAGACTTTGATATTGTTGCGGCACCGATGCGATTTAGGATCACTCAACACCGATATATGATTCGCTTTACCGATCGTACAACGATGGTCTCCGTCGATGATGGTGGTTACGTTATAGGTGAAGAGAAATTTCAATTGCGTTCGCACGACGAATTCCTTCGTCTTGCAGGCATGAATCAGGAACTGCCAGGTGCGTGGTCAATGGTTTGAATTACCTGTTGTCTCTTTCTGCTCCTTATTATACTGAATTATCCATCTATTTGCGCTCTGTCTGATAGATGTTATTGGGTTGCTGAGGTGCATCACGGAACCTGATGTTGACAGCGCCGTCGGCACTAAGCGGGCTGTGCTGAAAATCACCTTGGAGGGGTCTGTTTGATTTGTTTTACAGCATTTTAAAATCGTTAACGTGCGATGCTGTATCTTATTGCTGTTAATGTATTGTTGTTTTCCTTTCTACCTTCTTGCATTACATATAGTGGGGAAAATGTGTCGGTTACAGTATGGGAGGACAAGGCAATTGAGTTCTGCAAACAACTCCGATTGGCCATAGGGAATGATGTCATTGTCGTTGTAACCAGTGTTAATCCAAAGATGTTTTGCGGTAAGAGTTGCCATACGTGTTCTTACGTGATTGAATCATTGCTGAATTCACTGTTTGTTCGCAGGCAATCTCTACCTTAATACAACCTCCTCGACAAAGCTTTATGTGAACTATGAATGCTCCAGTGTCTCTGATTTTAGGACGAGGTGCTTGCATTGTTTACTGACTGATGTGTCTACATTTTTTGCTAATAAAACTGCAATGCCTTTCGTTCCTATTCTTCAGGCTAAATGCAGGCCCCGGTCTGACTGCTGCGCCTTTGGTGTCCACCGTCGTCGACATACCGGTCAGCACAATTTCTGACATCTTTGATTTTCTGCGAAATGAGAGGGAGCAGGTGATGCAGTGTTAGTTTTCCCCATAAATCCTTTTCAAATTAATTTGTGGTCTAACGGGTAGTCTGCAGGAACGAGACTTTGTCTGTGTCGGAAATATTGTGGAAATCGTTACCCGCACTGGATGGAATTATATAGCCTGTGCAAAGTGTTCGAGTAAACTGCAGAAGTCCAATACTACTTTGAGTTGTAACAAGTGCCTTGATCTTAATGCCGTTGGAATCCTGCGGTATCTTTATTTGTCAAATTAGTTTTTTCCGCACTCCCTTCCTCTTATTATTCATGCTATATACATATACATGCAGTTATTATTGTGTTATGTGATCTCTATTTTTTAATCCTCCCAATTACTTAGCCAGCTTGCGAACTGAAGGTTTTGAATTATCCAAATAGGTTTCGTATTGAAGTAATTGTTCACGACGGTTGTGAGTCTGCCAACTTTGTAATATTCGACGGGCCTGCCCGGAAACAGTTGACTACTACTGCTGAAGAATTAGCCGGTTCCCTGGTTAGAAGCATTTATTATTTGAGATTGAGTTACACATATTGTGGTCTATAGCTTATTTTGGGTTTCTGTTCTGGCAGGTTGATATGCATGCTTCAGAAGATACATCAGGCGCGTCTAAAATCCCTCAATGCATTCTCGATTTAGTTGGCAAGGCGTTCCGCTTTCAAATCAAAATAAAGCATTTTGATTTTAGAAGCGCTTATCGTAGCTTTGCGGTTTCCCGTATGTTGGAGGTTTCTTGCAAGAATGACTCACCTTATGCTTCGGGTGATGCTGAGGTGAGTGGCGTCTCTCATGTGTCATCGTTTTCCTTACTGTATTGTTTATTATTGATTTCCTGTCTTTTAGGTGGCCTTTACTGAGATCGGGCGTGAAGGAAATAATTCTGATCTTTGCATAGTTAAAGACATACAAACTTCGGAACCGGCTAAGGTAGTTGGCGTATGTCGTCTTGCATCACACTATATGTCTAAAAATAATATGGAGCTAAATAGTTTTTTTTATTTTGTTTTACCTTACAGGCTTGCGATATTCCGGTCACCGTGCACCATTCGGCGGCCATTGAAACGGGCGTTAATACACCGTCGAACAATGTTGTTGCGACTGTTGAGTTGAATCGCATTGACGACGGTCCACGGGATCGAAGCACAAATATTCTTGCTTCTCGAGACGACCCTGCTAAAAAACCTGATTTCCCGGGAGACGGCGTCACACTGCTGCAAAAGTCTGCATCGAAGCCTCGGTCTGGAAAGAGGAAAACCTGTGACGGAAATACTAATTTTTTTACATATGCACGAAAGAAAAACATTAAAAAAGAAAAATTGTAAGGATTGATGTGCTTTTGCAGTGGTTTGTATGTGCATATGGTGCATGACAGTTGCAGCTTAACAGTCATACACTGTTTATTTTTAAATAATGACAATATTAGAAACAATAATATACATGTCAATTTTGTCCCGATATTTTTTTACTTTATGGACGACTTTAAAAATTTCTGTACCAATATTAGGAACACATAAAAAATAAAAAAATAAGCTTATATGCAAAGAATTTCAGACAAGGGACATACACTGTCTATTTCAACATAAAGCCCGTCCATTGTTGTATGGCACAGATGTGTTTTAGACAGATAAGGCATCAATGGTGTATGACACAAATCTGTTAATTTTCTTAAATGATTTCTGTGTCTTATTCTACAGCTGAAGAGACTATTTTTCTATATGGAGACGATGTAGTTGGTCAGAATTTTAGAATTTAATACATGTATGACTGATAAAAAACTTAAAATGCATAGAATGTAATACGGGAAAATAAATGTTAGCCATAGATAACCGTCAAAGATCTGCAGTTCATAAGGCGTGTATATTAACTTTGTCGCAAAAATAGTACCGTCTATGCAAAGACAACTTTAATAACAATTTTGATATATATTTAAGTGATGTATGTCTTCAAGTTTGTAAGACTGATGTATGTCTTTTAAAATTGTAATGCTGCTGAAAACGTGCAATTGATAGTGTGAATGCATTTCGGTACGCAGACAGTTTTTCACCAAGAAAGAAAAGCTATAATAATTTTGTTTTTCATTCATACAATTTTGCCACAAAGGTATGGAGTTTTAACCAATTAGTGTATCATTAATAATTGCAGGGAAATTAATTTACGCCAATACTTGTGATATTACCTTGCATTAGCAGTCATACATCAAACAGGCAGACATGGGAGACAGCATCAACTGTCTTTACAAATGGCCTTTCCAATAATCAAAACTCGAAAAAATATCCGTCTAATTAAAATGGGAAACATAATGCCGTCCATAATATAACAAAACATCGACGAAAAAAAATGAAATATTTATATTACTTACTATAATCTTCTAATAAATTTAAAATAAAAGATATATGAATGTTAAATATCATACACCATATAGCAGATACCGCGATGAAGCTCCTAAAGTCACAGAAGTCGTATTCTAAAATTTCGAAGTCTTCATACTTCACGAAACTCAAATCACTCTCTCGACGTTTGAATGCATATCGACAGGTTGTGCAACTTCATTACAGTCATACAACTTTAAAAGACATACAACAATCATAAAACGTTAAAAGTACCAATTATTTATCATTACTTATTGCAAGGAAATTAATTTGACGACAGTTCATCAATTCAAACATAAACAGCCTTTTAAAACTAACATTAACAAATGAAGTTCCTAATTAAAGGTACACTATATGTCGTGCAATTACTTTCTTAGTGAAATGTTTCGTCTTTGCGTAGAAGGCACAAAATTGAGGTCTTACCTGTTTAAAACAAATTTGTGTCATACAACAATTGATATGTAACTGCGTTGTAATGGTTTCAAACATTACCTGCGCTTGAATTATATAAAATAAATATACTGAACTACTATGTGACAAAATAATCTCGAATAACGAAAGACAACATTAACGCCTACGAATTTCTAAGAATATTTCCCACAGAACAATTCTTGCGTGTTCGTAAAAAACAAAGCGTGGCCCTAAGTCTGTCATTAATAGTTGTACAAAAGTTAATTTGAGGAAATACAAAAATATTAGGGCTCGAATCTTAAATGCAATTTACGAACAAAAAAAATACCATACGAAGCATCATTACTATTTGTGAATAAAGAATATGATTAATTGCCTAGAATCATCAACAAATTCATTAAATGGCGGTTTCCATATTTATTAAGCTTTATAGAATATAAAACAACAGGTGCTACATTAATGTTGCTACAATCACTAATTAACAAGACCCTTGGGCAACTCATTTGCAGGTTCATCATGATGTGATCAACTCCGCATGCAATTCATATTAATATACATCAAATGTATCGGGTTGCATTAGCAGTCATACATCAAACAGGCAGACATGGGAGACAGCATCAACTCTCATACACCACTTAAATTACTTAAATCAATAAAGTCGGACATGAATTTCCCCAGAAGCGCTTGAATTATATAAAATAAATATACTGAACTACTATGTGACAAAATAATCTCCAATAAGGAAAGACAACATTAACGCCTACGAATTTCTAAAAATATTTCCGACCGAACAATTCTTGCGTGTTTGTAAAAAACAAAGCGTGGCCCTAAGTCTGTCATTAATAGTTGTACAAAAGTTAATTTGAGGAAATACAAAAATATTAGGGCTCGAATCGTAAATGCAATTTGCGAACAAATAAAATTCCATACGAAGCATCATTACTATTTATCAATAAAGAATATGATTAATTGCCTAGAATCATCAACAAATTCATTAAATGGCGTTTTCCATATCTATTAAGCTTTATAGAATATAAAACAACAGGTGCTACATTAATGTTGCTACAATCACTAATTAACAAGACCCTTGGGCAACTCATTTGCAGGTTCATCATAATGTGATCAACTCCGCATGCAATTCACATTAATATACATCCAATGTATCGGGGTAATTTTGACGGACACATCCAATGCGATACTATTCGTATTCCATCAAATCATTCAATGTTGACTATCAATATTCATGACATTAATATTTCAAGTAGTATATATTACCCTAAACACACCATCTAAGTTACAAACTTCACAACAACTACTCCAAACAACGTATGTCACAATAATTTCTGGAATAATTACTACAATACAAAATGTCGGAACACTTGCGTGACTTTATCCTTGAGAGCTTTACAACGGTACAGCATGCCATGAACCAACTGGTTCAAACAACCAACGAAAGGATAGATTTGCACACCGACTACACAAGACAGGAATTCGACAAGTTGAACACAAGGTGCATGGAAATTATGCAGAGCCTGTCCGAGATTGAACATACACTTGGTATGCCAATTTTGTTTACAATTAAATTTCAACAGAATCTTCAGGGCAAAATAAAGCATTAGAAAACTTATGCTTACAAATAATTACAGGACGCATTCAAGGGAAACAGCCTGATGACGCTGCATCTACAGTTGGAAATAAACGCCCGAGGATTGAAAACAAGTATTCCCATGTTGGAGTGCAAATACAACAGAGCAAATTTTCGACAAACGCAATGCTTCATTATCATTTAAGTGCTGCAGTAACAATGTTCAACAACGTCTCCGTCCAGATAGATAGAATGGACACACATTCTTCTATTACAGGCCTTATGGGAAACAAGATAAGTAAGGGTTTTTTCAGCTCCTTGATGAAAAAGGCAACTTGGCTGACTGATGAGGTGCGTCAGTAACATATACGAAAATAATTTTCCGTACATTAAATCCCAACAAATAATTCCCTTTACAGCATGTGGATGGATGTCTGAGGGGATTTATTGAAGCACAACGACGGGCACCATTTGGAAATTCAAGAATTTCGTTTATGGGTACTACATTCAACCAGGTAGTTACTGCAGAGTATTCGAGTACGCAAACAATTAACTATGCATCACTCCACCCATACACCCAAGGACAGGTTGATGGCTGGCCATGTATTCCGTGGCAAGAATCAGACTTAATTGCAATTTCCGTAAACGTTAACGGATGTCACTGGGTCCTCTGCATAGTTGACTACAAAAATGAGACGATCACGGTACATGACTCAGATCCATCTTGCGATATGGACATGAGGTTTTTCCATAAAGCTTTTGAAAAAAGTCGCCAAACCATCCCGTATCTACTGCGACATTTGGGTATTTCACAAGTACTCCTAAACTTCACTGTCCATAGAGATCAACGATTCCCGCGACAAATTTCGAGGTAATTTCCCTGGTATATATTTTGATGCCTGTTTCATAATCAGTAGTATGAAACTAATCGACTACTACTTTTTCATTGCTGCAAAAAAGCGGGGAATGTGGTGTCTATATGCTACGATCTGCCTTCTCGCTGATGTTCCCCGACGACTCCATATACGAAATTCAACCGCCTCAAATTGAAGAATTCCGAAAGTGCATTACTGTTTCGCTGTTTACAAACAGCTGGATTTAATGAGTTATTTCAGAACAATCTTTTCCTTAGTCAAGAGAGTTTGTATTACTTTCCAAAAATTGCCGTATAAAAGACTATTTATGGTAGACAATTCACATTAAAACATAAAACACTGAATGCAATCAAGAATAGAATCGAGATTCAAGAATAGAATAAAGACTTAATAGAGTATGAAAGAATTTGGTCTTCTGTGAAATCAAGAATGACGAAGACAATGCAAAATATGAAATAAAATCGATACGCCTGCCATCCAATAGTTATCTAACAAACAAAAGTTGTACCGTTTTCTTCAGATATGATAGGAACAATGCACCTTTTGTAAGACATATTTTCTTTAATGTAATAGAAAATGTATGACTGAAGGATATAATTATTCTAACATTCTGTCTGTCATGAACAACTGTGCTCCCTCTGAAATGCATTAGATTGTGTGTACAAACTAATTTACATACATGCTCAATTATGCACAATCTGACCAAAATTGGTATGCAATAATATTCAACGAAATTTTGAGCACGAAAACTGTTACAAAATTTGTAAAACCAAGAGCGATTCACATAGAACCATATAGTCAGCTGTTGGATAAGACATAGAACATATGACAGCATTAACATATTTCTCCCATACAACGTTGATATCTTATCTGTTTAAAACAAGTCTGTGCCATACAACGATTGATGTACTATATGTTTACATAGTCACTGTATGACTCCTATTTCTTTACAAATGGCCTTTCCAATAATCAAAACTAGAAAAAATATCCGTCTAATTAAAATGGGAAACATAATGCCGTCCATAATATAACAAAACATCGACGAACAAAAATGAAATATTTATATTACTTATTATACTCTTCTAATAAATTTAAAATAAAAGATATATGAATGTTAAATATCATACACCATGTAGCAGATACATCGATGAAGCTCCTAAAGTCACAGAAGTCGTATTCTAACAATTTCGAAGTCTTCATACTTCACGAAACTCAAATCACTCTCTCGACGTTTGAATGCATATCGACAGGTTGTGCAATTTCATTATCAGCCATACAACTTTAAAAGACATACAACAATCATAAAACGTTAAAAGTACCAATTATTTATCATTACTTATTGCAAGTAAATTAATTTGACGACAGTTCATCAATTCAAACATAAACAGCCTTTTAAAACTAACATTAACAAATGAAGTATCTAATTAAAGGTACACTATATGTCGTGCAATTACTTTCTTGGTGAAATGTTTCGTCTTTGCGTAGAAGGCACAAAATTGAGGTCTTACCTGTTTAAAACAAATTTGTGCCATACAACAATTGATATGTAACTGCGTTGTAATGGTTTCAAACATTACCTGCGTTGTACCAGAGTTCACAGTCAACATTGAAGTAAAGTTGCAATTAGTTGAACATTAATTATTGATCCAACTTATTTTATGTAAAGAAATACAATTCATGTACTACGATCATCCTCAAATTAATTAACTAATGGTTTTGCTTAAATATAACAAGCATCGTGCAAGAGATTCTACATTAATATACATGCATAGTATCTGTCTAATTGTAAGAGACACATCCAATGTCTCATTATTCATATTCCATCAATACATTGAATGTTGCCTATTACTATTCATCCTTTAATATTTCATGTACTATATATTACCTCAATGTACGATGTACATTACCAACTTCACAGCCCCTACAGCAAACAACATATACCTCCATAATTCCTATAATTACTATATTTCAAAATGCTAGATCAGGTGCGTGCCTTTCTAAATGAGAGTTTTGCAACAATACAGCATACCATGAGCCAACTGGTTGAAACAACCAACAAAAAGATTGATTTGTGCACGGTACACACGACACGGAAATTCGACGAATTACATGCAAGGTGTGATGCAATTGCGGATTTAGTAAATCAATCCACAAATGAGTTGAACACAAGATACATGGAAATTCTGCAGAGGCTGTCCGAGATTGAAACCAAGCTTGGTATGGCAATTTTATTTACAAAACTTTTCAACTCAATTTTCCTAAAAAAAAAGACTGACAAACCTGATGCAAATAAAAATTACAGAACACATGCAACAACGAGTTATTGAACAACAAGAGGCTGATAAGGTTGGAGCATTGATGCTTGACAAACAGCGGTCTGGGTTAAAACGTGTGCAAGGAAACCAGCCTGATGTCCCTACACCTATAGTGGGAAATAAACGCAACAAGGTTCAAGAGAAGAATCCACACGTTGGAATAACAGAGAAAATTTTCTACTAACGCCATGCTTGATTATCATTTAAGTGGAGCAGTAAAAGTGTTCAACAACGTGTCAGCGTTGATAGAAAAAATGGACAACAATTCTTATGTTACAAGCCTTATGGGAAACAACTTGCGTCACGAATTCTTCCGCCCATTGATGAAAAGGGGAACTTGGCTGACTGATGAGGTGCGTGAATAAATATACAAAAAAAATTGCTTCAATAATATGTCCCAACATAAAATTCTCTTTACAGCATGTGGACGGATGCCTCAGAGGATTTATTGAAACGCAACGACGCACAACCATTGGAAAGTCAAGAATTTCATTTATGGGTACAACATTCAACCAGGTGGTTACCGCAGAATATTTGACATCACGAGCAATGAAATATGCATCACTACTCCCATACACTCAAGGACAGGTAGATGGCTGGCCCTGTATTCCGTGGCAAGAATCAGATTTAATTGCAATTCCGGTAAACATAAACGAATGTCACTGGGTCCTCTGCGTAGTGGACTACAATAATGAAACCATCACGGTGCATGACTCCGATCCATCATGCGATGTGGACATGGGGTTTTTCCATAAAGCATTTGAAAACACTCGCCTAATGATCCCATATTTACTGCGAGGTTTGGGTATTTCACAAAAACTCCTCAACTTCACTGTCCATCGAGATCAACAGTTCCCACGACAGATTTCTAGGTAATTTCTCACGTATATATTTTATTGACGTTTCATTACCAATGTGAACAAAATTGATCACTACTTTTTCATTGCTAAAAAAAAAGGGGAGAATGTGGTGTGTATATGCTACGATCTGCTTTCTCCATGATGTTCCCTGACGACTCCATATATGAAGTTCAACCGCCTCAAATCGAAGAATTCAGAAAGTACATAACTGTATCGCTGTTTACTAACAGTTGGATTTAATTAGTTATTTGAAGAAATCTTTATACTTTCTTTTTGTTTGTCATAAGAATTTATTTAGTTTCGATCCCAAAATACAACTGTTAAATATTATTTATCATATATAATTCGAACAACAAATAAAAATATACTGTCATTAAGCTGACCGCTGTTATTAGGCAATATTTCTTAAACAACAATAAAGAATAGAATAATAAATTAATATTATATGTAATTATTTGGAGATCTAAGAAATCAACAGCCATAAGGATAACGCAAAAAAAAAAAATTATACGCAGCTGTATGACTGTATTTCTGTCAGAATACAATTCAATGAAGTATGTAATATACTATCGTATGACTGGCTAACAATATGGAAAAAGTTAAAGTTGGTGAACTACTATTACAATCATACATTCAATGACATCCACAAATTTCCTCACTTATCTTAACTGTGTACGTACTGCATATTAATCAAGCCCCAAATGTTTTACCAATAAGAAAATTTAAGGACAAGTTGGTGTCCATGATTTATTTTAATGCACAGAAATTAATTTACTACAGTATTTGAAATAGTGAACATATTTACTCATTACGTAGACGGCGGTATTTTGGCGGCACATGGTAATAAGATTACCTTACATTACCAGTCATACATCAAGCAAGCACACAAGGCAGACAGCACACACTGTCATACACCACTTAAATTAATTAAATCAATAAAATAATGTGCAAATGTTCTGGAATAATCTGTCCACTCGCACGATTTCAGAAAATTCATTAAGGTACATATATTACTGTTACACTTCATCTAGACATAATTACATTACAAGAATCCAAATATTACTGTTACACTTAATACAACCGTTCAATAAATCTGTATTAATGATAACCATTGCACTCAATAGACGCATCGATCTATTACTTAAACCGCTAACTGCGTAATTATGATGAACGTAGAAATGAAAGGACACATCGAAATATTATCCAAAAAATTAAGACACTGAACAATACACACTAAATACAATTAATCATAGAACTCATTTAAACAAAGCGAACCGATAAATTATACTCAGAAGTTACGAGTGAAGAGTAGTGTCTTCTCAGTTCCTTAACATCAACTTAGAAACTATATAAATCAAAACATTGTCATAATTTTACCACAAATACACGCAAAAAACCCAAAAAAAAAAGATCCATAAAATGATCAATCAAATAAGAGATTATTTAGACACCATTGTTGCGGGATTTCATCAGAAAGCAAGAGAATTGTTTGATCGTATAGAAAGTAAGATAGATGGCTATGTCCAATATGATACTGAGAGGTTCGACGATCTGACAGTGAAGATTAACGAAAATTACTCGGAAATCAATGGAAGGCTGTCGCATATAGAACAAACGCTTGGTATGTGAAACATTATTTAGCAAAATTGAATACATTGTTACTACTTATAACTCCCGTCCGATTTTCTTACAGGAAAGATAAGCCCTAAACCAGACGGAGAACGGAGGGGAATGTTCACAACAAACATCCGTTCAACTAAGGAGACGAAACTGCAGGAAAAATAAAAAAATACAATATTTCCACACAGTCAAGAGAGGATCCATTAGAAAAAAGATCTAAGACAAAAAATACAACAATGTTGGAGAGACACCGATTTATTTCAAAAAAGGTCCCGGCAGAGAAAACTCTTGCGGTGCATGTCAACAAGATGTTAAAATTCTTTCGGCGTGTATCGGCGACAATAGGAACGATGAATGAAAGAGATACTGTCAATACGCTATTCCGGGAAGAACGCGGCAAAGAATTCTTCAAAAACCTTATGACGAAGGGAAGTTGGCTACATGACGAGGTATAATACTTAATCATCTTTCCCACCAATTAATTCACAATATTCTTAATATGCATTCTATTTGATTCCGCATCAGCACATAGACGAATGCTTAAGAGGATTTATGGAGTATCAATCACATGCAAGTTTCCCAAAGTCAAGGGTTTCTTTTATGCCTACAGCATTCAACCAAATAGTTGCAGCAGAGTATACGAGCGATGGGTGTATGGACCTATCCGTCATTCGACCATATGTACAAGGAACTGTTGAGGATTGGCCATCTCTTCCTTGGGAGGAATCAGATCTTATAGTTATCCCAGTAAACATAAATCAATGTCACTGGATACTGTGCATTATTGATTATAAAAAACAGTCAATAATAGTACATGACTCTGGACCTTCAGTTGATACGGATATGAGATTCTTCGAAGAGGCATTTCAAAAAACACGACTTATGATCCCATATATTCTTCGGGATTTGCGCATCAGTGATTCAATTGTGGACTTCGCTGTTTTTAGAGATCCAAACTTCGCCCAACAGACTATGAGGTAGTGCAAACCCTTAGCCCTATTTGTTTTGTAGTATCACGATTTCATACGTAAATTGTTTGGCTCTTTTCCTGTATGAGTCAGCGGCGAATGTGGAGTATACGTGCTGCGATCAGCATTTTCATTCATGTTTGCTGAAGATGACGTGTACGATGTCACACCAGAACTGATCCAAGAATTCAGAGAGTTCCTCACTGTAGCAGTGTTTTTCAATATTTGGTCTTAGCTACTCCAATGTTAAATAAGTTATTATCGCTGCATGTAATAGTAACTCTGTTTCTTCTATTTTTAAATAAACAGTTTATGAATGCAGGGAAGTTGACAATCATACAGCCATAAAAGCACCATTTAGTTTATCATTAATAATTGCAGGGAAGTCAATTTACGAAAATAGTTGTGATATTACCTTGCATTACCAGTCATACATCAAGCAAAACCACATGGCAGACAGCATGAACTGTCATACAACACTTAGATTAGTTAAATCAATAAAGTCAGACATGAATATCCGCGGAAGCGCTTGAATTACATAAAATCAATAAACTGAACTACTATGTGACAAAAAAACAAGATTAAAGAATGACAACAATAACTCCAACAAATTTATAAGAACATTTCCAAACACACAAATCTTGCAAATTCATAAAAAACAATAGCTACCCCTAAGACTATCATTAATAGTTGTACAAAAGTTAATTTGAGGAAATAGGCGTAATATTATGGGACAAATTGTAAATGCCATTTGGGAACAAAATAAAATTTCAGAGGAACAATCATTACTATTTATCAATACAGATGATGATTAATTGGCTAGATAGATTCATACATACTAACAAGTTGCAACAGCAATTCATGTACTCCGATTAGGGTTGGCAATGGGGCGGGGATTGCCCGTCCCCGCGGTGATCCGCCCCGAACGGGGCGGGGAATCCCCGAGATTTTATCCCCGCGGGGCGGGGACGGGGAATGATGTCTCCCCGTGAAAAAGCGGGGAATGTGGTGTCTATATGCTACGCTCTGCCTTCTCGCTGATGTTCCCCGACGACTCCATATACGAAATTCAACCGCCTCAAATTGAAGAATTCCGAAAGTGCATTACTGTTGCAGCAGAGTATACAAGCGATGGGTGTATGGACCTATCCGTCATTCGACCATATGTACAAGGAACTGTTGAGGATTGGCCATCTCTTCCTTGGGAGGAATCAGATCTTATAGTTATCCCAGTCAACATAAATCAATGTCACTGGATACTGTGTATTATTGATTATAAAAACAGTCAATAATAGTACATGACACTGAACCTTCTGTTGATACGGATATGAGATTCTTCGAAGAGGCATTTCAAAAAACACGACTTATGATCCCATATATTCTTCGGGATTTGCGCATCACTGATTCAATTCCGGACTTCGCTGTTTTTAGAGATCCAAACTTCGCCCAACAGACTATGGAATTTATTGGAAGAAAGTATTTATGGCCAGTAAGTGTGATAGTGATGACATTTAATCTTCTTACTTAGACGGCTTTATTTTGGTAAAAAACATAAAAAATTGTATTTTCACATAGTAGTCAGGCAGCAACACCTCGCAACGAAACTATCTATCAAATAAACTATTACATGCTTACAATTATTGCAATAAATCAAGTGGAGTACTTGAGCGTAGACTGTGTAGAAAAGGAAAATGAAAGCAGCTTCAATTCAGAAGGTATCTACCCAGTTGAGTTCCTGAAAACAATACAGTTTCCAGGTATTCCAAATCACAAACTTATTCTAAAGCCATCCGTCGTAGTAATGCTGTTGCGGAAAAGGCCAGACATACAACTTCCAATTTTTTTAATGAAATGTCAAAAAAATTCAAAAGCACGATTCCTACAAAAACTGAAGACACTCAACAACAGACGTAAACATTAATATATTCTTTTTTCCTGCGTAGGAGCATCCAAATCAAGTAGACGGGTCCCACTGAACTAAATAATTACCACAGGGGTAAAAAGGATATATTTGATAGAATAAGGGGTAGTAAAACAATAGTAAAATGTAGAAGTCGATTAGTAAAACCTACAAAATTGAGGAAAATTGGATCATTGAGGTTGCCGCCAAAGAGGGACGCAAACCCTGTCGCATTACAAACCAGGGAGGTGGAACGCGGCAATCGGACATCATGGTAAGTCTGCAATGTTTTCCTTCTTGTAATAGATTACTTCGTTGATAATTACGACAGGATATAAGACCAATACAACAGAGCATGATATTCTGCTTCGATTTTTGTAAGCAGATAGTAATATTAGTGTAGAGTTGAGGCGCCGGTTAAAATGGCCATCAAATCAGTAAGATTTTAGTGCTTACCTTTAATTTGTAGTTCAGAATAGTAAATTTCTGGTTTTCTCTGAGTTGTTCTGTGTTGAAGCCTTAATTTAGCCATTTCTAGGACACTAACATGAACACACTCGCTCACCAGTAGTTTATACACAGGTAATATTCGAGAATCAGGTTCCGCAAGATAAAGTTACACCTTACAAATTAACGCTATGTTCAGATTTCAAGGAAACAAGTAGCTTTATTCGAAGCAAGCTGAACAGCAACGAAATGGATGAAATGGTCAAAAATTCTCAGTTTGGAAATTTGATGGCACATGCAGACAAGTTCTCCCTATCATGTCAGCTTATCGGGTACTTACTGCAATGTCAGACAAAGCTAGCCGATGGAGATGAGATGTGGCTATTGGTTAATGGCAAACCAATACGTTTTTCCCAATACGAATTCGGCAGCTTGACAGGCCTCAAATGTTCGAAAGAGCATGTAATGTTAGAGAATAAGGACTTCATCACAAGACACTTTCAAGGAAATGTGAAAGTTAAAACAGGGGACGTTAGGAATAAATTGGCAGCGATGGGGAGTCAAAATTCGTCAAACGTCAACCTTGAGAAATTAAAAATGGCAAGCATTATATTTGTTGCCGACGTCCTCTGCAAACGCAATACACGGAACACAACGTTGATTGATCCAAAATTATTCTACTTGGTTGAGGATTTTGTACAGTTCAACAAACACCCATGGGGAACTGTTGCATACAATCATGTGCTGAAATCGTTGAAAAGAGATCTTACTTCGTTTAAGAGTGGCATGGCAGACAATGGGAAGAAAAAATATCGTGCTTTAATATTGGGAGGATTTGTGCATCCATTCCAGGTAAACAAATACGGATCCATATTGTTATTTCCTATATGTCGTAAAACAGTATATGTTGGCAGGTTTCGTACAGTTCTCTTCTTAATTTATACACATTACTTCGTGTTGTCTTTGCTACAGGTACTTGCCTATGAATGCATACCTACTGTCGCAGAGAAATTTGCAACACTCATACAAGACGCAGATGTAACACTCCCACGAATGTGCCGATGGATCACTAACAACTGGAAAACGAAAGCATCACCTAAATGGGATGTTATCGTTCAGGTAATGTCGACGTCACATGTTGAAAGAAGTATGTTGCAACCCATAATTGACAATCGTCCAACAACATATTCTACGAAAAAACATTATGCACCCAAAGGCAAGGCAAAAGTCATCAATCAAACTTCAAAGACAAAAAAATATGTGGAAAAACAGAGTGCTTCGCCTTCCAACGGCAACAAGATTGCAGGCACATTCACGTCAACGACCCATATAATCGATATTAATAAGAAGGCAAGCATTATTAATTTTATACACATTACCATCTCAGTAAGCCTTGCTGTAGCCACATTGAAACGATTTTCTTTTTCAATGTTTCTTTGTTGCAGCAAATTGGTAGTACATTTACAGGTTTGGGGCTCTCCTGTGACCCACCCAACCCAACTATAGAGAACAACATGGGATTGAAATACGGCTTTCAACAGCAGCGGCAACAAAATGCTAATAAGAATCAAATTAACGCAGCCTCAAGCGCGAACGCATGCATTAAGCAGCAAAAGCATCAGCGGACTCTTCCAAAGCAGTCGGTTTTAGCATTTCACGCGACGGCTGGGATGCCTACTGCACCTCAGATGGCAAGCCCACGTATTTCAGACGAGGCGACGACAATTGTCAAAAGTCCAACAGTTTCTGATGCGGAAAACAACCTAAATGCTGCCCAGTCTCTGGAAGCAGACCCCAGCAGATACCAAAGACCAGCCAAAAGAAACATGCATGAAAAGAAAGAACGTGAAGATGATTTAAAGAGGCGCATCGCTGCATCCAAATCAGAGTATGTATATTGTTTTTATTTCTCATCCAAAAACCCTACACTGTTCATTTAGCCTCACAACTACTTTGGTAACTTATCTGTTCGTGTAAAACAAAACCTCACATAGTGATATCGACAGTGAGCGAATGAAGAAATCAACTTCAGAGGTTCCTATAAATCAACATCCAATGTCAAAGAGGCTGAGGTCGGCCAATAAAGCTCCTACAAGCTCAACAGCCAAGAGAACCCCATACAAGTTTAAAAAGCTTCAAAAGCACGTGTGGTATAAGTTAGAAATGTTCCCCAAAACAGTGGAGCACATAAAATGCATGAAGTACAACCAGGTTGTGAGAGGACTTTACAAAACGGATCTAACGCAAGAATTCTTCCACACACTCATGACAAAAGACGGCAGGCTGAATAATGATGTGAGCGTCTGTGAATAAACAATAGAATATTTTTCGATATAACATTCATCAGATGTTTATGCCCATAACTATGCTTACTGTTATGTGTATACGGCAGCATGTTGACGAATGCTTGCGAGGCTTTATCGAGATGCAGTTGCGATGTCTCATACCCATGAAAGATGTTGCATTCATGAGTACATCGTTCACAAGAATTGCCTCATCCGATGATATTAACAAAGGATCTTCCACCATGAAACACTTGAGGCAATTTGCCCATGGTAAAGCGGAAGGGTGGCCTTCGTGTTCATGGAGATCAGCAAAGGCAATTGTCTTTCCATTAGCGATCAAAAAATCGCATTGGATTTTGGTTGTTCTCGACACTAATACCCAGAAAATGAGCATCATGGATTCATTCATATGGTGTGATCTAGACCAAACCTTCACAAAAGGTGTCGTGGGAAAACTGATGGCTACAGTAAGACTCTTGCAACAAGACTTAAGACTCAGAAATTTAGAGAAGTCAATCGTCGCTGAGAGGAATCTCGAACTTCCACAGCAACCGGGCGGGTAACCACATAAACTCAAAATTATTTACTACAAGCATATGTCACATTAATATTCAACAATACACTGCTAACCATTTCAGGGGAGATTGCGGCATATATATGTTGCGAAATGCTTTTGCAACGATGTTCCCAGAGGACGATCCATTCGAAGTAACCATAAGACAGGTGCATGAATTCAGGCATTACTTAACGGTCTCAGTATTTCTCTCCTATTGGACTTGGCCAAATTCATAGGCATGCCAAATGTCATGTTAGCATTAGTGACAATGTAACGACAACTATTGTTACGTAGATGACTTAAGACTGTTTCTAGCCAAAATGAATATGTATTTATCTTTACGAATAACAGTTTTCATCATTTTCATGGAATTTTTTGGGGTTGAATGATTTCCCACTGAGTGGGCATACCCAATTATCGAATGTTACGTGGACTAGGCCCTATCTTGCGGGCTTTGCCAGAACCTAGCAGACTACGACGCCCCGACTCAAGCCCTAAATCCCGACATGAGAAACTCGAGGTACGTCGACGCAGTTCTTACAGTGGCAACTAGGACGATGATGCCAGTAAGTGGGATCAACCTAGGATTCAACAACGATCTGGTGGGGCCGATATAATGCACGCCTTTAGGCTGACTAAGCAACGGAGTTTCAGGAAGGAGACAGTGGAGGATATATGGAGTGGGATGTGCGCGAAGGTCATCTGCGACCACTTAAAGCTGGGCGTGAAGAGTGGACTGCCTTACGTATATAGGAAAAAAAGGGGAAGCGCCGTACAGAGGTCCTATTCTGTTATCAAACTCCGTTGTTTCTGATTTTAGGAAGAGGTGCTTGCATTGTTTACTGAGTGAAGCAAAACTGCGATGGAAATACAGATTTTTTAACTTATGCACGGAAGAAAAAAATTTAAAAAACAAAATTGTAAGGAAGGATGTGATTTTGCCGTGGTTGATATGTGCATATGGTGCATGACAGTTGCAGCTTTACATTAAAATTTTTTTAAATGTATCGGTCTAATTGTAATCCAACAACATCGACGACATGGAAAACTAAATTGTTCAATAGATGTGTTTGGAGTTCACAATGCCTGCATGACTGTTTGAGACGCCTCTCCACATTCACGACTCTCAATTCCATGTGGACACTTGCATCAAGCATGTATGACTGCCATCCACAAAGATGTGTTTCCATAATTATTTTTAACATCCATGCAAAAATCAGAAAATCAATTCATGAGATTCACATGTTAATCAGACTGCCTTGCTTAACAGTCATACATCTGCAACTATCATCACTTTATCCGGGCAGAGATGAAAATCTCATGAAAGCCATATGCACTATATAAGTACAATATACTGGAATATTATAAGACAATTTACTCATATTTACTCGCGTACCGCATACCTTCGATTACAACTAACCTTTAAAATTGTAAGACAGCGTCCCGTGCATCGCACGGGCTAAACCTAGTAAAATAGAATAGATAGATAATCTCGTTTAAGGGGGCTATTAAGGTTTATACGTAGTGGGCTTTCGATGGGATCTCATTTTAGGCTTTTGTTTTGGGCCAGCCCAACTATATATTTTGTTACCGCAAAACCACTGAAGCGTTAGCTACTGATACGTTCACCAGCTTTGTTTCTTGCTGAGAGGACAAAGGAACCATCGATGGCAAGCTAAATTTCAAATTTTAGCTACATCTCAAATCGCCAGACTGATGTTAAAAAGTAGGTAAAAAATGCGATTATCCCGACTGATGTTATCGTCATGGAGAAGGCGTTCAGAAGTGTCAACCTCAAGCTTTTTACGGTAATTCGTTTTCAGTTTCATCTTCTGTTTTAGGAACCAAGTTTTTTTTCGCATCAGTTGGCTGTCTCTGTCTTTAGTTTGGTGTCAGTTCATTAGAACTGTGTTTGACTTTGTGAATGATCAGTTGCGATTGCAAAAAATTAATCATCTGCTGGATGGAGAATGGTGAGACTTTCGTTTTTATGAAATGTAGGGTTTTTGGGAGACATAATGTGTTCAGGTAGAGATGCTGTCTCGATATGTCTGCGTATTCTAACCAACATCAAATTGCTATATTGATAGGTTTGGTTCATGTCATAGATACTATGCATCGAGGAGGTCCGCAAATGGCAACAAGTCTCCTTATCCATTACCTGAACCTGCCGAGACTCCCATTTCATGGAGATCCTTCCTAATTGTATGCTTTTATGCCTTCTCTTTTCTGTTATTAGGCTCATAATATATGGGTTCTTCATAACTCTTTAGTCTTTTTTACCAATCCCCTGATTTTCACCTCTGATGTACTGTTGTAGCCGGGTTCTGCTTTGCTTGGACTTGGTGGATTGGCTTTATTGTTTCACTACAATGACGAACGGAGAGCAGTGCCAAAAGGCAATTCCATGTTTAAATACATTATATGAGTGCACAATATTATCCTAAAATTGTAAATTTTTGGAAGTTTTTTATGTAGTCTGTCCTATACGTGGCTCCTTATCTGCTTCTTCTCCTCTAAACAAACATTTTCCAGTTATCCTTATATAAGTAACCATATTGTTTCTTGTTACTGGGCGTAGGTCAAGGAGAAAAGTTTGAGAGAAGTTCTATTGAAGGACCAATAATAGGTGGCCCATTCAGCCTAGTCGATACTGAAGGCCGCCAGGTAACCGAGAAGAATCTTTTAGGGAATTGGGTTCTTTTGTATTTTGGTTACACTTCGTCTCCTGATGTTGGGGCATTGGAAGTTCAGAAGATGGCTAATACTATGAAAATATTAGGTTCCAACTTTTGCCTTCAGACTTCGTTCGTTTCTTCTATTTTTCTTTCACGCACGATGATTTTTTTCATCTTTATGTTCTGTCCTTTGATTGATATAGAGCCTAAGCAGATCAAGATTCTACCTATCTTTGTTACAATCGATCCTCAGCGCGACAACCCAGCTCATCTTCGTGCTTATCTCAATGGTGCGTCTTGTCTTATCAAATGAACATATTGCTTGTCAAATGCATGTTCGATACTTGAGTCTTATACTTGATATGCACTAAACTCTACCAAACTCTTTTGTTACTAACACAAAGTGCAGAATTCGACCCACGAATAATTGGATTAACGGGCCCAGTTGGAGCAATAAGGCAGATGGCTCAAGAGTATAGGGTTTTCTTCAAGAAAGTTGATGAAGAAGGAAGTGATTATCTCGTCGACTCCTCTCATAACATGTATGCTACAGACTTTTGCTAATTAAGAAAGGGGGTAAGACAACTGCATCTTCACCGTTATTTCGTGCAGGTATTTGCTGAACCCGAATATGGTAGTGGTAAGGTCCTTTGGTCTCGAATATGGCGCACGTGAATTGGCTGAGTCAATATCGAAGGAGTTGAAGAAGGGTATTAGCAGTATGAACGACCCAATTTAGCCCTTTTTACTCTTTGAAAAAAAGGGATAGATATTAATTCGATCAGATCATACTTAATCAAAGTCTTCCCTTGCTCTGTTTCCCTCGCTTGAGTCTAGCTAGGTGTCCTTTTGAGTTAGTTCCCTATCTTCCCATTGCTTAGTGGGACTTAGCTCGTTATTGAAATGTCAAATGAATTGTCTTTTGCTTGTTTCGATACGCTTTGATTTAGTCTGCATAGAACGTAACGTCTTTGTAGAGGCTTCATTTGGTTGGTATAATGTCCCTGAACTGTAGAATGGCAAAATTGGGTTTATTGTAGGTGACAGTGAATATTATTTGGGTGATATATAAAAATCGCAGAGATATCTTTCGCTGCATGGTACCACAAATGTTGCATCTTAGACCGATTTGTTGAAAATTCAAGTTTGAGTCGTGGCTGTTCTGTTTCTAGGCTGTACTTAGTTATATAAATATACATCAATTAATATGAAAATGTAGAAATTCAACTGTTAAAGTAGACCTCAAGTTGGATATAGGGGTGGTTCGGTACGGTATACCGTACCAAAACTGTGGTATACCATACCAAAATTTCGGTATACCTTAAATTTCGATGCGGTATCATACCAAAATTTCGGTATGGTATCGGTATCATACCTTCTATACCATTCATACGGAGGGTTTTTTACCATGCATTCCCCGTGACTCGTTAATTTGTTGTTTTGGAATTTTTAATCAATTCAAACTCCTTAGGCCCCAATAAGATAGATTATTAATCCAAAATTTTCAAAATAAAAATATTTGTTAACCTTAAATAATTCAATATTTTAGGTAGTCTCCTTAGTAAGACAAAAAATTTTACATAAACACAAAATACAACTTTATATACAGATTAATTAGAACGAAGCAGCTATATTTAAAAAAAATTAGTGAAGATCAACAAAAGTAATTACATTGCATCTTCATGCTTTCAAAAATCATGAAAAAAACATTAAAAAGGCAAAAATTAAACGTTACTTGAGTTACATAAGTAAAATATGATGGAGCTAATATTAGAAAGTTATGTATAAGTTAATAATTTATGGGCTAAATAAGTTTATGAAGATCCTTAATTTTTCATTTTATATTTTTTGAAAATAATATAATATATATATAGGTGTGTGTATATATATATATAAAATATATTAAAAATTTTAGTTTTGTGGTATTCGGTATAATCGGTATACCTAATTTTAAAAACTTTCATACCATTACCTTACCGAAAATTTTCGTTACGGTATCATACCTTACCAAAAACTCCGGTATACCAAAAATTTCGATATTTTCGATACGATTCGATACGATAAGGACGGTATTTCGGTATTTCGGTATTTTTCCCAAGCCCTAGTGGGATATGATATGATTTCCGATAATTACAACTAGTATCCGCCCGGCCAAACCGAATAAAGACAATTGATGGAGTTTCCAATACTCATCAATACAATAATTTAAGACGTTTAATTATCATTACATAACAACTTCTAGTTATTCTAGAATAATAACCACCCACAGTTGGATTTCTGACGATTTCTTCGTCTTCCTTTTTAAATCACACTGTAAAACATTCTCTTGTAATAAATACACAGAATCCTTCTGTTTTTCTTTCCTGTAGGTCACTTGGCCTACATGCTTGAATTTTGATATTGAATTGCAGGCAAAATATGTTGATACCATAACAGAAACAAATAGCATCTTCCGACTTTGTATAAATATATAACCTTTCCTTCCTTTGATTACGTGCACTCTTTCCCATGGCTGTGAGTTCAGACGAAAGAATATCATCAGGCTGTGGACTGTTTAATACAGTTTTCTGCCGTCCAAGAAAATCAAAAGCATCGCCGCCGAGCAGCGCTCTTAGGAGCCACGCAACAAAACACGCTGCGCCGAAGTCCCACAAAGATGCCTTCGACGGGGCCTTTTCCAACTCCTCCTCAGATGTCGTCAGAAAAGGTCGAAAACAAAACCCGCCGATGCATGAAAAATGCCAAGGTGGCGGTGGCATAGTACGAAGAGATCACCATCCTCGAAAAGGGACGCTCGAGATATCGGGAGAGCTCGATAGCATCATCACGGATTATGAAAAGTCATTCGTGTCTTCGAGCAATGCAGCGGTATATGGAAACCTTGGAAATGTTCGAAGCAAAGGCTGTAATAATGGCAATACAACTTCAGCACTTGATCAGATTTCTCAGGAGAAGAGCTTTCAGGGCCAATTGACGAAAAAAGACAAGCCCGTTAATTCTCTCTGTCGGGCCCTCTCGACGAGATCGGATCCCGAGAAGCTGAAGATTCTTGGCAACGAAGATTACAAGAACGTGAAATTTGCAGAAGCTTTGGCTCTCTATGATGCTGCGATTTCAATCGATCCAAATAAGGCTTCTTACAGAAGCAACAGAAGCGCTGCTTTGACGGCCTTGGGCAGACCTATTGAGGCGGCTCTCGAGTGTAGAGAGGCTCTCCGTATCGACCCTTTTTACCAGAGAGCGCATAATAGATTGGGAGCGCTCTACGTTAGGTGAGACGAATAGCTGCTACTACAATGCTTCGGCGTTTTCTCTGTTATGCTTACGTTTTGTTTTTTCTGCGGCAAAAGGTTGGGCGAAGCAGCGAAGGCTTTGCATCATCTTAAACAAGCAGGATCAGAAGCTGATCCCAATGCAACGAAGAAGGCGAATATTATTCTTTATCATCTGAATAAGTGCACCGAGGCTAAGAGACGTGTCGATTGGAACGCAGTTTTGAAACAGATCGATATCTCTATATCGTCTGGCGCCGACTATGCTCCTCTGGTAAATCAACCAGCCATTTCATGTCATGATAACTTTTTATGCACGTAATGTAATAACGTAAGCTAATCATGTTCTCATCACCATCATCTACGGTGAAGATACTTGGCTTAAAAACTGAGGCCTTGGTGAAGCTGAAGAGACACAAAGAAGCCATTGAAACCTTGGAGAATGGTCCTAAAGTTGACATTGAGGATTGCACTAAGCTCTTCGGTCCTATTTCGAGCGCAAGCTTGTTGCTTTATCGTGCTCAAGTCGATATCGTCTCTGGGAGGTTACCGTCTAACTTTTGTGTCGTTTTATTTTCGATCATCCATCGATTTACACAACTGCTGCTCATCCACAGCTTTGACGATGCATCGGCCTCCGCTCAACGAGCGTGTAGGCTCGATCCAAGCAGCGTAGAAGCCAAGGCATTGCTGAGAAAAACGAGGGCCATTTCTAGCGCTAGATCGAATGGGAACAAACTGTTCAGAGCTGGAAAGTTTACGGAGGCGTGCATTGCTTACACAGAAGGGTTAAACCTCGATCCTTACAACACGATTTTGTTGTGTAATAGAGCGGCGTGTAGGAGTAAACTGGGACAGCACCTAAAGGCTATAGAGGATTGCAATGCAGCTCTTAATCTGCGGTCAGACTACTACAAAGCTAGGTTGAGGCGGGCCGATTGTTACAGTAAGGTGATCTGAGTTATTTTTCTGTTGTAATAATGATGATGATGATGATGATGAACACACAAAAACGTTGGTTCTATCTGTCTGCTCTGCCCTGTAGGTGGAGAATTGGAGAGCTTGTGCTGAAGATTGCGAGATATTGTTGAGAGAAAATTCGAACGATGAAGAAGCGGGAAAAATGTTGGAAGATGCCAAGGAGAAGCTGAGGGACAGCGAAGGAAGCCAAGACATCATGAAGAAGACGAAGATCACAAGTGGTTTGGTGGCTGTTGTCGGATAGTATATCCGACCCGTCCGAATACGGATTCAATCCGGGTCTGTCTACTCTAGGCCCGTGTAGTTGGGCCCACTTATATTGGGCCAACGGGCCCAAATAGGCCTACTTTAATATGTCAAAAGCAAGCTGTGTGCCACGTCATTTGTGTGTCTGTGTAGAGATTAATTGACTTAAGTTGTCCCTCTTTCTTTTTTGAAGTCCATTCCAGTCCCTTTATTTGTTAATACTAAACAAAATGAACGGCTTCGAGGAAATTGTCATTTTTTTTTCGGATCAAATATTTTATTAGCATAAACCCTAATAAATATATTCAAAAGTGCATACGATGCGACAAAAACAGCCACTTCGAGAATAATTATTCAACCTTGTGTTATGAGATGGCGTATTTAGTAGTGCGAAATTATGGTTTATGCAGTGTAAAACGATGGTTTTAGTTGGTGCTGATGGCGAGCCATTCGTTTTACGAAATATCCAAGAGCTTATGAGGCATGTGCATGCCACAAATTGATTGATCAAAATGCTACAGCTGTTTGCTTGCAGAATAATGATTATATAAATCCCTAAAAATGACATGTTTCGTTAATTGGCAATTTTAAGTCCTTGCTATATACTACCACCATCTTAAAATTCCACAATATTCGTTCTTATCCTATATGGGACACGGTTTTACCTTTACTACATAAAGGCAGCAGCAATAGCAGTGATGTAACAATGGGACACGAAAGATAGATCTAATATGTCCGAGAACTAACCACGACGAAGAAGAGATTTATCACATAGACTACTTACTACAGCACAGTTGTGCTCATTATTCATAATAACAAAGTACTGGAAAAAGTAAAAAAGTATTAATGCTTATCAGTAATAGCAGGCAGCATCTGCGTCTTGCATTTCTCCTTCAAATCAGACAGCTCTACAAGACTAACTTCCTGCAAAAATAAAAGAATTGGTCAGCTCATGCTAGAAAGAAATGCGTACTCATGACTAAAGAGTGAATAATTGCTATGGATTAAATCTCTAAAAATAAGCAATGATCTTACGAGCTCCTTGCTCTCTTGTTCGCATATACTAGTCATGTGCTGAAAGAGGCTTCTCCACTGAGAAATCAACTCAGATTCTAGCTCATTGGAGTTACCAGCGGCCTTCAGATCTCGGCAATTTCTTTCTGCTAATATGGTTGCCTCTTTCTGGATCCTTCTTGTTGCTTTTTCAAAAGTAAATATAAACAATTCAGGCAGCTGTATCTAAATCATAATGATCCTCAACTCATCGTTTATTTATTTATAGGATAAGTATACAAACTAACTAACCAGTTACTCGAGCCCTATAATCTTGGTACTTGAGGTCCAGCATCATATATCCAGCTGGTCAAAAGGAAAAAAAAATGCAGTTTTTATTGAATCAATTCATGGTAATTCACAAGAACTCAAACTAAGCACATGCTCTAACACTATCATAGCCCAAAATTTGCCATGAGAAATGAAACTGACAATGCAATAATACCTTTGGTGCAAAAGGAGCAACTGCAATTTTTAATAGACTCAGTCTTGCCGCACACATTAGCAGGATCATTCCCTACCTGAACTCCAGGTTCAACTACTTTCGATTCTTGTGATTCAGAAAAGAATGTGCAGTCAACCGACTCAGTTTGGCTCAGAACCAACTTGTCAACATGGTTGCCCTCCTTTTGAAGGGAGTTAAAATCTTTCTGTTTGCTAGAGCAGCTCACCATGGTTTCACCATCTAATAGTTCAAGGTCGACAATGTTTTCTCCAACAGCTTGATCAAGCCGCGGCCTCTTGTTTACCATAAATTCACCCTCTTTCGACAAATTTGATTTGGTGGGAATAGACTTGCCGCCCCCTTCTCCTTCAGAAACGCCCCTTTTACTAACTATGTTAGTAACATCGCCAAGAACTGTTCTTGGCTTGCTAAAACCCACGCTTGCAGAACTTTTTTCAGCCATTGTGAGAAAAACTCAAAATCACAAAATCCAACGCCAACTTGATCTACGCAGGGAGGGAGTCAAGCATGCCCTGATTAAGACCAAGTAAATACGCGATGATTATTTTCCCCCAAACAGCAAAAGAAAAAAGAGCACATCGAAAACGTAAATCCCTGCTTTTATAATTAAACTTGTGAGGATACAATTTCAGGTGCCGATGATACCTGAGCGAGCGCGATTAAGATTTAGGGTGAAAATTGCTTCTTAGCGCGCAGAAAAAGGAGATGTTCGTTCGAGCGGGAAAGTAATATGAAATGTTTTGCTCTTTTATCTTGATTGCCAAATATAATCCTTATAATGAGCCCAATTACTAACTGACGGCCCATATAAATGAACCCAAATTTGGCCCATAACAAAAAAATCACATCAGCACTTGCATTGGATTAGGATGATCATTATTTAATTAATAATATTTCCTAATTCTATTCAATCCCTATCCCAAACTGGTCATCGTAAGGCGCGCCAAGAAATGTCTGACTTTCCAATTTATTCCTCATCCAATGACAAGTGTCCACGTGTCAGATACTCACCGTACCACAATAAAAGCTCCCACTCCTCAACGTAGCGTGACGTATCAGCGTTAGGCTAAAACAGAACGATGAGTTCCCATGACGAAACAACGACATCATCCGATCAGCACCGTTCGTCCACCGCCGTCGTGGACCGGCGAGTCCATATGCTCTCAGCCCATCTCAATCCGATTCCTCGACTCATCATCTCGGCGCAACCGTGCGCCGGGAAGCAGGGGATCGGGAAAGTCGACGTTGACCAGCTGTCCAAATACATGAGAGGAAAGTACAGAGATCTGCAGCAGAGTGTTTATGATTATTTTAATTCCAGGCCGGAGCTGCTGACGCCGATTGAGATATCCAAGGACGATCATCGCCAGCTTTGTATGAGGCAGCTTATGGGCTTGGTTAGAGAGGCTAACGTTAGGCCGTTTAAGTACCTGTTTGAAGATCCGGCCAAGTATTATGCGATTCTTGAGGCGGTTGGGAGTGTGGATATGTCCTTGGGGATCAAAATGGGCGTACAATACAGGTAATTGTTAGTTTTGTTGGTTCTCCTCCCTTCATCGTCTGTTTTCAAATGTTGAATATAGATTGGGATATGGGTGAATAGCTACCTGATGTCTGGATGTGATATGCCTCAGTTTGATGTCCCATATCAGCTTGATTTTATTCCTGGAATATCTGGTGTGTTTTTCTAATTACTTGATGGAATATACGCTGCATCTTTAAACTATTGTATCGTTTGATCCTGTTTGTTCTTAAGTTAAAGATAGGATTTTCACGAGAATCATGAGTTGTTATATAACACGTAAGTTCAATCATAGGTAAGTTGATAGTTTTTTGTGGATTATCGGTTTTGCTGGATGAGCTTGCTGATTTCGCCTTTGTCTTGTCTTCTTGTTGGATTTTTCTTTTATTTTCTCTACGTATGTTTGATGGAAGAAAAAAAAGGGCCATCTTTCGTGACCATTGTGGAAGGAACAGATTTCTATAGTTTCAGATGCCATTTCTCATCCTTTTCTGGGTCGTGAAATTTCATTTATTTCAAAATTATAAATTTGACTACTACCCAAAGAACCTGTCGATGCACTAAAACTTTTTCGCTCTATACATAGCCTTTGGGGAGGCTCGGTCATCAACTTGGGTACCAAGAAGCATAGAGATAAATATTTTGATGGCGTGGACAATATGGAGTACCCAGGTTGCTTTGCCATGACAGAACTTCATCATGGTAACTTTCTGCATCTTCGATCTAGTTTCCTTATGTTTTTATTTTGATTTGACCTGAACTATATGTCATCTCTTTCTTCTGCTTATTATCTTGGCTTTTCTTATGGAAGGTTCAAATGTTCAAGGTATCCAGACAGTTGCAACTTTCGACCCAATTAAGGATGAATTCATCATAGACACACCCAATGATGGTGCCATCAAGTGGTGGATTGGAAATGCTGCTGTTCACGGAAAGTTTGCCACAGTTTTTGCAAAGCTAATGCTTCCAACCCACGATGAGAAAGGTGTTTCTGACATGGGCGTCCACGCATTTATAGTTCCTATAAGAGATATGGAGACTCACATAGCACTACCCGGCGTGGAGATACACGATTGTGGCCATAAAGTTGGATTAAACGGAGTTGACAATGGAGCGTTAAGATTTAGATCAGTGAGAATTCCACGGGATAATTTACTTAATAGGTTTGGTGATGTCTCACGCGATGGTAAGTATACTAGCAGCTTGCCCTCTGTCAACAAAAGATTTGCTGCCACGCTCGGCGAGCTTGTAGGAGGAAGAGTTGGTCTGGCTTATTCTTCGGTTGGTGTCCTGAAAATTTCTGTAATAATAGCTGTTAGATATTCTCTTCTGAGACAGCAATTTGGCCCACCAAAGCAACCAGAGATTAGCATACTCGATTACCAATCTCAGCAGCACAAGCTTATGCCCATGTTGGCCTCGACTTATGCTTTCCATTTCGCGACGTTGCATTTGGTGGATAAATATTCGGAAATGAAGAAGACTCAGGACGAAGAGCTAGTAGGTGATGTTCACGCACTCTCCGCTGGGTTAAAGGCCTATGTTACTTCTTTCACTGCGAAATCATTGAGCATTTGTAGAGAAGCTTGTGGTGGCCATGGATATGCTGCTGTTAACAGATTTGGCAGCTTGAGAAATGATCATGACATCTTTCAGACATTTGAAGGGGACAACACTGTCCTTCTACAGCAGGTTTATCTAAATCAAAGTTCTGATATGGGTCTATAACTTCAAGGTTATTTATCATTTTTGGTTTCGTTTAATTAGGAAGCTGAGGTGTTGCGTAATGTTGCAGGTTGCTGGCTACCTACTGAAGCAGTACCAAGAGAAATTCCAAGGAGGAACACTAGCAGTAACATGGAGCTACCTCAAGGAATCGATGAACTCGTATCTTTCGCAGCCTAACCCAGTGACTGCTAGATGGGAAAGTGCAGATCATCTAAGAGATCCCAAATTTCAGTTAGATGCTTTCAGGGTAAAGTTTGCTACTCTTTCTATGCATCATCCAAATAAAGAAAGAAACCACTCAAATCAATTATTTATTAAAAAAATTGCAGTACCGTACTTCTCGATTACTTCATAGCGTGGCTGTTCGACTGAGGAAGCATTCAAAAAATCTAGGAAGCTTCGGTGCGTGGAACAGATGTTTGAATCACCTCTTGACTCTTGCTGAATCTCATGTAGAAACTGTGATCTTGGCAAAGTTTATCGATGCCGTAAGAAGGTGTGTGTGTGTGTGTATATTTTTCGGTACATTCATTCAACTTAGTGTTTATCTTTTCTCTGATTATCCAATTATTTGTTGCTTCAGCTGCCCTGATCCAAATTCGCGAGCTGTTCTGAAACTCGTGTGCGACCTCTATGCGCTGAATCGAATCTGGGATGATATTGGAACTTATCGCAATGTTGACTATGTTGCTCCTAACAAAGCCAAGGTTTGTGTGTGATTATTGTTGTTGTTACAAGTATAATAGTAATTAGCTAGAGAACTACCATGGAATCAAGGTTTTAATGTAATTGTGCTGTGTGCATGCAATTTGTGCGCACTTCGCAGGCTATACACAAGCTGACTGAATATATGAGCTTTCAAGTGAGAAATGTGGCCAAGGAACTTGTCGACGCCTTCGATCTTCCAGATTATGTCACCAAAGCGCCCATTGGTATGCAATCAGCACAAGATGCTTACCTTCACTATACTAACTTCGCTGGTGTCGGAAATTGAAATCAACTTATTTATTATTTTACAAACAAACGTGTCAATAAAAATGCAGACTTTGATTGATTGTATTTTACTTGTAATTTCTCGATGACAGTCGATCTTATTCGAGGTAAATTGTAATAAAAAAGAAGTGAAGAAAGAAAAAGGAACAAGAGAAATCAACAGTGATTTTCATATAATCCAAGGGGTTTATTTATTGGGGAATTTACATAAAAGTATCTAATTATATAAAAAGTTGCAAGTTAGTATCCGTCATCATTTTTTTTATATGTAGTTACCTATTAAAATAAATTTTTTGCACATTGGTACCCGTCCCGCCACAAGGTACGCCATATAACACATTTAGGTAGCATAGAGAAACGTATTGTAGTACATAATAAAGTGAGAAATGGTACATCATATAACACATTAAGATGTGTTAAAGAAACGATATGGTATCATATAAACGCGTGACGTGGTTAGTAATACAAATATAAAAAGGTATGTCAAGACTGGAACAATGGCACACACAGTCAAACGTGTACTTATATAAAAAAATTTCTAACATGGTACTGACTTATAAATTTTTTCTATAAATGAGTATTTTTTTATGATTCACCTTATTTATTTGAATTGGGTTACAAACAAATTTTGAAGAAAGAAAAAACTGAAAGGTATAATTCAAATTATAGATCTGGTCAATACTCTGAAAAATGCAATCATCAATCATCACCATCATAGGCATAAAAGGGAGAAGTGCATGAATTATGACATCATTTATATTCCAAAATCATATTATTTTCGGGAGCCAATCCAACACAAGCCCTCATAATATTCTCAAGCATTGCTCTCTGCTTCGAAAGCGCATTCACAACTGGCGTGCCCGGTGGTACCTGTCATTATAACACAGTAACATATTATAAGCATATATATATATATATATATATAAGTACCAAGAATGAAAAGGAAAAAGCAAGCAAGTGTTATCTTTAAAAAAAATATATTTTTTCTTGTTTCACTCAATCGTATACAAACAGGACCACACGGCCCATTAATCATCAAAACAGCAACGACGACAAAATATGTTGGGAGTAGTTAGTTGTAATAAGAGAATTCAAATAAGAAAACGAATAACGTAATTGTGTACTTACGAGAGGGGCTTTGCTAAGATAGCTGAGAATCGTAGCAACTGGATGGAACGAGTGGAACTTAGCCTACACATGAAAAATAAAATAATCAAAGAAAATGAACCACAGTAATCTCAACTGATGCAAGAAATGGAAATAAATAAAATAAAAGCTCAAGAATATGTACCTCCCCCTGGGCTTTGAGTTGAATACGAGTGCTTAGCTCAGCGAGTAGAACCAAGTCTAATATGATGGGAGCAGCCAAAAGAGAATCTTCGCAAGTGTTGTGAAGGACAATTGTGTTTGTCCCTCCCATGAAGATCTCTGAAGTGTACTCATCCATGGCTCTCTTGCTATCTCCAACATATGGAACATACTACACATATATACATATATTATATATTGTCGTCACATGATAGATGCTTCGGTTAAAAAGACTCAATATATAGAATCGACGTTACCTTAATGACAACAACATGGTCGGGATGCTCCCCAGGTTCGTAAAGAATGCCATTGCTAGCAACCATATCGTCGACCACGTTGCTCTTCGATATTTCCTTCGAGCGAAACGTCTGAGGCGCAGATAAGTTCATCCCATCATTGTTTCCCAAGTGATTGTAGCTCACAATTGACGTTGGCTGTTATGTAATATATCAATCTATAAGATTCAGTCAAGCAAAGATTGTAACAAGAAAGACAAGAAGTGAGCCAACCTTAATACCAGCGCCAACAAGGAAATCGACCAGCACTGACTTCATCTTTGTCTGGCCGCTCTTGAAATCATCGCCGCCTATCAAACTGTTCCTTTGAACAGCCAATTCAATCAGCCCTGGGACGAAAGTGTTCTGTGGGCTTCCGTTGATGAAGGGCACGTTCTCAAGAACGCAGGCAAGTGCGTACAAAGTCGAGGGAGATACCTCAGCCTCGTTCCTCTCCACAGAGGCCATGAGATTCTCCACTGTATCATTCAGACCGACCACAACTTTACTGTATCTCTCAGTGTTTGCTGTCCACAACACGACCACCTTGTCCACTTTGTTCTTCTCCTTAAACTCACTGCCAAACACAAAGAAAACGAAGATATGGCTCAGAATAACAAACTGTGTGAACACTATCATCTATATATGAAAAAAATTATTAATACTTGATGTCTTTGACGATTTGTTGGACTTGTTCTTTCTTGGTTCCCTTGACGACACTGTTGGCGCGCGAGCCTTGATTTGCAGCTATGAAATCTGGGTCGTAGATGCCGGGAAGTGGGACCATGTGTTCCATGTAGGGCCTGAGCTGCTTTTGGAGATCAATGTCTAAAACTCTAGCCCTTCCCATTGCATCGGCCAAGTTCATGCCACTTATGTCCCACCCACCAAAGATTACGTCATCAGGGTTCACCTTGAGATTCAGAAACTCGTCAAAAACAGCAAGATTTTAGCTAGAGAAATACTTGTCTATCTGTGGCGGCGTTTGTTTATTTAATAATTACTTACCATAGGAAGCAGGCTTTTGAAAGGAGCATAGATTTCTTCCCCGTCGATGGATCCAACTCTGATCGACGACGCCTGCGTCAGCGACCCAAAGTAATTGGCCTGCTGTACTTTGTCTTTAGTTGCCCATGATATCCCTCTGATACAAAAGAAATCGCATTAAATAGTTCTATTTCATTAATTAATTCTCGATATGATTTAAGAAAGATAAGCTCAACAACGACTCACTCTCGATTTGCAATAACGCCGGCGGTGAGAGTCGAGCCGTTGTTGCCTCCCCATCCGACAAGCATAACCCTAAGAAATCATATAACGCAATTGATTAGTAAGGTTCTTGAATGGGGCGATTATTACATGAGGATGGACATCAACGTAGAGCAAAACATATACCCCAATTTGGGTACGCGAGTATCGGTTTTGAACTCATATTTGACAGTCTTTGGCTTGACAATCCATTGATAGGTACCGTTTCTGTTCTCATGAACGAGCTCGGTGGTTTCATAGCCGTAGACTGAGTGAATCTCATCATCTGTGTACTTAACGTTAGGGCTATCGACCGTGAAGCTCTCGATGAACATTTTCACACTCGCTCAAAGGGATAAAGAGACGAGACGACTCTACAAAACCCAAAATTGGTTTATCAAGTGGTATATTATTACTAGGGTTTATTGATTATCTTCTTCCCTTCTTTCGTAGTGTGGGCTTTTTCGAGAGCTCCGAGGGTGTGGGATATATAGGGGAGATGGCGTACACGTGGCAAGTTGTCTGCGAATATGGGTCCCACACTTGGCGTTGTTCACCTTAATATGTGTACAAGGATGAATGAAGTGTATTATGATATTGTAATATTGTATTGTTTCTTGCGAAAAAAGAGAACTAAAGAGGAGAAAAAGGGGGTCAAAAAGCAAGAAATGGATGGATTTGAAGTGGCAAACTACTGATGAAGGACTCCAACTTTCAGCATATAGTAGATTGGGCCATTTTATATTTTTCTTTTCTTTTTTGAAATGTATATTGATATGAATTTGAGGCCGTTCAAATTCCCTTCATTTAACTGCAAAATAATTTAAGTAATTTTGTTGTCCTTGCGCGACGTTTCCTTCATCATTATTCTTTTTTTTATTGATTATATTTGAAAGGTCAATCAATTTTGATGTTGACGCAGCGAATGCAAAGCCATCATTCAATGTAAGGAAGGATTGGTCATTGGTGCCCGCCGCCCGTTGGCCGTTGGGCATAAATTGACAGTTCAATATTTGTAGTCCTCAGAAAAAATTTCGAGATAATTTAGGTCCTCCACTTGAACCGTCCAAGAAAGGTTGTCCTCGACTTGTAATAAAACTAACTTTGCTCGGTAATCGTAATACTTTCCCCAAAAATCAATTTCAACGATTTTCAATACCCTCCCAATCTTTGATAGTAGTATTATCATACTTACTTTACATAGAAAACATATTAGATAAAAGAGTCAATAAATATTGTGGAAATTGGAAAATCTATTATCTGCCGTTAACAGAAAATTAATTGAACTAGAAAATAAAGTGGGTAGAGTTTGGATTAAGATTTCGTTAATCTCAATCATTCGCATCCTCCTTGATGTACGTGCCTCACTTCTTATCAATATATGAGGCCAATATTGCTCCTAGCTCATCTTTTATATTTCCAAGTAAAAATAGGAGAAAGATCATTTTTATTAGAAATTGTAACACATTCGTGGATATTTTCGGACCACAAAAAACATCAATTCTAACATTTAACCAATTATCGTTTTCTAAAAGAAGTGGACCAAATGCCGATGAAAGAGGTTCAATTTTAAAAGGGAAAATTTCGTTCATGGAATTCTAAATTCGGACCATGTCACGAAAAAAATTAATTTTGAGAACCTATTTGTTCAGTAACAGTTCATTGTTCTGCAGTAACACCACATTGGTCTGCAATAACACAAAACAAAACGATAGTTCGATAATAGTTCATATCTTGATTATGTATATAGAATTCGAAGGGCTTAACAAAAAGGGTTAATTCCTTATCAGTACTTTTTGAGTTTTTAACTTCCTATTAAATACCCCTCGAATGATTTCTTCCTTATAAGTTCTTCCTGTTCAGTACCTAAAAAGGTCTTTTCAGGGTTAAAGAGTCAAAAATACCCCTGTCTCACACTTCAAATTGGACATTTATACCAACTTATTTCGAAATTATACCAGAAATTATAAAAATTATACCATCTGTTTTGGTTTTCGTACCAGTAAATAACGTTATTATAATTTTATACAGTGAAAATTGGACATTTATACCAACTGATTTTGAAATTATACCAGAAATTGTACAAATTATACCATCTGTTTTGGTTATCGTACAAGTAATTAACGTTTTATAATTTTATACAGCGAATTGGACATTTATACCAACTGATTTTGAAATTATACGAGAAATTGTAGAAATTATACCATCTGTTTGCGTTATTATACCAGTTATTTTAATTTTATACAGTGAAATTGGACGTTATACCAACTGATTTTGAAATTATACCAGAAATTGTAGAAATTATACCATCTGTTTGTGTTATTATACCAGTTATTTTAATTTTACAGTGAAATTGGACGTCATACCAACTGATTTTGAAATTATACCAGAAATTGTTGAAATTATACCATCTATTTTCGTTATTATACCAGTTATTTTAATTTTATACAGTGAAATTGGACGTTATACCAACTGATTTTGAAATTATACCACAAATTGTAGAAATTATACCATCTATTTTCGTTATTATACCAGTTATTTTAGTTTTATACATTGAAATTGGTGTTATACCAACTGATTTTACTATTGTACCAGAAATTGTAGAAATTATACCAACTGTTGTCGTAATTATACCAACAGAATTATACACTATATCAATTGGTAATAATGATAATAGTTGGTATAATAATCAAAACAGTTGGTATGATGTCTAGTTTAATTTCAGAAAAGGGTATTTTCGTTCGTTTACTGTTTGGGGTATTAAAGACACAATTTTTTGCAGATGGATATTGATAAGGAAGAAATTTTTTGTCAGGGGTACTGATAAGGAAATTTAGTTTGGGCTTGATAAGGAATTTACCCTAACAAAAAATATATAATGTTCAAAGGAGAAAAGCATCCAATGACACAAAGTTGATAGTCACAATCGCGGGCACATCACCGATTTATAAGATTTCAGACAAAAGAACGTCAAAAGAATATATCAGCAAAAGAACCGTTTCAGACAAACAGAAGAGAAGCAACACCTATACATAATCCCAGTACGCTGATTAAGGTATTATACAACATCACAAACAGTTGAGAACACGAAAAGGTAAAACCTGCAAAACGAAGTATATGTAGAATCTTTAACAGCTCATAAAAGGAGCTGCTACTATTTATTAGACCATTGGAATTCGATTTCAAGATTTCTCGACGGCCCGCTTTTGCTCTCGGGAAGTAGCGTGTATTCTCCAGCAACTGCACCCAACATCACCACACGATCGATTTGGATCGTCACCTTCCCAAACGAGCTCTGTTCGAATCATCAACGGCGTCATACTACGATTTCGTAAAACATTTAACTGCTATCAAAACCTCGTAACTAAGCAAAACTACCTTCCCCATTTTGCTCTTGTTCTTGCAAGAAATGTGAAGTTTCTGTCCTTTGGGTGGGCTCTCAAATGCCCATGCAAAGCTCTCCTCCCACTCAGGATTAGGACCAGTTGATACAACCTAAGGCCAGAAAAAAGAAAGTTTTCAATCAATCCAAGCTTGGACATAGTAGTTAATATTGTATGAGGCGTTTTTTAGTTCAAGTACAAAAATCCTTACCTTAGTCTGCCGAGGAGGAGTATTTCCTAGCGTTAGCTTACAGTAAACGCTCGGATTCCCCACCGATTGCCTCATGTTATTACCTCTCTTAATAGTCACCACCAAAGTACCAGGCAAACACTGCAATAGAAACTCAGCTTTCTCCTGAAAACGAGGTGGGCCCGACTGAATCAGGTATTGCAAAAGGGGTATCGAATCAGCAGCTGCAATAGACTGAGCTCGAGAGACTTCGGCCGGACAGGCCGACCAAGCTTGTCTTAAAAGAACGAGCGCGTCCAAAGCAGCTTCTTGCGTAGCTTCGGTTCCCGTCTTAAGGGAAGTCACCAAGTGAGGAATGCTTAGAGTCGCTGGCTCCGTCGCTCTGAGGCGCGGGAAGTTTCCAAATAGAGAATTCAACGCTTTTAGGTATTCCTCGCTCACCGTCCCGCTGGCCCACAAATCCTTCTCAATTGCAGCTGAAGAGGAAAAAATTGAGTATACATGAACTTTTAACAATTGAGCATGCAATAACAAGACTGAAATTGAGGAGATTTTTTTTTTCTTTTTTACCAGTTATAGCTCGTACAGTCTCGCTCGAGGCGTATTCTTGAATGGTGTTATTGGAGAAGAGGAGCTTAACGAACATGGCTGCTTGAATAGAAGTCTCGGGCTCGCTCGAGCTGATGAGATCAAGCACGACCTGTACGCCGCCGGCCTCGGCGACGGCCCTTTTGTTCGATCGGCTATACATCACGAGATTCTGAAGAGCGCAAATCGCCACGACTTTCATCTCTTCGGTAGGCTGATCCTCGAGGATGTTCACCAGCGCCCGACAGGCCGCCACGGCGTCGGCCGTCCTTGCGAGCGCCTCGTTCTGAAACAAATCGCCGAGCGCCAGCGTGGCAAGCAGCCTCGCCTGCTGGCCTTGAGTCTGAGGGTCCAAAAGGTACTGTGAAAGAGGCAAGATAGCAGCTTTCGTAGCCTTGGATTCTCTAATCTTGACGTTGTTCAGCAAAACCTCCAGCAATCGAGCCGCCGTCTCCTCGCACTGGTGGCTCCTAAGAAGGTCCAAAAGCGCTTCGATGGCGCCGCTTTCAGACATGGCTTCGGCGCTCGTCGAGTCGTCGCTCTCCAATACTAAAAGCGTGTTCAGCGCGCCGCTCACGGTGCTCTCCGAGCCAGAGCGTAGCAGCCTTACGAGCACTGCCACGGGGACTTCTAAGTAGAACTCAGAACTGTACTGCAAAATACTCGACAAAACGGAGGCAGCGTTTTCCCAAAGCGCATGAGGAAGCAAAGGATCGGCTTGGAGTATGACTTTGGAGAGCTCGCCCACGCCGCCTTCTTTTGCAATCTCGTTAGGCCAAGCCACGGCTACGCTGACCAGCGCCCTCACGGCCCTCTGCTGAAGAATAGGAATGCCAGTCGCTAAAATGCGCACGAGCGGGCCGATCAACTGCTGGACGAGGGCATCGCTCTGAAGATGCTCTTCTAAAAGCAAGTGCGACAAAAGCTCAGCCGCCAGCTGCTGAACCGCCGGGGCGGGCGAGTCGAGAAGAGGAAGGAGCGGCTCGACGGCTTGCTGAGGGGTTAGGGCGGTGTGGTCCGCGCGGCACTGAGGGTGCTCTAAGATGTTCACGAGGACCTGCAATGAGCTGTGCTGACCATCGGGCCCGAATTCAGACCTGGCGAGAAGTCCAAAGAGAGGCTCGACCACTTTCGACGCCGACGGGCCCTTAGCAATCGTGGCATTGTTCGTCAGTATCCTCAACAGTTCGGCGAATGCAGCGCAGAGGAAGTCGGGCGCTTCGTGGAGTATCTCGAGGACGCTCTCTATGACGCCTGCCTTGACCATCTCCATCTTACAGGCTGGCCTGTCCTTTCCCAGCTTAACGAGCGCTCGAGAAATAGCTTCGTGGAGAAGGTAGTTTCGACCGAAGAGCAGCGCTACTAAAGGCACGACCGCTCCGTGGGCGGCGACGAGCTCTGCCAGCTGTTCGTCGTCCAGGAGCTTATCGAGCGCCCGAACGACGGAGTTGTGGGCCGGGCTGTACTCCGTGAGGAGGAGAGAAACCAGCGGCTCGACGCAGCGAGCCGCCGCTAAGGTCGACCTTATCCTCGTATTTCCGAAGAGCACGCAGCAGAGCTCGGCGGCGTCGCCCTTGAGCTCCATGGAGTAGTTGGAGGAGAGAATCCTACACAGCACGTCGACTGCGTTCACCTCCACCTCGGCGACCGCTAAAGCTTTCGAGGGATTCTCGTTAAGAAGCCTTACCAAGGCTGCGATGGCGGCATGCTGCTCCTTTTCCAAGCCAGTGTTTAGGATCTCCACCAAAGGCTGAACGGCTTGCCTGGCCGACTCTGCGTTTCTCACATGGTCGGCGGAGAATAAGTTTTCGAGGGCCTTCGCAGCGCTGTATCGGGCGGCCCTGCCGCCCAAGCGCAGAACCGCGACGAGCTGGCTCACAGCGCCGAACGCCGATTCGTGCCTCCTTATCTCGGCGGTGCTGAAGAGAATGCCGAGCAAATCTGTAGCTGCTTCTTCGTACGCATCTTGAGGGCTGAGAGAGAGGTATTTCGTCAGCCCTTCCAAAGCGCCGGCCTCGACCATTACGAGCTGATTCGACGGGCAATCTGTGGCGAGTTGGATCAGAAGACCCAGGGAGAGAAACGGGGCACCGGGTCGGTCCGGGATGGGTTTGAGGAGATCGACGAGGGCGGGTATGGCTTTTCTTGAAGTTGCGCCGACTCTTATGTCGTCGACTCTGAAGAGCCTCTCGAGGGTTACTTGGTCGGGGTATCGAACTAAACTGAAATCTTCGGAAAGGTCGAGGAGGTCTTGGATGTCGGCGTCTGCGCAGCCGAGCAAGGAAATGAGGCCGGCCGCGGCGCCTGAGTTGGCTATGGAGAGAAGGGTTCCTCTGCTTCCGTTGCAGACTAGGCTCGCAATGGCTTGAGCGGCAAAGTATCGGTTTGCGCCTTCCTCGGACCTCACCAAGCTGGCGAGCACTGGGATGGCTTTCATCGTCGCGTTGGCGCGTATTATGTCTCTGTCTTGGAATAAGATTGCTAACAGCAAGGCGGAAATCCAAATGCTTACGTCCTCCTTGTAATCGCCCTGAAAGGAAATTCAAGAAACTTTTCGGTTAGATGATTTGAAGTTGTGGATGAAAGAGTAAAGAAAAGGATAAACTAGAATACCATAGCATATTGCGTCACGGATTGGGAGATTTTCTCTGTAAGAACTTCGATTCCGCCAGCCTCCATGATTTCGAGTTTTCTCTTGTCGTCGCGGCTGGCAAGGACGGAAAGAAGCCATACAGCTATGTTGGTCCCAGAAATAACAGACGTGCTTCTCTCCAAATCCTGCTTAGTAGCTTCTTCTTTAATTATCCTACAGATGCTTATGATTTCTTCCTTGTTCAGCGCTTGACCAGTACAAGAGTCGGCCAAAGTCAGCATCTTTACGAGCGAACGAATCAACGAAGCGCACAAGTCAGACCCATTTAACTCTTCGATCACACTCTGACAATTGCCCTTCGCAGTGCAAGCAAGAAGCGCAGCTCCGCCGATCTGAACCCTAATGTTCGACGAACCGATCACTCTCTTTGCGATGGATGATATGCATCCACTGGCACAAGGAATGGTGCTCCCAAGAACTAAAGGCTGCGCCAGTGAAAGCCTAGATAGTATTTCTATAGCTTTATCCTGTAAATTAGGTGAAATATCGGGAATACACGCGACGATGGGCGTAATGCTACTAGGATATTCAGACAGCACTGTCCAAGCGGGTTTTATCTCCCCAATATTATTACCAACAGATCTCGACAGATAAGCAAGGGCATCAAGCGCATCAGAAGAAGCAACTGCTTCAGAATCTGCAGTTTCTAGGAAAGAAACCAAAGCAAGAACCGTCCCCGTGTGATTTACATAGTCGATCAAGTTGGGGTCGATCTCACGTGAACGGAGAAGGCGGGCAACTGCCGCCGAAGCTTGAATCTTCCCTGCATTCGATCCTTCGCGTAAAACCCGTGTGGCTGGTGAGATTATTTCTTCAGAAACAGCCTTGTCTGAAGCTTCGCTGTCTAGAAGCACGTTGGCCAAGGCGCAAACCGCTTGCTCTGCCACGGGCAAGGTCGATGAGCTGGCATGGACGATGAGCAAGGGAAGAACGTCTCTAGCAATAGAAGCCACGTCGCGGTTGACTTTCACTGATAAAGATATCGAAGCGAGGCAACGGCAAGACTCTACTAAGATGCTCTCAGATTCGACGTTCAAAAGCTGTATGACCGACCAGAGAGTCTTGACAGCTAAGTGAGTCTCGCGCAAGTCCTTTCGCAAGTTAAAGATTCCAGAAAGAGCTAACGCAGACTTCGCCTGAGTCTCTTCGTTGGTAGAGCTCAAAATTTTTATCATCGTTTCGATGGCGTCATTCGCTGCGCTACCTTCGCGCAGCATGTCGTTGATAGGGGCAACGGAAAGCAAACTCCTCAAAGCATCTAAGACGTACACTTTGGACTCGGGCAAATCGCTGACAAGGAGAGCGCTGAGCTGGCTTATCGTTGCTGTATCCGACTTGTGAATCAGATGATTCAAAGTCTTGGCAGCGATTTCCTTTCCATTGGGGCTGCCGTTCTTTAGAAGCCACAGCAAAGCAGGGACGGCGTCCGCGCTTTCGACACAAGCGCGTATGTCTTCGCTGTGATTACAGAGATTTCCCAGGATTGTCGCCGAGTCTTCCTTAGCTTTGACCGAGCCCGTTTCGAGGATCTGAACGAGGGGAGGTATACCGCCAGCAGCTGTAATAGCCCATTTACTTTCGTCGTTTTCCTGAGACAAAAGGCAAAGCAATGCTACGGCACACTCTTGTTGCTGCTCAGAAGAAAGACCAAGAAGGGATATCAAAAGCTGAATCCCTTCACGGCCTTGAAGTGCCTGCCATAAACTTCCTTCATTTTTGCAGAGAATAAGAAGAGATCTGATCAACTCTTCTTGAGCTTCATTCGTAGCCATGGTAATCAAGCCAATGAGCAACCTTTTCGCATCAGAGTTAGCAAGTCTGCTTGCCAAAATTGCATTACCGTACAAACTGGCAAGGGCCTCTATTGTACGCTCTTGGACTAAGAAAGGCATCTTAGGTTTGAGCTGCTGCAATAACGTCTTCTCAACCTCCGTAGGATCCGATGCTCTGGCATATTCTGACGTACTGTCATATATCATCAAAGCAGAAGCTAAAGCTCCCAAAGTATCGGCCACCTGGGCAGGAGATGCGCATGATTCGAGGCTCTGACCAAGACTCGAGATAACATAAGACAAGCCGCCCGATATGTTTGCAAGGGCACACATGGCGTTTTCTTGCAAAGCCTGAGCGAACTCTCCCTGCATGAACTCTTTCGAAGGAGCAATCGTTGCGTTTATCAGAACAGGTATACCATTGGCATTAGCAATCTCCTTCCTTGCATCCTTACACTGAGCAGAAAGAGATTTTAAAGCGCCAGCCGCTTCTGCTCTTACAGAGGCTTCATTGCCAGGCCCGAGAAGCTTCAAGAGCAGCTTAGTAGCCTCAGCTTCCAACACTTTGGAACAAACAGATGAATCTTCAATCATCATACACGCCAAGAGATAGCAGACATTCGACTGAGTATTAGATTCTCCCGTCGTAAGCAATTTGACCAAAATGTCCACACCACCAGCTTGAACTGTCGAAGGCCAAAATCCCTCGGTGCTGCTCGAAAGGTTTCTCAAAGAGCCAGTCAATAAGTCGTCGACCACATTCCCAGCTTTGAGACCCTTTTCCAACTGCTTCCACAGTACAGGGACGACGCCTTCTGTAGAGAAGATCTTTGAGCCCACGTGGTCTTTCACGCCACCTTGAGAAACTGCGTGTATCGTCTTTGCAGCTTCGATTTGGCCCTCGGGGGAGTTTGACTTGAGAAGGCCGAGCAAAGGCGGAATGCAGCCTCCGAGCAAGACTTTGACCCTCAGTTCGTTTTCTTTGCAAAGAGCACCCAAAATAGTCGCCGACTGTATTTTTATTCCCAAGGATCCCGAGCGGAGAAGCGAAACAAGAACTGGGACTGCTTGCGAATGTGAACCAACTGCACCGAAGGCATTTTCTCGGGTACTAATTAGATCAAGCAATTGCCTCAGGGAATTTTCCTTTTCTTGGGGAGATGATGAGCTTTGCCTCAATTGCTCGATGAATTGGGCAACGCTTGCTAATGTACCGTCTGGGTCCTCCATGCTACTACTCCTATCCCTGCAAACAACATAAACATAAAAAATCTTCGAAAATCAGAAAGAAAAGTGTAAGAATATAGAATTATGGCACATGATGTAAAAACGTTGACAAACCTTGAGGTGAGCTTGACAAGTCCATGAGGAGTTGGAGGTTCCAAATCGTGCGATTTGCCCTCCCCGTTCCTCTCCTATGAAAGACGAATTTCATGAGCTACTTATAGAAGAAAATATTCAAGAAATCAGCTTAGCCAAATGGCCGAAATTCATACCAAGTCACTGTGGCCATTAGGAGCAGATACCCTCCACGTTAATGAGGTCGCCAGCCTTGCTGTATTTTCAAGCCCTTCGCCTTCTTAGATCTGATTGGTTCGACAGACCAAAGCTACTGCAACTTTCCCTGTTGAATTGAGAACGTAAAACAGCATTATGGAGTGGAGTCGAATTCACTAAGCAACTGCGAATACTGTCACTTAATATCCCAATCCATGTAATGATTCTTTAATTAGTACTCGATTTTTGCAGATCGGTGAATCGCCGAAATTAAAACCGATAGCGCGCAGCAGATCGCACCGATTACAAACAATACATCAGAGGAACCGAACTGAATCGTAAACGAAGATCTGATGAGACAGATCAACTTAAGTAGGTAGGTACATCCTTTTTTATGGAGCTATCAATACACGATTGAAATCATTAGATCGACTATTAGCAGATGGAAAAGTAGACAACTTTACCCCGAATGGAGCATAGGAAACCAAATTACTAGAAATCGTCTAACAATTGAGCTGATCTGAGCTGTAGAGAAGCAGATTGCAGTTAAGAAGCTCAAGAAAACAGTCGCTCAATCCCAACAAAAAATGCACCCAACAAACTACTAGATCAAGTCGACCACACAAGTCAACTGAAGTAAACCAACAGTCATGACTATTGTAGATGAGCTCAATAGGTAAAATATAAACGTAAATCATATAGCTGCTAACTGAATGCAAGATCTAAAAGCACCTCACTCCTTTTACACCGAGGAAGAGAACATCAGACTTTTCTTCTTGGGTATGAATGTTGGTGCTCAATAATTAATGCGAATAGAAAGAGAGATTGGTGACAAAGAATGTTGTAATGGTGTTGTTTGTGTGTATATATGGGTTGCGTTTTCCTCTGAGACTGTGTTCTCACACACCACTCTCTCTCTCTCGATTGAGAGTTTCGTAGATGACACGCGAGGAAGATAAAAAGCCTCTTAGTTTACTGAGACAAATGAAGAGAGAGAAATGCATGCGAAGAGTATAAATTGAGTGTAAAGAGTGGAAGGCCACCGACGGGTTTTACTAATTCCGGCGGCGGCTTCACGGCGTTTGTGGCTTCGGCTCGCTCTTCTTCATTTGTTTTTGTTGTCCTAAATTAAGGAGCACAAATGACTTTCTTAACATTTTCAACTTCTACAATATTTCATCTTCAATCTTGGTGATAATTAATCTTATACATACTAATTTTATTTTAACTTTTTTTCAAGTCCCTTAATGAGAGATATTTTTCACTTTCTTATATTAGCTGTGGACAAGCTGTCATTGTGTATATTCAAATATCACGAGCCGAGGGCAGAGCTGGCAAGCCGTCTCACAGCACACACATTTTATACGAAAGTACAGTAAAGAGACACCTAATCTTCAATTTAAATGTAATTTAATTATAATGCTCGTTTAAAAGAAAGCCCATTTATATCGGCCTTCGTGTATTGTTCGTGTGTATTATTTGTAAAGCCCAATCAAGCATTTTAACAGGCCGTTGAAAAACTATTTAGATAAAAAGAAGACGATTTTTTTATTGTAATTTAATTTCTATCGAGGAAGGCCATGCATTATTTGCATGTTGTCCCACACCTCCTCAATTATGTCTATTTGGATTTGGAGTCGATGGCACAAAAAAAAAGAAAATTCAAGATGCATGCTTATGACTTATGGCACACCCGAGTTGACTAAGTAATGCAAGAAACTATATAATATATTATCAAGTTCCGATAATGTGCAGTTTTCCTATCATTTTTATAATGTGATGATCATCTAATTAACTACATTTATAATGTAGAACTTAGGTCGATCAGTGGCCCTTTTTCCATTCCCATTTGATTGTTCTTCAGCATAAAATTAAATTTAATAAAGACATGGGAGCTTTCTCTGAGTTCTTCGATAGTATATACAGTGCGATCATAGAACTCTTAATCCCACCACTCATCGAACTGGTCATTTTCATATGCTCCGCCGCCTTCAGAGCCACCAGCCGCCGCCCTACGCCCGCCAGAGAGTTCCTCAGTCTCGTGGATGAAAAAGCACCCGCCCAAGATTATTACAAAAGTAAAAACACAGAACTAATAGAATGTAGGGTTTGCTTCGAGTTCTGCGAAGAAGGAGAAGAGATTAGGAAGTTGGAGTGCGATCATACGTTTCACAAGGAGTGCATTGACAAGTGGTTGCATCAACAGATTGCCACGTGTCCCCTGTGCCGCCGTGCTGTTTTGCCGGAGGAAGTGGTGGTTAAGTACTGGAGAAGGAATTATCATTATTATTACATATTATCAAGTGATGACGGCGGCACTAGTGAATAGTGATGGATGATGATTAGTACGTTATATATATATATATATATATATATATATATATATTATGTTTTACTTGTAAGATTATAGGACGATTACTAGTGTAAATACATCGTTGAGTATTACATCAATTATATGTTCTATACAAGAAAATAGATCATCTATTCATTGATTACGAAAAGAAGAATTAACGTTGAATATCTAAAGGGAAAAAAGGTGTAAAAGGACGTAGCAAGAAATAAATGACACGATAGATCCATGGTGCAACTTGGTGATTGACCAAATCAAATCCATAAACAACTTGGATATAGAAATAAATGGCTCGAGAATTTTTTTTTTATAATTGAAATACAGCGAATTATCGTTCGTAACAAAGCATTTGGTAACTAGAAACAAGCATTTTCTTTGATTGTATGTTGTCACAACACAACACAATTAGCAGTGCAGCACACGTACGGACAACATATACATACGTTACATTAGAAGACGTTTGTCAAATCGAAGTTAGTGAATATCGAAGCTTTCGAACCGATCATAAAAGTCCAAGTGATTTCAACTGTTGGACATGCTCCATTGGTAGCTGTGGCGGCGACCACTCTTCTCCGTTTGTCTCCCCATCGACATCCTCAACAACATATTCCTGCAAACAATAATATGGTATGGGCATATATATAATCTTAAAATATTTAATGTTCTTTCAGGGAGCATAAAAAAGGTGAGCCACCTTTGTAAGCATTCTCTTGGCAAGGATATGGTAATGCCTCTGCCAAATCCTCTGGCCCACCATGGTAGCCACGAGCACGCTGTAAAATATACCCACGACGGTGAAAAGGCAGAGCACAACCAACGCCACTATCAATAGCAATGGCAGTCCAGCTTCACCAGCGCCACCCAAGCAGCTAGCGCATTCGCTCGCCATGGAAGTACAACCTTCGAAGCACACCGAGCAGTCTGTCCAAAAACAGAGCGTGCTTGGCAAGTGGCACTCGGCACATATACTGCGTTCATGTAGGAAAAGAATGGTAATGATTCGAAATTGAGAAGTTTGTGAAAAAGAAAGCAATGTTAAGTATGTGTTGAGTTATCATATGTACTTGGGATGACAGCAGCAGAGGCAGAGTTCTCTGCATGGCTGAGCTAAATCGTTTCTCACTCGTCTGTCGTAGCATGTTATAAAGCAACCAGACAAGCCCAGCAAAGCAAAAAATAGCAGCGCCCCTGCAATTAATGGAGAAGATGGTTTTTGACAAGATAATGTTGGTTGTCTGATTTCTTCATCAACAATGGGTTGGTGTGATAGTAAAGTGATGCTTTTATTTACCACATATGTAGTAGAAACCATGTTCGCTTTCGAATCCCCAGATTAGACGGAGCCATGATTTGTTGTAGGCATCGACAAGGTACACCAAATATGCCAGGAAAGAAATTACCTAGAAAACAAGGATTGCCCTAGCCTTAAATCAAGAAAAATGTTCTTTTGCCCTTTAGAGTTTACGTTGAGACAGACTCTAACTAAGTAACGTCTCAGATGAAATGTATTTAACTTGAATAACTTACCAGCTGCACAGACAAGAAGATAAACAGAATATCCCGAGTGACAAAAAAACGAAACTTTAGTGTTCTCCACTTGCGATCAGCGAAGCCATGAACTCTTAAATAATAGGGAGCTTTACAAGTTGTGCAGTGAGCAAAGGCAAAACCTTCCTGAAATCGAATGAGATAAAATGTAAACGCGCTGAAATAGTTCGACTTCTCATAAACAATGGGACCACAGCACACCTTGACAGAACGCCAATGATCCAAACATTCTCTATGAACAAATTTTGCAGTGCCTTTGCACTTGCACGGGGCGATAAAGTCTCTACCTGGCAGAAAGAATGATGATTTTGTAAATTGTATGCTACTATGAAAGGATGACGAAGCCGACGAACCAGGAAACTCGGGGACATCGAAATCAAGAAAAAAGAAGCAAATGAACCACAAGGACATGCATCCTTATCCACGTGAAATGAACAAAACAATATCAAGGTCATGTTATGCTTTCAATTTCAGCCATGAAGCAAAAAGCCAGGCTCACCTTTCACCCAGAAGATCACAATAGTTTAAGTTTCTTTCTTCAATGATCACAGATAAATGCAAATAAAAAGGCTGTAGGAGAAACTTGTTGAGCAAAAGGTTGGGAGACGTTCAGCAGAAAATCCTTCTGTAATTTGATTTTTCAGGCACAACATAGCCCAGAAACATAATTCACCTCAAGATTAACAAGTCATGCAAAATTCGCAAGCAGCATCTAAGGTAACCCCCTTAAAAATCATTACTTGGGGGAAAAGTTAATTTACTTTACCATCAGATTCGAGGCAGATTCTGCACTGAATTTGCTCATCGGGGCCTGCCTCTAGATCAATAGCTGAGAACTCTGAAATTGGCTTTGGAGCCACTAAAGGCGATGAATCGGATGTCTCGTGGCTCATTGCTATAGAATGATGCCCAATTCCAATTCGATCTTACTTCAGACGAAAACGAAAACCCTAAAACCGAGGTTTTGCTTGTCTTACTTACAAAACCTCTTTTCTTTTTTTTTTTTTTCTTACAACTTACAGATAATTACACAACAAGTAGGAGATAAGTGTTTCAGAATTCTCAGACTTTCAATTCATTGATTGAACGAAAGTCTGAGATACGGATACAACTAAAAACCGAGGTTAATTCAAAGGGGACTTTTAATTCAGTCTTTGTAAGATCGAGAATCCCAAGTGAAAAAAGACGGAAAAAGTCACCATTTTGTTAATATGCCAACTTTGCCACTCATTTGTCCGCCATTTTTACTCGGTGCAAGCCATCGACTAGATAGATACATTATTTCTCAATATTCAGAAAAATAATTTAGAAATGAGAGGTCTCATTTCATTACATTTGGTAACTAATATTTTCCGCTTCCTTAGATATTACTCTTTAATTTCAATTGGTATGGTAGTATAAGTACACGCAATCAAACATCATTGATAAATTACTCATGACATTGAATAGATCAGAAAGTCTCTAACAGTAAAAGTAAACTCATGCATGCAAGGAGATAAAAAAAAAACCTTGAAGAAACCACGCTATTACCAGCTAACAGACGAGAATGGATCATATTTTGCTTTCCATTCATAAACAGATGGTATCAACTGTCAGGTTATTCATATCAACATTAAGTCGATCATAATTTTACTTCTTCCTCTTCTTCGGTGGTTGTAAATCTTCCTCTTCTTCTTCGTCCTCCTCATCTTCTTCCTCCTCCTCTTCTTCATCTTCGTCATCTCCATTTCCACCATCTCCATCATCGCCATCATCATCATCATCATTATTGTCATCGTCATCATCATCATCATCATCATCGTCGTCGTCATCATCAGGATTTTCTTCAGATTCATCTTCCTTGTCGTCGTTATCTTCCTCTTCCCCGTTTTCTTCTGGGACATTCTTGGACCCGACTACATCCGTGGGGTTTCCATTCTCTTCCTCCTCGGCACCATCGTGGTCTTCATCATCTTCATCGCCGTCATCATCAGCATCAGTCGGTTTGTAGAGCAGGGAAGATTTTGGTTCATCTCCTATCATCTTCGGCGATGATTGGTTTATGAGCAACTTGAGATACCCCTGAAGATTGTAAGGGAGATCAATCTTTCAAAATAACATTGGAAACATAAGAAAGTGATATCTCATCAAGTAAATTAAACCCATAAACGCGACTGTGTCACAACTCACAACAAAACGAGCCATTTTACATCTATTCAGGAAAAAAAGAAGTTCATAAAGTACTCCATGCAAAACAATAGTGCTAATTGAGAGTTGAAATTTGATTGCCTGAGTAAGTAGTGAGAGCACAGCATGAGCTTCGACAAGAGCGGTGACCAACGGAGCCGCTTCGCCACCGCCACAGGTCAGCAAGTTCTTCTGAACCGTAGTTAAGTTAACACAACTGCAGTCAATCTCCATTGCTAGTGTAGTCAACTGCACCAAGAGCAAAAAATAGGTAAAACAGAAGCAAAATTGACACTTTCTCACGAAAAACCCCAAGAAATTAAGTGGATTCAGAGGTGTCTGTGTACTATAATCAACCCAGAAAAGGAAGAAAAAAACCACAAATTACGGAATAAGAATATCCGCAGTTTGAGGGAGATGCTTACCTGAGTCACAGATCCGAGTTTTGATCGGAGGACAGGTTAAGCTAAGAGAGTCAACTTTCAATCTCGACCGTCCGATCAAGCAGAAGATGATTATAGATGCGGTGAGATGTACGTAAACAGTGAGGGCAAACGCGAAAGAACGGCGGTTGTGGTGAGCTGCCCGTGAGATAGTCCGGGCAGTTCGGGCAGGTTTTAATCCAAACGTAGTCAATAAAGGCCCAAGCCCAATGAGGGAACCAATGGATGATTTCTTGGAAAATTTTGAAGTAAAAGTTACAGCTTCAATGTTGGGTTCTTTTAAAGTATGGCCTTTGACCACAAAAACTTTTAAAAAGTCACCTCTTTGACCTTTTTTTTAGGTCAATGACCCCAATTTAATGAGCTGCTAATTACTTTTCATAATAATGTTTAACTTAAAAAAAAAAGAAAATAACGAAAATAAATAATTTTAAAGAAAAAAACAAAAAAGAAAACCGGCTCTGTTGCTGCATTAACGCCATGGCAGCTACCCCAAGTTCAAGTTCAACTACCCTCACTAACACTCAACTTCCATTCATTACTATCATAGTCTCACTGAATACCAGTCGAAAACTATTCTGTCGATTGGAGAGCTGTTGAAAGAAGACATGCTGTTCAAAGAAGACGGGCCTCAAGAACTGTAATTTTTTTTTTTTGATTTTGCACTTTATATCCATGGTTTTCGAGTCGATTAGCTACGAAACTGAGTGGGTATTGATCTATACTTTTTATGACAGCGATTCCGACGAAATTTGAGTTCAATTGATAAGTTTCCGAATCTGCAATTAAAAATTCTGGGTTACCTGCGCAGGGTCCCCTGGTTCAAAGGACCCGTGCATAAATGCAAGGGACCTGTGCATAAATGCAAGGGATCCACGCATAAATGCAAGGGACCCATCGCATATATGCAAGGGACCCGCGCATAAATGCAAGGGACCCGTGCATATATGCAAGGAACCCGCGCAAAAATGCAAGGGACCCGCGCTTATATAATATAATGATGGGACTGACGCATATATCCATGGAACCCGCGCATATATTCAGGAAACCTGTGCATATATTCAGAGGACCCGCTCATATATTCAGGGGACCCGCGCATATATGCAAGGGACACACGCATACATTCAAATCTGAAAGAAGAAATTAATACGAAAGGGCATATATATTCAAATGATCGAACTAGTCAACCATTTTCATATGCGATCTGTTGAAACAAACAAGGAATTAAGCACAAATCATTTATTACAGTAAGTCGTTTTTTTTGGTTTTTTGATTTTAGACTTGGAAGTCATGATTGTATATCACGAATGTGTTAACAAAAAAAACGACACGTTATTCTTTTTCAGAGTCAGATCTAGAGGTAAATGAAGTCCAGTTCCACAAATCATTGTTCTTCTTCAGAGGCAAGGGATTCAATTTCCAAAAAAGTTATAAAATGCAACCATGGTGTTGTGGCAACTGCAGATGGCGAGGAAAGGATCGAGATCTGGAGAACGGTTCTATGGTTGTGGTTATTGGCCTGTAAGTGAAAAGTCTAATACATGGTTAGATACGATGGTTTGCTTTGAAACTATCGTGTCGGTATGTTGTTTTGTAGGATAGCAATTGCAAATTTTTTAGGTGGGAGAGTGATGTTGCAGGAGAAGAAATTTGTGTGGGAACATTTCCAAAAGATTGGAACTTTTGCAATTATAGAATGCGAAAATGTTGGAGAAGATTCAAGCATTTAAGTTTAAAAAACAGAGTTTGGAAGAAAATGTTGTCAATTTGAAGCTTAAGGTGGCTAAACAAGCAAATGCAGAAAAAGCTTTAGTCTTTGTTCTAACTGCATCTTGGATTTTGTTTGGAGTCTTTATTTATATGATTAATAAACGAATAAGTAAAAATCGTAGGCAATTAAGTTAAAAAAAAATAAGAAGTGAGTCAATTGTAGTGAGTCAAGTAGAATAGTAATGCATTGATGTTTGAATGTTTAAGATATATGAATTACTATTGTATTATGTAGCATTTTCAATAACATCATCAATATATATTATATTAAAACCTACTTAATATGACACTTTGTGTATGCATAAAACATACTTAGAGCAGGGGCATGTGCATACATACAAGGTACCCGCACATAAAACTTAAAAACAAGAAACATATTCTAGTGATGATTAATATATATACGTTTTGTAGGCTAGAATAAGTTTCATTATGAAATGTAGGCTAGAATAAGTTTCATTTTGAAATAGGGAACTCAATTTAAAGAATTTTCCTAAAGAATGTTTACATTTAAGGGACCCGCGCATATATTGTTTGTTTTTCATTTAAAGAATTTTCCTAACGAATTTACACATATATGCAAGGGACCCAGGCATATATTCAGGGGACCCGTGCATATATCCAAGGGACCCGCGTATATATCCAAGGGACCCCAGCGCAAATGTGCATAGGACCCGTGCATATCTGCAAGCGACCCGCACTTATATCCAAAGGACCTGCGCATATATTGTTTGTTTTTCATTTAAAGAATTTTTCTAACGAATTCTTTACCCATATATTTTAGGTGATCGCCATGACTATCACCAATATTGTGTTTCAATTCGGTGATAGCTGGGTAATTCAGGATGATGATACTTCGAAATAGTGTCCACAAGCAAGTTATATTGGCAATCAATCATAGTCGACGAGGATTCATGCACGATGAAAGATGTGAAGGATGAGATAGTCAAGGTATTGTCGTAGCGAAACAGAACAGTTGTGACGTACAAATACACCTGCAATCGAAATCCGATCCTTAATGGACAGTTGCGTCTGCAATGGAACCTGTAAATTAATAACATCCGAGTTAAGACAACTATGCAACTTGTGTATCGTTTTGATTGAAAACCGTATAGGTCCTCTGCGCCAACTGTAAGGGTCTCGTGCAAATTTCGCAAAGGTCCCATGCAAACTCGTTCGGGTCCCTTGATAAGTATGACTGGTTCCATGGGCCAACAGAACGGTCCCTTGCATTTAGGTACGGGTCCCCTGCGCATACGTATGGGTCCCTTGAGAAGTATCACGGGTCCCCAACGCTATCTGCATGGGTCCCCTGCGAATTCGTATGGGTCCCTTGAGAATATCATGGGTCCCCTGCGAATTCCTCAAGGGTCCCCTGCAAATTCGTTCGGGTCCCTTGAGAAGTATTACGGGTCCCCAGCGCAATCTGCACGATCCCCTTCGAAATAAACAAGGGTCCCTTGCAATTTTGTATGGGTCCCTTGAGAATATCACGGTCCCTTGCAAAATAAACAAGGGTCCCCTGCACGGTGGTCCCCTGCGAAATAACAAGGGTCCCCTGCAAATTCGTATGGGTCCCTTGAGAATATCACGGGTCCTCTGCAAATTTCGCAAGGGTCCCCTGCGAATTACTCAAGGGTCCCCTGCAAATTTGTTCGGGTCCCTTGAAAAGTATCACGGGTCCCCTGCCAAACTTCATGTGTACCCTGCGAACATGTCAAGGGTCATCTGCAAATTCAACCGGGTCCCTTGAGAAGTATCACGGGTCCCCTACGCAAACTGCACGGATCCCCTGCGAATTACTCAAGGGTCCCTGCAAATTCGTTCGGGTCCCTTGAGAAGTATCACGGGTCCCCTGCAAACTGCACGGGTCTCCTGCAAATTCGTCGGGTCCATTGAGAAGTATCACGGTACCATTGGGCATACCGCACGGAAATCAACCCTGCAAACTGCAGTGCGCGACCACCGCTGCGACGACGGCGCGGGTCCCTGCGCAGACCGCGCGGGAGACCGCGAGCCACCTCGTCTTCACAGTCGTTGGATTGACCAGGTAAAAAACGATTTAAATCCCACCTTCGTCATCGCGTTGGTTGCCATCGCAGTTAGAGTGCACGTGTTTAATGTACTGCAATTGCTTCGCCGGACAGTGACGGATTTAGGATCTCTGAACGGAATTTAGGTTTTGCTGGAAATTACGTTTTGAAGAAGACGAAGTAAAAGCTTGGAAAACAGCTGTAACAAGTAAAAAACTCTGACAAAAAAGGAAACGATGGGTCGGATGAACAGTATGTTTTCATTAACATGGATAATTGAGCGTTAGGGTCTTTAAATGAGGGTAATATTGTCCTTTTGAGGTCACTTAGTAAGGGTTTATATGTCTTTTTGTAGGGAGGAGGCCATTTTTTTAAAAATTCTGATTCACGGGTCCATTTACCCAATAAATCCTTTAATGTTCATCTTCATCACATACACAGACAATAGGTAGTGGGAATGGCATGAGATGATTCTCTCTACAAATCACCAAACCGAAGTGCTCACTCATATCCATTTCACTAGCAAGCTCGCCGATGGGAAGCTCCCAGTCGAAGCAATGGACCAGCTGCGCCACCACAAGTTTAACCACGATCAGCCCCAACTGCAAACCCGGGCAGCCTCGCCGGCCGGAGCCGAACGACAGCAGTTCAAAATGATGCCCGCGGAGATCTACTTCGCTGCCCAGGAACCTCTCGGGCAAGAACTTGTCGGGTTCTTGCCACACCTTGGGATCTTTGGAGATGGAGTATGTGCTCACCACGATTCTTGACCCTTTTGGTATGTGATATTGTTCGACCGTACAGTCCTCTAACGACTCGTGGACCAGCAGTGGCATCACTGGGTGGAGCCTCAGCGCCTCCTTCACGACGATGTCCAAGTATTCGAGCCTTTCGAGGTGGGATTCTTGCACTCTATCGTCCATGCCGACCACTTGTCCTAGCTCTTTCTTGAGTTGCTTCATGAAATTTGGATGTCGAATGAGTTCTGTCATCGTCCATTCGATCGATGCTGAGGATGTGTCCACTCCTGCGTTAAGCATGTCATGGAGAAATCGAACGATCGATCTATGGTTAAAAGGCATCATTTCTCTAAGGATGGATGTGTAGCTAAACTCACCAAGAGCACAGCTTTGACGTGGCGGGAATCGAACTTGAAGCCTGCTTGGCCTGACTCCATAATGGACATCATGGTATCTACAAAATCGAGCGTTTCCTTGGCTCCCTCGTTCTGAGCATGGTCTGCAATAATTCTTTCCATGAACTCATCAAAGGACTTGCTCAGCTCTTTCAACTGTTTGGCTGATCGAAGCGCTCCAAGAATGGGAAGAAATCGGCAATATTAGGCTTAGCAGCCACTTGCATAGCCTCGTTGATCACAGCTTTGAATCCCTTCTCATCGCCCAATTCCCTGTCGCCATACTTCCTCCCAAAGACCATCATACAAGTCATGTCCCAAGTCAACGTCGAAACCATGGCGCTGACGTCAACGATTTCACGCCTCTCTGAAGACTCTCTGAGTGCATCAATCAACAGTCCTGTCTCAACCCTCCTCATGGCCTGAAACTGGTTGATCTTGAAGCTGCTGAGCAACTCTAAGGTGCAGAGCTTCCTCATGTTTCGCCAGTAAGAACCGTAAGGGGCAAACACTATGTTCCTCCGATCATAGCTCATGTGCGAAGCAGCTTGCTGATATGGCCGCCCAGCGAAGGTAAGGTCGTGGGTTTTGAGGATAAGTTCGGCTCCCAAAGGCGACGACACGACTATCACTGGGACTAAGCCAAAGCGCAAGCACATGATGTGCCCATACTTCTGTGAAAGCCTGCTTAGGTCTCGGTGAGGTTGCTTGCCATTTAAATGGAGGAGATGTCCGAAAATCGGAAGCCCGATTGGGCCAGGAGGAAGTTTACTGTTCTTGGACAAGCTTACCAGTTTTTGAAGGAACCAAAAGAACAAGAAAAAGGATGCTATTGTCCAAGTCCAAGACATGGTAGTAGACGTTATGTGCTGCTCTTACCGTTCTCTGTTAAAGCAAACAGACGATCAACTATCAAGTGGGTGACATTGCTCTGATGTTGAATCAGGTGTGATTTGTAGATGCAAGAAACTGCCGATGAGATCTGTTCGATGATGATTAGAAGGGCGGGGATTGTTTAATTGATAATACCACCAATTTTGACCAATCGAAGCTACGTCTCGTTGATTTTTTCAAGGGGCGTAAGGAAGTGCCTTGAATGGACGTATCAGTTACTTCAAGAACTCGTTTAACCGTATGTTCATGACTTCATCGTAAAAGCATAGATTAGAAGCTCAAACATCACATTGATAGAATTTATTTTAGGAAGTTACTATTTACCGCCCATTTTTTACTTGTTACCGCCCCTAAAAGGGCTGAAAAAAGACGTTTTTGCCCCTATGTTATTTAAATTAACTTTAAAAGGTAAAATATAATAAAAAGTAAGAATTTGTATTTAAAATCCTTTACCACACAATACTTTTCAAATCACACTCCAAATCAGACAAAAAACTGAGAATTTTGCAAATCCCAATGGATCGACGACAAGGAAAGGGAAAGGGAAAGGGGGTGCTATCACGATTGGTAAGAAAATTGTCGTAAAATTCATTCGTACGTAGATAGATTGTCGAAACGGGTCGAAATAGGCTGAAAAAACGGCCGATCGGACGCAAAATAGGGCGAAAAACAGCACGGCCGAGCGAAATTTTGGCCGGCCAAGTTACGACCGAAACGTGATTTCGGTCGCGACAGATCCGACCGTAATCCGATTTCTGTCATGACTTGGCAGACCGAAATCGGTCGCCGGTCGCCGAGGATCCGACCGAAATCGTGTTTCGGTCGGATCTCTCACGACCGAAATCCGATTTCGGTCGGATCCTCGGCGACCAAACTACGATTTTGGCCGGCCGTAGTCAGACCGAAGTCGGATTTCGGTCGGGTCATGGTCCGGCCGAAATTAGGTTTCGGTCATCTAATTGTTTTCTTTTTAAATAAATATCTAATTGCAGGCCAAGGGTGGGAAGTCTCTACTCGGAGGGAGCAGCAGATCTCCCCCGTTGGAGGGATCTGTAGAGCGTCACACGAGGGCGCACGACGTTGATGCATCCGTTCGTAGTGAACAGGAGGAGGAGAGGCGGCAGCGAGCGGCTGATTCTCATTCCGTATATGCGGATTACGATCCGCATGCGGATGAGGTGGCGCATGCGGATGAGAAGGTGCCCTACGATGCGGCACCGTTTGAGTCATCCGACGACGATGCGATACCGGTCTCCTCAGGTAGTTCCCTTCTCCATTATAAACTGACTTGCGATGTCTTGTCTTAATATACGTACAAAAAATTAAATTTATTTTTGGGGTATTCGTAAAAAATACAATAGGGAGCAAGCGCTCCAGGGTCGTAGATGACGATTCCTGGAGGGTGCAGGGGCCACAGCCAGGTGGTCCAGAAGATGGCGAGGTGATCCCTAGTTACCTGGGGCACATCGCGCCCCGCATCTGGATGGGTGAGGAGGAGAGGCCCCTGCTGAAGTGCGAGCAACGGGCGTTAGTGCTTCGGTCGCTTAAGCAGTCGTACTGCCAATTCCCGCCGGAGACGCAGAGCGAGATCGATGGCACGGGGCTTACGCACCTCACAGATGCCATGGTGGGTCACTTGGACCAGCCTCTTCTGTGCACTTTGTGGAGCGTTGGCACCCCGACACGAACACCTTCCATATGCCGTGGGGGGAGATGACGATTATGTTCCACGACGGTATCGGGCACGCCAAACGCCGGCAACCAGCAGATTGCAGCGAGGGAGATTATGGACGTCTCCACAGACGTGCTGAGGGATTCTTGGAGAGGCGTGGGGTTGCGTCGAAAGACGTGATGCAGAGGATGCCTGTGGATTATATTGGTGTTCCAGGCCATCGCTTGCCTGTGGATTATATTGGTGTCGACGCTGTTCGTCGACAAGAGCGGGAACCGGGTGAAGCCCGACATCATGCACGAGTTCTACCGCTCGCTGCCATCTGCCAGTCATTACTGGGGTTCGGCCGCTCTTGCTTACCTCTATCGCCAGCTTGGCCTCGCAAGCCGAGCGGATGCAAGGGGTTTAGCTGGGTGCCTGTCGTTACTACAGGAGTGGATCTACGAGTACTTTCTATACTTCCGCCCACACCGTCCACCCCATCATGTGGAGCCTGGTCAGGCACGATCACGCATGTGGTCTGTGTCTCACTACGAGTGGACGGTCCATCGTTTGATTGAGATCCGCCGTCAGCTAGACATGATGACTGCGAGCGAGGTATATTAACAATTTATATTCTATATTCACGACAACTATATAAAAATTGCGAACTGTTATCAGGTTGCTTGGTTGCCCTACGGTCCCGATCCAGCGGCGCAGCACCTGGGGACTCTTTTCGTGGGTTGGGTTAGATATCGCGACATCGTGGAGCCCTACGCACCCTCGAGGGTGTTGCGCTAGCTGGGGTACGTGCAGCTCATACCGCCGCCGATGAGTCTGCCACAATGTTATATTAATAACAAAAAATAATAATCTTACAAAATAATTGTGACAAAAAATAATAAGTGTTCCAAAATAATAACAAACAACAAAAAAAATTAGAAAATAATAACAACACAAAAAAAAATAATATTACAAATTACAAAAAAAATACTAATAGAAACGGAATTACAATAGACGATTCTGACGCATGAGGTGCACCCAGTGTTCGAATTTGTTCTGATATCTAAGTTCCCAACCAGCAAGTCGACGATCACGATACGTGAACCAATACGGATGCAAGACCGGCATAGGAAAGTCTGGACATAAATTCAGTCTAATATAATGCTGGTACTCGTCTCCAAGGTGCGCTATGACGATAGTTCGGTTCGGTCCATTAGCAGTCCGAACGACACGCAGTGGCAGTATCGTCGTAGAATGCATGTTGATGGTCGATCCATTGCCGTACCCGTAGAGGATAACTACAGCGTTTCAAATTGTCGCCACAGCCCACAGATCGCACGGTGTCAACATCCAGTGGTTTGCCAAGCAAGACCCCCCTTCCCAGCGTATACGATCCAACTGCATTTCCAATGACTCACTGTAGTACAACCATTGGTTTAAAAAGCGTTCGAAAGCGCGCGTTGAGGCGCGCTTTAATACTTTTTTTTTATTAAAACGCGACGAAGCGTATATTATTTTGCGTTTTATTTTTTTTTTTTGAATTTTTTATTTGGCGACGGCTTTTCCGTCGCAGAATCCGTCGCAAATAGTTTTTTATTTTGTTCATCGCAAACCGTCGCAAACATAATACTTAACATAATAAGCACACGAGTCCATCACTTTTGTACATCATGTGAAGCATTATTGGGTGGTGACGTGAGCAAAAGTGAATGTGGACTGATTTTCGTTTCAATTTGCTTCCGTGATTTGTTGATATTCCATTGGTTGGTCCCTTTTTATTTAGACTCCACCGATTTATTAAATTACTTTATTTTGAATAATTTATATAATAAAATATATAAACATATTCAATTTATTCTTTGTTTTATGAAGATCATAATGACATCCATATAATCTATTTTATGATATCAATATAGTGTTTAAATTATATTAATAGGCTTATTTTAATTGAGCTGATAGTAAATTGAAAATGAATTATTCGTTACTCGGCTTATTTTGTTTTGGACTTATATAAACTTTATAATATATTATTCATATACATATATTTAAAACTTTTATTTTTATCAATTGTTAATTGTACCGTATTTTTTATTTCATTGAAATTTTTGAGAAAATATTGATTATTCAATATCATAACATCAATAATGACATAAAAATTACCAAAATAGCATATTTATATTATATATAGATTATCCGAAATACTGACGCAATGCGTTACGCTATTTACGCTACGCGCTACCGGCACTAAAACGCGATACACTACGCTATACGCTTTTTAAAACATTGAGTACAATGCGGAGTAACGATCCCAATGGGACTCGATTTCGTTCACGACGTTATTCACGGTGACCCATTCGTCCTCGTCATTGTAAATATGAGAGGCGATAGCGCGAAATCCGCAGTTGCCGTCAGCCACCACATCCTTATAACTAACTATATACGGATGGATGACTGATGTTACGTGGTACTGCAAGCGGCTGTGAAAGAAGTTGGATTCACCTGTACAAAACATTTTACAGGATTAGAGGTGCATCCATGTTCGTATGAATTTAGGAGTGACAGATATTAGTACCTGTCTCCATAGTAGAAGTACGAGATCGCTTCGCAGACAAAGATGACGTACGGCCATGACTGCTACGACCCTGGCTGCTACGACTGGTACTGCTGCGCCCTCCGCTGCGTCCCCCCTTGGGATTGCGTACTCCCAAGCACTTCGATCACATTTCGTCGAGTCTCTTTTCTTTGGCCGACCTTTTACAGACGTCTTAACAACAGGCTCATTCCACTCTTGAGCCTCGGAATAGAGATGTTCGTGAACTACTCGATGGAGGCCACGCATAACGGCCGGATCGCGACCTTCTGCCTCACGCACGAGGTCGTATAAGCGATCTTGATCAGAAATATCGGGAATTACTCCCTCGCCGATTGTGAGTGTCCTCCAGAAGTCGTGCAAGTATTCTACCGAAACTGGATAGTTATTGTCCATGCATTGCTGAAGCTCGCAAACACATGGGAGCTGGTGCGTACGTCGTACTACACATCCGCACCTGGAGTAAACCTCATTCGACAACTCTTTGGCCCGCCGCAGCTCACGTCCTAGAATTAATATTGCATGGTGTGTAACTCTGTATAATAATGTTAGGAATGGAAATCCTGACATCCCAATAGGTCGTTTCGAGCGGGACTCCTCCAGTGTCTGCACGTCAACATAAAATAATATTAGATAAGGATTTCGTTTGACACGTAATAATAATTAATTTACCTTTCTGATGCGATTCAACTGGTTCTGAATCTGCTCGTGCACCTTCACCCATACGGTGTCAAGAGACACAGTGACCGAATTCAGCCATCCTTTCAGCTCGCTGCGAGCACTCTCCACACGACATATAGTGGTGTTCCCGAAATGAAGCACATGGTTCGTCCAAGCTCTGACGAACTTCTCCTTATGCACCAACCACGTCTGCTCAACATACTTAACGATTTCTGAGTCGGCTAGCCAACGCAGACGCATGTCATTTACTGCCTTCTCGTATTCGTCGATCACCGGAGCTTCCACGACTGCTTTCCACGACTTGTGCGTGAAGTGAGCTGCGGTCTTTTTGCTCTTCCCCCAACCACTAAACTTTGTTCTCCACATCTTTATAAATATGCCACGTGCACAGCAGATGGTGAGAATGCGGAAATACCATATGTACCGGTCGAACAAGGCCCAACTCACGATCAGTCACAATCGCCGACGGGTGGACACCTGACCCTAGAATATCCCTGATAGACTGCAACATCCACCCGTAACTTCTCTCCGTCTCGTCCTCCATGACGGCAAACCCACACAGAAAGTTGTGATTACAGGGAGTCATCCCTATAATCTCAACTAGATGCATCTTATATCTATTGGTCTTGTACGTCAATCCAAATAAGGATACGTCCTCACCAGTGCGAGTGACTCCGGGTGTGCGAGAAAGACATGTGTCAGCACATTAGTCTCCTCGTCTCTCAGCGCTTCAACAAAATATCCGGCCTCTGTCGCCTGCTGCATCAACTGGCTCACCACGTCTCGACCCTCAGAATGTTCCTTCTTCAAACGATCTCTGTAATTATATATATGTCGGATCGTCGTGTTATCTTCTGCGTGTTGAGCCCTCATCGCTGAGAGGATATGAGCTGGTTTCGCTTGCGCAGCAGTCATTTCCTCTACGATCTTCTTTGCCTGGCTGCTTAAACCACTCGTCTGGCGGTGTCCCTCGGGATACTGTATCAGAGGGTGATTGTACATGGAATTCTCAGGTGCGCCCCTACGAATGTACCATTCCCTATTAGCTGGATCCTGCTGGGCTATGATTACAAACGGACACCTGCACTTGTTAGACTTCGACAGCCTCTCCAATTCATCCTCCTTGCCTCTATAACGTTCTCCGCGAGAACATCTAATCAATTTTTTCGTGCCGCATTTCTTATGCGACGAAATAATTACCTTGAAATCAAGAGCAATAGCGACGCCTTTCGCCCAGTTAATGGCTTCCACGTCGGTCGGAAATCATCCTCCTTCGCGGAAATGCTCACTGTAGTTTATCCCGTCGCCCATGGAATCCTCCGGGATGTGGACTTCCCTCTCCAAGTCTGAAAAAAAAAATCAGAGCCAAAACGGGATTTCGGCGCCTCTAAGAGGCGACCGAACAGAGATTTCGGCCACCTCCAAAGGAGCCAAAATCTGATCTCGGCCGCAACCGTCCCAGCCGAATGAAAATTTCGGCTGGGACAGCCACGGTCGAGCAAAAATTTCGATCACCTCAGAGGGTGACCAAAATGGATTTTCGGTCGTCACAAGGAGTGGCCGAAATTGTTGTTCGGTCACCCCTTGTGTGGGCCGCTACTTCGGCCGGGCCGAATTTTTCGATCGAATCCGATCGATGTTCGAGAATTCACGTCCATACAAGCGAAATTTACGAGAATTTGCTTACCATCCGTGCCAATAGACCATTTCTTTTGACATTTTCCTTTCCCAAATAGACGATTCATTGCGATTTGATTTTTTTTTTGTTATGTTTGACTCTGATTTGGATGTGTGATTGCGATATCAAAAGTGTTGTATGGAAAAGGACTTTAAATAGAAATTTAAATTCAAAAGGGCAAAATCGTTTTTTTTTTCCAGCCCTTTAGGGGCGGTGACTAGGAAAAAGGGGCGGTGAATGACATTTCAGTTTATTTTACTCATTTGGTTTCAGAAGCACCGTTTTGTATAAAAAAAAAAGCATTCAACAAGACAACGTACTCGGAAAGAAACGCAGTAAAACAACATTATCATATAAGACACAGTACATTAGACATTACTCATTAACTAGCAGTTTCCTAGTCGATCATGTAACGTTCCATCCTCTTTGAAACCTTTACCTTCAATCCATGTTTCATGTAGAGTATCACCGAACAGTTAGGTTCCACACGATGCCCTTTCACCGCACAAACATGATACCTATCGATGATATTCGCAGCAACAGTTTTCATCTGTGTAAAAGCCACTTCTTTCCCCAAACAAGTCCTTGGACCTGCGTTGAAAGCCAAGAACTTGTAAGAAGGCTCGTGCTTAATGGTTCCACGCTCGTTAATCCACCTTTCTGGCCTAAACTCCAAGCAGTCTTTACCCCATATCGATTCCATTCTTCCCATGGCGTACAAAAAGAACATCACTTTCATCTTAGGATGCACGTAGTGTCCGCTCGGTAATATATCTGCCTTCAAAGGCTCTTTGTGCTGAAAAGGAACGGGCGGATACAACCTCAGCGATTCACACAGTGCACCGTGCAAGTAGACGAGCTTGTTTACATCTCCTACGTTGAAAACCCTACTGGGAAAAACTGATTTAAGTTCTTCCCTTATCTTGTTCTCCACTTGTGGGTGTGTGTAGACGAGCCACGTAAACCATGTTAGGGCTGAGCTAGTGGTGTCTCTACCTGCGATCATTAGGTTTAGTATCGTGTCTCTTAGAAACTTATTGTGATTGCATTGTAGTTCTTGGTCAGTCTGCCTGCCTACTCCTCCATTGATGTAAGATGTTAGCAGGTCATCGCCATCTTCATCATCTGTCGTATTATTTCCTCTTTTACCAATCTGTTCTTGGCGTTTCATGGAAATATATTCCCCTATGACACTGTCCAAGATTGTCCGAGCCTTCTTCATCTTTCTTTCTGATCCAATTCCAAGCCATCTTTGCAGCTTCCATACCTTCTCGGGGAGGACGTGTCGCATAAAGATAGCTTCTTCTGCGTCGTCCATGGCTTTCGAAAAAGGAACGTCAGGTAAATCCACAGATAAACAGCCTGGATCATAACCTGTAACTAAGGCACATATGGAGTCAAAAGTAAGTCTTTGGAACACATCTTGCAAATCAATCACTTGGTCACTTTCGCAAGCCATTTCAAGAACTGGGATCAGTCCCTTCTCAACTTTTTCTCGGCTAATCTTCGCAAGACATCGGTGAAATCCATGGTGGTTGATCAAAGCCCTTGCGTGTTTCCTCTGATGCTTCCATGAATCTGCGTCCGTGTTGAAAATCCCATCTCCCAAAACATCGAAGATTTCTTTAAACTCAGGCCCTTTGGGGAAGTTTTGAAAATGGGCGCTCATGACGTAATGCACGTTCTCAGGATTCACAGTGGCAAGAATCTCCATGTTCGAAAACCATGGACCTTTGAATCGAAAGGTGCGACGACGAGTGTTTGCTAGAACTTCAGTGCAAACGTCGTGGATACGCCCAACGTTGAGCAGAAGAGAAGGAAACATTCCTATTAGAGGAAAGTTCCATGCTAACCTCTTGTGATTCCTCCAAGCCCATACAGCAAGAAACCAAAGACACAACAAGAGTATATCGAAAGCCATACTTTCTCTTTATTTCCTGAATCTGTCGATTACAGTGTTGTAGCAGAAGCATCGAATAATCGGTATAAATGCGGAATAATGATTCCAAGGAAGATTATGTATAATAGGTGACACGTGGCAGAAGGTTTCGAAACGACTTCGCACAAAGAAAATTAAAAAATCGCATCTTTCTCGAACTAAAATCTACTGGTTAACCACCACCAAACGTTCTACTGATGAAATTTGGCAATATGCTACTAATTGCTCTTGGTAGACGGGGAAAGCTTGGATTGCATTAAAAACGTTTACGTGCAGCCTTTGTTACATGTGAGCTTTGAGCTCGTCAGAAACTTTGTTTTGTTCGTCTCTGCTGAAATCAAGGGATTTAATGGCGTCGTTGAACAATGATAATTGATATCAAGAGAATAAAATAAATGGTGTTATTTTTAATAGTGCTATCACATAACTTTCTCCCCATATTATAAAACTAATCATCTTTTTCAATTTAATTATTAGTATTTTCAGTTTTCACCACAAATCTTCTAACGTTATTTTTTTCACCATAATCATCACAAATTCTCGACATAATTATCATTAATTATATTTCTAACCATAATCTTTCTTAACACTTCCATAAACTATAAAATCTCATATTTCCATCATAGCAATTCACTACTAAGATTTAATATCGAAGATATTAATATAAAAATAACATCCAAATAAAACATAAGTCAAAACCAGTAAGAAATATAATTTATTTTATATCGTAATTACTTGATATAAGCACAAAAGGAGATAACCGCTTGATCAAAGAATGACACTTATGGCCTGAAAATGTCTACATTTTATATAGTCGTTGGGATAGAAAGCTACAAAACATTAGGTTTGTCCATACAACATAACTACTATGAACGCGGCTGTTATCACTCCAGGTAAGCCCGGGCTTCGTCCTCGAATTCACGTTGGAATGCTTCTTTTCTTCTAGTACATAATTCTTATTTACGTCCAGAGAGAAAGGTCGGGCGTAAGCGATCACGAAGATATCCATGTGAAATGAATCGAAAGTCTCACAAAAAAAACACAAGGAAAAGCTATGATGAGTTGTGATAAATTTTTTTAAGTTGATTTTTGTTGAATAATACTTATTTGAATATTCTATGGATTATTAAAACTTTTCTTGAGTTTTTTTGTTCGTTAATGCTTTAGATAATATTTCTTAATATAATGCCAAGATGAAGAATGTCATGTATGAGTGATTTCCGATGGTAAATGAAAAAAAATGAATAGAAAACTTTTTGGTGTTAAAATATAATGAAGAGCAACTATTTAACTTATTTGAAATAATAATAGAAAAAAAAAGTAATATTAAAAAGATTTGAGATGAATACTGAAAATAATATTAGTGTAGATTGAAAAAGTTGATTAGTTTTGTAATAAGGTGAGAAAGTTATATCCTTTTGTAATAGCACTATTAAATATAACATTATTTACGTTATTCTCTCGAGCAAATTACATGCGATGCAAAACAATTAAGCCGAGGAAGCAAGCCATATGTAACTGGAACAAAGGCTCGATTTTTCATAATCGTTAAGTGGCCCAACAAAGAGCCCAAATCCGTTTTGCCGTATTTGATATAGCCCAATTACGCGGGATATTTAGTATCTGTAATAAAGAATTATTTAACAATTAAAAGTATATGTATTTACACATTACCCTTTATATATGATCCGATCGATAAGGCTTTACTATTCGGGTCCGTCCCTATCCTTGGGTTCTCAACAAATTGAGCTTTTTACTGGTAGGAAGCAGCTGCGTATGCTCACTCTTTGATCAATTTTCGAAACCTGAGGTACAAATATATGAGTATGTATGTATGCATGTGTGTGTAGGTAAAGTGAGGAGATTGTCTCTTTACCTTACCGATTTTCTCAGAAAATTTTACCCGAGATTCACTTCGAGAAAAATCGATGCTCTAGGTGGTTGGTATGGGTCCCTTAACGTCAGCTGTTGATGTTAAGATTTCGTCTGGATCAACTACAGGTAATATATAGTTTTGATGATGGAACTTTTTTTCATCAATTACTTGTTTAGCTGCTTATTTTGCTGTTACTGGAGTAGTTCAGTCAGATTAATTTAGCTGAAAAATGACATTTTTCGCGTCTTTGATTCAATGTGCAATTGTTGATGCTGAAAGGAGTAATGAAACTCTGTTTGTTGAAAGATAAGAGAATTGTGGTGCTGCAGATATGTATTTTAAACTGCAAAAGTCTATGGATTATTCCTGTTATGCTGTCATTATTGAGTCCGGAACGTTTGATATTGGTCTGCAGATTATTCTAATAGGAAGATGCAAAATGTTCAGTTGGAGCGAAATAAGTTCTTTGCCTCGGTGAACGTGCAGGAGGAAAAGCCCTTCGATTTCTTGCGCACAGTGTTTGGTATGGATGAAATCAAGGCTTGACCTTTGGTTATTTGGATTTTGCTCTACTTCACGATTCAAACGATTAATGTAGGAATTACATATTGCATGGATTGTTTCTAGATCTCGAGGATGTTCATGCTAATCTAAATATTTCTTCGTGATTAACAATTCCAATGGAAACATATGCAGAGGGCATCATAGCTGGTGGCGCAGCCGGTGTTGTGGTTGAGACGGCTTTATATCCTATTGATACAATAAAGACACGGTTACAAGTCAGTTCTTCATATGCTGTAAAATTATTGCAAAAATTAAGCAGAGGACTTAACTGTAAACACTTGTAGGCTGTACGAGGTGGTGGGAAAATTGTTCTTAAAGGGTTATATTCTGGTCTTGCAGGAAATATTGCTGGGGTCTTACCGTAAGCACTTGTTATAAATGCATTTTTATCAGCACTTGTAATGATCGAGTTTTGGGTTGGCTTACCAGCTCTAAGTTGTGAATTTCAGTGTACTGTGTAGCTTCAATCTCTGTTTGCTTGCGCTTCATGAAGATTGTTTTATCAAATAAAGTACCTTAAGTAGGATGAATGAGATCCAAATTCCCATTTTAGTATGGGGATACCACATTTGTTTACTTAATACTTGTGTTAAATCTGGCGTGCAAAGGTTGATTAACTCAAAATTTGTGATGGCAGAGCGTCAGCTGTTTTCGTGGGTGTTTATGAACCAGCCAAGCAAAAACTCTTAAGGGAATTGCCTGAGAATCTTAGTGCTGTTGCTCATCTTGTGAGATACCTCTCTGATTTGCACATAATCTTTTATATGAATTTACAAAACATGACAAGATCTACTCTGACTTTGATGCAGACAGCTGGTGCACTTGGAGGCCTTGCTGCTTCTTTCATTCGTGTACCTACCGAGGTAGGTATTTGCATCTCTATTCATTTCAACTCCTTTTGGGAGTACATTCGACACGTACAGATCACCATTGGTCTAATGCCTTATCATGTCTTCAGGTTGTTAAACAACGTATGCAAACTGGGCAATTTGCATCAGCACCTGATGCAGTCAAGCTTATTGTCGCCAGAGAAGGTTTTAAAGGTCTATATGCGGTATGATACACTTCTCTATCGGAAGACCATTTGCTACATCCTCTTGCTATAAGGAATTCTTCAAAGATTCTTCTGTTCTTACAGGGATTTGGATCGTTCTTGCTGAGAGATCTTCCCTTTGATGCCCTCCAATTCTGCCTCTATGGACAGCTCCGTATAGGGTATAAGCTAGCTGTAAGTAATCTACGCCCAACCCTTCCCTCCAATGATGATCATGTTTGGATGGTCAGTCGGTCGCTCTAATTAAATCTACCTCCGTCGCCATCAGGCAAAGAGAGAGCTCAATGATCCTGAAAATGCTATCATTGGTGCTTTTGCTGGTAATCTTAACTTTCTTTGCTGACATCTTCTTCGGTCAACCCATTCATCACTGAAGTACATTGTTGCCATTGTTTGAACTTAACTCAAGGTGCTCTAACTGGAGCCATAACCACCCCACTGGATGTGATCAAGACTAGGCTAATGATTCAGGTACATATAATCAAAATTGCAATAGAAGAAGTAGAAAATGGACACTTTATCAAGAATCGTTTATGTACTCTTTCTTCTACATAGGGCCCTGCAAACCAGTATAACGGCATGATTGACTGTGTCCAGACAATTGTTAGAGAAGAAGGCCCTCAAGCTATGCTCAAGGTATGTCTCTGTATCCATAATATCATCCATACAACATGGGAAATATGTATACAGGTGATGTAATGAATGAATCCTCAGGGAATTGGGCCAAGAGTGTTGTGGATAGGGATAGGAGGCTCTATATTCTTTGGTGTCCTCGAAAGCACTAAGAGATATCTTGTAGAGAAACGGCCAGTCAAAACTCATCATGAACAACCAAGATCCACGGATTATTAGTTTGAAGATGTAATAAAATATCAGATAGTTTGCTCCCTGAGATCGCTTTATTTTTTTTATTTTATGAAAAACGGATAATTTGAATTAGCATAAATAAGAAATAATAAGTAGATGAAACATAGAAAGGGGAAACTATCTATTGCAAGAAAGAAACAAAAAATACAGGGGAAGAATTGCTCGTCAATGGCGTGTGTCACGGGATCACCAGCAAATGACAATAAATCATTACACAACCCCACCCAACACTTTGCGATAGCTCCATTGTTGAATCTTTAAAAAGCATCGCATATAATAATTATTAACGTGTACGATTGAAGAGATCATCACAACATTATACATAGTTTGGTGGGTTAATTACATATGAAAAGGTAACAAGCTTTTTTCATTCTTTTCTCTACACTGCCTTCAACAAAGTCCAACACGGCCCTCTTATCATCATCAACGGTCCTAATAATATCTCCACCGCCGTTGCAGAAGTGTGAGGACATGATTTGGTAACAAGGATATGTAACTTCATTACCATTTCAGTTGTTGTAATTCTCTTTTGAAAGGGGAAATGATATATATATATATATATATATATATTATATATATATATATATAGTGTGTATACATATTTTGTATAAGATCTATGAGAAAGATCACAACTAGTTGAGTGCATCTTCGGGTACAGCACAGCATGCAGCAGCCCACCGCAGAAAGTGCTCATCAATTTGCAGATAATACAAACATAAGAGACATTAAAACAGAAAAGGAAAAAAGACGACACATGATTTATCGTACCATATAAGTGAGCGCAAATGGTGTTTCTGCATGTGATAAAATCCTCAACAAAACCCTTTTCTTTACTAGTCTTAAAACCTAGAACGAGAGAATTACAAAAATAATGTTATTTTGAGAATGGAATTGCAAAACTAGTTGAGTTGTTAAACCTATTACAAAACTAATCAACTTTTTTAATTCTAACTATTTTTATTTTCACTTTAACCATGAAAATAGTTAAAATTATAAATTTTCACTATTGTTATCTTCAAATAGCCCAATACTTGTTAATAATAAAAATATTACCCCAACTTTTAACTCAAATATATTAAAAAATATATTACTTAAAGAAATAATCAAAAGAAAAATAAACTTACTTGGCATGACCTACTCCTCACACGTGAATTCGATATCTAGAGCTGGCAAAACGGGTCGCCGGGCCGGGCCAGCCGGTAGCCCGTCAAAGCCCGCCTTGGGCAGGCGGGTGCGGGTAAGCGCACAGTCAGCCTTAGAAATTGAAGGTCCGCCCCGCCCAAATAAAAAAACAAATTCAAAAATAAAGAAAAATCAAAAACAGAAAGAAAAAAATAACAAAAATTAAATATTTAAGCTCGCAATTAATTCTAATTAAATCTAATCTTGTAATAATAATTTATATTATTAAACTTGAGTAAATTAAAAATCGGAGCTAAAAAATACTAACATACCTATTTAATTGGGCATGGCGGGCCTTCAATTTTCAGGCCTGCCAAACGGTGGGCTTACCCGCGCCGGCCCCGCCCATGGCGGGCTTTGGCGAGCTACGGGCCAGGCCCGTTTTGACAGCTATAGATATCGAACTCGCGTAGGAAGAGTAGGTCACGGTCACGCCAAGTAATTTTTTTTTGATTATTTCTTTAAGTAATATATTTTTAATATATTTGAGTTAAAATAATATGGGTAAAAATTTAATTATTAATAAGTGTTGTGCTATTTGAAGATAAGAATAATGAAATTTGTAATTTTAAGTATTTTCGTGGTTAAAATGAAAATAAAAATAGTTAGAATTAAAAATGTTGATTAGTTTTGTAATCGAAAACTCAACTAGTTTTATAATTCCATTCTCAAAATAACATTATTTATGTAATTCTCTCCAATAAGGTAGGTATCACGATATTATATATATGACAAATATGTCTACTTCGAAAAGCTTGTTAGATGATTCGGGCTTTAACCTTGGCAGGCCTCTCCAAGCTTCTAACATAATATATAACATGTCTTCATCAACACCACAGTATTCTTCTACCAAGCTCAACCACAGTTTTCTGGAGGAGCAGCAAAGAAAGGCTATGATAGCTTCTCAAGTTGGGGTTTTGAATCTCCCTTTTGTCCCGACAGATACTGCATCATCAGTTTCTGAAGAAAAACAAATTCAGATTGAACAAATCGAACCTGATTTGCGCGGGACTAACGGACGAAGCTTGAGAGAATAAAACCGATTTTCATTGATTCAATTTCTAATACATTATCGCACTGTACACTTGAGCACTTTTATACTATACAATCAATTTACATGAAAGTACTAAAATGCCCCTAACTAATCTAACTATCAACGCAGAAGAGAAAACCGCGCTAATGAACCTCAAAAGGCACATGTGATTTGCCTTGTATCTTTGTCTTCAAACCCTTCTGCTCTTGACAATTCTTAAGCCCCCCTCAAGATGAGCGTGGGGATACCATAAGCTCATCTTGGACAAGAGAGAAGAAAACCAGTAGGGTGCAAAGACTTGGTACAGAAATAAGCAAGGTTCTGTGAAGAGGTCACATGAGTGGGTAGAACAAAACCCGCTTTGTATTGATCACGAACCACATGGCAGTCGATTTTGATATGTTTGGTGCGTTCATGGAAGACTGGGTTCGATGTAATGTAAATAGCCGCCTTATTATCACAATGCAACAGTATGGGAAATCTCAGAGCTACCTGAAGATCAGAGAATATGTAAGAAAGCCACTGCAATTCACGAACAGTTGCTGCCATGGCACGATACTCAGATTCCGCCGTTGAACATGAGATGGTAGATTGCTTCTTTGTCTTCCAAGAAATCAGACTTGTACCAAGGAAAATGCAATAGCTGGTGAGAGAGTGCCTAGAAGACCTACATGATCCCCAATCAGCATCACTATAAGCTCGCAATGTTAGAGGAGCACTGCTTGAATAAAACAGCCCAGTGGAACTCGTGTGTTTCAAGTATGTGAGAATATGTTGGGCTGCATTCCAATGAGATGTGTGGGGTGCATGAACAAACTGACTAAGCTGTTGGACAGCAAAGGTGATGTTGGAGCGAGTGAAATTGAGGTAGAGGAGTCTCCCAATTAGTCTCCTATATTGCAGAGGGTCTGCCAACAAGCCAGAGGTGTCATGATCTGTAGCAGGGAAGATTATGCCGCCTGGTAAAGGTGTGGAAGCTGGGAAACAGTCCAACATGTGGGTGTCACGAAGTATATCCATAATATATTTCTTTTGACTGATGTGAATTCCCTGAGCAGACCTGGCTATCTCCATGCCAAGAAAGAATTTAGCCTCCCCCAAATCTTTGATAGTAAAGGCTCGATTCAGAAACGTCTTAACCTCTCTGGTTTTGGCTGCAGAAGTCCCAGTTAGTAATACATCATCCACATAGACTAGTAGGAATACCTGATAATGGGTTGTGATGAGCTTGAAAAAGCAATGATCATGGGCAGATTGCTCAAAGCCAAAGGAAAGAAGTTGAGAAGTGAATTCAAGGTTCCATTGACGGGATGCTTGCTTCAAACCGTATAAGGATGTTTTAAGCTTGCAAACCTTGTTGTGACTTGCTGTCTTGTATCCCGGGGGAAGCTTCATATACACATCTTCATCCAAATGACCATGCAAAAAGGCATTATTTACATCAAGCTGATGTAAATCCCAATTTGACAGCTGCAAGGGCAAAGATTAGGGGTGTTCGTTCGGTACAAACCGAACCGACTGAAATTTCGGTTCCCCGATTCCCGAACTGAATACCGAACCGAAGTTCACGGTTCGGTATTCGGTTATTACCGAATTTTTTTCGGTTAATTCGGTAACCGAATTTTCAAAAAAAAAAAGAATTTTAATAATATTTAAATTAATATATATAATTTAACATAACTTTTTTGATAAAACTAAAAAATTATATTAAATTCGTTTTTTAAAATAATTATAGTTATGTTTTTATATTTAAATTCGTTTTTAATTTAAATATTATTAAAAATTCGTTTTTTAATATATAATTTAAATATAATATTTAATATAATTATAATTATGTTTTTATTATTAATAAAATATAATGTATTTATTTTTAAAATTTTGCCGAATTACCGAATTCCAAAAACCTAAACCGAACCGAATAACTGAAATTTTTTTAATAACCGAATATCGAACCGAATTTTTCGGTTCGGTTTTGTACCAAATTTTCGGTATTTCGGTAATTCGACTCGGTTAACCGAATAAGGCACAGCCCTAGCAAAGATAGCTCGAACAGTTACCACCTTTGCCACAGGTGAAAAAACTTCTGAGTAATCCTCTCCCTCTGTTTGTGTGAATCCTTTTGCCACAAGTCTTGCTTTGTACTTGTTGAGTGAACCATCTGCATTGCATTTCACTCGATAGACCCATCTACAACCAATCACCTTTTTGTCCTTTGGCAAATCAACAAGCTCCCAGGTATCATTTGCTTCAAGAGCTCGAAGTTCTTCTTCCATGGCAGCAATCCACCTCTGATTAGTCCTTGCAGTGTTGTATGTGGATGGCTCAGAGTTTGTGGAAAGATTGGCCATGAATGTATTATGTGCATCAGACAGGGCAAAACTTGGAGTTGTGTCTGACGAATTTGTGAAAGCATTAGCACTAACAAAATCTTTCATCCAAGTAGGTGGTTGCCTAACCCTTGTACTATGTCTTGGATTTTGCTGTCAGCAAGATAACTCAACCTGATTATTGTCTGACAAAGCAATATTAGTAGCAGATGTTGAGGAAGAACCATCACTGTGACCAGGTGATGTTTCTCATGACTTGAAATTGTCTCTGAGGTAGAGAGCTGAGAGTCTGAAAGACATATATTATCATCAAAGAAATCTCCAAGATATATATATCAGGCAGAACTGTTTCTGGTTCCTCAGACAGCAAAACAGAAAACTTGGTTTCATGAATTGGATATCTCTGGAAATAATGATTTTGTTCAAGTCAGGACAGAAGATCTTGTACCCCTTCTGCCCAGCTGGATAACCCACAAAGATCCCACTCAAGGATCTCGAGTCAAATTTGTCTTTGCAGGGATCAGAGTTTAGAACATCAACTAGACACCCAAAATTCCTCAAGTGATCATATTCTGGTTTCCTTTTTATGTAATACTTCAAATGGACTCTTCCAGTTAAGAATCCTAGAAGGCAGCCTATTGAGAAGGTGCACTGAGGTTAGCACAGATTCTCCCTAAAACTTTTTGGACAGTTTGGATTGAAACAGAAGTGACCTTGCTACTTGGAGAATGTGTCTGTGTTTTCTCTCCACAATTTCATTCTGTTGTGGGGTGTAGGGGCAACTTCTTCGGTGAGCCATCCCCTGATTTGCCATAATTTCTTGAAGGATGAGCCAAGGAACTCTGATCCATTGTCAGATCTCACTGTCTTAACTCGAGCTTCATGATGCCTATCAACATAATTGAGATATGTCTTAAAGATATCTGATGTTTGTGACTTGTATTTCATCAGAAAGACCCACGTGTATCTACTATAATCGTCCACAATTGTCAAGAAGTAATGGCAACCAGTTATACTAGACTGCCTATAAGGTCCCCAGATGTCTAAATGCAGTAGTTCAAAGCAATGCAAAGTGCTGATCTGCCCAACAGGAAATGAAGATCTATGTTGCTTGACCTTGGGACAAACTGCACAGTCTGATATCCTATCAAGGTTATTCTCATTTATGATGAACCTAGGCAAGTGTTTCATAACATGCAACGAGGGGTGACCAAGTCTACAATGCCAATTATTCACTGATGCAACAATAAAATCAGTATTGGAAGTGTTAAAACAATATCTGTCTTTAGTAGATAAAAGTTTTGATGCATATAGATCTTGAGCCTTCAAAACTGCCTGCCTTGAAAAGGATGAACTATCAAGCAAATAAAGATCCTTGTGAACCCTGCCTGCTGCAAGCACCCTGTTATTCTGCAACTCAATCACCAGAAAAATTCAGCATAAAACTTGAAGAAAATGTTGGAATCACTCGTCAGCTTTCTGACTGAAAGCAGATTATATCTGAAACTGGGAATGCAAAGACAGTCCCTGAGTGTGACTTCAGCAGAGAGAGGCACATTTCCTATGTGGAAAACAGTCTTAATACTTCCATCTGGCAGATATACAGGAATGAAACCTTTCACAGGTCTAGGAGCATAAATGAGCTTAAGATTTTTGCACATATGACTAGTAGCCCCAGTATCCACTAGCCAAGTATCATCATCTATCATATCAGATTTCCTGCAATCAAGGTTAGGTAGAATAGAGCTACCTGCAAAGTCATTCATATGCGCAAAGTTGACAGCCACAGCATCTGTTCCAGCCTTTCCTTTTATCAGTTTTGTCAGTTCCTTCTTCATGACCTCCATCATCTGTGAACACACATCTTCTTGGCTCTTGTTATCTGTGTGGATTCCATCAGATTCCACAGTATTAGCTCTGAAGCTACTTTGGCTCATTTTCTGTGTGAAGTTGTTTCTATTTGCATTGGATCCCTCAGGAAAACCATTAATTTTGTAGCAATTATCCTTGGTATGCCTGTTTTCTTGCAATGGCTGCACTCAGGGAAGCCTTTCAACTTGAAACACTCATCTTTCGTGTGCCCAATTTTCTTGCAGTAGTTGCAAGTAAGATGACCTCGACTCTGCTTCACTGGAGGCAGACTAGGATTGAATTTTCTCTGATCAAAACTCTTCACCATCATAGCTGTGTTTTCCCTGAAACACTTAAATTCATGAATACCTCTCTGTGCTTCTCAGCTTTAGCTATCATGGCATAAATTTTATTTACCGGAGGCAGGTCATCAAGGAACAATAACTGATTCCTTTCTGCTTCAAACACCTCATTTAACCCCATCAGAAATTGCATCGACTTATCCTCCATGTCTCTCTCCTCTATCTTCAGTCTAACAGCTGGAATTGCAGCAATTGCAGGTCTCAATTGCTCTAATTGATCACATAGATTCCTCAACTTATTGTAGTATTCAACAACCGTCATACTTCCCTGCTTTAAACACACTATCTCGCGCTTTATCTCATAGATCGCAGATATGGAGGTTCCATATCTCTCAGCTATTTCATCCCATAGCTGCTTAGCATCATGGATGAACATAAAACTATTGACAATCTCCCTCGAAATGGAGCTCTTAATCCATCCAGTCACCATACTATTCACCTTCATCCATTTCCTGTAATTCGGTGAGTTAGCATCTGGTTTCATGTACTTGCCATTAACAAATCCAATCTTCATTTTCGCTTCAAGCGCTTCCATCATAGAAATTCTCCAAATCAGGTAGTTCGTGGCACTCAAAGGAGTCGACACAATCATCATTCCAGGATTATCCGATCCATGGAGCAAGTAATCCTCCTCCATTTCTGCAATCTCAGCTGAAGTCGGTCCGCTCACAGTTTCGGTCGAACTCATATCTCAGATCGATTCTCAACCAATTTCAGGATGTTTGATTCAAAAAAGTCGCTAGAAGCTCAAGGAAAGCTCTGATACCATGAAGAAAAACAAATTCAGATTGAACAAATCGAACCTGATTTGCGCGGGAACTAACGGACGAAGCTTGAGAGAATAAAACCGATTTTCATTGATTCAATTTCTAATACATTATCGCACTGTACACTTGAGGACTTTTATACTATACAAGCAATTTCAAAGTACTAAAATGCCCCTAACTAATCTAACTATCAACGCAGAAGAGAAAACCGCGCTAATGAACTTCAAAAGGCATATGTGATTTGCCTTGTATCTTTGTCTTCAAATCCTTCTGCTCTTGCTTCAGTTTCCTTACTGGTATTCGATAATCCATCCTTTCCCACGGTAATTAAGTGTTGTTGCTATATTACTGTCTTAAAATTCACCTCTCATGTTAGTTACTTTTCTGATGATCATCACTCGTCAGGCTGCAGCAGATAAGCAAAGAGATGGTGGCTTCACTGATCATTTCGCTGGATCTCCAACGCAGAATCTACTATCAATTACTGGTAAAGAATAATATATACCATGTATATGTGTGTGTGTGTGTGTTACGGTAGAGTGTAAAGCTTCCATCTTGAATTACCTTAGACAGTGATAAGATAAAAGGAGAAAATGATTAACATAATCATGAGGACTCATTCCAATCTATATATCAAGAGGTCCCCAGACCAGGGTTTGATCACACGCACTTATCTTAAAAAATATACATGTGCATGTTATTACATTATTGTTGATTTCATGTATGGGATAGACTGGTCGGACAAGAAAAACAGGAGAGTATCTCGAAGATTGTGCAAGCACAATGTCCTTAAAACAGATTCGCTCCCTCACGATTGTGCTTGAGGTTTATGAGCGCTATTTCCCAGGATACTTCGAAATTCCTTGGTGTTTGTTTAGCACGAAACAAGTCCAACGGTGAACTGGAACTGTTTATGAGATGAACAGAGGTTTCTATTAGAGAAGGCTTGTGATTTTTCGTATTTTTTCTCCATTGAGAATGATCCTACATTTATAGGAGTGTAATAGTCGGCTAGCTTAAAGGTCTCATTATGACCGAGTAACTATCGCTTTAAAGAGCCATTTTAATGACGTTAAAATGTCTCTTTAATGGTACAGTCATGGCCTCTCAAAAGGACTATCCGTTGGAGAAAATATGGACAAAAGGTTGTCAAGGACACACTACACCCAAGGTAATTGTTTATGCCCATGGCCGTGTATATCGATGCATGTTTTTTCTTCTCATAAACGGTTATAAACTACAAAATCTAATATATATCTATCACCCATATACATGATAGGAGGTACGGTACGCTTTGTAATTTAATATTTTGTGTGCGTGTACATTATTATTCAGGAGTTATTACAGGTGCACGCAAGATAAGTGTTGGCCGGAAAGAAAAATATTGTTGGCCGATTTCCACCTTCTTCAACCTCCTTTTTGAGAAGCTTGTTGTAACGCACCCTCACCTTCTTTAAGTGCCGCGTAAAGAAACATACATTCTCCATCGTATGATGATGATTGATGATGATGATGAAGAGAATGATAATAATTATCCTCAAACTGCTAATAAGGCTTCTTCCTCTCAACTTGCTAGTTTCTTCTGCCTGCATGTAGAGCTTTTTTTCTGCCTTTGTTTGTCTGTTTGTTTAGTTGAACTCAGTGCATGCGTTGTGTATATTCTCACTCAGATTTGTATACCAAAATTAGTACAATAGTAACAAAAAATGGCTGCATCGCATATTCGCATGGGAGTAAGCATGCATAGCCATTACCAAAAGAGCGATTTGTGTATGGGACGACGAATGGGAAAAGTGGAATAAGATCATCAACAGACTGATGATGAACAAATATGGATTGTTATATATTGCATCAATTCATCCAAAATAACAACCTCCAGAAAAATCACCACCACCACCACAGCGGCACTTTCCTGTATATCAGTCTGTTGAGTTTAAGATCACACGAGAAGTTGAAGTTGGAAAGAAGTAAAGAGGAACATTGATACTTGTACGTGAGCTTGAATAGAAAATGGAACCACATAGAGACTCACATAGACCTTAAAGACATCATTTCTTTTCATTCATATCATAACTTAATTCTTATCATACATAACATAACATTCATAGTTGGTACATCCTTAAATAGATAACATATGACTAAGTTCCAACCATAAGCCATGCTTTTTCTATTGTAACACACAACAAGGCATGGTGATAAAGACATACCAAAAATATTCAACTTGGACCATGCTTTACACACTGCAAGGCATGGTTTACCTTAACTACATCAATCATCATAATAGATATGTTAGATAGTTTATTTATAGTTGATTTTATAATTATTTATTTGAAGGAGGAATTGAGCTTTGAAATTAAATGCTATCGGGCTTCGGTTTTGACCCAAGAACGGCCCAACTTCGAGAAGGCCCGACTTCTAGAAGGTTGAACTTTGATTCAATTATGGAGTGATTTGATAGAGTGGTTAAAACGTGTATGTCATCCATTATCAAAAATATATTTTTTTTATTACAATTTTTTGGCTATAATAGGGTCATTAGCCCTAGGAAAAAAACACAAGAAAAAGAGAAGAAAAATAAAGAAAAAATACTAATTCTAAAAATAATTGTTTCTGCTATCGTTCTTTGTTAGGAATATTTTATTGTGTTCAATTAATTATTTTATCTAAGCCTTGTAATTTTATTTAAGTAAAATGGGCTTTTATTTGTAAAGCCTAGTGAGCTTATTTGTAATGGGCTTACAAGGGCCAAAGTACAATATACCAACATGTGGTATAAGTACTAAAACCCTAACACATAGTTAAGGGTCTTGTGTGTGTGAGAAATACAAAGAAAATTTTTGTGAGAGAAGCTCCAAACCCCTCTCAAGAACACGCACGCACGCCCCCACGATAAGTTAAATTCTTCCCATTATTTTCGTGGTTAAAATGCTAGAAATGTGTTTTAGTTGGATAGATTAGGACCAACAAGTGGTATCAGAGCAAACACGTTAGGATTTGAGCAAGTTTTTGAATTTTGTTTTTGGGTATTTTTTTTTAGTTCGAATTTCTGCCTCGTTCTTGAGTTTTTTGAGTTGATTTTACTGATTTTACAAGCTCAAGAACTAATTAGGTTGTTTTCGAGTGATTTGAAGTGATTACCCGACACTTTTCAGTTGATTTGGGTGAGTTTTGGGTAGAATCGGATCTGTTTTTCGTCAGTTTTCAATCCAGAATCGGGTAGATGAACAAGTCGCCCGATTTCGGATTACTGTAGCAAATCACTGTAGCGCCCGATTTGAATTGGTCACTGTAGCAACAAGTCGCGCGATTACTGTAGCAACAAGTGCCCGATTCACTGTAGCATCAAGTCGCGCGTTACTATAGCAACTTGTCCGATTGCAAACGAGTTTCACAAAAATCACTGTAGCAATTCGCACGATTTACTGTAGCAAATTCGCTGGTTACTGTAGCAAATCGCCCGATTTCACTGTAGCGATTTCATATTTCGCCCGATTACTGTAGCAATTCGCCCGATTACTGTAGCAAATCACCCGATTTCACTGTAGCGATTTCAAATTTCACCGATTACTGTAGCAATTCGCCCGATTACTGTAGCAAATCACCCGATTTCACTGTAGCGAATTCAGTGTAGCTAATCAAATGTAGCAAGTTAAATTCCACGCACTAAATCGCACGATTTTAATAAATAGTTCACTTGTTCCTCACATAGCAAATCGGCCGATTTCAATAAATTCATTGTAGGAATATAAATCGCTGAATCCCACGATTTGGTACTGTAGCTAGAATTTGAAAATCGCCCGATTTGAAATTCTCAGCGAATTTCAGTCATTTGACAAACAACCGATTCCGATCCTCTTTGAACAGCAATTCGCCCGAATTAAATTCGGTGAATCTTCACTTTGCAAATTCGCCTGATTTTTGCTATCGATTTCAAAACTTAGAATTATTTTTGTGAAAAAAAAGGAAAGAAAGTTTGAACCCAACAGTTACAGTCTGTTTTACGCCTTTTTCGAAAATTTTCAAAATATATTTTCCGGATCCAAATTTATCGGTGAAACGATGTTTTTGTAAAATTTTGAAAGCAAATCCACAAACGTGTCAACGATCACATATCCAACGATCTACTTAGAACATTCAAGCATATTATAGAAGACTTGGCATTTTCTCAAAGTTTCGAAATCATCACACAGTCTTTGGGTGTACACCAAAAGTTTTCAACGCTTAAATTCTGAAAACTTCGAATCAATGGCACCCTTCCACAACTCCCATAGTAAGAAAAGGGCAGAGCCAATCAAATGCTATAATTGTAACAAACCTGGGCACACGGCTATAGACTGCTTTCTAACCAAAAAGAAGGGTGAGGAGTACTACTCTAGAAAATTACGACGGATTAAGCAAACAAAAGCTGGAGTAGCTTTGATGGCAGAACAAGACAGCTGGCTCGATGAAACATCTGAAAGCGAGCAAGAAAATGTAGCCAACATAGCCCTAGTGAAAGGAGCTAAATCAGAGCAAAAGGACATGGAGACAGACGATGACGGTAAACACGAGGAAGCATATTCAGAAAGGGAGGTAGAATCTATAGACCCCCTTTTGTATTTCGAACTCCAAGAAAAATTTACGGCTCTTCATAGCAAGTTTAGGTCAGTAGAAAATGAACTAGCTAAGACTATAGTCGATCTAGATATGACACGTGAAAACGTAGATAGACTAGAAACTAGCTTAGCTAATTCTGAAGTCATTTTAACTGAATCAGCGTCAAAAGTCATTGACTTAACTAACAAAGTCTCAAACTACGAGCAAACAATAAGCAAATGTGTTGATCACGAGAGGACAATCAACGACTTGCAAGCTCGATTTGATAACAATTATCAATGTCTGCTCAGGCAGCTTCAAGAGATCAGTAATCTTGATTGCCTGCTAGAAGTAGCGCAATCAAAAATTGACAGTCGCGGCGCTGAAATAGTAAAGTTGAAGACACAGGTTAGCGAGCTAAACTCTAAATTGACAACTTGCATTGACGAGCGAATCAATAAAACATGCGAGTTCGATCTCCTGAATAAAGAACGTGTAAAACTGTATGCTAGGATTAAAAAGCTAGAGGACCTCCTAACAAAAAGAGGACAAACAGATCGAACGATCTTCTTGAACCAGCCTAAGGACACAGAATTCTACGATCCACGTGCAGGCCTAGGCTTTGTTCCAAACCCTACTCTAGCTGTGAAGAAATCCCTAAACCCATATGATCCGTATGATATTAGCTATTTAGGGATTAACATGACTAAATTAAGGGCCTTCACACCAGAAAGTGATGGAGATAGGAAGACAGGAGTAGAAATTCCACTTGACTATGAAGCTATGAATAATAGCTACAAGACAAGGGAAATACCTTTGTCTGATGACTACTTAGATGCTCTTATTCCCCCTTCAACACCAATCATCCTCGAGAACACGCCCCGTGACTTAGCACAGTCCAGCCCCTCTAGTGCATATATCCCACCAGCAATTAAGGAAATATCTGACTTGCGCTCGACCCTAGAGTCCGAAAAAATTGTTTTTCAGGTAGAAAATGGCGTGCTATTGATAATAATTTCCTCACTCGAAAAACAAATCAATAACATTATAGCTTCATCCACAAATGTCTCTAGCTGAGTCTAAAATAGAAACTCTAACCAAGCCTAGGACACTAAGGAAGCAGAATGCATCGAGAAAATCAATGCGTACCAACTTATCCTCGCATGCACCTACAGGTAAAATTTTAAATAGAATGAAAGGAAAGGAGATAGCCACAGGCGACGACCTATTATTTGAAAATTGTGCTCCTTCTGTTAAAAAGAAGGAGGCAATTAAATTTAGAGCATCATGTTCAAATTCGCATAGTAGGCATCAGTCACAAGCTAAATCTAACATTGCCACATCTCCATCCATGATTTCATTGTCTGAACCTGTACGAACATCTATGCTCTCTAATTTTCACTATTCTTATGATGATGCACTAGCCTTAAATTCTCGTTTTAGATTAGCAAATGCACGTACAACCAAGAACGACGAACGCTTCTCTGCTAAGCTAGGCTCACAAACTCAAAAGGAGAAGATTCAAACGAACAGAAAGATAAAGCCTACACAATCGTCTCCCAAGTCCAGTTCTAAACTTGACAAACGAGAAGATCACAAAAGCATCCAGTCAAAGCACCCTAAGACTGAAGCTAAAGCTAAAGTTTTATGAATTAAGAAAATCTGGATTGCAAAACAAGAGCTTAGGGCAAGCACTAGCCTTTGTTATCCCTTAGGAATTAGAAAGATTTGGGTTCCTAAATCAACAATTAACGCTATAGATAAACCTAAAGTTGACTTAGGACATAAATCTATGAAAGACGCATGCATAAACTCTAGATCTAATACGAAAGGACCCATTCTTAGATGGGTACCAAAATCTGCTTGAGATGTTTTGCAGTTTCCAGCATGGGTAGGTACATAGAGATGGTTACTCCACACCTGTGACTGGTTGGCGACGCGAGTAACCACGATTATCCCTCACGTATGGTACCTGAAGCAGCCCCACATACGTGATTAAGGAATGGGATGCGGACAGCTAAAACCACACTGACAAATTTGGTAAATTCTAAATATGCATAAAATTACTTGTTCGTAGTTCACTGTATTTTCAATATGCATATGTGCTCAAATGAATAACATACCTACTATGTTAGTAAAATCTAGGAAGAACTGCATTTTATTCTGAAAAACATTTTCAATCCTAGTTTACATGATTAAGTAATTTACAAAATCAATTAATTTAGGGGGAGGTTTTGAAATATTTCGTCAATTTTACCTTTATAAAATTTTGAACTGAAATTTCAAATTAATTTATGTTTTTCTCGGAGAACTAAGAATCGCTCGGAACTGCTTTGGATTTTATTTTTAATTAATTGACCGAGCCTATGAATCGCCCGAAACTGATCATCGCTCGAAACTTCCTTTGCAACTTTTGAATCGCCCGAACTTAAGAATCGGGGAAATATTTTTATTTATTAAAATATTTCTTTGCTTTAAGTTTTTATCTTTGAGGTTCAAATTCCCAAAACTTCAAATATTGAGGGGGAGTAGATGTGTTTCGCGAACTAGTCTTTAAACGATTCGTACATCCTTTCAAATGAAAAAAAAAAAAGAAAAAAAAAACCACTTACCAACTCAAATACGCAAAACACCTTCAAAATGCGAAAACCACTTTCATCACACAAATCATGAAAATTACATCACCAAAATACATAGATCATTCTCAAAAGCCAGTACGCTTTGTAAGGACCCAAAACAGAACAGCCATTAAAGCAACAGATAAACACGAAAGAAGAAAGAGCTCGAGCACCAACATATCTAAATTGCGTTTAAAACGACGCCTTAACTCCGCATGTTCCTCGTTCTCTTCATCGTCTTGCTTCTGATTCCAGTTCATTTCCGTCAGCTAGATTTTTTTGTTATGGCATTACTGTGCTGCTCGAATCGTGTCTATTTATAGGCGTAAATCGACCAACGAAATCATAATAGTCCCGACAAACATGATAAATGATATCGACGGATCTTTGACTTGAGAGCTCAGCGCCGCGAGTGAAAGTGATGCTTTCGTCGTTGCTTATTGGATTTTGCGTCACATAAATCGACTTTGAAAAACTAGGTTGATTTGACATTTAATTTGGGAAAAAATTTTGAACTTTGTGTTACATATTAATTGAAAATCTCGCATATGTCAGTGTTAGGGTGATTTTACTCAGATTTTCTTTAATTGATTGTTTTTAGTCAAAGTCTTTTATAAAAAAAAATAAAAGTTTGATCATTCTCAAAATCGCCCGATTTCAACTTAATCTCTCGGCGATCTCAACTACTTCTAAATATCCTCAGCGATTCTTCAAATCGTCCGATTCCTCAGTTCGCTCGATTTCTCAATCGATTCAATTCATCTGATCTATCAAAATTACCTGACACAATCACTTTCCATCAAATACTAGAATCGACCGAATTGTCAAATCGCCCGATTCATCAAAATTGCCCGATTTCGAAATCGACAAAATCACTTTTTAAAATACCTCTCGTCGATTCTCAAAATCGCCCGATTTATCAAATCGCTGGATACTTCCAATCACCTGATTCCTCAATCGATCGAACGTGCTACAGTGCATCTTATATATATATATATACCAAATTCGCCCGATTTTCACTTTTCCCAAAATCGTGTACACGAATCATGCCCATAACGTCATCAAGCTTCGCGGGCCATCTTAAGAACTAGAGTTTCGCAAGTTCAGTTCCCGTGTCATTAAAATTCAAGTTTCACGAACCCTCCTCAGTTCGAGAACCATAGCTCAATTCGCGGGCCAAGCCAAATTCCAATTTGAGACTCAAAGACTTCAAATTCGTTTGAAGACATACATCTTAGAAAATCATTTTCGCATACGGGATTTTGGCACAACACTTTGAGATCTTCGAACTAACAGCACCACACATCTTCGAACTCCTAATTTTATAAACTCGGTATCCTACTTTGAAAATTCTTCAAAAATACCTAGTGAACAACCACACCTGCCAGCATGCATGGTATCTCGGGTTGCTCCACATGCATGACTGGTAAGAGATGCGAGCAACCACACCCCCAGCATGCATGGTATCTCGGGTTGCTCCACATGCATGACTGGTAAGAGATGCGAGCAACCACACCTCCCAGCGTGTATGGTATCTCGGACTGCTGCATAGACTGGTTAGGATGCGAGCAACCCAACGTAGGTAAATTTTATATACATCCTTTTGTAATTTTTGCATGCATACCATGTTAAAACTTCAAATTGCCTATCTTGAAAATAATAGGGTACATTATAGTTACGCATGCTTCAAAAGACTTTAAATTTCAAATTTTTGCATGCAAACATGAGCTGAAATACATAAATACCCTATAATAGGTATATTTTCATTATGCATACAACCTACAGAATTTTCAAACTTAACTTTTACGTATGCATATACGCTGAATTGATAAATGCCTATATCTTTTAAATGGTACATTTTGAATATGCATGTTCTTGCAAGATTTTGAAATAGACAACGCATATTCCGTGGCCAACTTATAAATACCATTTTTTTTAATTGAGCTAAATTTGAGGGGGGCAACTCTTTATGTTTAAAGAGAAGCAACTCCTATTGTGTTAAAGGAAGAGATAATTAAATTTTTGAGGGGGAGCGAACTTAAATACTTGAACTTAAGGAAAGAGATTCGAAAGATAAATTTGATAAGTTTTTTTGTTGCATCTATTGAGGGGGAGGTATTTTTTAAGACGCATGGTTTGAAAAAAAATATATATATATATATATATACATATATACGTAGTATAATATATAATATACTATTACATTATTAATACGATAATACATACATACATATATATATATATTATATATATATATATATATAAAGAGGAAAAGAAACGCAAAAAAAGGTGGAAAAAAAAAAGAAGACGAAGAAGAACAAAGAAAGAAACTGCCCCCTCAAGCACTTCGATCTCCAAGACGGACTCCAACCAAAAACAAGCAACTCTCGAGAGTTCAAGAAATCCAAAGGCGACGGTGGCTTCTAGTGCTAACTCGAGAATAACCTCAACCGACCTGCCCCGAACTGCTGACCAAAATCAAGCAGCACACATCATTTTTTACCGGACGTATGGATTTCATGTTCCCATGGTTCAGTCAGACCAAACTGAACCTAACCCCGGAACACAGCTCAGTGTTACTGACGATCTCAAACTCATAAAGCTACCCATATGTGGAAAATCTTGACAAGACTGAAGAGAGGAAGATACAAAATTCCCTTAGCTCACAAATTACTCGGACCAACCCCCATCGGTACCGGTGCTAATTTTATTAGCTCACGGATAGCAGTCGCCTCATTTGGTCCAATGGCGCATGCACAACCAAGCCTTACCCACTCATCGGTCTCCCATAAGACCGATGTTTCATCAAATCACGGGGAGCCACGTATGCTATCACCGCTTCACTTGGAAGCGGGAGATATTGAATTTAGTGGTAGTTAGCCCCAGACCACTGAACTTTCTTGAACACATCGAGTCTAGGTGTCTGCACTATCTAAATGTTTTATATATTTTTAGGACACATACACCTTTTTCTCATCTTGACTTCGTGACCAGATCTGAACTTTCATAGATATGTCATTGCAAGACATGCTTCGATGATCGGAAGGAAGTCCTGCCGTGGCACCATCAAAACAACTACGGAATTAGGCCATCGTCTACGAGATACGCTCCTAGATAGATGTTAACGGGATGCCTAAGTGGCCCCGGTTATCAAGCCCTATCCTCAGGCCGCGTCTCAGAGTTTAACTCTGAACTCGTGTCGACGGATAGCCTTAGTGGCTCCGTCTGGTTATTACCCGTACCGAACTGTCGTGTGTGTCCTCCTTCGCCTCCTATACAAGCATGTCGATCTCGTTGACACGAATCGCCATGAGGGGTAGAAGGGGATACGTATAAGCAAATAGGTCGGACCACCCACCAAATTTCCGCCGAGCGTACCACTCTGAAGCGGGGCACTGCTGCACCCAAACGTTACATTCCAAAGGAGCATTGTCACAACTTAAAACACACCCTACGTACACCTTCTTTGGGAGCCAGACGAGCTTCGCCGAGGCCGGACCAGACAACTTACTTCGGCGATGACGAATCTGGTGTCGTGAAGAAGAAGATTCACCATGTTTCAACTGCAGTGAAGGAGAAGACTAACCTGAGTACCTACTAGGTCGGACCACACACCAAATTTCCGCCGAGCGTACCACTCTGAAGCGGGGCACTGCTGCACCCAAACGTTACATTCCAAAGGAGCATTGTCACAACTTAAAACACACCCTACGTACACCTTCTTTGGGAGCCAGACGAGCTTCGCCGAGGCCGGACCAGACAACTTACTTCGGCGATGACGAATCTGGTGTCGTGAAGAAGAAGATTCACCATGTTTCAACTGCAGTGAAGGAGAAGACTAACCTGAGTACCTACTATTTTTGCCACGCCAACCACTCTGAAGCCGGGCTCTCATGCATTTGAATGGATAATCTCAAGGTGCCCAAACACATTGTCAGAAAACACACTCCACGCCTACCTTCTTTTGGAGCCAGATAAGCTTCTTCGAGGCCGAACCAGACAACTTCCTTCGAAGATGACGAATCTGACACCGAGAATTAGAGTAATCGTGACCACCAATCAACTCCATTATCTTGTCCCAACAACGCGATCTTCTTACCAAAGATGACGCCCCATATCTACCCATCGCATGATGATCTCCCCAGCTCGATCTTCAGAGGGAGGGCTACGAAAGCAAAATGGGAGCAACACCACGACTCAAGAGCAAGATAGATCAGAAAATGCTAAATCTCAAGCGTCGTCAAAGAATCCAGCGAAGACCACAGATTCCAAAGACTGAAGTTGCCACCTCAAGTACATCTCATCGACTTTAGAGAACTCCCCAATCCCAATGCAAGGTTGAGCAAATGTAGGGGAGTTGTGCCACTATCAAACGCAGAGATCAGACTCAAATGACAAGATACGACCAACAACTTCAGCACGGACTTCAGAGATTAAAGCTGCTGATTCGTGTATAGCTCTTCAGTTTAAAGAAAACTCCCAATATCAGCACAAGGTTGAAAGTAAGGGGAGTTGCGACAAGTGAAGGGAGAGCTGGAACATCTAAAGAGAATATTCGACTCGTGTATGCCTCTCCAAATTTAAAGAGAAATCCACAACCCAAAGCTTGATCAAATGCAGGGGAAGTGGTGACTATCCAAGGGAGAGTTCGAACACAAAAAAGTGATGATCCAACAAGCAGCTTTCAACACTTAAGAGAAGGGAAGTTCAAGAGACAATGAGCTTAAAGATCTTTTAAAGAAGGGTCACATGACAAGACAAATGAGGATGTGATTGAAGAAGAACACGCATGCAAATGGTTTCTCGTACGTAACTCTGATACGTGTTCTTTGAGGAGTCAGGACGATTACAAGACGAAGATAACCAGCGCTGAATTGCAAATTGAACACAAAGGGGGAGATTGTTAGGAATATTTTATTGTGTTCAATTAATTCTTTTATCTAAGCCTTGTAATTTTATTTAAGTAAAATGGGCTTTTATTTGTAAAGCCTAGTGAGCTTATTTGTAATGGGCTTACAAGGGCCCAAGTACAATATACCAACATGTGGTATAAGTACTAAAACCCTAACACATAGTTAAGGGTCTTGTGTGTGTGAGAAATACAAAGAAAATTTTTGTGAGAGAAGCTCCAAACCCCTCTCAAGAACACGCACGCACGCCCCCACGATAAGTTAAATCTTCCCATTATTTTTGTGGTTAAAATGCTAGAAATGTGTTTTAGTTGGATAGATTAGGACCAACATTCTTGTTACGTTCCCAGTCGGTGTCGTTTTTGTGCGAATGCCAAGTTTTTCGAAGTATCCTAAGACATAGACGCTCGTCAAAACCTCTAACACATACGTGAGGGAGCGAATCTATTTTAAGGAAATTGTGTGCTACACAATCTTCGAATATATATTTTTCTTTTCCCGGCCAACAATCTTAAAATAGATCCGACGATCCCACGAAGATGTCAGACAACGTGGACTCCCCCAACAATCAAGGTTCTATCGGGGATGATTTCGTTCTCCCAACTGCTGTTGTTATCCCCACTGCCATACCTACGGTGGCGAAGCCAAACGTACCGATCAACCACTTGGAGAAGCTGGAGAAGTTTACGAGGACAGCTTCGACATTCAAACGATGGCAACAGAAGATGCTGTTCTATCTCACCACGCTCAACCTGGCTACGTACCTGAATGAGGACAAGCCCAAGGTGTCCAAAGACGTTAAGACTCCGGAGGTGGTGACCGCTGTGGACGGATGGAAGCACTCTGATTTCTTATGTCGTAGTTACATCTTGAACGCGTTGAGCGACACTTTATATAATGTATATTGTGGGATGGAAATGACTAAGGAATTATGGGAGTCGCTAGACCGGAAATATAAATCGGAGGATGCCGACACAAAGAAATTTGTTGTCGGACGGTACCTTGATTACAGGATGGTCGATTTGAAGACAGTCAAGTGCAAGAAATTCAATTGATTTTGCACGACATCCTTGCGGAAGGGATGGTTTTGAGTGCATCTTTCCAAGTGGCGGCTATTATTAAAAAGCTGTCTCGGTTGGAAAGACTTCAGAAACTATCTAAAGCATAAACGCAAAGAGATGTCTTTGGAGGATCTGATTGTTAGACTTCATATCGAAGAAGACAACAGAGGGTCCGAACGAAGAGTTACGAACTCATCCGAGCCCAAAGTGAACATGCTTGAGCATGGTTCTAAGAAAGGCAAGATTGTCGATAAAGGCAAAAAGAAGCTCGGGGGCGACCGGAGGTGTCTCGAAACAAAAGCACAAATTTAAGGGAAAGTATTTTAATTGTGGTAAATTGGGCCACAAGTCGGCGGATTGTCACCTGCCGAAACAAAGCAACGAAGCCAATAGAATTAAAGACATCACTAAGGGTGTCGATGATTTAGATCTTGTTGCTTTCCTTTCGGAGGTAAACATGGTTGGGTCGAATCCACAAGAATGGTAGATTGATGCCGGTGCTACACGCCATGTGTGCACGAACCGTAGATTTTTCTCTACTTGTGAGCCGGTTGAAGGAAAAAAAATCTACATGTGCAACTCAGCTGCTACTACAGTCGAGGGTAAAGGAAGCATGCTGCTCAAAATGACTTCCGAGAAATTATTGACGAAAGATGTGTTCCGGAGATACGAAAAAATCTAATTTCGGGATTCTTGTTGAACAAGCATGGTTTTCGTATTGTTATTGAAATCCGACAAAGTGATATTGTCTAAGTCGGGTGTGTTTGTTGGTAAAGGTTACGCCTGTGATGGTTTGTTCAAGCTGAATGTAATGACTGTTGTAAATGAGAATGAAAAACGTTCTTCCGTTTACTTGCTTGAATCTTCCAATTTGTGGCACGGTAGATTAGGTCACGTTGATTATGAATCGAAACGCCGATTAATTAGCATGGACCATTCCAACATTCGAACTTAATTCGAAACATAAATGCGAAATTTGCGTTGAAGCAAAAATGACGAGATCTTCTTTTCCCTCGATAGCAAGAAGTACAGAACCGCTTGAATTGGTTCATAGCGATTTATGTGATTTGAAATACGTTCAAACATGTGGTGGCAATAAATATTTTATAACATTTATTGACGATTGCATCAAATATTGCTATGTTTATTTGCTTAAGAGCAAAGACAAAGCATTAGAGAAATTCGTTCTTGATCGCGTGCATGTATATTTAAATAAAGGTTCGTGCGAGTACGTCAAGTAATAATTAAAACGAATATATTATAACTAGAATCACGCGCGATAGGCAGTGGACCTATCGTTTGTAATATAGCTATAGCGAATATCCGAGTATCGAACACGAGGAATAAATTGAGTACTAGTATTGACCTGTCGTCTCGATATTTAGCCTAAATAAAATGGTGAGATTTGTTTATACTACAACTAATTTAATAGAGCAATCTAATGAAATAAGAGAATAAAGAAGCAAAGCTAAGGTAATACGAGTGACTTAAGATAACAAATATGTTTTCGGGATTCGAATCCCGTTAGGTGCTGTTGGCTAAAGCTAGGGAATGTCGTTCCTACGTGAAAATCGACTAAATCGCGGTAACTTTCTACCCACTCACGGATTTGCTGTCGCCCTAAACGTTCGTGGGAATCTAAAATCGTTAATTACCAAATGGCGAGGATCGAGTATTTGCTGTCGCCCTATACTCGAATCCTAACGTCTATGAACGGCCTAATCGTTATTTAGCTGTCGCCCTGAACGATGTACCATACATTCATATCAACACATAGACATATTGAGACAAAGAAGCAATATCATAGAACGATAAATAGTCGAATACACGTGTTCACGATTATCCTACGCTTTAACTACGACATAACCCAACGTTCATCTACTCCCAAACACACAAGAGGATTAGCTACTCATATTGGACGTCACAACAACGAGATTTAAAGAAAACAAGGTAAGAGAACTCATTAAATCTTCACTGAGAAGTGAGTATGGCATTTCTGAGGTGGAGCTCTCGTTCCTCGATCGACTAGGCGTAACTACGTTGTTGGATCGTCTCTACGTATCTCTGAATGACAGAGCGGCTTCTAGGGTTCTTCTTCCTCTTCTTTTCTCTTAGGTTTCGTCCCTATGAAGTTCTTTTTGAGTTCTGGGAAGAACTCCCTTTTTATGCATTGAATTTGGGCCAAAACCCTGAAATTAGGCACGTTCACGGCCTCATATCGGGCCTTCACGGCCGTGACGGCGGCTTAAACCCTATTTCTTGACTTTCTGCCATGAGTCACGGCCACTTACAATAAGCTTCACGCCGTGAAGGCGGCTAAAACCCTAAATATTGACTTCTCTGGCACAGGTCACGGCCTCTTGCACTGACATTCACGGCCGTGAATCAGTGGATTTTTCCTTCGTTGAACTCTCTGCCTTGATTCACGGCTTGTTGCATAAGGCTTCACGGCCATGACACTTGAGGTCTTTTCTTTATTTAAGTCTCTGCTGTCGTTCACGGCTTCGTGCATGCCCAGTCACGGCCGTGAATTAAGCTTCTCCAACTCTCTGCCGTCGTTCACGGCCTCTTGCAAGGGAGCTCACGGCCGTGACACATTCCTTGAACTTTCTGTTCACATTCACGGCTTCGTACATCAGGGTTCACGGCCGTGACACTGGAGGCTTACTTCTTCTTACTCTCACTGGCCACGTTCACGGCCTTCTGCGAGGTGATTCACGGCCGTGAAGCGAGCTTGACAGCTTCATACTTGATTCGTTTCGCACCGTTTTCGCCTCGTTTTCGTTTCCTTTCGCTCAATAACCATTCGAAGGTCCTACAATATTTAAATAGGTGTAAATAGAGCCAAGAAATGCACGGAATTACCAAAAATATCTTATTACAGCCCAAATAAATACAACAATAAACGTATTAAAATACGTTTATCAAACTTCCCCACACTTAAGCTTTTGCTTGTCCTCAAGCAAATTAGGAGCAAGAAAATGTAACAACATAGTGTCATGGCCATTCACAATTCACCAACGCAGATGGAAAACACAAAATGGTATCAAGCAAGCAATTACGGACACTGCAACAATAATCATCACTAATCAACACGAATTTCCTTAGCACTACTAATTGAGATCCACACCTTGCAAGGATTCACTCAAATCACTCAGTGTATAGGCTAATATGTCGGTGAATCACTCAATTCATGCAATAATCTAGTCTAAACCATATGCTTGCAAGTCAATCGCACGTCTACTACTTAAAGCAGTAAGCATGAATCAGAAGGTCTTTTTCTCGGGTTAAACGGGATCAGATAGTAGTGGAATCACATATGAGTAGCAGTCGTGTCGGTCTCCATGTCATTGTCTAAAGCGCGCCAAGAATTAGCCTTTTTAGTTACGCCGTCTTCATATTCCTCTTATTTCTGCTGTGTTCCACTAAGCCTTTCTTCTCCCAAGTCTCAAAATGATAGATGATGTGAAATTCACGAGACTGGAAGATTACCGAAGGAAAGGTTCTTTCTTTCTTTTCGCAACAGTTCATCCTCTTCTTGCTTCAGTTTCCCAGCAGCCACACCATTTCTCTCTTCTTTTTCTCTTTTCTTTTTTTTTTCGCTCTTTTTTTTTGTTCTTCTTTTTTTTTCTTTTTTTCGAATACCCTTTCGCATTGCGGTGCGCTGCCCTTACGCCAACTCCTTGTGAGTTAAAACTTGTTGAAGAGGGGGTTCTTGACTGCTTTCGGCGTTGTCTTGGGCATCATCCGACTACGCTTTTCGACTTTGACATTCGACTTTTCACTTCTGCTTAACTCGGGTTCAGATGATCTCTGGAGGCTGATTTAGGTTAGTGGCTTATGATATATGAAGTGTAAGAAATAAATAGGCTTAGGCTCAAAGTGGCTAACTATGGTGATCAGTCGCGGTAGGGAACTTTGGCAGTGGACTTATTTCCTAATGCCTTCGTCATATTCATACAAAACATACTATAAGCAATTTCAATGCGTATCAAACAAGCAAATTCTAGAGAGATGTAAATTATGCACTACTCACACAACCAAGAAAAATGAGCAAAAGCTCGTCAGCTCAAACTCTCACAACGGAACATGGGTTATGTGTGTGAATCTCTCAAAGTAACACTATATCTATTCATGCTGAAAAGATTAAATCACTGATGCATGTCTTTATCGCTCACTAGACTCCCTAATATGCAATCCACTTTGTGATGAACGCAAACAATCATGCCAGACTTCTTTAAATTCGAAAACCACAGCGCATCGTAAAAATTGTCACGTAAATTTTCCCCCGCATCGTAAAAATTGTCACGTAAATTTTCCCCCTCCGCACACCTAAGATGCACGTTGTCCTCAACGTGTAAAATTAATAAAAGGAAGGTAAAAGAATTTGGAAAAGAACGTGACTTCCCTGAAAAATGCGTGGTCCGGCCTGGAACATTTGATGTAGTTGAGCATGGTTGTTGCACCTGAGTTTGAAATATTTTGCGTCGTAGTTTGAATTCGTGTCACGTTTCCTGAAAACACTCAAAAGAAAATTAAACGCACGATGGAAATGGAAAGCAAAACAAGTCATAATCATCAAAAGTGTCTGGATGACTAGACCAAACACACAAAGTGTTCTACAAAAGAAACATCCCAAAGGAAATCGGAACTAAGGTGGTGGTGGTGATGGCTGCCGAGGGCGAAGGAACGCCAGTGACTCCTTTGATCGCCTGACTGCGTCGTCCATGGCTTTCAGGGCCTGCTCGTATCGCTGTTGCTCCTCGCGATAGCGTCGGTGGGCTTCCTCATTGCGACGCTCGTACTCGTCCTGGCGGCGCCGTGTCTCCTCGTAGCGTCGAATGGCCTCCTCATGGTAGCGTAACATGTCCTCGCGCAGTGTGTGAAGGTCGGCGGCTGAGGCAAAAGGAGCAACCCCTGATGATTCACCCTCGTGATAGCCGGAGGAATAGAAAGGCCCGGCAGTGTTTGTATCAACTGGAATTGGTCCCGGATCTTCGACATCCAGTGGCTGAGGGAATGCGTTGCCCAGGTCCGTCTGTCCACGGTAGACTGCATGCCAGATGTAGACCTTGTTGGAGCGGGACCAGGTGGGGGCTTTTATCAGCATCTTCATCTTCAGAAGCATGTCCTCGTTCAACGGATTTCGCGCACCCACGATCTCCATCTCCGGTGGAATTGTTGGCCACATGCTGAGCCCCTTGACAACCTTTGTAACAAATGGTCCAACTGCAAGCTTCCCTCGATTACGAACATCTGCCTGGGCGCTAAAGGCGTGGGCCATGGCCATTCCCAAATGCACCTGGTGGCCGCGATGCATCCGTGATAAGTAGAACAAATCACGAAGGCCAATCGCACTATGCGAGTCGCTCCGTGGTGTGAGCGATGTCGACAGTAGGCGTTGGATATAGCGCATCCCCGGGCTCCTTAGCCAGGAAGCCTTCGACGTTTTCACGCTGAAGTTTGGTTCGCCGGGCCGCGCGAGTTCAGCCCAATATGCCTATCGCTCCGTCAGGTTCTGCAAGTAGTCCTTGTAGTTCACCTTCGCATGCGGCTCGTCGGGTGCTGAATATGGAACTATAAGACCAAGTGTTGTGCAGATGTCGTCTTCGTCAACGGTTCTTTCCACATTGAACGCCCTAAATTTCACCCCCCCCCCCTGCGCGTATTCGTCGTAGGAAAACGTCGACAGGAACTCTAGAGTTAGTTCCTTGTAAGTTGGCTCGTCAATATGGAAGAGGTCGAGGTAGCCGCTGCACGAGAGGTAGTTGGCAACTTGCTGGTCGAAATGATGTTTTGCCAGTGTGTTGTGGTCGATTTGATCTGTGGGTATAAACTGCATGTCTTTGAGCTTGTCGTAGCGCCGCTTGTGTGTTTCATCTTCAAATTGTTTCATAAAAGCTAATAACGAAGGTGCGTCCGCGCCTCGCCTTGGACATACTGGCGAGCGCGAAGATGGATCACGTAAAGCAGATGAACGGGTTCGACCCATAGTACCTAGAAATCCAAAGGTGAGTTGGCGGAAAGAAGATAAGCAACACAGCTCGACTCGACCAACATAGCAACAAAATAGACATTTCGTAAACAAGAACATAAGAAAAGTTCAATGCGGCATTTTGTCGAACAAGTAGCGGGTAAGCCAAAATATTGCATTCCAAGCTTGAAAATCGACCAACCAAATACCTTAGACTTCATAGGATGAATTACAGCTCAAAAACACATTAAAGTAACGATGTCGCCATGAATTCACAGACATCCCACAGTTCGAAATTTAAGGTTCATCATTTAATCATCACAATAGACGAAATCATCAAATTAAGCAATCCCATAGTAGTCATAACAAGTATCTAACTGAGATGAAGCATATTCGTAGCCAAAATGAGCAAAATTTGAAGAATCCCCAAATTAAAACAAACTAGGGTTGAGAAGAAATCATACCGTTCGGTTGATGAGGTAGGTGATGTGTGGGATGTCTTGTGTTGAGTTCACGTTAACTCAATGTCTTCTTTATATTTTTTTTTAAATTTTTTTTATTATTTTTTTTTCATTTTTATTATTATTATTATTATTTTAAAAAATATATATATATTTTTTGTTTTACAAATAATTATTTCTTTTTAGTACATATATATATATATATATTTTCATTGTTTTATTAATATTATTTTTTTTTAATTTTTGTATTTGTTTTTCCTTTTTTTCTCTTTTTTTTTGTTTTTTTTGTTTTCACTTTTTTTTCATTTATTTACTTTATTTGTTTATTTTTTTATTATTTAATATTATTATATATATTTTTTCTTATTTCTTTTATTTTATTTGTATTATTATTTTATATTATTAATATATATATTTTTAATTATTTCTTTTTTAATAACCCGTGACAGTCACGGCCGTGAATACTCAGCCACGGGCCGTGACTGGCGCCAGTGGACTTTGTCTCTCTTGTTCACGGCCGTGAGCGTTAAGGCCACAGGCCGTGAGACGTGGCAGTGTGTAATGTCGCGCTATGTCGCGGCCGTGACTCATGAGTCATGGGCCGTGACTGTATACTATTTTTTTTATTATTATATATTTTACATGATTGACACGCAATCGACGAATTTTTTCGAGAACGATTTGCGCGATGAAAAATCTGATAATCGACAAATGAAATATCACTTTCTCACGCGGCGTCAAATTTTCCAAGTCAAAAATTCGTCTGTATCATTTATTGGATTTGCTGATATGACAATGATATTTTTGTGTCGTTCATGCCTATAAATAGAGTGGTAGAACAACACAATAACATCATCTACCATAAACCCACGTCTTCAACAATCTTATTTTCAATATTTAGGTTAGCTAGCCACTATGTTTTGGGGACAACAACAAGATCGTGAGAATGAGAGTGAAGAGTATGCAAGGATTCGTCATAATTTGGATATGCTATCACTCTACCTTGCTATTCTTTTAGGTTTGTTTGGAGTTTTACTTGATTTCGTGTGTTTGGGTTATCACAAGGTGCACTTGTGTGTAACCGCCCTTATGAAGCAAAATAAACTATTGTTCTGTTTGTTATTCGCAGTTTTAATTTGCTTTTGTGTTGGTCTTTCACACGTTGTAATGGTGTTGTAACCATCTTTTATGTAGTAAAACTATGTTCCTATCTCATCTTTCGATTCTGCGTTGTACCCATCTTCAATGTTTGTAATAAACTTATTATTAATTAAATATTACTGTTATTATTATTATTGTTGTTATTATTGTTTTATTTAATTTAATATATATATATATAGTTTTAGATTTTTTTTATGTATATATACCTAAAACATAAAATAGAAATACCTGGGTTGCCTCCCAAGAAGCGCTTCTTTAACGTCTTGAGCTGGACGTAGTCGAGCAAGTCTTCAAGGTGGTTTGGAAAAACGGTTGGAGGGGACTGTCATCGGTGGTTTTGGACCGTCCTCGGGAAAATCGCAAGTGAAATGGTTTGGCTGCCGCTCAAACTCTAAAAGCGGTGGTCCGTCGATCAACCGCATCTCTTTGTTCTCCTCTTTGCTTCCCTCGATTATCCTCGTGTCTTTCTTCTCGATAACCTGCAATAAACTTGAAAAAGACAGAAGAATTTTGATCAATAAAATCAGGATAGGAATAATTATTTTCATGCTTGCTGAAATCATCATTCTTAGTTTCCGCCATGCAAAATATTACTTTCTCTCCATCTATTGTAAACGTCAAGCTGCCGTTTTTAACATCTATCATGGTTTCTCCAGTGGCTAAAAATGGTCTCCCGAAGATCAAAGTACATTCTCGGGAGTGATCCTTGATTTCGTCCTGCCATTTGCTTTGCTAACTGGCCCACTTGCTGCTCCAATTTCTTGATAGAGGCGTCGGTGTTCTGGGCACGTACTTCTATGTACTCTTCTATCTTATTCATTCGACTCTCGTGGGCTTGAGTGGTGTTGCTGAAATTTGTGAGGAGCGTCTTCATCATATCCTTCATCTCCCGTATATCATCGGATTCCGACCCTGCAGACGCGTTCTGATACGAACGTGATGTTCCTCCTTGCAAACCAGATGGTCTAGGTTGAAATCCTGGTGGCCCTTGCCCATGGTGGTTTTGGTTCCCATACGATAGATTTGGATGTGCTCGAGGTTGAAAACTTCGCTGGCCTTGGTAATTCCCCATATAGTCCACGTGTTCCAGTGATTGTCTGACTTGGCACTCCGAGGTTTCATGAGCTGCGCCACAAATCTCGCATTGTGGTGTATACGGCTTCTGAGGCGATGGGCTTGTCATCACGGCATGTACTGGATGTGTTTGCCCGGCCTTTGGAAGTAGTGTGTTGATCACCGTCTGGAGCTGAGAATTGGTAGTTGCAATCTGTTGTTGCAACACCTCAATCTTGGCATGTGTAGCAGTCTCCTCGCTCACGCCAAACACTCCTGGAGTCTTTATCCTCGTGTTGCCTCTCATGAAGCTGTTTCTCGAGTAATCTTCAATTAGATTCCAAGCGTCTGTGGCATTGAGCTTCACGAGCCCTCCTCCTGCGGCTCCGTCTAGCATATGAACGGTTTGATCATTGAGGCCCTCGTGAAATCGGTTGATCATGGCAGCCTTCGACATCCCGTGTTGTGGGTATTTCTTCAACAGCGACTTGTACCTCTCCCACACCTCGTAAAGATTCTCAGAATCCTTCTGGTGAAAAAAGGAGATCTCCGTCTTCAACCTTAATACCTTTGACAAGGGGAAGTAATGGCCGATGAATGCTGCTCGCAGCTCTTCCCACGTAGTGATTGATCTAGGCGGTAGCATCTCCAACCAATCCTTCGCCCTGTACTTGAGTGAAAATGGAAACAACATTAGCTTAATCGCGTCACTCGGGACCCCATTGATCTTGATGGTGTCTTTACTGTCAGAAAGGCCTTCAGGTGGGAGTACGGATCATCATCAGGATTCCCCTCAAACTGAGCCGTCTGAAAGATCATCTGGAGCCAAGCATGCTTCAGCTCAAAATCGTTGTTCGCGATCGGAGGAATAACAATCGCCGATTCTGTACCGCCGAGGGAGGCATTCTTAAGTAGATCTTGTAAAGATTGTTCCTCTTCTTGGTCTTGGTGGGTCGGTACTCTTCGGTCTGCCATCTCGACTTCTATCTCTCGATTGTATTTGGACGTCTCTGTTCGAGAATTTTTAGCAGACTCCTGGGAGTTGTCTTCTGAGTAGCTGACCAACGCTTCCTGATAATTACTAGCCGTGCCTTCTGAATTGTATCTGAGCTGCCTTCGTAACTTCCGCTCGAAATCTGGACCTCCTTCAACAATGGGGCCTGATGGGTGGCTTCGGGTCATCCACTGTCAAACAGTACCTTCAATGAGTGAAAGCGAAATTTAGCGAAGAACTAGACAAATACGTCGGAAAGGTAACGATACTAATAATGATGTAGGAAACAAATAACGCTATTAACCAAAAACTAGGAAATTAGCTAAACTACCGAACTAGGATGTTCCTAATATCAATCTATTCCCCGGCAACGGCGCCAAAAACTTGATCGCGTGCGTGTATATTTAAATAAAGGTTCGTGCGAGTACGTCAAGTAATAATTAAAACGAATATATTATAACTAGAATCACGCGCGATAGGCAGTGGACCTATTGTTTGTAATATAGCTATAGTGAATATCCGAGTATCGAACACGAGGAATAAATTGAGTACTAGTATTGACATATCGTCTCGATATTTAGCCTAAATAAAATGGTGAGATTTGTTTATATTACAACTAATTTAATAGAGCAACCTAATGAAATAAGAGAATAAAGAAGCAAAGCTAATGGGTGTTCCTCGTATCGGGCCTTCGCGGCCGTGACGGCGTCTTAAACCCTATTTCTTAACTTTCTGCCATGAGTCACGGCCACTTAAAATAAGCTTCACGGCCGTGAAGGCGGCTAAAACCCTAAATATTGACTTCTCTGGCACAGGTCACGGCCTCTTGCACTGACATTCACGGCCGTGAATCAGTGGATTTTTCCTTCGTTTAACTCTCTGCCTTGATTCACGGCTTGTTGCATAAGGCTTCACGGCCATGACACTTGAGGTCTTTTCTTTATTTAAGTCTCTGCTGTCATTCATGGCTTCGTGCATGCCCAGTCACGGCCGTGAATTAAACTTCTCCAACTCTCTGCCGTCGTTCACGGCCTCTTGCAAGGGAGCTCACGGCCGTGACACATTCCTTGAACTTTCTGTTCACATTCACGGCTTCGTACATCAGGGTTCACGGCCGTGACACTGGTGGCTTACTTGTTCTTACTCTCACTGGCCACGTTCATGGCCTTCTGCGAGGTGATTCACGGCCGTGAAGCGTGCTTGACAGCTTCATACTTGATTCGTTTCGCACCGATTTCGCCTCGTTTTCGTTCCCTTTCGCTCAATAACCATTCGAAGGTCCTACAATATTTAAATGGGTGTAAATAGAGCCAAAAAATGCACGGAATTACCAAAAATATCTTATTATAGCCCAAATAAATACAACAATAAACGTATTAAAATACGTTTATCAGTTCTCTACATATTTGGTGATGATTTCCTTACATATTTGATTGAAAGGAACCACTGACTTATGACGAAGCAGTGAGCTCCGTGGACGAACCTTTATGGAAAGAAGCCATAAAGAGCGAGACTGATTCTATTTTGAAGAATCATACTTGGGACTTAAATTAGTTGATCTCCCAAAG